>OX422140.1:82489210-83705634 GCA_949129095.1 Volucella bombylans
GGGATGAAATATCACTATAGCAAGCACACGGTTCCCTTATCTCAATATACACAAATGCTAAATAAAATTGATGACATTTCAGTAGACGTAAGACATGCCCCAAGTATTCCGCACGTTCGAATGTTCCGGGAAGATAAGATTTACTTGGGTCACCAATTTGTTGCAGCCAAGATGCGAATGAAGAAAAACTACACAACGACGCCAGAATCGATACACACCACCTATTCATCGATTTTAAAGCTGCGTATGATAGCATTTATAGAGTCGAGCTACATATATAGAGCCATGTCTAATTTTGGCATATCTGCCAAACAAGTCCGTTTGTGCAGAATGACTACTAAAAACGCTCTCTGCTCCGTCATGTTCGGTAGCGACTTCACCAAGACCTTTGATGTCAAAAAAAGTTTTAGACAAGATGACGCGCTGTCATATGACTTCTTTAACATCATACTAGAAAGAATTTTTCGAAACTCACAAGGAGGCACAATCTTTCAAAAGTCTGCACCCCCAGAACTCAGTGGAAGCTGCAAAAATGAGTTTTGCGGTAAATGAAATATGGACTCTATCGAAAGCGGATGAAGATATCCTCAGTCGGTCGAGAGGAAAATACTTCTAAAAATATTCGGCCCCTTTTGCGTTGACTGGCTTTGGAGGAGAAGGTTCAACGACGAACTATACTAGCCGTACAGCGACATCATACTAGTTAAAAACTGCGTATCAGTCGCCTGAGATGGCTAGGACATGTAAAGCAGAGCTTTCGAATGTAAAGCAGTGGTACAACGCAGTAGAGGAATACCACATAGGTGGCGAGCATTAGCATTATAGAAGGAAACCTCAATTGACTTGGAGAGCGCAAGTGGAGGCAGTTAGCTAAAGAGTGGGCTAAGTTGAGACCTTGTTAGTTATGGGCCAGGTTCACCCTGAAGTAAGCAAATAAGTCAGTGTCGGTTCGGGTCAAAGTCTTTAGTAAATAATTCGCTGTTCTTAATGTCAGACAATAGATTCGTGTCCTTAAGGACGAAAATGTTATAATGGTGAGCTAACACCCAGGTATGCAGAAGAAGTCTTTGTAAATAGTGTTCTTACGTTTTGATAGTAAACTGAAAGACTGAACTGAAAGAGCTTGAAATGAGTTTGTTACTTGGTTAGTTATTTCTTCTTTATAGGTCCAAAATGCGCTTGGCGAGATCGTTTGTGACATCAACGGGAGTGATTTCAATGTCTTTATGAAAGCGCATGAATGATTTCTTAAACCATTCGTATTAGTGGAATAGAAACTGTTACATTATTTTTGGTAATTCCGTCGATTCCGATGAGGCTACCATATATGTACACAGCATATAAGCTAACATTTTCATAAATTCTGATGTCTCTTAATTAATAAAAAACTTGGCATCATTCGTCCCTTGAGTCAGATGGATGTTTTTATGTTTGTAATTTTTTTTATCCTTATGGTTGATTTTTGTATATATAATTTTATCGATATTAACACTGTTATCGGTTGACGAAAGCAACACGTATCTCTTCTTGAGCTGTACCTCGATATTTACTGGAGAGATGTTTTGCAAACTCGTTTTGAAATAAATTTGTCATTCAAGCGGCACCAGCTTATCGGGGAGCGTCTTTAATAATGAAATCGGAGAGGTCCTCGGGCAGTTTTAAATTGAAACTGATAACTAAAAAAATTATATTAGAAGATTTGATGTACTTTTTCGAAGTATTTATCAATGTCATTTGAAATAGTGTTCATTTTTTTTAAATGACATTGCAACAGAGATTATTATTCTAACTTTTGAATGGTCTGCAACCACTTACTGCAAATGACTTCTTGAGACAGTCAAAATATCAATTTGCACTTACTTACTTTTTTCCAAAACCCACTTAATCGAAATTTCCTCAGCCGAAGTGATAACACCAACCTGAAAATTTCAAAATATATATCCTTATCTAAGTAAGTACAAGATATTATCTGTGTCAAGAAATTCCCTTCCCATTACCATGGCACGATAAAGTGCTACATAAACGTGTTTAATAAAAGTTTTTGTCATAAAATTTACGCATTACTTGCCATGTGATTTGCGGCTAATACAAACTTTCATTATCAAACGTTTTGTGCATTTAAAATCTAATGCATTGCAAGTTTAATACAAGTCCTCTTAAAAGGATTTAGATGAGCCATTCAGCTCTCAGATTTTGACGGCATTCAATGTTCATCATTCCGCCGTTCGTTGTTCGTTATTCCTCCACGTTCATCGACATACACTTATCACTGTATAACGAAGCAATTTATATGCGACCTAAGTACTAGCAACAACAACAACAGTTTACATAATTTAGGAACGAATGAGAAAAGTACCACCCATAAAAGAACGACCTTCCATCCATATTACCCCCAGACATACAATGGATGTTAAAAAAAAAATTCGATTAGAAACTTTGTCGATTTTATCACAGTACCGCATGGAATGAGCAATTGTTTTTACTTTTTTTCTTATCCAGCCCTTCATTGAATATGAAGTACTGTCTTTGGAGTCTTGCCTCAGGAAAACTCCAATGATACCCCTAGTCTCGGAGGAGGGTTGGCGAAAGAAAAAAAATCTCCTCACTACGATGACGACTACAAGAATTTATGAATATTGCATTAAGCCAAGGTTTGACAAAGTAAAATTATTCCATAATGTCAGCAAATTTAATTTATTCCAAAACTGTGCTTTGAGGTTACGATGAACCATCACTTATATCACAGGGTGACACTACGACTACCACTACGGCAACGCCGGTCAACCCTGACCCCGACACCGAAAGCGCCATCGAAGCCCACGACGCTGCTGATGTTTCTGAATGCGCGCTTTGGTATGAAGGTTTTTGTCTTTGATATGCTCTTATAACCATTCCCGGGTCCGTATATAAAAAAAAAACAATTTTGTAATGGTGTTCTTGAACTTTTCACCGAGATTTTTGCACACCGGACATTGTGGTAATTTGCATGTTGAACATTAGTTGCTCGTTTCCTGGACCGAGGTTTCATGCTAATGATGCTACGACGAATGAGGATAAAAGAAAGCAATGCTGGTATTATTAATCATTTGCTGCCTTTTTTGGGTAGGTAGGTACCGAGGTGCCTTGGAGCAATTTTGTTGGTTTTTAATTTTTTTTCAATAGACGATAGTGGTGGAAAAGCTGGTGAGAATTACAGCACGCCAATGTAAATTCAAGTCGATGGCGGTTTTCTTTCGGTCCTTTCCTGCCAGAGGTGTACGAGTATAATTTAGATTAGTCACATTAGACACGAAGCACTTGGAATATTTGCCTCACTTCAGGACATTATTTCACTGCTACAGAGCCCTCCAGAAATCACTTCACCATTAAATTAAAAGCTATAGTAGAACGTCTTCCGTAAAGAGTTTCAAATTTCTGATATAAACTTAGTTAATCCCTGTAGATTACTACCAATTCGGAGGTTGCTTCACCATATCCAAACAAATCCTTGGAGCGCAGTGTTTGCATTTG
The DNA here is from genome assembly GCA_949129095.1 of Volucella bombylans. Lineage (NCBI taxonomy): Eukaryota > Metazoa > Arthropoda > Insecta > Diptera > Syrphidae > Volucella > Volucella bombylans. The sequence continues at coordinate 82,492,721 of OX422140.1, forward strand.
TGATCAGATAAACTACAGAGTTATGCTATGTTTGCATTGGTTTTCAGGTGAATAACTGGGTTACGCCCAATACTTTACTCGTATATCACCTAAGTCAAGGTCTTCCACTACTGCATCCATCCGTTGCTGTTCCTTCGTAGTCGTTGTATTTTAGCTCTTCTGATGAAACCGATGTCTCTGGCGAAATTTATAGCAGAGCCCGGGTAGACAAGGTCACGAACAACCCCAAGGTTATATTTATCTGCAGTGACGTTCTGTCTAAGATGTCTGTATTGAATGTCCTTTTTTGTGGACATCATATATGTATGTATGTAAGATAATGAAACAATGAACTTTATTTAATTATTAATTAGGTGGTCAGAAAAGAAAAACAAATTAAAAGTACAAAGTTTAGTCCCGACTTCTTAAACTGATAGTAATTCTTCCGCTTCCGTTTTCGTTTTTGCACTGTCCGTGGGTGCGGATTCAGGGGAACGCGAATCAGCATCCCACATGTACGAGTATGTAATTCATTTTGTCCTGTTTACCACTAAACCTATTTTCGTCGCTTCCACGGCAAAACTCTGACATCACACTAAGTTCTTCTGATTATGTCAATATCGTCGGCTCATGCGAGTCATTAAACTGACAATTATACTATTATTCCCCTGGCATTGGTATGTGACTTTTACACAATCTATTTTTTCAAGAGGTACAAATCACGTGCCAGCTTAAATTACTTTTGATATAGAAAGTTTTAATTGGGTCCTGACCGACCAGTGCATTTTGGATTTTTCTGGCCCTAAACCACAATGATATGACGAGACTTTCACTTCCAAGACAGCTCAGTTTAAAGAGTCTCTTTTCTTGAGGATTTGGTAAAAATGCTAAGGATATACTTATCGGGTAAACCAGATCACGGTAAACATATTTTTGTTTTACTCGTATTTATTTTTTTTCATTTTCTCAGAGATGCATTTGTTAAAAATGCTCTAACCAAATTTAGTAAAGAAATTCGTAAAATTGACGGAAATACAGCATTTCATGTGAAACCGTTCCAAGCGCACGACCGCGCAGAGCGTCAGACGTTCGGCTGTTAGACTGATTTGCTACCTGCCCACCCTTTGTTGTGATGGGAAATTTCCGTTACTGAATTGAAAGAAACCCGGTGACCAAGCGTAGAAGAATCCGACACGGAAGAGTCTGTTGATTTACGAGTATATCTATTACTCGATTCGTATCGTGATGGATAAAAGTGTCGGGTATAGACTGATAAATTTTATTGCTGTTTTTACTGCAATAAGTGCGCACGTGAGTGTAAATTTTTGCTAATCTACAATAGGCTGCGTGCAAAATACGGAACAATTTATCAGTTTCTGGATGCTGTAGAGCTGTGCTATGGTCCAGGAATAGTTGACTGCTAGTGAGAAACAAAACAAAACATACAGATTTAAAATTTTGTTTGTATGTCGAATTATCCTGCAGCAAAATTTGGAACGCATTTTTCTCAAAACTAGGTTTTTTTCAATCTGTTTGACAACATATTTGAAAAACCATTCATCCGATTTGCACGTACCAAGTCCTAAAATGTTCAAAAATTCAATTTCTATGTCACCACCTAGTGATTTTTTTTCTATTTTTTTTTTTCATAAACGATGAAAAATTTCTGTGAAAATGTGAAATAAAATTCTCTGAGCCGCTATCGTTTCTTTTTTTTTTGATATCGGAATTTGCTTGATACTATAAATATATGTCTAGTTTATAAATATATTTTTTTGTATTTTTCAGATGAACCGTATGGCTTAATTGCTGTCAACCACCAAGCAAAAACTTGGTCGGAGTGTCCTTTTGGAAGCGGCGTACACCGCAAACTATTCTTAAGAGACGAATAAAAAAAATTGTGTAGTGTCTTCTATATATATATATTGAATATTATTATCAATAAAAAAAAACATTAATCGTTTGCTAGAAAAAAATTATGAAAAATATACCCTCGTACCGTGTGCGCACCGTGGTCTGGTGTCTTATACAGACTGCAGAAATAGTACTTCTATATCTTCAGGTCGGTTTTTTTTTCTATTTTTATAAATTGTCTGGCCCCATTACTGCAGTGGCATATCTACGAGTATATTTTCTCGAACATGCGCTTATCTGGCTCCTCCTTTTTTATTCTGAGAAGCGGGTATTCATCTCACTGAATCTGTCCGTAGAACTCACTAGTAGCTTTGATTTTTCTTAGCAACATCAACCTGTGTGCTTGGCATTTATTCTCATGTCATTAAATTACATGGCCAACATGATAGTCAAGATTTTTTTCCAGTCAGTCTGTCATACTTATTTTTGATCACTTTTTCGAGTAGCAGGTAACCACAAATAAGAGTCAAATCGTCAATAAATGGTGGTTTGTCCGCATAAGCCCATGTCTCGGATGATCTCGGAGGGCAATTGATAGATCCATTTCGCGGTTCGGTTTCTAATTGCTTCAGCGGCCATTCAGAGGACAAACTTTATGACCTTGTGGCTGCTATCAACTGCATTTTCTGCGGTTGAAGGCTAAGATCTTTCCGAAATTTTCCACATAGGACTTGGACGGACAAAAGTTGTTACCGGTCAGTCGATTTGTTACCGGTCCCACCATCGTTTCTAGCGCCATATATGGTACTCTTAGGTGCAAACAGAACGAAGTTGTAGCGAGTAGGCGGAAGATAATTTATCAAATATTCGAAGAGCAGCTTCCTCAGGCGGACGATTATGTCCATCCAAAAATGATGTAATGAGTAACATTTGGGAAATATTTGAGATATCAGCAACTGTACCATGAAGAAATACTTTGTCTCTATCACATTGTGGTCAGTCTGATTGACGATTGATTAGTCCAATCTTCCATTAATACAAATTTGTTTGAAAAGCGTATATGTCCCGACAATATTTTACTCATCCCTATAGCAGATGATATGGTGGAATTTTTTAACAGTACCATAAAAAAATCCGCCTTTTTATGGGCGCGGCGTAGTACTCGTACATATGTGTGGCAGGTTTTCCATGTCTTTTTGCCTGGCCCGTTTCATCACAATTCTTGGTGTGCGATTGTGAAGCTGTCATAGAAATTAGGTATATGAGAGATTTGGATTTCCACTAACGGTTTACACAAACCAGATTTACTACAAACCCGTACTCAATAAAATTTGAGGCCCAACGACGAATTTTGTTGTCGGAATGAAGAAGATATTATTTTCAATGAGGACCGATTATGTTCAATATAAATCCGCACTATTTCTCCGCCTTCTTTCGGTGTAAAGTTATTCATGGTTGACATTGTGCTACAATAAATTGATGTTTCCAAATCGTGCAACTGATCGGTTGAGAATTGTCAAAGTTATTAAACATTTCTATACCAAAGTTCCAGATGGCTCATCCTGTATTTGTAAATAGTATCCCTATATTAACGCAAGATTTGAATTTTACGCCATTTGTACGGTAAAGTTGTTGAGCAATATTTTAAAATTAATGAAGGTTTGGCAGCTACTTTTCAAAACAAAATCATCTTCAGCGATGAGGCTCACTGTTTAGTGTGAATTTTGGACTGGAAACATCACTGGATCACTCTTCTTTGAAAATGCGGCTGGTCAGCCAACAACAGTTGATAGTGCTCCATGTAGCGGCATGATATTCCAGTTGATTTGATGATATCATGTAACGCCATGACCCACGACCACCCACTCATTGAAGGAGTAAATAGAGCTCTGTATCAAAAAAATAGCTGGAAATATTACATACAGATATTTTTAAGCACCATTCATAGAGTGAATATCGAATGTATTTCAGCTAGGATAAAAGCCGCACCGATCAGTCCTACGTTTCTACTTGCGAAAATTTCGCTTTGCTCTCGTAAAATGGTATGCTCTTCAATAATAATAAGTACACCATCCTTAGATACTACTACAGATGTTGTCCTGCCCGAACCACGCATTCGCAGAATTTTGCAAGTTCTTCGTGTGTTCGTACTATAGTGTTAAGAAGATGAGTCCTCCATAGATTTAAGGCTTTATATTCTTCGTGATAGCTTTTTGACATCTAAGTTGCTTAAACTGTTGGCATTCTATGGTTTCTGGACAAAGATTTTTAGAGAGCTTGAATGAAATGCGAACTTTCGTCTTCACTCTGGATACGTATCTGGCGTCGTTTGCAATGTGATCATTCTTTTTGACGCTTAATTTATAAGGGCTCCATCTCTTTGTAGATTTTGAGATGAGAGAACCGCGTGCGGACTACTAAAAGATTACAAGCACTAAACACCTGTCCCTTTCTGAGTTGAGCGGGATTTAAAAGTTGGCTTGGAATAGACGATTCACAAGCGGTGGCTACCCTTTCAGTTAGATGAACTGAAGAGAAGAAAAAAAAACTGATAACTTCTTCAGTTAGATGAACTGAAGCCAGTAAAATTGTAAAGAAATAAACCGATAACTTCTTCAGTTAGATGAACTGAAGCCAGTAAAATAAATGTAATTAAATAAAACTCGTGACCTTTGATTTCTAACTCTAACTTTATTTGTTGACTGTTGGCTGAAGAGTGATTTAACATATGCATTTCTTCTTCCCTCGAAGCTGCTGATGGCTTATATACCACTCAGCTGTTTCTTCTAAGGTCAATCACCCTGGGTTATTTACCTTAGTGTAATATGTGAACAACACACCAACAATGCCCCCATATTTTCGGAGTAGGTGTTAGAGTGCATTGTTTTGCAGTGCATCTCACTCACATGCAATTCGGCCATCTTGGAATTTCGTTGCCTTTGGTCAGAGATTATGACCATATTCTTCAAGTGGCGTTGAAATTCGTCAAAGCGAGATCGATATGTTCTTGACAGATATGTTTGACAGTTTGATTTTTGTGAGTTTGTCCAGAGTCAAATCGTTTTGTGGTGCGGCTAAGTTTGTGTTCAATTCGTTGATTTGTGTTTATTTTTATTATTTGTGTTGTGTGCATTAAAGCTAATTATTCGCGATGTTTTCAATTTTTATTTCACGCGATTAATTAGCTTCCTGCAAACGCACAATCTCCTACTCATCCAGCGCGCCGTCGATTTTGTTGGGAAGCAACATGTCAATTCATTGTTTGTTTACATTTTGTTATTTGTGTTGTGTGCATCAAAGCTAATTATTCGCGATGTTTTCAATTTTTATTTCACGCGATTAATTAGCTTCCTGCAAACACACAATCTCCTATTCTTCCAGCGCGCCGTTGATTTTGTTGGGAAGCAACATGCTCCCGACCCGGCAACGTTGAGTTCAGAAATTCCAAGGTGGTATGTTGTGTGGTGCTGTGTAGACCAGGCTTCCAGATCTCTGTCTCTTGTCATGTGGATTTAATTTCCTTTCTTGTTGCTTCATCTCCGTTTTGCCTTCTTGTTGTTGGTCGGATCTCTGTGTCTTCCCTCACGTCGGATTGTGATAGTTTGCGAGTGCCGAGAAAGATACAAAATTGTATTAGTTTGGGTTTGAATGTATATGCATAAAATAAAATAAATTATAGTTAGCTGCTACAGTTGGATATCCATAACTTAATGGCAAATCGGTTGACCTTGCGAATTAGTGAGAAATTTTATTACGTTGGTGGGTGGTGGGGGGGGTTATTAATTCACTTAAAGTCTATATATATTTTTTGATAATTATTTCACTTAAAGTCTATATATATTTTTTGATATGTTTATTAATTCAATAAGGTTTTGTGTACATATTGCTTTTGTTTTGTTTACATTTTATTCAAGTTCTTAACTCGATTCGTTCGACGGATTAGTTACCGGCAAGGGGGATAGTTTCGCGATCGGACGTTTTAGGACTCCTTTTCTTGTCATTATGGTCACCACGCGCGTTAGACCATCTGCACCGGGATGCAGTTCAATTACGCGCGCGAGAATCCACGACGAAGGCGGAAGGTTATTCTCCTTGACGAGAACTATGTCTCCGAGTTTGATGTTCGGCTGTTGCTGAAGCCATTTTGGTCGTTGCTGTAGCAAATGCAAGTAAGTTGTGCTCCACTGCTTCCAGAACTCTTGTGTTAATCTTTGAATATATCTCCACCTATCGAGATTGTTTATGTTTTTCTCCATTAAATTTCTTTCGGGCAGAGTAATTATTGATGCTCCGATCAAAAAATGTCCTGGAGTGAGAACCGTCAGATCATTTGGGTCGGACGTCATTGGGCATAATGGCCTTGAATTGAGACATGCCTCGATTTGAGCGAGCAGTGTAGCATACTCCTCAAATGTAAGCCTGGCTGCTCCAACTGTTCTTTTAAGGTGGTGTTTAATTGACTTGACACCAGCCTCCCAAAGCCCTCCAAAGTGTGGTGAAGCTGGTGGATTAAAATGCCATTTGGTGTTTTGTGCTGCCAGACTTGCCGAAACTTCTGCTGACCATTCACTGGAGATGTGTTTGCTCTCCTTGTTCAGTTCGTTCATGGCTCCCTTGAAGTTTGTCCCACAATCACTGTACATGTTGGAGCAGATTCCTCTACGTGCCACAAACCTCCTGAAAGCTGCTATGAACGCTGCCGCAGTAAGGTCACTCACTACTTCAATGTGTATCGCCTTTGTTGATAAGCATATGAAGACAGCTATGTATCCTTTCGTCGTCTTACTGCATCTGCCCTTCCACATCTTTATTTCTATAGGGCCCGCGTAGTCTACCCCGGTGTTCGTAAATGGCCTTGAAATTATTACGCGTTCTCTAGGAAGATTTCCCATGAGCTGTTCTTGCATTTTAGCATTATATCGATGACACCGGACGCAGTTGTAGATTGTTGATTTGACTAGTCGCTTAAGATTAGTGATCCAGTATTGGCTTCTAATCTCTGCTATCATGATCTGCTGTCCACCATGAAGTGTGCGTTGATGCACATCGCTGACGACCAATCTCGCAAAGTGATGTGAGTCCCTTAGTATTATGGGGTGTTTCTGGCTAAACGGTATGGTGGAGTTTGTTAAGCGCCCTCCTACGCGTAAGATTTCTTCAGCATCAAGAAATGGATTCAAACGGAGAATATGACTGCCCTTTCTAATGCTCCCTTTCTCTTTCAGCGTTTTTATCTCCTTGTGAAATAGTTCACCTTGAACAAGTCTGATGAGCTGCTTTCGTGCAGCATCTAGTTCATCAGGTGTGAGTCGGTGACTCTCCAATGGTCTTCTACTTGCCCTGTGTTTTAAGTATCTAAAGTATCTGCGCCATATAGCTGCACTGCGTACTAGCCGCTTCAGGTTTGAAAATCTTTGAAAGTATTCATTGTTGATGATTACATAGTGACAGATGACTTCGGCGAAGCTGACTTGTAGATTTGCTAGTTTGTTCTTATAAAATGATGATTTTACTTCACCCTTCTTATTTTCTTTCTTTGTTTCCAGCTCCGTATCGCGCAAGATCAATCCTGGACCTTCGTTTATGGAAAAATTCTTCAAAAATTGTGGCCCATGCCACCACATGTGGCTGTTGATGAGATCATGTGGTAACATTCCTCGTGAGCCTATGTCCGCTGGGTTTTCTTTGGTTCCAACGTGTCGCCAAGCATCGGTGCTTGTTAGCGCTTGGATTTCGTTGACTCGATTGGCTACAAATGTAGTGCGAATTGTAGGGCTTCCTCTGATCCATGCCAATGCTATCGTCGAGTCAGACCATGCAAGAGTTTCAACGTTTTCGAATTGCATGGCCCTCTTGACACGATGTAACAATTTGGCTAAGAGGAGTGCTGCGCATAGCTCTAGCCTTGGTAGCGATACCCATCTTACTGCTGTTGGAGCAACTCTTGTTTTTGCCGCTAAAAGATGAATGTGCTCATGGCCTTCGTTTATAATGCGAGCATATATTACTGCGGCATAAGCCTTCTCGGAAGCGTCGCTGAACCCGTGAAGTTGTACTTTCGATGACCTTGCGAATTCAATCCACCGAGGTATTTCCAGTTCATGAAGTGCCCTTAACCCCCTTCGCAGCTCTACCCACTGACTTTCAATCTCTTGAGAAATTGGTGAGTCCCAAGGATATTGTTTCAGCCACAGTTGCTGCAGGATTAGCTTGGCCTTTATCACGCATGGGGCGATCCATCCTAGCGGGTCAAACAGACGAGCGATATCTGCAAGTACGGTTCTTTTTGTGAACTGTTGGACCTCAGGCAAGTTAACATTGAATGTGAATGTATCTTTCGCTGGATGCCATTGAATCCCAAGTGTTTTGATGGCATCTGGTGATTCAAAGTTTAAAGGCAGATTTATTTCCCTTTCGCTTTCAGGAACCTGCTCTAGTACTCTCGTGGAATTACTGGCCCATTTTCTTAGAGGAAACCCGGCTGATTTTAGGACTTCAATAATGTTTTTTTGTAAATCGATGGCTTCCCTTTCGTCATTCGTACCATAGATGAGGTCGTCGACGTAAAATCCTTCTGTGAGCACCTTTGTTACATTTGGATACTTGTCTTCTACATCTGACGCTAGCTGATGTAAGGTGCGCACTGCTAAATATGGCGCCGATGCAGTTCCAAATGTGACTGTATTCAAAGCATATGTTTTTATAGGGTCATTTTGTCTATGCCTCCATAGAATTAGTTGATATGACGTATCTTGTGCTGCCACCCATATCTGCCGATACATCATGCTTATATCTGCCACAAACGCTACCTTGAACTTCCTCCACTTCGTGATCAGATCTATAATGTCGGGTTGCAGTCGTGGACCCACCATTAAGCAGTCGTTTAGCGATACTCCGTTAGAGGTCTTACAAGATGCATCGAACACTACACGGAGTTTTGTGGTGCTACTTGATTCTTTGACGACAGCATGATGAGGCAAGTAGTAGTGTTCGCCTAGTTCCGTGGATCCTGAGACCTCCTTCATATGACCTAAGGTGGCGTATTCGTGGATACATTTGGTATAAGCTTCCTTTCGCTTTTGGTTTGATTCAAGTTTTCTCTCTATTTGAAGGAATCTCGCCATGGCTGCCTTCTTCGAATTCCCCAAGGTTGGGCGAATTCCATCCTTGAATGGGAGTCGTACTTCGTATCTCCCATCTTCATTCCGCTTGAATGTTTCTGAGAAATGTTGTTGACATTTTTGCTCCTCCGGTGATAGTTTCCTGTCATCGAGATTTTCCTCTAATTCCCAAAATTGCCTAAGTTGTGCATCTAAAGCGTTGAAGTGATTTTGGACAGTGAAACAAGTAATCTTTGGAGTAGTATTGGTGTTTCCGGTAAGGATCCATCCAAATTCAGTCTGTTGTGCTACAGGAGATCCCCTTTGTCCCTTCACTAAACCTTCGAGAATTATTGAGCTGTACACGTCCGCCCCTAACAGCACATCAATCTTCCCTGGAACATTATACGCCGGATCAGCTAATGGCAAATTGTTCAAATGTTTCCACTCCCCTTGGAGCGGATAGCTTGGTAATGTTGCAGTTAGGACAGGTAACACAAATGCTATAACATCGAGAGAGAAGGCTGTATTGTTAAACGATTGCAAATTAACTTTCACTCGGTATTTGGAACTGCCAATTGGGTTTTTTCCAAGTCCTGTGACTCTAGCCGATACATTCTGCCTTTTGAGGTTAAGCATTTGAGTAGCATTTTCAGTTATGAATGTGGCCTCGGAGCCGGGATCTATGAATGCCCTAAGAGTGCACTGCTTTCCATTCGTGGCAACCACCTTAACGAGTGCAGTCGCTAGTAGCGTTTTTGACTGCATTTGGTTGAAATGTGCTGTATAGTTTTGAGAAGTGCTTAGTTGATCACTCGGAGGATTGAAAGGGACAGAAATTTGGCTTACAGGATTTTGTATATAATGGGATTGAGGATTATATTGGGATGCATTTTGATTGTGGAGTTGAAGATGTTGTTGGTGGTTTTGAGCAGTGGTTGAATTTTGTCTAGCATCAATGTGCAGTAATGTGTGATGCTTGTAACCGCATTTTTGGCACCTGTTGCTACTGTTACAAACCGAAGCATGATGGTCATACCCCAAACAATTACCACAAACTCCATTTTTCTTTATGACGTCAGCTCTGGTTTTGACATCCATAGTAAGGAACTTTTTGCAATGTCTCATCCCATGAGAAGCCTTGCAAAGTCGACATCGAAACTGTTTTGTTTGTTGCTGGGAACTTAATTGGCAGGCTGCGGAAGTGGTTTTTCGAAACGAATATGGGTGCATTGATTGTTTTGAATGCACATTCAGTTCGGAAATGTTTTCCAGCGAACTGAAACGACCCTCGATGAAGGATAAGAAAGATTTCCAGTCAGGAAGAACCCTTGAAGTGCCTAGCTTTTCCTCCCAATCTCGTTGGGTCTGCGGTGGCAGTTTATTAAAAATTAGAAAAATGAGAATGGCGTCCCATGTTTCAACAGCTATTTCAAGGTTGAAAAGTGCGTGAACGCATTCAATGCTGGTGTCGTGTAAGGATTTTAGGCCAGCAGCAGATTCACAGGTTAGTTTACTCTGCTCTACTAATCTCCTAAGCTGGGTATTTACAAGTTTACGCTTGTTTTGGTACCTGTCTGTGAGAATTGTCCAAGCTGACGCAAAGCTTTTGGAATCTATTGGAAGGTGCTGGATTAATCGAGCAGCTTCCCCACAAACAGACGTTTTCAAATATTGAAGTTTTTGTATGTCCGATAATTCGGTGTTATTTCGGACTAAGCTATCGAATAAATTATAAAATTCCGACCAATCTTCGAATTTGCCCGAGAATGAATTTATCTGAATTCTTTGAAGACGTACATCAGAGCCAGCGGATCTCGTATTGTTTAATCGAGACATGTCTACTGATGCATTATTGTCTTCCAAAAAACGATCAGTCTCATCGTGCAGCTGCCCACTAAAGGTGAAATATATTCTCTTGATTTTCGAGAAGATTTCATCCTGAATGTATTTTTCTTTCAGTGGGTCAGCAGCATTTCCGATTATGTTTGAATGTTCTTTTTTCGCCCGTTTGAACATTTCATCGATATCAGATAAACACGCGGTTAAATACCCCCTTGACTTTCGCGACTCTTCATCTTTTTTAAATTGTTCATAATCCCGACTAATCTCATTTAAAATATCTTCCTGACATTCGATAGATTTCGATAATTTCGACATTTTTTTGTTTGCACTTTTATTTGAAAAAATTCTTATTTCACTTTTATTTGTCTTATTGGTGTTATAATTTCATTAGTTTTTATTTATTTTTATTACGTATAAAAGCAAGAAAATAAGGAAAAATTCATACCTTAGTTTTTCTGTTTTTTGTACTTCGACCGTTGCAGTAAGTCACCGGTTGTTACTCGGACCGCTGTTACTTTGTGACCGCACAGGTTGCTGTACTAAATCCGTTGGATTTGTTTAAATCTGAACCGTTGGGTACTGTGGCCGATAGACTGTCCGCCGTAGCTCGGAAGCGTATATTTTCACTGGATAGATTATCCAGCTATACTTAATCCACAGCACACTCTTGATTTTCCACTTCACTTCCTAGAAAGGCAGTACTCTTTCTATGTGCTCCTCTGTTGAAGGAATAGTTGGGTACTGTGGCCGATAGACGGTCCGTCAGGTCTCGGAAACGTATATTTGCACTGAATACTTTATTCAGCTATACTTAACCCACAGTACACTTTGACAAAAGAACGTTTTTTTTTTTTTTTTTTTTTTTTTTTTTGTGAAATATGTTGCACTGATTCACTTTAAAGGAAATTATTTCCTCTATGCCCTTTTATTTAAAGGAGGCAATCGAAGGACCATTTTCCTTTCTGAGTTGAGCGGGATTTAAAAGTTGGCTTGGAATAGACGATTCACAAGCGGTGGCTACCCTTTCAGTTAGATGAACTGAAGAGAAGAAAAAAAAACTGATAACTTCTTCAGTTAGATGAACTGAAGCCAGTAAAATTGTAAAGAAATAAACCGATAACTTCTTCAGTTAGATGAACTGAAGCCAGTAAAATAAATGTAATTAAATAAAACTCGTGACCTTTGATTTCTAACTCTAACTTTATTTGTTGACTGTTGGCTGAAGAGTGATTTAACATATGCATTTCTTCTTCCCTCGAAGCTGCTGATGGCTTATATACCACTCAGCTGTTTCTTCTAAGGTCAATCACCCTGGGTTATTTACCTTAGTGTAATATGTGAACAACACACCAACAATGCCCCCATATTTTCGGAGTAGGTGTTAGAGTGCATTGTTTTGCAGTGCATCTCACTCACATGCAATTCGGCCATCTTGGAATTTCGTTGCCTTTGGTCAGAGATTATGACCATATTCTTCAAGTGGCGTTGAAATTCGTCAAAGCGAGATCGATATGTTCTTGACAGATATGTTTGACAGTTTGATTTTTGTGAGTTTGTCCAGAGTCAAATCGTTTTGTGGTGCGGCTAAGTTTGTGTTCAATTCGTTGATTTGTGTTTATTTTTATTATTTGTGTTGTGTGCATTAAAGCTAATTATTCGCGATGTTTTCAATTTTTATTTCACGCGATTAATTAGCTTCCTGCAAACGCACAATCTCCTACTCATCCAGCGCGCCGTCGATTTTGTTGGGAAGCAACATGTCAATTCATTGTTTGTTTACATTTTGTTATTTGTGTTGTGTGCATCAAAGCTAATTATTCGCGATGTTTTCAATTTTTATTTCACGCGATTAATTAGCTTCCTGCAAACACACAATCTCCTATTCTTCCAGCGCGCCGTTGATTTTGTTGGGAAGCAACACCGTTGTTAGACGTTATATTATGTAGGCCGCGTTTCCCCATGATCCGCTCAAAGATGGCTTCTTACTCATCCATGTGTTAACATCTCCTACCATAACTTGGTGCCATACCTAGGGCATTGAGCATTTGTTCAATCTAAGAGGACATATACGAGTAATTCGTCTTTGGTGCTGTGATTCTTAACCCCTGTAGCGTCATGAAAATCAGGATTATGTTTCTGAATTTGGCTTTGATTCTGATGATGATGATGATTGTTGTAGGCATTCGCTTATACACAGAAAGCTTTAGACTTTTTAGTCAAAGCAAATTCGCATTATAATATGCGTCGCCTTCCTTCCTTGCTGCAGTCGTCGTAGTTGAAATCTAAGGTTTATTTATTAATTTTCCAGCTCCATCCCTTCGTACTTCCTGGATTGAATACGACTTCCTCTTGGAAAGGTCGTCTCATACGAAACCACAAACTGGAGAGTCAGGTACTTAATAAAGACCTTGGCCAAAGGGTGTGGCTTGTCAGTATATTGCCTAGCCTCGTTGTGAATATAAGGGCCTCCGTTGATCCATTTAGGGCTCATGCATCGCCATTTTTACGGCAAGTAGAACGGCCATAGAACTGGGCTCCAACTATATCAAAGTTATTTTGAAGATAGGTACGAGTATGCACCAAGTAGCTCAAAGTGGATAGTGCCGTGGACGTCATCGTGAGGTTTCATGCCAGAAAAGTCCACCTCGATCAATGTTATAGTATACTACTTACCGCAAAGTTTGGGAAATACCCGAACATTTCAGATCGGCACTCACCATCTCTTTGCCGACTTCAAAGTCGCATAAGATAGTGTCAAGCTATTGGACTCTCTGTCTAGTTTTGACACCCCTGCCAAATCCTCGCTGCTCCATCAAGGTCAGTAAGAGAATTAACAGAGTTCTTCAATGCCAAAAAAGGTTATAGACAATTTTTTTTTTTTAAAGAACTTAACACTCTAGTGGGTATGAATACACTTAAGGTGCCTAAGCACGTGCCAAGTTTTTTGGAAAATGGGATGTTAATATTTTACACTTCCTTTTTCTATTACTAACCTTCTTCGAGGTAAGACCAATTTAAGAATAAAAGGCATATTTTGTATTCACGACAAATTGTGTTTTATTTTTCCCTATTTGTTTCTAAACCAACTTCTTTCGAGGATCGTCTTTGCACCTCAACATTTGGTTCAGTCGAGCCGAATAAACAAATAATTAGGTTTCAACAAATAAAATTAAGTCAACCTACGGTGTTAATTTACGATTACCACATGGAAAATCATCCACTTAATCTCTTCATCATCAATCAATAATCCCGATCATCATTTCTAATTAATTCTACATCATCATCATTAATACTTTGCACATTAAAACAAAAAATAGAAGATCCACAAAACTTCATTATTAACCATCATCTTATCAATGACAAAACTTCAACGCATGCTGACCGTCGCAGCTGCGCACGCATCAATCGCATGAAGATCAACATCTGGGGAATAATACACACACAAGTGTAAAAGGTACGTGTACGGTATAATATTTCAGTGCAATTTATATTTAAAAATACTATTTTTTATAAAATAAATAATTTTCTAATTAAGTACATACTCGTGCATATACATATCTTGAGATAAATAATATATAAGTGCATCTTAACTTAGTGATTCGAATTTAAGTTACATACTCGGTTAGTTTTCATTTAATTATTTATCCACAAAACGTCATAAATGGAGAATTTAATTTTTTGCACTGATAACTTAGTGGAATACTCTGCGGATATTAAAGAGGTTCCTACAAGTTCCCTAACGTTGATGTCGCTACAATCCAGGAAAACTGAGCTTTCGGATTTGTGGTTAGAAGTTAAATCTGCATATGCAGACTGTGTTCGTGGTAAACTAGAGCCATTGTCGGAAGAAAATTTAACTGCGTTCAAATCCAAATACAAGCTCTCGACAGAGACTTACATATCCTGTTTGGAATTTATATTGACCGCTTCCAACAAGTTAAATCCTTTCCCTAGTGACCCTAAACCTCTTGATGTTCAAGAGAGTAGTGCTTCGCAAGAGAGTAGTGTTTCGCAAGCTAAACTTCCTTTACCAGACAACTATTCTTTAAATAGTGTTTTTTCTTTACCTCCATGTGATTCTGAAAATTTTTACGGTGATTATCTATCGTGGCCATATTGTCGCGATATGTTCTCGGCAGTATACATAAATCATACTCGATTAAACCCAGTTCAAAAGTTGTTTCATCTCCGAGCCAAAACTCGAGGAGACGCATTTAACATTGTATCGAAGTTCACTTTAACAGATACCAACTTTGAACTTGCGTGGAAAGCTCGAAGTAATCAATACGAAAACAAGAGGATCATGGTTAATAGTCAATTGAAGATTTCAATGAATCTACCGGTTATAACTGTTGAAACAGATAAAGCCCTTAAGCGCCTTCATAGAGAAGTGAACGATTGTCTTTCCGTCTTAAAAACCTATGGAATCGACACAAATTCATGGGACTCATTCTTGACATTTTTTGTGTCAGTTCGTCTACCTGAGAAAACCCTTTCGCTATGGGAACCTAAAGAATCCATCAGAAATACCTACCTGGAAAAATATAAGTGAGTTTCTCGCAGCTAGGTATAAAAAGCTGGAAACGGTTACTGATATACGCCTCTCTGCAGAACCTAGGAGTTCCAATGTTATTCATGCGAATATGACTAGAATGGTCAACACACATCATGTTAAATCGAATAAAAATTCATGCGCGATCTGTCAAGGCAATCATTCACTTAGAACCTGTCCCTCGTTTTACGTATGTCAGTTGAGAACCGATCTGAAATAATTCGAAACCACAAGTTGTGTTCAAATTGCTTGGCCTCCTATCATACTTTACAGGAATGTAAGAGCCAGTTTACATGTAACCATTGTAAGAAACGGCACCATACCCTTCTTCATATTCCCATTTCACCACTGCGAGCCATGCCAACTTCTTAAACTTACTCCCGATTAAATTCCAGCAAGGATCCCCAACCAGAAATACAGTCCATTATTGCGTCTAATTCAGCTAATGTCAGTTCATTCTTTTCTACTTCGACGAAACAGATTCTGTGAGCAACTGCTTTAGTTTCTATTCATGTCCAGGGTTTCAAATACACTCTTCGAGCTCTAATTGACCCTGGATCGGAAGTCACTTTGATATCCGAAGCTGCACAAGTTCGTTTAGGACTCCCATTCACTCCTATCCATGCCCAAATATCTGGTGTTAACACAGCTTTAGCTACAACATCTAAACTGTTATGCCATTTCACATTGGGATCTGACGTAGATCAAAAAGCTGCGATTTCTGCACAGGCGCTAGTTGTTGAAAACCCAACTGGAAAGCTTCCGTCTCAGTCAGTTGAATCTCAGGACATGAGGAAGTTATCAGGACTCAGACTCTCTGACCCACATTTTTACAAGTCATCTCGAGTAGATTTACTCATAGGAGCTGATCTCTATCCAGACATAATTTTGGAAGGACTCCATCATAATATATCTGGAAAGCTAATAGCTCAAAATACAATTTTTGGTTGGATCATATCCGATTCTTAACTTAATCTACATAATTCATCTTTCACAAAGTTTGTTACATATTTCAACGCAATTTTTCGTGATGACGATATAAAGCGCTTCTGGGAACTCGAAGAAATACCAGCTCCCAAGCCACTATCTTATGAAGATCGCTATTGCGAAAGCCTCTATTCCGAATCGACATATCGAGATATTGATGGAAGATATGTAGTGAAACTAACATTTAAGCCTGAATTTCCGGAAGACAAGAAACTGGGACTTTCACGAAACATTTGCGAAAAGCGTTTTCTTAATTCCGAACGTCGATTAAAGAAAAATCCATCTTTAGAGTCTGAATATAATAAGGTTATAAAAGAATACAAAGAGGTTGAACACATGCAACGAGTACCTTCTAATGAGTTGATCCAAGACAGTAGGATTACATCTTACTATCTACCCCATCATGCTGTTGTGAGGCCAGAAAGCTCGACCACAAAACTACGAGTGGTCTTTAATGCTTCATTCCATCGGATAATGGCAATAGTCTTAATGACGTGCTTTATATAGCACCGGCCTTACAACACGATCTAGTTTTACTAATGCTCCGCTGGCGCATGCACAAGTATGTCTTCAATGCGGACATAGCGAAAATGTACAGGCAAATACGACATCATCCTACTCATACGCCATTTCAGAGAATCCTTTTTAGAACATCTCCTGACAAGTCCGTTGAAGATTTTGAGCTGAAAACAGTTACTTTTGGTGTAAACTGTGCTCCGTATTTGGAAATTCGCACTTTGCAGTTGGCCGATGATGAGGAATCGAATTACCCCTTGGGTCCACAATGCTTCGTAATGACTTCTATGTAGATGATTTACTTTCCGGATCTCATTCTCTTAATCAAGCGCTAAAAGCGCAATCTGAAATCATATCAATCCTAGATTCAGCTGGCTTTGTATTACGCAAGTGGACTTCCAATAATCAATCTTTGTTGCAGAATATTCCTAAGGAGCATATCCTTAATGAGCAATTTTTGGAACTAAGTGATCACAGCTCCGTAAAAACTCTCGGGGTATTTTGGAATGCGAAATCAGACTCGTTTCACTTCAAGGTACATCCGATATCCATTTCGAATTCTTGTACTAAGCGGAAAGTATTTTCTCAGATAGCCAAACTCTTTGATCCTGCAGGTTGGATAGCTCCAATAAAAATCAAAGCAAAGATCCTAATGCAGTGTATTTGGAAAGACAAAACCCAATGGGATCAAAATCTTTCACCTTCTTCGCTATCTACGAGTATATGGAAATCGTTTGTCACCACCTTCACAGATATCTCAAAGTTACAGATACCGCGTTGGATAGGAACAAATTCACAGAACATAATTCAAATTCACGTTTTCTGCGACTGTTCGGAGCTAGCCTATTCGGCTTCTATTTATGTGCGTGTCTTAGATAGCTCCTCCAGATGTATGAGCCAACTGTTATGTGCCAAAACAAAGGTTGCACCCGTAGAACCAATCACGTTGCCAAGATTAGAGCTATGTGGCGCAGTCCTTCTGTCTAAGCTTATGAAGACAATTATTCCCATGTTTACTGTAGCTGATTCTTCCATTTATTTATGGACCGACTCTTATATCGTCCGGCGTGGCTAGAAAAATCTCCTTGTTCTTGGAAGACCTTTGAAGCCAATCGCACCAGTAAAATAAAAGCCAATGTAGGAGACCTCAAATGGAGACATGTGGTTTCGCAAGACAACCCAGCGGATCTTGCAACTAGGGGGATGGCTCCTGGTGAACTTCTCGACAATGAATTATGGTGGCATGGTCCAAAATTTATACATAATACTGAGGTATACTGACCGTCCACTTCTCCTACATTTGTCAATGAAGCTGACCTCGAGACCAAACCTATAAAATCATTTCATACCCATTTAAATCAATTGAAAGATATACTACTTAGGTTTTCGTCCTTTTCCTGAGCTCTGAGAGTAATATCATATGTCCTACGGTTCACTCACCAATTAAATCCTAGGTTAAAGCATAGAAACTCATATCCAACTCAAGATATTACTAGAGAAGAAATAGTTACTACCAAGGAAAAACTTATAACTCTTTCTCAAAAGATATATTTCCAACTTGAATACGAAGCGCTGCATAATCGGCAGTCGATCAATCGATCAAGTAAACTTTTAGCTCTGAATCCAATTCTTGATGCCAATGGCATAATGCGAGTAAATTGCGGCCTAACTAATTCTAATCTGTCAAGGAGTGAAAGATATCCCATCATCTTACCTTATAATTCACACTATGCCAAACTTCTTGTAAACTTCGTCCATGAGATATCTCTCCATGGAGGAAACCGGTTGATGTTGGTTCTCATTCGTCAAGCATACTGGGTTCCTAAATTCAAAAACCTCATTAAATCTGGTATAAACACTACAAAGTTTGTGTGATTCACAAGAAACAACTACGCTCTCAACTTATGGAGTTAACGTATTTTACTACGGAGAACTAAAAAAGATTTTTTTAGGCAACTGATGTTGCTTTATTCATTACAATTTTAATTCTAAGCTACAATATTTTAATGCAGTTCTATTTATAATGCATGCAAAACAAAAGTGTCTTATTACTTTAGAATAAACGAATAATTTGTAATACAATAATAAAAATTCATTCCCACGAACGTTTGCTGACTATGCAGCGTGTGTTGAAACTTTATACTGTTGTTGATAGTGTTGTCTGGCGATTTCCGTCGATGCAGTTCATTTCAGGTGGTGTGGTTAACTGTTCCCCCCTCGAAAAGTCTGCGTCCCGCAGAGTCATCCAAAATTTACTTTTATTGGACTTAAATCATATAATGACCCTTGGAATTTTGGGAAGTTTGCTGGAGTTTTCGATATTGGCGGTGTCGTTGCCCTTAATTTACTTCTACTTTTGACAAAGAATATTGTACAAATTAAAACCACAAATATTAACAAAATGATGCTTAAATCTGTAATGATAGAAACTTTTCGATTAATATAAAATTTTTGAATCTCTAAAACATTATTTAAGTGCAACTTGTGTAGATAATCTAAATCTAATTTCATATTTCTTTCAGTTAAGTTCGTCTGTAGGATTGGTGGTAGGATTTCGTACTTCCTAATCTCCTTATTCGAGTACTCCTGCGTATCGATAGAAACCGTGTCATTGGAAAGTTGGATAAGGAAACTTCCGTTAAGATGTCTCCTGACTCCATGGTGCGTAATATTGCCATCAAAGTTCGATAGGAAAATTGTGTCTTCTCCGATGTTCTCTATTATAGTTTTGTTGTTGAATTGACGATCACAATTTGCATTTGTACCCCTTAATAGCAGGGTAACACAATGGGTGTTGGGAAGTTCCTGAAGTTGTTCTTTCTTACAGATGATGGTGCTCTGAAAAGATCTACATTCTCCAGTTATACCAAACTGTTCCTGCTGATTTACTAAGAGTTCCCTGAATCCTAAATGTATCTGGCTGCCTTCCTTGATTGTTGATCGTATTTGGATGTGGTTATACTCTACCTTACTTGTCTTGGGCAATGAAACTATGTAAAGTATTGTTGACTCTGTTGCTAATATTGAAGGTTCTGCATACTCTATGGCCTCAATTTCGTTGTTGTATGGAAGTGTTTCTATATTTGAGATGATTTGATTAATCTCCACATTGTCAAGTAATCTGGTGTTGATTGTACCAGATTTGGCAAGTTGTGCTGCTATTACTATTTCATTTATTTCTTCCTTTATAATGTTGAGTTTATTGTATATTATTTGCTCATATTTTTCTGTTTCTTCGTGATTTAAGTTCTTAACGATTTTGTTATAATCAGCTATTAATTTATTGATAGTGTCTGTTAGATTTCTATTAATTTTGTATTGTTGATTATTGTTTTCAATGATTTTATTTTCATTCTTAAGAATGGCATCCCAATCGGCGGCATCTGGATTTCCAGCCACCCATTTCCAGGCTGAACCTATCCAGTTTATAGATCTGGATTTTCTGGGTTTTCTGATCCTGAGGCTGCCGATAAGTGACTGAACCTGTTTTAATCGATAATTTAGTTGGGGCTTTAGAATACTTGTATTACTGATTTCATCTCGAATGGTAACCGTAATCCTGTTGATTAGTTCTTCATACTGTTTAATGCTAATTACGTGGATGATTTTGAAGTGTCCGTTCAATATTGCTCCATGCCCTTGTTTTATGGTGACAATGGGTGTAGTATATTCAAAGATGTTTACAATTGCTCTTCCTTTACAGGCCAGAAATCTGAAAAGGGAAATTATTATTCAGAAATATTCTTGATGTTTGACTTATGAATTCGACGTCCTGAAGCTGTTGTGACAGTAACCCTACTATCTTTAGAAACTATTTCTTTTTTGAAAACTGGTTTCTGTTTGCCATGTCTTCTTTTGTCTGAAACATAAATTATATCGCCGATATTGTAAGTTTTAGGTTTATTTCTTTTAACATTTTCTTGGAGAATCTTCCTGTTTTGATGACGTTTGATCTGATCTATTAAATCACAATTTACCTTATTCCTAAAGTTGATTAAATTCTGATAATTGATTCTTTGGCTTCTGCCAAAAAATATGTCCACTGGCTTCTTTTTCGTCACCGAGTGGTAACTGTTGTTATATCTATCAACGGAAATTTCCACTATTTCCTTAAGGGTTAAATCAGTATATTCTCTTTGAAGACATCTCACCAATTCTAAGATGGTCGAATGGACTCGTTCAATAGTTCCGTTCACCTCACTCTTACCTGAAGGCGTTCTGTAGATTTTAATTCCCAAAGACTTAATGTAGCTACTTATAAGAGGACTGCTAAAGCTTCCCTCATTATCCATTACAATCATTTTGGGTGCTGTGAAATAATGAAGTATTTTGGTTATTTTTCCTCTGATGTGTAGAACTGATCTATCCTTTATATGGAAAAACTTTGCAAATTTGGTAAACTTGTCAATGCATGTTATAAATTTGTCGTCTTTTATTTCCATTATATCGATGTGCAGAATTTCCGACGGGTAGGTAGGTGTAGGTGTAGGTTGAAGTTCCGGCTTACAAGGGTGTCTGTCATATTTGCTGGTGTTGCAGACATCACATTCTTTAATAAACTTTTTAATTTTCTTAGTCATCTGTGGGAAATAGTATCTTTCGAGTATTTGATCCTTGTTTTCTACAGCGCTGCGGTGAGCTCGGTTATGCGTATCTTGTATAATGCGCCACTGGTTTTCTTCGTTTGAGATATCTTCGGCGACCCGCTGAGTTATTCTTATTCTAAACTTGGAGAAATGATTTTTGTAAATTTCCTGCAACAAGTTGAGGTGTTCCTCTGGGAATTTGATTCCATTGATAGTATTAAAATTTAATCTGTCTTTTAAAATGTTAGTAATTTCTTGTTGATTCCAGTTATGCGTACTAGTTCCTATGTAGTATCTATTGTAGGATGAGTGTGGTTGTTCATGGGCGTTCACTTGACCTTTTCCAAAAATGATTTGAGTCCTAAATACGTTTATCGGTGCTTCACAGTGGGGTATTAATTCGGTACTGTCCTCATCTGCACTATGCATAGTTTCGGCAGTATCTGTACTTTCTGTGAGGATATTACATTCCGTCTTTAATCTGGATAACGCATCTGCGACAAAGTTTGTTTTACCAGGTCGGTAAATTAACTCATAATTGTATTCTTCTATTCGCGATTTCCATCTTTTCAATTTCGCATTTGTATTTTTTGCACTGAGAGCAAATGTCAACGGTTGGTGATCTGTCAAAATTTTGATTTTCTTTGCACCGTAAAGATAATTCCGCAAGTTGTCCAATGCCCACACAATTGCCAACATCTCCTTCTCATTGGTGGCATAATTCTCTTCAGTCCTATTTAATGAGCGCGAAATATAAGTTATAGGCTTATCTTTCCCCAATTCGCCTTGGCTCAGGACTGCCCCTATTGCGTGGTTTGATGCGTCAGTCGTAAGTACAAATGGTTGGTCGAAATCGGGAAAGGTAAGAACTTCGGATGATGTGAGTAGTTCTTTCAGATTTGTAAACGCTCCAAGCTCTTCCTTATTGAGGTTGATTTTAAAATTTTTGGATTGACTTGCTTTTGTTTGTGCACCTCCTCCCCTTGTAAGATTGGTAAGAGGTTTGGCAATTTTGGCAAAATCTTTTATAAAGCGCCTGTAGTATGAAGTTAGGCCCAGGAATGCTCTAAGCTCTTTTAAATTTTCGGGAGCTTTTATTTTTTTAATAGCTTCAACTTTTTTTGGGTCAGGCCTGATGCCTTCTCTTGTAATCAAGTAGCCTAGGAACTCTGTTCTTTCTTTAAAAAACTCGGTCTTATCCAAATTAACCCTTAAGTTAGCCTGTTCTAGTCTATCAAATACCAATTCAAGGTTTTTAAGATGTTCCTCTTCTGTCTTTCCGAATATGATGATATCGTCAATGTATACATAGCAAATTTTGCCGATGTATTCATTAAGGACGTCATCTATCATTCTTTGAAATATTGAAGGTCCATTCCTTAATCCAAAGGGCAATCTTAAGAATTCAAACTTCCCGTTAAGAGTAGAGAAAGCTGTTTTTGGTATATCAGACTTTTTCATTCTTATCTGGTGGAACCCAGATGTTAGATCCAAGGTGGTAAAAAAATTTGCTTTCCCTAAACTTGCCAATGTATTTGATATGTCCGGAATCGGGTAGGTATCTGGCACGGTAACTTCATTAAGCCTCTTGAAGTCAATAACCAAACGGTACTTCTTTTCGCCTGATGCGTCTAGTTTTTTCGGGACCACCCATACAGGTGAATTGTATGGGCTTTTTGATGGTTGAATTATCCCGTCGTCAAGTAGCTTTTTAATTTGGCTGTTTACCTCTTCCCGCATGTTAACTGGATAAGGGTATGTTTTAGAGTAGATTGGCTCGTCTGTTATCGTTTTGATTTCTGCTTTGATATGAGTGTCCACTAATTCTGTATCTTTGATAGGGCCAAATACTTTGCTATGATTTTTCACTAAACTTCGAATTCTTTGTCTTCTGCTCTCTTCTAAATGATCATCTCTAATTTGTAAACTATTTACTTGGGCAGATTCCTTTGATTTAAGTTGAATTTTGATTCCTGAGTCGATCGTTAAGATATTATTTCTGCGATCTATTACAGCTCCTAACTCCCGAAGGGTATCATCGCCGATAATACCGTCGAATGAATTCAGACCCGGAAGGATGAAAAAATTGATTACTGCGTCAATTCCCACACATGCAAAGAACCTTCCACAGATTTTACGCTTAATCTCTGATTCGCCGGTAGCTGATTGAATTCTGAAAGGCTTTTCTGTTGGTATAGAGTTAACTCCTAATTCGTCTGTAATAAAATTTTTGTTAGTGCCTGTGTCGACGAGAAACTTCAAAATTTTCCCATCCTTGGTTTTATATTCTATATAAGGGATGCTAGAGAGGCATCCGTCATAAAATTTGCTTCTAGGATTTCCTCTCTAGGATTCTCATTAACTTCGAGTTCTTCATTGACCCTTTTTTGATATTCTTCATTTGATTCGGTATATTCGTCATCAGCTTGGGTCTCCAAATTATAAATTCTTTGTTGCTTATGTGGGGCATTTAGAGATTCATTTTCCCGTTTTCCTGTATTGAACTGCTGGGGATTGTTCATATAATTTACTTGTTTCGTCTGAATGGATCGATCTATTTCCATTGGCGGGTTTGGCTTAGGGTAGTTTGGTCGAGGAGGTGGGTTATAATTTGGCTTTGGTGGATGCGTTTCTCCTCGTTGTTGATGTTGTATATTATAACCTGAATTTCTTTGTTGTACAGTTAATGTTGGTGGCCTTGGTGGCGGGTCACGTTTAGGTGTATATATTTGATTTATAGGTGTGGTAATTGCGTTAATATTTCCTTTTTTCTGCACTGATAAGTTGCGGTAGTTCATATTTTGAATTTCGAGACACACTGCGTAAGCTTCTGGAAGTGTCTGAGGTCTTTGGATCATGAGGATTTTACTTAATTCTCCATTAAGGCCTCGAATAAAGACGTCTAAAGCCCTGTTACGGTATGTCTCTACAAGAACATTTGTTGTTTCACTGGAATAATCTTCGGTCTTAAGTTTGTTGATGACTAATGAGAATTGATGGTTCACATTGGCATAAAATTCATCAATTGACATTCCTGCTTGCCTGAGGTTACTTAGCTGATATTCCAGTGTGCGTATGTCTCTCTTATCAGCGTAGTGTAAAGAGAGACATCTCTTTATGACACTCCAATCTTCTTCAAAGATATTATAGGAAATAAGGGCAGAGTTTGCAGCACCTCTAACCTTTTGTCGGATGCTTTGCAGTATGGCCCTATATATTGGCTTATTTTTAACGATATCGTAGTCCCTAAGTATATTCTCAACACTGTGGACCCAGGATAAGTATTCCACTGGGTTACCGTCAAAGGTCTGCAACTCCTTGACGCAGTCTGGAAGTTTACAGATGTCTTTCAGGTCTTGCTCTGTTGCTGGTGCTTTAAGTCCTTGCCCGGATCTAATGCCACTTGTTACAGGTTTATTTTCAAGCGCTTGAACTCGCTGATCTAGCTGCTTGAGCAATTCAAGTTGGGCATTTACAGCCCCAGTTAAATGAGTCAATTGAACACTAATTTCCTCCATTATGTAATTATTTTGTTAAAAATTAAACAATGGTAATGCATATAATTTTGTGATTTATAAAGCTATTTAAATGCTTCCTTTTTTTTATAATTGTAAATGAATTTTAAGGTTTTTTTATTTATATATATTTGAACTTTAGTAAAAGAAAATTGGTACTCACAGCAGTAAAACTATGGTATAATGGGTAGCTCCTGTTTTCATTGTTGTATTTTGTTCGGATAGTCCGTAAAATTCCTTTTTAGCCACCAGCTTTGTCTTCGCAAGCGGCCTACTGCGGTACGGATGTTATCACGTCACTGTACTTAGTTTCTTTAATTAAATTTATAAATTAAAATAATTGTACTACTTGTTGTACAGTTCACAGTCACAATTTGCGAGCACTATTCACGTCACTATAATATTTGTACTGTTTATTGTACAGTTTACAGTCACAATTCGCGAATACTATTCACGTCACTATAATATTTGTACCGTTTATTGTACAGTTTACAGTCACAATTCGCGAATATTAATTCACACGGAAAAAACCAAAACCGAGATGAACTTAAACAAATTTTATTTTAGGGTCTGCGCAACCGAATCCTAGTTCTTGTGGTTTAGGATTTTATTACACGAACTACCTGTCCCTATGTTCTTATGGGTTATAGAGTCAGGTCCCTGCTCGGGCGCCAGTTAACGTATTTTACTACGGAGAACTAAAAAAGATTTTTTTAGGCAACTGATGTTGCTTTATTCATTACAATTTTAATTCTAAGCTACAATATTTTAATGCAGTTCTATTTATAATGCATGCAAAACAAAAGTGTCTTATTACTTTAGAATAAACGAATAATTTGTAATACAATAATAAAAATTCATTCCCACGAACGTTTGCTGACTATGCAGCGTGTGTTGAAACTTTATACTGTTGTTGATAGTGTTGTCTGGCGATTTCCGTCGATGCAGTTCATTTCAGGTGGTGTGGTTAACTATGGCACCATCTTCTCCACTTTCAAAACCCTTGTCGAAAACTGGTTTGGATTTTGCTGGGCCATTTGGCATAAAATCTTATATTGGTAGAAGTTGTCGCATAACAAAGCGCTACGTATGCGTGTTCGTGTGTTTCTGTACTAAAGCTATATGTATAAAGCTAGCTCCAAATGGAGGGAACGACGGATCTATCTACAGCTGCATTTTTAGCTGCCTTTCACCGTTTTATTGCGAGAAGAGGTCTTCCTCCAGTCCTCTATTCGGACAACGGAAGCAACTTTGTTGGAGCTGATAGAATTCTTAAGGACAATTTCAAAAAATACTTGAAGGAAGCCGCCTCTCAAATATTGGTATAGCACAATCATTCCATTTCTTGGAATTTTATCCCTCCAGAAGCGCCCCACATGGGCGGACTGTGGGAAGCAGGGGTTAAAAGCTTCAAACTCCATTTCAAAAAAGTGACTACTGGCACAAAATTCACGTTTGAAGAGTTTTTAACTCTGATCTGTCGAATAGAAGCTTGTCTCAATTCTCGTCCAATCAGTGCAACATCTGAGAATGTCGATGACATTCTTCCTCTCACGCCGAGTCATTTCCTGATCGGATGTCCTCTTATTTCTTTACAAGAATCTGTACCTAAAGAATCCTCCATTTCTCTTGTGCATCGATGGGAAAAGCTTAAGATTCTTCAACGACACTTTGCTAAACGTTGGAAAGATGAGTATCTTAAGGAAATGCATAAAAGATACAAATGGAAGTTTCCACACAAAGATGTACAGGTTGGGGATCTCGTAGTTGTACGAAAGGAGCACCTACCTCCTACGGAGTGGCGATTAGGCCATGTCAGCAAAGTTCTTACAGGCTCCGACGCTAGGGTACGTGTTGCTAGCATTCGAACTCAGCAAGGTGAAACAACGAGACCTATTGCAAAACTTTGTGTTATTCCTTCAGAATAACTTTGTTTAAGATAGATATGTACTTAGATCAGTTATTATTGAATTAATTAAAGCGGTTTTTTTTATTATATTAGTTCTAATTATTTGATTTATTAAACATGTAATTGAAATGAACTATTAATACCGTACATGTATCATATTTTTATTCATATAGATACAAATTCTACTGATTTAATATTGTTTATCTAAATGTCTTACATATTTATAAAATCTCAAGAATATAAATTGAATTATATAATTTAGATAGTTTAGACATCCCTTACTAACTTTCCTTCCTTCCGGAGTGAGTGGAACCCCTCCGGTGAAGTATAAATGTTCCCAATCTGACTTACGTTCAGATATAGGGTCCAGCTAGGTTTGCAGAAATTATTTCTGCAAGGTCTGCTCTCAACTACTGTTATACACTAAACTAAATTCTACTCCTATATGAGTATGCAATCACCCTTAAATAAATAATAAAATGTAGAACGCCCAGATGGCTCTTGTGTTAGCAAAGTTGTATACCGTCTACGGGCAACCTCACCACGTTAATATTTTACA
Organism: Volucella bombylans; assembly: GCA_949129095.1. Taxonomy (NCBI): domain Eukaryota; kingdom Metazoa; phylum Arthropoda; class Insecta; order Diptera; family Syrphidae; genus Volucella; species Volucella bombylans. Next base: position 82,520,123 of record OX422140.1, read on the forward strand.
CTTCCTTTTTCTATTGCTAACCTTCTTCGAGGTAAGACCAATTTAAGAATAAAAGGCATATTCTGTATTCACGACAAATTGCGTTTTATTTTTCCCTTTTTGTTTCTAAACCAACTTCTTTCGAAGATCGTCTTTGCACCTCAACAGTGTCGTAGACCAATTTTTGTTCCGCAAGCAGAAGTTGTTCGTTTGTTTCAACAAATGCACGGAAATCATTAGCATTATATTGCTGTTCTCTCATTTAATCGATATCATTAAGGACAAATGCAGAACGTTTTTGCACAATCATGTCAAGTTAAATGAGTGCATTGTTACTGATGGTTAAGCAAATGTCTTCGAATTCAATGAGAGCTTGATTGAAAATATTGTCCGAAAACACAATGAAATTGGCATTGTTAACGGTACGAACACGGTGCAAAATATCCTCGTTAAAATCCTCTCTGAATTTTTTCTACAAATCTTTCGGGTTGGATGGCGAGCATGTTGTCAAAATGATGGCAAATAATATTCGAATTTATCGCAGATGACAGCTGGCACATGCGTCCGCAATGTTGTTTCCCAGTGTTGGCATTCTACTTCATCAAACGTTCTCAAATTTGCTAATGAAGTAGGACCCTTGGCGTAAAAAAACAGCGTTCTCAAATAGTAACATTATTTGGGTGGACTGTGTAAATACGGTTGAAATGCGTCAGGCGAATATAGATTTTGATAGCATTCAACAAGCATGCCTTGGCTACGTCGTAGGAATTTCTTGGATGTAACATTCCATGTATAGTACTTTGGAACTTCTGCGTACAATAATGTCTTGGCAAATTCATCTTCTTCACACAGCGCAAAAAATTCGGTAAGTGTTGTGTGCGCTGGTGCAGCAGCAATATTTCATGCAGTATCTACTGAGAAATTATTGTGGTTACCGCAATGCTGCTATGAAAATGAGTAAGACACAATACAACGCTGAGATTATCTCTGTCACATTCAAACTTCTCACTACTTCAATTCTCATTCAAATACGTTTGCCGGAACGATGCGCGCCAACTATTATAAGCTAATTGTACTATGCCTATAACCTTCGAGCAAGCATCAATATCAATGTGACAAACGCATAAAATACCTACAAACAAACAAACATCGATTTTTATATACATATTAGAATTGTAAGTTAAAGAACATACATTTTTTTCATTTGGGGTGGACATTTACACGCCCCTAACCAACGAACAATCACTCATGTCCTTGTTACATTCTAGGTAAGAATGTCCGTGAAATGGAAACGCCACTTTTACAATATACGAATTTATACGAATGTGGCCTTTACGGGCCACAGATATATTGAAATTGCCTTCAAAGATCGCACGAAATATTGTGTACACTACATTCGATGGAGTTTGTATGCATGAAGTTCCTCAGGTAAATATATTGTAAAATGTTTGTGTGGGTACAAATGATAGAACTTATTCTTTTCAATACAAATCCCTTTATTCAGTACAGTTATAATTCACTATTTAATTGTTTCTCTCAGTACAATCCAATTTCTCAACCGTTTATACTTTTCTTATCTTTTACTTAAACCACTTAATCACTTCTCCTAATTAACACTTCAAATTTCACTTTAGAACTCATTTGCATACCTTTGGGATGCTGGTATTTATACTCGAATGACATACTTCGAGAACAATCCTCGCCATCCAGCGTCCCATACAATTTCCAATTTGCTAGAAAATTCGATTCCACTCTCCAGTCGAGACTTTGTTATTCCAATATCGAAATCTTCTGGTCATCGACATTTTCTGCTAGATGTCGCTGCTCACATTTAAGTGGTTATCACATTGCTCCCTCCCTACAGTTGTTCGTCCCGAACAACTTCGTCACTCAGCATCCCGTTGAAATGACACATTCTATCCAAATGGACCACTTTCAATTTTCCTCGATTCCCACGCTGGATCCGGTAGACAACGTCATTAATGCGGGTTATCACCTTGTATGGACCTTCCCAGTCCTGTTGCAATTTTGGTGATTTGCCTTTCTTACGCTGAGGATTATACAGCCAAACCAGATCTCCTTCGTTGAAACCGGAAGATTTCGCCTTGATATCGTACCTAGTTTTCATGCGGCTGCTTGCTAGCTTCATCTTTTCTCTGGTGTCTTCATGCAATTTACGAATCCTGCTGCGTAAGTCATTCACGTACTCGTTCACCTCTTTGGGCTCCTTCGGTGGGAATCCGAATTTTGCTTCACTTGGCAACCGAATTGTTTGACCAAATAAGATCTCGGATGGTGTGTGCCCTGTTGAGCTATGGACCGTGTTTCGGTAGGCCATTAAGAAGAGGGGTATGTGTCGATCCTAATCCCGCTGGCAGTTGCTGACAACTTTAGATAGATGCTCATTCAGGTTCCGATTGAATCGCTCGACCATTCCATCAGATTGAGGGTGTAGTGGCGTTGTCCTTGTCTTTCTTATTCCCAAATATTGGCATATTTCCTGGAAGACTTTTGATTCAAAGTTTTGCCCTTGATCAGAGTGCAGCTCCATTGGGACCCCAAATCTGCTCACCCAGTTGTTGACTATCTGTTCGGCTACGGTCTTAGCCTCTTGATTTGGGATGGCAAACACTTCCGGCCACTTACTGAAGTAATCCATGACTACGAGAGTATATCGGTTTCCATTAAAGGTTTCGGGAAACGGCCCAGCGATGTCGATGGCTATTCGTTCGAAAGGTGCTCCGACATTGTATTGTTGCATTTGTCCATGTGGCTTTACTTTTGGGCCCCTGGTAGCCGCACATCTTATGCACTTTTTGCACCAATTCTCGACATCTTGTTTAGCGCTTAGCCAATAGAAACGTTCCCTTACCTTTTCCAACGTCTTGTTTATTCCCAAATGGCCTCCTGAGACTCCGTCATGTATTTCATGGAGCACTTGGTTGACTCTGGACCGTGGCACAATTAGCTGCATACGAGATGTTGTCCCATCTGCAGTTTCCCATTTTCTCTTCAGCAATCCATCTTGCACAAAAAGCGAGTCCCACTGCGCCCAGTATGCCTTCAGAGTTTGGCTCCGATCTGATATCTGCTGCCAGCTTGGTCTTTCCTCGTGTTCCTTCCAGGCCAATATTGGTTCGATGTCATTGTCTGCCTGTTGGGAGGAACGGATTTCGTCTATACTCCAACCCTCTATTGGCTCAGTCCTGATCGTTTGGATAGTTGCGTGTTCTTTCGCTTCTTTACCACTGACTACTTCTGCTGGGAGGCTTTCGTTGCATTGTTTTACCTGTGAGACTGGGATAATTACCCTGGAGTCGACTCCTAATACAGACTTCTGCCCCGCGAAGTAAGTATTTCCTAACTGATGGCTTCTGGAAATTTGACCGGTTTCTTGGTAGCCGTTTCTGCTGGTTTTTCTTTCTATTTGCCTGTAACCACAATGCATGCAGCCTTCTCGTCGTACTGGTTCTTTACAATGCCCTTGCAGATGTCCTACTTTATCGCAGTTCCAGCAGCGCATTCTTCTTCTCCCCCGCAGAATATTTCGTTGCACGGTATTTAGTCTTGAGCAGGAGCATTCACCAGATGCCATTTCCCCAACGAAATGTATTCCGTTGGAAGCCTGATTGGATGCTTCCATCGCCAGAGCAAAGGCAAGTGCTTCAGCAAGGGTTCTTTTCCCGGCCATCCTTACAGCTGACTGTAGCTCCAAATCTGCGATTTCCCTGATGAATGCGTACTTTGCCATTTCGTCGATTATTTCTTGGCCTGCGGTGGGATATGACAAATGTGCCAGTCTACTGACGTCTGCTTGGAGCTGTTGCAGTGTTTCTCCTCGTTGCTGCATACGGCCTTGCAATTGAACCTTGTAAACTTCCCGCATGTGGCTATCCCCAAACCGTTTCTCGATAGCCTGCACTAAAACCATATAGTCTCTATTCTTTTCGATATCGATTGTTTGTAACAATTCTGCCGCAGGACCACGTAAGGCCATCGCTAGGGCAAAGCACTTTTCCTCATTGTCCCAGTCGTTTGCACAGGCAGCCATTTCAAACTGATTCTTATAAGTAGACCATGAGGTCTGGCCATCGAATGAGGGAGGCTTCAAATCTTTTCTCCTTGGACCGCTTAAAGAACATTCTCGCAGTTTCTGTTTTCGCACTGTGTCGAGCTCTTTTGCCAGTTGCTGAACTTTGCTGTCCATTTCCTCGAATTTTTCGCCAACATTCTTCTCTATTCTATCAAATTTGTCATCAACGTTCTTCTCTATTCTTTCAAATTTGTCATCGATTTCTTCGAATTTTTGCTGGAGAGTGTTATTTTGTTCTTCCAGTTTTTGTTCTAGACTATTCTTTTGTTCGTCGAATTTTTGTTTAATGCTGCACTTCTGCTCGTCTAGATTTTTCTTTTGTTCATCCAACTTTTGTTCGAGACTATTCTTTTATTCTTCCAGATTTTTCTTTTGTTCATCCAGCTTTTGCTCGAGACTATTCTTTTGTTGTTCCAGATTTTTCTTTTGTTCATCCATTTTTAACAAGAGGAGTTGCATCATCGCATCCATATCACTGCCGGTACTTGTCTGTTCATCCTCGTCAACATCGAAGGAGTATGCATCAGGATCATGTCCCTCGTGGTTCAAAGCCTCCTGAAGTCGGAGCACCAGGTCACTTTTTCCTCCACTGGCGCTGAGGCTTCTCTTGTTAAACTCGGATTTGAGTTGGACGAGGGTCAACTGCAATAGTTTTCGACCCATTCTAGCTTTTTCAAATAGTCAGAAAACACTTTTTTTTTTTTTTTACACACAATAAGTCCTATCCCACTTCTGACACCAATGTAAAATGTTTGTGTGGGTACAAATGATAGAACTTATTCTTTTCAATACAAATCCCTTTATTCAGTACAGTTATAATTCACTATTTAATTGTTTCTCTCAGTACAATCCAATTTCTCAACCGTTTATACTTTTCTTATCTTTTACTTAAACCACTTAATCACTTCTCCTAATTAACACTTCAAATTTCACTTTAGAACTCATTTGCATACCTTTGGGATGCTGGTATTTATACTCGAATGACATACTTCGAGAACAATCCTCGCCATCCAGCGTCCCATACAATTTCCAATTTGCTAGAAAATTCGATTCCACTCTCCAGTCGAGACTTTGTTATTCCAATATCGAAATCTTCTGGTCATCGACATTTTCTGCTAGATGTCGCTGCTCACATTTAAGTGGTTATCACAATATTTTACTCGTATCATGCATGGAATAGGGAGATTTCATTCTCTTCAGAGATTGTATGAAGCTCTTTACACTTATTCTTGTTTCATTGGCGTCTGTTCGTGCGAGTGCCCGGACCATGTGTTGTAGCATCGCCAAATTCAACAAGATTTTTCTTTATAGTTTAAACCCGACGATTATACGTAGTGATGACGTGTAAAGTCTAATATGCGTCATAACAAACAACATCTTGTAAGGAGCCATTTTCTCAGCCCGAACTCTACAACTCTAGGAAGACTGATTGAATCTTGACTCGGCTTCAATATATAAAATGGTGGCAAAACCTGTCAAATATTTTTTCCAAGCAAATTATTCGATGTCTTTCGTTGGAAGAGATGGTTTGAAAACAGCTGAGGTGAATGCACTTGCAGTCTTCTCCGACTTCATTAGGGATAGCACTTAATTTTTTCATTATATCCCTTATTTTGCAGGTTTTTTCCTTCTTTTGCGCACTAATTCTACTTCTATGCTGCTGACCACTTCCCTGAGATGAATCAGTGTCACTGAAATTAGACGAAATTGTTGATGAAATCAAAGCAAATGAACTGAAACGAGTACACATATTCACTTCACGAAATATCAGTGAACACTGATTAGATCAGCACGATACACCAAGCCTGGAAGTTTTTAGACCCCGATATTTTCTGACCGTCAGCCCGTAGACTCAGATCGTTCTATGCCGGCACCTAATATTTCCCTGTATTTTCTTCCGTATGGTAATCTTTCTTTCCCACAATGAACTATCCTTCGATTCGTTCCGTAATAATCTGAAAGATGGCACCACTATCTCAGTTCCGATCAAAAAATTGACTCTGACCGTTGTTTGCCATCAGACTTCACATTCGTACTTACTAGTCCCTACTGTGGTCTCTTCTGTCTCTAGGCCGGGGTTGGTGAAAGGAGTGTGTAATTCTCGCCACAGTTACTGAGAGGTCAGTTTTCTTTGCCGCTCCGTGTGGTTGATTGTTTTATATGTCTCGTTAGTTTTTCTCCTTCTTCTCCGATTCCTTGGGGTGTCTTCATTTTCTAGATGTCTCGAATAAAAGAATGCTAAACAACAAAAGAAAAAGCAGGAGGTCAGAGAAGTAAAACAGATAACAAAAGGACCAAAGTGAATGGAGGATATATATACGCAACACTATTGCCTTCTTGTCATTATTTGGTGGGTTATTCGACCATATTTGCACTTCATAAAAAACCATGTAACTTTAATCACATCAGTTCTTCCCGGAATTTCTCCGCTTATTTGCCATTAATCAAAACAATGACGGGGACGATAACTTATCATCAATTTTACTTTAACTACGAGTATTTTAGGTCTGTAAAAATATAAAGTCAAAGCCGATTAATTTTGTTGTAGTTTTTGTTTAGACTTCATTTAATTAAAAATGCAGTAATGTTCACAATTGAAGGACGAAGACAGAACCATCACAGTGGCGTGTTAACTATTGACAACGTCAACGTCGGTCATTAAATAATTAAATACGCTGTACAATATCATTAGGTGTTGATATATCAAATATCGACCAGAATTAAACAAATAAAGCGACGAGACAGACCATGCCAAAAAAAAACCTAAACATGAATTCATCTACTTGACAAATTCTAATAATAGAGGACTTGGTTAAAATGAAAATTACATAGTTTTGGTCAGGTAAAAATTGTCAATTAGTCTCATTTTGGTTATGTTTTAAAGGCCATTGATTATTTATGACAAAATCAGTTTCAAACATGTAAACCATTTCACTGCATATAAAAACATGAAAGACAACGTAGCTATATTTAAAGCTAAATCAAATTTAAATAATTAACGGACGCCTTCAATGGGTTCTCATTTTACATTGGTTTCGAATTTTAAATATTTAGATATACATACCTACACTAAAATAGTTGAAAGATAAGTGTAGGCTTAGGTAACTTCGACACTTTTGTACGAATTTTAGGTCATGTGGAACGTACGCATACCTTACACTATTCAGGGTATCTACGTATTTACATATTTACATATATCTCAACTAATAAATCTCCATAGCGAGCGCAGTCTTTGGCCACCTGGATTGAAATTCCCCACTACCCCACTAACATACTTACGACAAGATCTTCCCGGTTGGGATCTATGACTTGTCGGGCTAGAGAGTTAATATTTTAGGCTCAAGAGACACACGATGATTCTGATGTACGAAGGTTTTGAATATGCAACGACTAGGAAATAAAAATATCAGACTGGCATTCTATAAGAGGATAGAGGTGCACGATATCTCAGAGTGCTTTCGAAGATGGCTTTGAGAGAAAACTGAGGAGCGTTCATTGTCATACGGGTATCACGGTTGAAGGTTTGAAGGAGTATAGTACCGATTTAGTGTGAGCGCTGGTGGAGGAAATAACAAAAGAACAAGGTAAGACAGTGGACATGAGAATCACACCTGTGAAGGAAATAAATCTTCCCATGCAGACCCCTCAATGGTTGTCTCCTCATAGACGAGATACTGCCTATCGAATGTAGAAAAGCTTTAGGTTTGATGAGTCAATAAAAGTATATCGCCACTTTCGCAACAAAGTTGTTTGAAAAGTCAGATGAGCCAAAATAAAATTCTATAGTCTAAGCTAACCCCAGCTAAACCCCAGGAAAGTCAATATGAAATAAACCTCACGATCATGGTATTGGGAAAGAAAACGCCGTTATCTCCACTAATGTCAGCTGCGATGAGTTTAACAAGTATTTCATATCAACCTATATCAACCCATCAGGCAGCATGGATGCCTCTTAGTTTAAGCCATCAATCAACGTCGAAAGTGCATTCGCTTTTAACAGAGTAAACAAAGTGCAAGCTGTAGAAGCCCTTCTCTCATTTAAGTCCCATTCCTACTGGCCTCGATGGTCTTAACTCAAGTTTTGTGAAGCTTTTGCTACTGTATATTCTGCCTTATTTAGCCAACAACTTTAATTGCTTGCTTACAACCTCAAAGTTTCCTTTTAAATGGAAAAAAGTAAAAATCGTCCCAATGCCCAAAAACTGCTCGAAGAATGGAACAGAATATAACTGAATACAGGCCGATTGCAATCCCGCCATACCTGTCAAAGGCCTTTGATGAATTAGCGTAAAATCAAGTCCATCCGTATCTCTATAGGAAAGATCATCTATAGAGGCGTCAATCCGCTTTTCGGCCCAATAGGAGCTGCAATACTGCACTAATATTGGTAGTGGAAGAAATCCGTAACTCTTTATTTAGAAATCATTCGACATTTCTAACTTTGCTCGATTTTTCAAAGGCCTTTGACACGGTAAATCATGATATTCTCTACAGTAAACTTAAAAGCTGTTACACTCCATCTGTGAAATCGATTATTTCCTACCTAAAAGGGAGGAAGCAATGCGTTTGTATCGTAAGAATTTCTCCAACTTTCTTAAAGTACTCCTTTCTTTCTGTACGTTTATGACCTACCTAACGATGTAAAGCCCTGCAAAGTACACATGTATGCAGATGATATGGAACGTCCCCTAAGTGAGACGAACCAGTATCTATGACTGATCATTAAAGCACGAGCTTCGACTTAACACTGACAAATATAGTGTTTAGGGTGACCAGATAGCAATAATAGTTTTTCCAATTATTATGCTTCAGCATATGTTAAAGTTACCAATGACATCCAGCTGTCAAAACATTCAGTAGGGTTTGCGATTTCATCATGCATCATTTTACTCTTGTAGAACGTGCGAAAATTATTAAAAAATATTATCGACTTTCCGGCTCAGTTGTAAATAAGCGACGTGAATTTCGTCGTGAGGCCTGCCATCATCATGGCATCAGTGTACAGCCAATTTGTCGCTCCATGGAAAAGTGTGAGCTTCAGTATAGGTACTCTTTTGGATCTTAAGCCACCAACCATACAGAAATTGGTGCGAAATGAAGAAAACATAGCTGTCGTAGCGGCCAGTATCGAAGAAGGCCTAGAAATATCGATTCAGCGCCGATTAGATTAATTTGGCATCGCTAGGGAGTCAGCCCGGCTTATTTTGCGATTAGACATGGGAGCAATGCATTACTACACTAATGAAATTAGAAATTGTTTAAAGTATTGGGACGATAGACCATATATATATGGCCAAGAGAGCAATACGACATTAGTGAAACGTAGCCTTAAAGTATTTCTACTTCCCAACCTCAGTGACCCCGACTTAACCGTTGCCAGACTAGAGACTGCCAAAGGCTCTTACTGGCTGGCATCGGCTTACCTTGGCCACGACCAAGTCGGCCCTCTCCCTGGTGATAACCTAGAAAGGGTGGTACTGGAAGTGGGAAGGCAAAAAACTGGCCTCACAATCGGATGCGACGCTAACGCACATCACACGGTATACGGCAGTACCGACATCAATGACAGAGGTGAGTCACTTTAGACTATATTCTAAGTACTAACCTCTTAATTTGCAATATTGGCAATGAGCCCACTTTTTTAACTAGAAACCGACAAGAAGTGTTAGATATTACTCTTGTCTCCGATAGCATCAACCACAGGCTATCAAACTGGATGGTATCGTCTGAACACTCCTTTTCAGACCACAGATACATCCAATTCAGTCTGAGTGATGCTCCTCCCAGCCAACCAGATTTCCGGAATTACCGGAAAACTGATTGGCCAAAATACAGAGGAATACTGTCAAAAAAGTTATCCTCTGAACTATCAAGTCCCCCGTGGGACACCAATAAGTTTGACATGAAAGTCAGGGAATTTACTCTGGCTCTCAATCAGGCTATGGCCGCTTTCTGCCCTCTTATTCAACCAAGAGGCAAGAAAAAGCCACATTGGTGGACATCGGCACTGAGACTGCTCAGAAACGCCTGTAGAAAACTTTTCAACGCAGCAAAAAGCACAAGAAAAGTGACCGACTGGGACTCATATAAAGAATCCCTCAAATTATACAAAAAAGAACTGAGGAAGGCAAAGCGACAATCCTGGAGGTCATTCTGTGACAAAATTACAGAAACCTCTGAGGCATCACAGCTAAGAAAAATCCTCTCTACAAATCCTATGATGCCTAGCTGTTTGAAAAAAACCGATGGCTCTTGGACAACCTCAAGTGATGAATCACTCAACCTGCTTCTGGACACCCACTTTCCAGGTAGCTCCCAACTCGCGGCCAGTAGCAGCCCAAACAGGCCTACTGAACCGTGACCAAAATTCATGGTCTGATTACGAGAGACAAACCGCTTTGGGCGCTGCATGGCTTCAAACCATACAAGTCTGCTGGTCCGGACGGTATTATACCTGCCGAGCTACAGAGGTCCTCAGATATTATTCTACCAGTGTTCGAAAATATTATGAGCAGCTGTGTAGAACTTATCCACATTCCACTGTTATGGAGAGAAGTCAATGCAGTATTCATTCCCAAAGCTGGAAAATGTTCTCATGTAGTCCCAAAGGACCTCAGACCTATAAGTCTATCATCATTCCTTCTGAAAACTTTAGAACGACTGATTGATATCCATATTCGAGCTAAAGTTGATCCAAGACTTCTGTCTACGGCTCAACATGCCTACTATAAAGGAAAGTCGGTGGAAACGGCTTTGCACTCTGTGACTAGCCACATCGAACGATCCCTACAATATACTCGTAAGGAGTACACAATTTTTGCTTTCCTAGACATAGAGGGCGCCTTTAACAACGTCAACACATCCGCAATCACGACTGCGCTGTCAACTCTTCAGGTAGACGACTCACTTGGGGAGTTGATCAGTCTAATGCTAAAAAGCAGGATAATCAACTTCAAAAGATATGTCAGCAGAGGTACGCCGCAAGGTGGTGTCCTCTCTCCCCTTTCCTGAAACTTTAATTCTTTAATTCTTTAATTCTTTAATTCTTTATTCCTTTACAAATGATAAATACAATTCTACAAAGTCTTTGAGATACATTATAAATTACAGATTTGTAAAGAATAGTTAGTACAATCTGTTGTCAGAAGACAAGAGGCGAGGGTACATATCACTTTATGTGTATACAAACTAATAAAAAGATTATTGATGGGGAAATGAAATACAATATACAATTAATAGAGAAGTGATAGTAAATAACAATAAAAAAAGATAGAAAATTCATTTTATACCAATGGATTAAAAAACAAATCGATTTCATTATGATCAAAGGAGAAGGGCCATTTTTAACATTTTTCAAAAATACTGATTTCTTTCTCTCACACCTAAGGTTTACAGGTAATAAATTAAATAAGCGAGGCACAGTAACGTAAAAGAAACGGGAGAAGTGAGTTTTATGTGTAGTTAGAATAGTGGCGAAGTGCATGGTATTGATGCGTAGCTCATCAAGCCTTACGTTGTAGTATCCGGAGTTGTTAAAAAATATTTTTAATACCTTATAGCAGTACAGATGTCTCAGAGGGAGAATATAAAGATATTTGAACAAATCAAAACTGGGTGTTCTACGATTTACTTTGGTCATAATCCTTATTGCATGCTTTTGCTTAATCAATAATGGTTCTATTTTATTATAGTAAGCACCACCCTAGCAAGATATACCATAATGTAATTTAGATTTAAGCAAACCATTGTACACCATTTTTAAAATTTGCGTATTGCAGTAAAGACTAAGGTGGTAAATCTGTCTAACGACCTTATTTAAATACTGTTTTGTATAAGTTGTGTGATCTGTCCAAGATAGCTTATAGTCTAAAACAGTAACTAGGTATTTAAAACTATCAACACACTCAATTCTAAAGCAATCCTTACTGCAACTTATATTTTCATTAAATGCCGGTAAACTACCTAAAAGTGAATCAGCTAAACAAAACCGTTGACAATATGGTGAGCGATAATATAAGGGCAGATCTTTGCAGCTAAGACCCTTGATATTAAACATCATACATTTTGTTTTATTACTGATTACCAAGCTATGTTTCTTGAACCATCTTCTTAAAATGTCTAAATCCCAATTTACATCTGATAACAAACTATGATAATTCATATTTGAATAGGAAATGGCTGTATAGTCAGCGAAAGCTGTCATTTTGCCCCTAAAATGCTGAATGAATAAAGAATTCACATATATAAGGAACAGTAATGGACCCAATACAGATCCTTGAGGAACACCTATATTGGAAGAACGTACGGAACTAAATACGTTTTTAATCTTTACCACTTGTTTACGATTCAATAGATACGAGGTAAACCACTCAAGAATGAAGGCCCTAAAACTTGCATTAAACGATTTATTTAACAGTATAGTGTGGTTAACCATGTCGAATGCCTTTGTAATATCAATAAAAAGACAGGACAGGATTTGTGAGTTATCAAACTATCATATATTTCCCCAGTCAGCTTTAATAATGCACTTTCTGTAGATTTACCACCTCTGAAGCCAAACTGGCAGTCACTAAAAAAGTGGGTCTTGTCTAGAAAAGATATCATTCTACGCTTTATACCCTTTTCAGAGATTTTTGAAAAAACTGACAAAAGTGAAATAGGGCGATAGTTATTCAGTTCTCTTTTTGTGGAGAGGAATTACCACTGCTGTTTTAAGGCAATCCGGAAAGACTCCTTTACGAACACAATTATTAAGGATAAAACATAGAACGTCAGAAATCTGAAATGAAATATTTTTTAATATGTTGCTTGAGATATTATCATATGAATGTGAACTAGAAGCTTTAAGGGAATTTATAATTTTTTGAATTTCAAGTGAAGTAAATTCCTCAAAGAAAAAACTTTCTGGTTGAAGGCTCGATTCCAGTATGGTATGCTTGCTAAAATACGAAGAATTGTCATTAGAGTTAATGTGATTATTATTTGAAAAGAAACTAATAAATAAATTGGCAACTTCCAAAGGCTCTGAAACCTCAAGGTCATCATTTAGCAAGACAATATCGACATTGGATTTATTCTTATTAAGTATTTCGTTGACAAACTGCCATTCTCTTTTAGAGTTGCCAATATTATTAGCTAATTTACGGATAAAGTAATTATTTTTGCAAGTTAAAATGTCAGATTTCACGACAGATCCTCTTGTAATACCGTTTAAGTCTAGCATTATTAGGATGTTTCTGAATAAGTAAACAGATTTTCTTTTTCTTATTAATTTTTTTAAGAAGTGGACATCCAATTTTTAAAGGCTTTAACTTACTGTCCGTTATTTTATTCTTCTGGCAAGATAAAGAAATATAGCGCTTTAGTCTTGAAAGAAACAAATCAAAAGCGATATTAGGATCAGTAGCATTATAAACTTCATCCCAGAATTCAAAATTCAGATGTGTTCTTAAGGCAACAAAATCGGTTTTATTAAATTCTCTGCTTGCAGATAAGTTTTGTCTGGCAATCTCACAATTAAACTGTATACTGGTTAAACTATGGTCAGTTATTTTCAGGTCATAAATTATTATTTTATAGGCTACGCGGCTGTTCCTGTGTAGCCTTATAAACATATGGTCCAAACAAGAATTGGAATGGGTAGGCTGGCTAATTAAAGATTTAAAACCAAATGAAGACATCAAAGACATATAGCTATCTACATCAGAAGAATCAGCGCGGATATTAATATTAAAGTCACCCAATAAGACTATATTTTTATTTTTCATACTTTCTAGAAATACTAAGAACTCATCTACAAATGTTTTTATAGTACATTTATCCCATCTGTAGATACAGATAAAACAGAAATGGACATCAGAAACCACGCAACTAACACTAATAATATCTGCTCTTGCTAATTTATACTTTCCAATTACACATTCTTTTATCTTATTACTATAAAATACTGCAACCCCGACAGCCGCATAATCATCATTACAGACAGCATCGAACTTAGTAGTTAACGTACTTCTGATATACCTGGAAGCGGGTGGTAGCAGAGTGATTGCCTATGCCGATGACGTTGCTATAGCCGTCTCAGGAAAACATCTTAATACCATTAAAGAACTCCTCCAATTAAATCTCAACAGATTAACCCGCTGGGAAGATCGCTGTGGATTGGGAATAAACCCCCATACAACTGATCTTGTCCTCTTTTCTAGGAAATATAAAATTCCAACCATAGGCCCTCCTTCAATAAACGGTACCAGTTTAGTATTTTCCGATACAGCAAAATATCTGGGTCTCATTTTTGACAGGAAACTAAACTGGAAACCTAGCATTCAAGAAAGAGTCAATAAAGCTACAATAGATTTATTCTCTTGCAAAAAAGCCATTGGGAACAAATGGGGACTTCAACCTCGCATAACCCATAGCCATCTCGGTCATAAGACCGATATTTACTTATGGTGTGGTTGTCTGGTGAACGGCCTTGGAAAATGCATCAACCGCACTAAAAGAGAGTCCAAAGAACAGCATGTCTATGCACGGGTGGAGCCTTGCCGTCTACCCCGTCTGCGGGATTAGATATTCTGCTTCACTTGACACCTCTCGACATTTTTAGCAGGCAAGTAGCTGCGACTGCAGCTATTCGCCTTAAAGCGACTAAAAAGTGGACAAATAATTAATTTGGCCACGCCAATTTTCTTAATACATTAGGAATCCTCACAGAGAACATCGATTACACCATACCTGAACTTTGGTTTGACAAAAACTTCCATGTAAGCTTCCCCTCTAGATTATTCTGGGAGGAGGATGCTTTCATGGAGGACAAGTCAGTCCATCTCTACACAGATGGATATAAAACCGATAATGGAGTTGGTGGCTGTGTTTTCTCAGATAAGCTAAATCTAAGCCTCTCTTTCCGCCTTACAAATCACTGTAGCGTGTACCAGGCGGAAATGTTGGCGATTAAAGAAACTCTGTCCTGGCTGAAGAAAAACGTGATATCTGCAATGGATATCCGCATATTTTCGGATAGTCAGGCCGCCATCAAGTCCCTGGACTCGGTCTTATTATATTCTAAAACCGCCCTTGAATACTGATCATCTCTCATGGAGATGGCAGAGCAGTTCAACATTCAACTTTGTTGGGTGCCGGGCCACAGCGACATTCCAGGGAACTGCAGAGCCGATGAACTCGCCAAAATTGGAACCACTCTACCTATCCTACCAGACAAAGGTAGTATAGGTATACCAATCGCTACGTGCAAACTAACATTAAAGCTGGATGCCAATAAAAGAACAGACCTTAGGTGGACTGCTGGTCAAACATGTCTAGCGACCAAACAGATCTGGCCAAAGCTGGATCTGAATCGCTCTAAGTGTCTGATCCTTTTAAATAGGAAACACCTCTGCGCCATAATAGGTGTCATCACTGGACACTGCCTCATAGGCAAGCACGCAAGAAGGCTTGGCGCTTTTACAAATGATTTTTATAGAAGCTACATGGGTGAGGAAGAGGAGCAGACAATCATCCATCTACTCTGTACATGTCCAGCTCTCTCCCAAAGAAGAAAGCTTCATCTAGGAGCTTTCTTCTACAACGACCTAAACGACCTAGAAAACATAGACGTTAACAGTCCCCTACGCTTTATTATAAGCTCAAACTGGTTAGAGTAGTAAGAAGATCATAGATCCACGTGGCATCACAATGGGCCAATATGCCTAAGTGGGTTGGTATTTCCAACAGCCACTCTTACCTAACCTAACCTAATACGACCCAAAAACATCTTTTGTGCTATCCTCTATTTATTTGTTGATTAATATTGCATGCCAGGTGATATCTGGTCCTATGCCGAGCTATGGCATAATAAATTTCCTGACGTGTCTTTAGCCAGTATGTGTGCTCCAGTAGAAGAGTATTTCTTGGCTTTCCCGCTGGGATAACTCCTTCTTTATATGGTTAATTGGTAAACCACAAGACGGTTCATGTCCAATGAATGTGGTGTTGGAACATAATCTGGGAAGTTCATCTGCTGCTTCATTTCCAGAGATGCTTCTGTGTCCGTGGAGCTATATTAGAGTGGTTATATTATGTGAAGTAAGCTGTAATATACCCAGTTTATCCGACAGCGCAATGTGCGTTGAAGCAATACGCATTGGTTCAATACTCGTAGAAATGCAGGTGTTCATACGAAATTATCCAAAATGAGCGAGAGAAAATTGAGAGTAGCTTAACAAACAGCTGATTGAACCGACACTTGACACTAACACTGATACCTTGTTCTTATTTCTTTGTCTTTCCAAATATTTCGTTTGCAATCCCACATTTTAAATACACAACTAATACGAGTACCTGTCCAATGATGAAAGAATGATGAGAACGCGAGAGAGTAAATTTTTTTAAAGCGATTTGATAATGTTTATTGATATTTCTAAGCGGTTACAAATTTTCAATGCGTTTTATAAGCAGGAATGAACGCACGTGTGTTGAATATTTCAATGCGGTTTGAAATAGTGTTTATTCGAACGTATTGAACCACTGCGGTTACTTCAACGCAGATTGAGCTGTCGGATAAACTGGATAGTAGAATCAGGAGACGGTCCCAAGCCAGCTTAAACTCAAAGTTGAAAGGCATGAGAGCTTTAAAGGCTACTCGACTATCTAACAGTATACTGATGTGTGATTTTTTGATTCATTCTCGTACACAAAGTTAGATTGCATAGACCTCTGTTTGGAAAATAAAAATATGTTTTCTTAGTTCTATGGGGAGTTTGTAGTTTGGAGCAAAGATTTCAGCGTCTGCTCCATTTTGTTCTACTAGGTTTACACAGTTAATTTATAACAGAACGAAATTTGTGTTTCTTCTATCGTTGAGTGTGGTTTTCTCATACGCGCAATCATCATATTCATTCGCTAGAATGGTTAACCATCCCCGTCGTCGAAATTTAAGCGACGACCATTTTGAGAAACTTGTGGTAATAAAATCAATCAGTTAAAAAAAATATATATAAATAAAAAAATGCCTTACTACTCAATGAAAATAGTTTTCTTTCATAATTAATACTCTTTCATTGGCACTAAAAAAGTCAATGCCAATGAAATTTTTTTTCATTAGTATTAAGATTTTCAATGTTAATGAAATTTTTTATTCAATATTCCATGCTAATGCATTACTCCCATGTCTGGATTTGGGCCTACATCGGGCGACACCGACACCGTTACTGTCAACGGTCTCAGGCATAGTGGGATGGTAACAGATTTTCTATGGTCAGTGGTCGACAACATCGATATAACCGAACTGTGGTTCTAACAAGCCGGTGCTGCATACCATACAAACGCTCATCTCACTGTGAGCTTTCAGCAATTGGCCGCTGCGATCATTCTATTTGACACCACTCAATTATTTTGTTCGTAGCTACGTCAAGTTCTTATTCTACGCCAACAAGCCAAACACTTTTGACAAACTTGGGGCCAACATTCGACAGCTACTGCCGGAATAACGCAGCACATATAAATCAATTACCCATAGAGTGGGCTGCCTCGGCCAAAAATCTCTGTTGTGACTTTTAACTCCACGCTTAGTTGGAACTTATATACATTACCAGTCTTATTTGCAATGTTTATGGTGGACTTCGTACTCTATGGGTTACACAACACCTTCTTCTAACGAAAACCACACTAATTTTGGCAAAAACTCTTATTTTGCCAATTTTACTAAACGGATGTGAAATATACTATGAAGTCAATTTCTTGCGAGGCTTCGCCTCTGATTGTGTCTATGACGTTATCATTGGTCAGTACGTCTTGCGATTGCAGTTTTTCTATGTTATATATTCTCACAGTAGTTCTTCTTTGTTGTGGTGTATGAGAAATCCCTATTCGTACATTGGTTGCAACACGGTTTGATCTGAATTAATGTTGGCTGCTCGGAAGGTTCAGATGTCCAGAATAATGCAGGGATGCCTTACGTCGATCGCAATATGTTGGTTTGATCGCCTGCTGATGGTTTGAAAATTCAACATGCAGATCTGATGATCGCTTTGAATTCCATGTAGGGGAATCCCTCCGTAGCACATCCTCCTTCTGAGCACTTCTTGTTAGAAATCTGAGGAAACTTGTTCATCTGGTCAACGAGGGATACCTCGTTTGGCACATGCGTGCTAAAGTTCACCCGGCTGAGCTTACTCTGTTCCAAATGTTCGGCTCCACAAATACAATCCGACTCAGCATACATTTATCGTTGGTTCACTATTAGATAGCTATTATTCAAGCACCATTTGGAAGTGGCGATACCTTTTTTTTTGAGGTTTCACCTATACAAAATGAATCTTTCTGCTGAAACTAAACCTTGCTAAAAGGATGTCGAAATCACAAAATATAAACTGTGCGATTTTATTGTTCTATACCAATTAAGGCGCATATTTGTCAAAGCCTCGACCAGTGACCTCGTCAAATTTATACGCAAAGTTTAGCAGTTCCTAATCTGAACGGCACAAGAGATTATGAAAATTGCAAAAAATATTTTTGTATTTTTGTTGCTTTATAAACCAAACATATAGAATGCCTCACTATTTGCATAAATCAGTGAACAATTAATTACACCCTCAAACTTAATTCAATCCATCAAAATTTTAAATAATTTAGATCTCCTCTTGGCTGAAATTCCTTGCATATTTCCTGAATTATCAATTACAATACTTTGAGGCTAAATTGAGGCAATGGAATTCCGGCCAATAAAGCAAATGCTTTGCAAATTTGTCACTCGGAATTCCATCCCCAAAAATAAATCCCACAAATGTCTTATGATTTTGAGAATGCTCCCAGTGCGGCCAGACTGGGCTATTTTGATGACAAAACTGTTAACAAATTTGCAATTAGCTTTTCATTTTTGTCCTCGAAATACTTTTCGAAGTAATTTCCTTCGCATTGTGGTCAGGCTAGAAATTCTATCCAGCATGAAACTTTCCACTTGAACGATCCGAAAATATCTCCGCAGGGAGCACAAATCCTTCGGATGGTACTCGTAGTGTTGATATTGAATACCTTTTCATAAAGTTTGTGCTGCTTAACAACTTTAGCAGCAAACTGTTCCTTCTATTATCGGCGCTCTCGACAAGTCACTGTAGTCGTCGGTCGTTTTGAAAAACTTTAAATGCCACTAGCGACCGTTTATTTAAGAGAAGTTTGTCCCTCTCTAAGGACAGAAAACAGGGATGGCAGTAACAATGACAATGGCACTAGCAGTGGCATAGGCACTGACAAAATGCTTCTTGATTCACAATGTTCATAACTAAGATTTCTTATGAAATTTACATACGCAAAAGGATACCGATGATGTGCATAGTTTTCCAATAGTTGTAAGATGACCTTAAGTCAAAAGTTCCAACCTTCAGAGTACAGAAAATCGTGTAACATGTCACAGCCTTCATTCCACATTCAGAAAGCCGTAAGGAAAGGCAAACGTATTCATAAATCCTGTTTATATACATAACAAGAGGTACGTAAGTAATTCATTTGTGTATTTTAAATTTACAGGATGAACAATGTGTGTTATTATGTAGTCGCACACTAAACCGGAGTCGGCTTAGGTTGGAAATGGAGTGCTTCACCCTTGATGCCGTCTCACTACCTCAATAATACATCACATCACATGGTGTAGTACACTTATCTTTCGGCAAAAAGCCACAGCACCAATCCCCAAATGATTTAAGGCAAATTTCATTATATTTCTTTGGCGAAGGATAATGAAGCATGTTTACTCAAAGTTAATAAAATTCGCAGATAATTAATTCCGAAAGCTGTTCTCCGTCGTGTAATGGAGTGAACTCTCAAGTGTATGTAGAGGATAAACAAGTGTATCTATATACTCTTCATATATGTATCTGCAAGTTGAAGCTATATTTATATATATATATATCGCAGGAGCTTAGTACATACATAAATAGCGTACGAGGATATTTTTGAGCGTTGAGACTGTGAAATATGCTTTTGGTAGCACTGACTAAAGGCTAAGGGTAGCATAAGTTTCATCAAGAAGGAGGCGGAATGCCTTGAAGAATTGCCTTAGATACTGCCAGGAGTATATTATTCTTGGAACGAAGTCAAGAAGATGTTATCCATAAATATACTGAGGCTCTATGTTGGTATCTCTGTATGTAAGAAACTTGGTATTTGTCGACAAGTTATGTGGTTACAAGATTTCTTAGGCGGAGCGAATTGCCTGATGTTGTCGATAGGCAGCTTGACATTGTACCAGTATTTTATGCTGGTGAAATTTCGGAGTGGGTAAACTTTTGATACCGCAAAGTTAACATTGTTGGTTCGAGGGAAGTTATTTAGTGTTTAAGCCAAAACCTATGACGGAAGTAATTGCTTATAATTTTGATAGTTACGAACACGGAGATTAAAGGAAAAATGATACCAACAGAGATTGAATACACCAATTAGAAGAACTTAGAAGCAGAAAGATTTAACGGAATGATACGAAGCATGTGGTTCCCATGAGTACGCATTAATATAGTAGAATTCCTTTTAGAAAAATAGAGAGCGCCGACCAACAAAAGATAAAAAACCTAGACATCTACCAGAGAGTTACTCTTGGTTACAAAAAAATTAGAAGCAGACTAATCTCGAAATCAGCTCACAAGAGGATATGGACAACGGTGCCAAAGAGAACATATACGAGCTCTTTAAAAATCAAAAATCTACCAGTGTAACAGATATCGCACTAATGCCGTGCTAGGTGTAGAACGATGTTAGCTGGGTGTCAAGGCAAAGAACTAATTGTAAATATATTAATAGTGCACCCAAGGGTGTGCGACTTCGGGTTCAACATAACTTCATCATGAGATATCACCAGCAATTTTTTGAATTTCAATTAATTTTCAAATCCTTCGATTGACGAACAGCGTTGACAGACAAATACAGGGCGTACAGGGAATAAAGAACTTTCTTATTTTTCATCGCTATCCTGGTAGCCTTTAATAACAATAATAATATATAAAATGTAGCGCACTGCCGAATTTTGGACCTTTATGCGGGCTTCCAGTATGTTTCCTGAAAAGGTTTCTTCCATTCTTAAGAACCCCAACTTATGATAATTCTTCAGAGAATTATAATTTATAGACGATACTTCTATTCAGCATTGGAAAAGATATCCTCCAGCTCAATTTTTTTAAGAATCTGAGAAATAAATGAATGTTTCGGACGTGAGGCAATGGCTTATAGAATATTCCCGAGGTGTGTTCCTGTGAGGCGACTAAGATGCACTACAGCAATGTAAAATTGATGTAATGTGCGTTCACGAAATCATGTGGCTGAATATCATAGACAGAATATCCTATCATCTTGATAGCTGAACTTCTAGCTTCGATTTAGTTTCGGGACGGTAAGCTGCTATACCAAATTTATGCAAATCATATGAACCTACTACTCATATACCAAATATAAACACCATAAATGCTTGCATTACCTCCTAGTGACCACAAGCCGGTACCTGTATAAATAAACTCTTAATCATACAGGCTAAAATGGCATGGGCTTGCTCGGCTAGTAGCATTATACTGGCTCACGCCGTAATAAGGCTTACAACCTTATACGGAAGAGATTTAAAACATGTGATAAATGGCTTCGGTTTCAAATGGACTAACTATTGAGGACGCTCGCAAACAAGCGGACAACCGAGCAATTGCAGAGACCATTGACTGCTATCTAGCAGATATTGTCTCCGATGGGATGGGTTGAGCAGGACTTAAATCTATGATACTCGTACATGTATATTATGGTAATTGCTATAGAGAAAAGTGCTTATTCGGATGCGGATTTGCATATGCGACAGACTTGAACTTCCGAAACGTGAGCGAGCGTCTTTTGACAATCCGCATCAAGGCTAAAGCTTAATGTGCGCCATTGCCTCTCCGGAAGACAAGGACGACGCCACCAAAGAATGTTTCTACGAGCTCCTCGACGAGACATATGAACAATGCCCGAAGTATGAGGATGAAATCGTACAAGGAGATTTTGACGCAAGAATACGAAAGGAGGACATCTTTAGTAGAACAGTTGGTATAGCCTATACGACACCACATCTGGAAACGGACTTAAGCTTATTGACTGTGCGGTGGGACGAAACGTCACTATAGCTAGCACACGGTTTCCTCAATAGACAGTCAATGCACGTTTGGGCATTTCTCAAGCGCCACAATAAAGTAGAACTACTGCGTGAAAACATACATAGGAAAGATGCAATCAGAAAAGACTGCCTGAATCTATGGGGCAGTACCGACATCAACGATAGAAGTAAGTCACTTTTTGATTGTATTATTATATAAGTACTAACCTCACTGTTTGTAACATTGGCAATGAGCCCACTTTTATAACAAGAAACCCACCGGAAGTGCTAGATATCACTCTTGTCTTCGACAACATCACTCAAATGATAACGAACTGGATGGTATCGTATGAACACTCTTTTTTAGACCTCTCAGTCAGGCTATGGCCGCTTCCTTCCCTCTTATTCAACCTAGAGGCAAGAAAAAACCGCACTGGTGGACATCAGCACTGGGACTGCTCTGAAACACTTGCAGAAAACTTTGAAAAGTGACTGAATGGGACTCATACAAATAATCCCTCAAATTAAACAAAAAATAGCTGAGGTAGGCAAGGCGACAATATTGGAGGTCATTCTATGACAAAATAAGGCTCTGGGGCATCGCGGCTAAGAAAAATCCTCTTTTCAAATCCTATGCTGCCTAGTGGTTTAAAAAAAACCGATAAATCTTGGACAATCTCAAGTGATGAATCACTCAACCTACTACTGGACACCCATTTTCCAGGTAACCCGCTATTCAAGGCCAGTAACAACTTCAGTAAGAAATTCACTACCTGACTGATTTGAGACAAGCTGCTCTGGCCGCTGCATAGCTTCAAACCATACAAGTCTGCTGGTTCTGAGAGAATAATACCTGCCGAACTACAAAGGTCCTCAGATATTATCCTGACAACGCTACAGGGCCCCCGCCCAATTATCAAGGCTTCGCCCTTTAATGACGTTGTCTAATAATAAACGGGGGCAGAGCAAAGTACAGATGACGCTACCGAAGGTTGCTACGATTCGATCAGTCACAAGTTGCCGGTCATAGGTCTTGTTGGCCGCTGGACCACTGGTAGTCCCTACCAGGACTTAAATCACGGTACCATGGGAGTCAGGAGCCCCCCGGATCTCGGTCCGGGCCTGACTTGTTAGATGTAGGCCCTCTTGTGGCAGCGTCATGGTGGCTGTGGTTTAAACCCAAAATCGCGGGAAGGGTTTCGGCCCAATGTAGAGTTGCAATAAGTACTGGGTGCTGCGATCCTAAGAGCAGTAAGAGGTTTTAGGTCGGCCTCGACTCTTACAAAGGGTGGAACTTGTGCCGGCAACACAGTTCCGAATTGGTATCTGAAACAGTGAAATGACGGTGAGCGATGGCAAGGCGTATCCTTGTTCCCATGGATGTATGGGCATCTCGTAAGTTTAAGCCCACTTGGCAGGTACTTACGTTAAACACATGGGACGTTCTGACAACGCTAGAGAATATCATGAGGAGCTGCGTAGAAATGATCCACATTCCCCTTTTCAAGGAGAGAAGTTAATGTAGTTTTCATTGCCAAAGCCAGACCTATAGTATAAGTCTATCAACCTTTCCTGCTGAAAACTCTAGAACGACTGATTGATATCTGACATAGAGGGTGCCTTTAACAACGTCAACACATCCGCAATTATGACCGCAGTTTTATACTAAATAGCAGGATAAACAACTCCAAACTAGGTCAGGCTTCTGCCAAAAGATGTGTCAGTAGAAGTACGCGGCAAAGCGGTGCCCTTCCGCATTTTCTCTGTAATTTAATGGTCAATGAACTGCTGATATACTTGGAAGCGGGTGGTAGCAGGGTGAGTGCCAATGCGAATGACATTGCTATAGTCGTCTTAGGATACCATCTCAACATCATTAAAGAAGTCTTACAACGAAATCTTAACAGATTAACCCGTTCCACGGATCGTTATGGATTGGGAGTAAACCACCATATAACTGATCTTGTCGTCTTATCCAGGATATACAAAATTCCAATCGTGGACAATCCCTCAATCAACAGTACCAGCTTAGTCTTCCCCGACACAGCGAAATATCTAGGTTTTGTTTTTGACAGGAAACTAAAATAGAAACCTAATATTCAAGAAAGACTAAAGAAAGTTACATTAGCTCTATTCTCTTGCATTACCCACTGACTATAGGTCTCGATTATAAGACCGATTCTCAACTTACGGGGTGGTTGTCTGGTGTCAGGCCTTAGACAATGCAGTAAGAACAATGTATCAAACTAAGCGAAATCCAAAGGACAGCTTTTCTGTGCACAGTGGGAGCTTTACGTACCACCCCCTCCGTGGCGCTGGATATTCTGTTTCAACATATACCCCTCGACATTTTCAGCAGCCAAGGGACTGCTGTCGCAGGTGTCAAAATTGTTTGGCCAAATAAATTGTTTGGCCACACTAATATTCTTAATACATTAGGAATATTTCCAGAGAATATCGACTACATTATGCAACAACATTGGTGTTACAAAGACTTTCATATAAGCATTCCCTATGGATCTTTCTGGGAGGAGGAAGCTTTCATGGACGACGAATCAATCCACTTCTATACAGAAAGATACAAGACTGATAGCTGGATTGGTGACCGTGTTTTCTCAGATAAGCTTAATCTAAGCCTCTCCTTTCGTCTTCCAAATCACTGTAGGAGGGAAATGTTAGCAAAGAAAAACGTGATATCTGCAGAGCATATCCGCATCTTCTCGGGTAGACAGGTCACAATAAAATCCCTGTACACCGTCTCTCAAAATTCTAAAACAGCCGTTGACTGCCGATTGTCTCTTAGGGAGATGACAGAGTAGTTCAACTTTCACATATGTATGTTGGGTGCCGGGGCACAGAGACATTTCAGGGAATTGTAGGACTGACGGTATACCAATCGCTACGTACAGACTATTACTAAAGCTGGATGCTAATAGCAGAGCAAACCTTCTGTTGAACTGTTGGATCAACAAATCTGAGCCAAAGCGGAATCTGAATCGCTTTAAGGGTTTAATCATTCTGAATAGGAAACATCTCAGCGCTTTCATAGGTGTCATCATTGGACACCGTCTTATAGGCAAGCATGCAAGAAAGCTTGGCGTCTTTACTAATGGTTTCTCCAAAATTTCTCCAAAACGAGAAGGAGAAGACAATCCTCCACCTATTCTCTACATGCCCATTTTTTTCCCAAAGAAGGAACTACACTTAGAAGTTTTCTCCTACAATAACTTGAACGATCAAGTTCATCATATATAGCTTTTGCTCCGCGCGTACTCTACATAATTGATAGTTTTAGATTATTTTCTGTGGTCATCTGTGAAGTCGCTAGTATTCCCTAATAAACCAAGGAAGATAGACGACCTTGAAGCCAAAATTCGCCGAGTTATTGCCGATATACAGCCCCAACTGCTTGAAGAGTCGTCGGATATTGGAATCTTCCCAGTTGTAGATTTTTCTAAGTTGCTAATCTGTACAACTATTATAGTAGCTGATGTAGTCTGCTGATTCCTTTGACAGAAAGTCCATATTTCTGGTCAAGTGCCTCTGATAAATGGTGCTTCAGTAATCCGAATCGGAAGTAGCTAAGTATACGTTTTCCAATAAGGACTTGACAACTTTTTTTTTTAAATAAAACGCAAACCATTTGAGATATTTCAAAAACTTTATTATCGGCTTGAAGTACAATCAAAACATTTATGAACGGAACTCGACTTCGTTCATATGGCCACCGCGGGCACGTTTGCAGCGGTCGATTCGTTGGACCCAATTCTCAATGACTCGGCCACACATTTCGGCCGAAACGGCCGCTACTTCGTGCTCAATGTTGGCTCTGCGCTCTTCCAACGTCGTTGGCGTGTTGGCGTAAGCCAATGACTTAACGTAGCCCCACAGAAAATAGTCAAGCGGCGTTAAATCGTACGAACGAGGCGGCCAATCGACTGGCCCATTTCTTGAGATAACACGCTCACCATACTTACTCTTCAATAAATCAATTGTAGCGTGTGCTGTGTGGCTTGTGGCATTATCCTGTTGAAAACGCATGTCGTCCAAGTCCATATCTTCAAATTCGGGCCAAAAATAATCGGTGATCATGGCGCGATAACGCTGACCATTCACAGTAACGTGACGATCGTTATCGTCGACGAAAAAATATGGCCCAATAACGCCGCCGGCATGCAAACCGCACCAAACAGTTATTTTTTGTGGATGAAGTGGTGATTCATGAAGCACATGCGGATTTTCACCCCACCAATAACGCATATTTTGCTTATTGACGAACCCATTGAGCCAAAAATGAGCTTCGTCACCAAAGATGATTTTGCGATGAAACTCATCATTTTGGCGCATCTTCTCCAGAACCCAATCGGAGAACGTACGTCGCTTCAAATGGTCCATCCTTACGCAAAATACCCCATAATGTGGTCTAAGCGATGACCAATTCTTGAAAACGCCGTGGAATTGACTGATTTGGATCGTTTGCTACGGACGCCTGAACGGCAGCGATATTTTCGACACTTCGACCAACCCGTTGTCTTAATGGCACGGCAACATCACACAACGAATATGTAGACTAACATTTTTGCACTAAACTTGTTATTACCTGTCTACTAGGGCGAGAATTACGACCGAAAATTGGAGTTAACGTTAAGTTAATCTTAAAGTTGCAGTCACCGACTCCGAATTTCAGTAGAAAATTTTTATAATTTGCAGACGTTGCTCGTTCGTGTACTTTACCATGATGAAAATGTTGAGTTTACTGAATAAATTGACAGTGACAGTTTGATAATTAGTGAAAGAGTGCATTCACAAATTAAATTCAAAGTTGTCAAGTGCCTATTGGAAAACCCTTTATATGTTTATCGGTTTTGATATGTTGAAACGCAAATTTATATGCCGATTGAAATCTAGTTTACCATATGTGATTACCCTTTTCACATTACAAACATTGCCCATTGCTTGCAAAGCACCAGTGCTCATTCAAAATAATAAATACTTGCAGTTTGAGGGGAATTTAATTAACATAAAAACACTCATCACATTTTACGGATATTCCATTCGGATTTTGTTGAAATAAATCACCATTTGAATTTGTATAGATACTCGAACTTCAAATAAATTCAGTTCGCATTACTTCAGAAAATACGAGAACCGGAACCGAACAGAGTACTTAAGAGATCCATCATATCGTTATAAAAAGTAAAAACTATCTAAAGGATCTATCCATGGCCCTAACATCTAATGTTCTGAATAGAAGCACTTGTATATCCTTTTTTCTTTTTTCTTAAATTGGAATGAACTGAGTGGATTTCAATATAAGAGCACATTCTATTGACTAAATGGCTCTACTCCAGTCTACACATAAACGTTGTGGTGAATGTAAATAGAACACTGAATGTCTGCAATGACATATTGTGCAATTGGAAATGAGCAAATACTCTAGGACAAGGATATCAGTTGGAGCAATCAGAGAAATTAATTGAGGAATGTAGTGAAGTGAAAGAATCCGTTTAAATAGGATATCCTAAGGGGTTTTTTCTATGCTACAAAACATCGAAACCATGAGGCCTTAGATTCGAAAAAAAAATAAATAAACAGAAAAACTGAGAAAGAATATAGTGAAACAAAAAACCAGTAAACGTTTTGATGTTTTCTAATTTCGAATTCACTGTGAATTTCAATGCAAATTCATACATGCATCTGTATATCCGTTTGTATGTTGGCGACTTGAGACAGATACCATCGGACTGGAACTGCATGATAAAAAGCGGACGCCTTATCGGTAATTAAGATCTGAACTCGTTTCTTTATTTTTCAAAACAGCAACGGTAACAGCAGCACAACCAGAAACAGAAGCAGAAATACTGAAGTGAATGTTTTTTTTAGCCACGCAAATGAGAAGTCTCTATGGCTACATTGATTTGTCACCGTACTGAAAGGATTGATTCCCAGAACAATTAAAACGTTTAGATCCTTGAAGTGAGATATCTGTTATGAAAGCTCAAGTAGAAGAGGAACGTTTAAGTTTAAATGAAAATTTCCCCGTCATAACAGCACAGGGTATACTACTCGTAGTAGCTACGCATGTTTACAGTTTTCGCCTGCAATACTGCCATTAACTTGCATTGAAGTTGCACTTTAACGCATTGAAGCACAGACGTTTTTTTAGCAAAATTTTAATATACATACATACTTACAATATATTTCTTATTTTGATTTCATTGGGAAACCAATAATATGAGAAAAATGAGAAAATAATATCTTTATTCCAGGGTTAGCAGGAATAGGATGGTTGATGTTGTGCTAACAGCATGGTGGTAGACATATATACGTACATATACTAGCTGACCCGGAAAACGTTGTTTTGCCATATAAATTATTTCTAGTGAATATTTTGTTTGTTAAATAAAAAATAACGGATGTATTGTAAGTGTGTTTGAATGTTTTAACGATCGATAAAATAGATCGAATGTAATCGATAAAATAGAATGAATGAAAGGATTTGAACGAAAGTGTCTTCCTGAGCCCGAGTATAATGACGGGATGGGATCTATTAGAGTTGTAAAAGAATGCAATCATTCATGATTGCACTCTTTGAAAAGCATTCAAAGAATGCAATTTTATGTTTGCAATCATTGACTTCATTTAAGACTTCAAAAAAAAGAGTGCAATCACCATTCATTTTGCATCGAAAGATTGCATTCTTTTTTTACCATTCATTTAAGAATTCATTCATTATTTTACAGTATTTTAGGATCTAGTAAGTATGTAATGAAAAACTGGTTTTACTCCCAGCGTTTGTTGTATGATATTACGCTGTGGTGTTCTTGCACGAGCGATATTCAGTGTAGATGCCCAAAAAAATTATTCCCTCTGGACCTACCTCGAGACAGCAAACGTGAAAGGGAATATTATCATCTGAAGAATCACTCTCATGAAGCGCTCTAGAACGAGATCTTGAACCACCTACTGGTTCGGCTTTAAACGAACTGTATTGTATCGGAGCTCCTCGTACTTCGTCATCAATCTCCATTTCAGATTCACAGTCTTCATAGAGCGCGAAATCTTCGGTCACATCATGTTCCACGTCACTGCAATCCTCGTCTGGCATATCTTCTTCATCAGATATCTCTTGCTGCAGCAATCTCTCAATACTTTGTCCGCTTATCATTTAACTGGTGACAAGCGGTCTCACAGGCCGAGCGGCAACGTCATTGCACCCCCTTTCTCGCGCTTCCTTTTTTTGTGCGCCTGAGTAGTTTCGAGTTTAGTTGTGTTCACGCCGTTGAAGAGGATAGCTGCGTCAGATAAGCACAAAACGGTAAGTAATATCGATATAAAGTTCAGCAGCGGCCTCTCAGACCTTGTCATCACTTACGTAACTTTTTAACGTAATTTTACTGTGTTGCTTTTTTTAGATATTATTTGCAATGGATAATTCTGGACCTCCAAAAAAGAAGAGTAGGGAGTCGCAAGGTAGAAATGTAGTGCCAAGAACTACAAGAACAGCTTCCATTGACCTCAAACCACAAATTCGACAGTCAAATTAAAGAATGGCTTTTACAGGATAACGCAAGTGGCTCGGAAGCCGAAGATGTTCCTGAAAATTTCGTCCTAGAGGAAAGTAATCATAACTCAGAAACCGAAGAAAACCCCTCTGAAGGTGAAGAACCGGAAATACACCAAGCCCATTTTGGGTATAAATCAACAACCAACACGATACTCACACAAGGGGGCCTACTCCTAGGTCAGGCTGGAACAGCAGTTCAAAGGACCCCTGACCTCCTGTGGTCGAGCTTTGCAACTTTGCGCTCACTTCCAGTTAGGCACCTTACATCCCAGAACTGACAACCTTTGGTAAACATAATTTCTCAGCTTATTCTGCAATTCCACTCTCTAACTGCTTACTCCGTCTACTATTAAATATTTTTCTTGCAAAACTACGGGTTCTTTCCAACACGATCTCAGCGAACACTCCACTAACATCGTAGGCCTCACCATCAAAGATGATGCCCATAGCCTGCAAATCAATAACATCTGAATAATTGGGACACTCACATAGGACGTGAAGCCAGTCCTCATAGAGCTCCTTTCTTATGCAAAAAGGAATTCGGAGAGCCATGCCCTGTCAACAAAAAGCCCAGGCTGAGGGTAAAACTCCGTTCTGGAAACATCCGCATAATCAGCATATCCCTCAGGAAGCCATCAGAGCCCTGCCGTTTTGTCTAGCATCCCATCTATAAAAAACATGCGTTTAGCAAGACTTTAAGCTCCCTCAAGGATAGGCCATCCACTTCTGTCGAGAAAACCCAATCATGCTCATTTAATGGGAGACCTTTTCTGATCTTGAAAGCAATATCACGACATGTCGCTCCAGATCAAAAGGTGGCACTCCCAACAGTACTTGCATTGCCTCTGTGGAGACAGTGTGGTACACAGGTATACATCTAAGCAAGGCGACTCTTTGGCAAGCCAAAATCCGACGGCAGCCATCCACAGTCGTAACCCTGTCACAGTCGTAACCCTGTCGTACCATATGTTGCACAGGCAATAAAACGGCCGTCTTATATGATACGGACAGAATGTCTGTCTAGCCCCCAGTCAGATCGCAGAATGCACCTTACCTGGCCTACAGCACACAACATGCGTTCCTTCATTCGTACCAGGTGAGGCATGAATTTCTCACCCAACATTATGCCTAGATATTTGACCTCAGTCACACATCTAATGCTAACGTCATTCATATGACTCACAAGTAGGAGTGTAAATACTCGTTACTTTCGAGTATTCATATCTACTCTGTACCTTTGCTTAAGAAATCACCCAAAAGTAACGAATACTTTCTATTCAAGATTACCTGATTGATCCCTTGTGGATACTGGGTACTGTATACCAAATAGTATGAATGAATAATGAGGTAACTACTACGTTTTTGTTTTTACTACTATAGCCATACAATCAGCTGACATCGCATGGTTATTACTTATTTTCGTGTTGTGTTGTGTTGTAATTTGCCTGGATAGTTCAAGTTATCGAAGGCACCTTTGAAGTGAATAAAGATGCCTATAACTACCCTGGCGCTGCTTCTCTGGACTCTGTCTTTCCGGAAACACCCTGCGTCCTCCATACACTTGCCTTTTGTTAAGCCGAATTGGAAGGGAGACAGTGGTACACAGGAGTACACAATGAGAGCTAGCGAGTAGACGTACTTTCAGTCTGGTGATTTCTCTAGCAAGTTTTTCTCGTAAGCTAAAATTTCCATATTTTTTTAAAAGTGTACAATAGTGATTAAAAGTGACCTGATTTCATATCAAAGTCCTAAAGCTTTAGATCTGTTCTGATCTGAAACTTTTTACCCCCTTGTATTCTACTTTCCCAATCAGTGGAAAGAAAAAAATCGTATCCGAGCAAAAACAAAAGCAAATGTTCGGCTCATTGAGCTCCTTATCTTTGTCGTCAAAAAATATCATGGATGACAGTTCCGAAATGTGTAAAAAATACAGTGAGTCAATAATTTCACTTCTATCTTGCAAATTAACCGAGACCGAGACGAAGATTTCCACCAAGATTGAAGCAGAGATGAAAGAAAAAAAAAAACACCATTGCCGACTTAAACGCAAGAGTTGCACTTGTTGAAAGCACAAATGTAAACATAAGTGCTGAAAACACAGCGTTTAAGAGTGAAATATCTTCTCTTACATCTTCGTTGTCGGACGTTAAATCCGAGCTTGTAAAAACTTAGCCTTAGCGAAATAAAATAGCAAAATAAGAACAAAAGTGTTGCGTGCGATGCTGTTATCAATGGTACTCGTATACCACTTGTACCAGAGGAGAACCTAAGATCCATACTCAATCACCCTTACGTGGCCTTGGAAACCAAACCACCGCTGATAACTAACATCTTTCTCACACGCCCGACGAACAATTCCAGAAACTCTGCGATCATTATAAAGTTTGGCTCAGCTTTCGACAAAAATACGCTTCTGCGATCAATTGCTGTTTTCTGTAAAATACACAAAAGACAACTTTGCTTACAAGATGGCGAAATGAATTCTTATGTACCTATTTTCATACGCGAGTGTTTGACGAAAAAAATCCACTCACTGCTGCAGGCTGTGCTAAGCTGTAAGAAGAGAAGGCAAATCACATCGGTGTTTACATCAAGCGGGCAAGTGTTTTTTCGACGTAGAATGAATGATGAAGCTATACCTGTCAAAAATGAGAATAACCTAGACAGAGTTGCCACGTTGTCTGATTATGTACTATTGTACTTTTTTAATACTTCTTTTGTTCTTAGTATACTTTATCATTTTGTAATTTTTTTTTTAACTTTTTTTATTGTTTTCCTTTTTATTATCTTAAAGTTAATATTTTTCTTCGAGTTAATTTTTTTTCTCAGTTTATTATTATTATTATTTTTCTTTTATATCGGATTTATTATTTTTGTTTTAAGGGGTTGAAAATGGTGGTGGTGATAACTCGCTTGGTGCAATGCGTGAAGATTCGCTACTATCGATGATCAGGGTGCTCGGAAATCAAAGAGAAGGCTTGCGAGTATGCCACATAAATGCCCAAATTCTATTACCGAAAATTGACGAGTTTAGAAATATGTTTGAAGGTTCTAAAGTTGATGCCATCTGTTTTCAGAAACATGGTTCCCTCATCAGGATGAATCAATCCTGCAGCAAAATTGTAACACACTATATGTAAGCTAAATGGCGATCAGCTTTTCCCTGCAAACAGGAGTTATACCGCTCGTGGAGGCGTTGTCGTGTACGTTGGACAAGGGATTACTTGTGTGTTACGGTGCAAGTCACCACCCACTTTTCCTATTGAATACATATTCGTTGACTTGGTGAGTGGTGAAGATAAGCTTCTACTTTGGACCGTCTACAGATCCAACAAATCTGTAGATCTGTTACCACTTATATCCGTATTAGAGGACATCGCTATAAGTTCAACAAATATAGTGTTATGTGGTGATTTAAACAATAAACTTATAGTTGAAAAGCATCTCTTTGATAGCGTGAGTACTTTCAAGCTCTTTCCGGTAAATTCCACTTCCCCCACACACTTTAGTCCAAGTTTTAACACATTTCTAGATGTTTTCTTTGCAAGCAATATGAACAGAGTTCTTTTTTACAACCAGCTTTCTGAAAACAGCGCAATCGATTGGAATTTGAACCAAATGTATTACATGACCTCGCCCGATACTCAAGCAGAATTCTTGCATTCTAACACAGATTTCCTCTTTGATGGATTTGTACCGCTTAAAACTAAAACCATTACTAATGCATCTAGGCCTTGGTTTACCCATTAAATCAAATTGGTGATAGCTCAGAGGAATGAGACGTATAAAACATGGAAAAGATTTCGTCTGGAAGAGCACCGAAGTCGTTTTTGCACCCTTCGTAATAGAGTTGTTAGTAAAATAAGATCAGAGAAAGCTAGGATATTTGGCGAACGACTCGACCTCTCTTTAAATAACAGTCACTTATCGAACAATTTGCGTGACATTGGAGTTGGAAAATATAAACCCGTTTCTGTGCAGAATATTGATGCAAATGAGCTGAATAAAAAATTCGTCTCATCCATGTTACAATCGGACACACAGGTCTGTACATTTACCAGTGATAGCGAAGTCATAAGTCCAGCTAATTCTACTGTGCAATCATTTGAATTTTCTCGTATTGACGATAATGATGTGGTCTAGAGTTTTTTATCCGTCAAATCGAACGCTACAGGCAACGATGGAATAAGCCTTGTGTTCATTAGGGTAGTACTGCCCTTAATTTTGCCTTACATTACACACTTGTTCAACACTATTGTGACCAATGGGGAATTCCCTAAGTTCTGGAAACTGGCAAAAGTTATTCCTTTACCCAAAGGCTCTGGTGGTGGCGATTTTAGACCGATTTCTATTCTACCATTCCTTTTTAAAGTCATCGAGAGAGTAATGCACAAGCAAATAAATACACATTTAAACAGGTTTAATTTACTTGCTCCAAATCAGTCCGGGTTTAGACCAAAGCATAGTTGCATAACAGACGAAATAAAGCAATCCATTGATCAGAACATGCTAACTTTTCTTATTCTGCTTGATTTCTACAAGGCCTTCGATAGTGTAATTCACAAAGTTCTATTAAGAAAATTACTAAATTTATATTACTTTTCATCATCAGCAGTCAAGTTGTTATCTTCATACCTAAGTGATCGAATGCAGTCCGTGTTTATTAACAGTAAAATGTCTTGCTGTTATTACTAAAGGGCGTACCACAAGGCTCGACCCTGGGTCCATTTTGTTCTCTCTTTAAATAAATGATCTTACAACCGTAATTGTTCCCTCAAAGGGTCACATTGCATACATGTGATGACGTGCAGCTGCACAAGAGTTGTACTATTGATTTTATTGAACAATGTGTTCAATGCTTGAATGAGGAGCTTAATCGACTATTGATGTAGTCAAAACTTAATGGTCTAATACCAAACCCTGAAAAATCAAAGTGCATTGTAATACATAAAAAAAGCCTTGATTTATATAAATTTCCCAGTCTCTATCTTAACGATAGACCTATAAGCAATGTTGACTCAGTAAAAAACCTTGGTGTCGCAACACTTTGTTGCATTTTTTCCCGATTGTTTTTATTTAATTTATTTTTCCCGGGGTTGAAACAATATCCCAGTTAAAAATTTAAAAATTGGTAGCCGGTCTGCCGGCAGGGACAAAAAAACTTAAAAAAAAAAAAACAACGAAGTGATGGCGAACCACACAGGTGGTGGTTATTTCGGTAATGGCGGACTACAATGCCAATCACGAAAAGACAAAAGGGAAATTTGCATCAGGCAGTAGGTTGAGTGCTGCCACTTTCGACTGCTCAGCTGGGGGTGGGTTTATGGTTAAAAAAGGAAAAAAAAATATACGTAGGTAGCAAATATTAAAACACAAATACACATATATGTCCGTAGGCGCCACGCAATCTTTTTAGCAAGGAATTGCGAAACCTTAAAATGATGAAAAAAACACAACAAAAGTCGAAAGTCACGTTATAACGGACAACGTTATAATTCGGATTTTTTTTATGGACAAAGGAATTGAGCAGTATGAACTGTTTACGGATCAAGCCGTGTGGCAGTTAAAATTACCGTAGTAGAAACCGCTTAAGAGTGGGCCGCTATCGTCCGACTTCCCGACGATTGAAAATAATTTTTATTTCTCGAGCGGGTCGCATGTCCCATTTGCCTTTATTTTTAGATTTATAAATTTTTTTTGTTTTATTTTTTTCACGTTGGCGAAATCTTACCGGGATCTCACTATAAACTCTCACTACACAATACATAGTTTTGCCTGGTATCCATTCTTTCCTTGTCTTCCCAGTTGTCCTCTGATCCTGTCCTCTTTTCCACTTACTTCCAACTTAATATTTTTTCCTTTTGTTTTACTTTTTAATTTCTCCTTTCTTTATTTCCTTTCTTTTGTCACTTTGGCCTAGATCTCGTTTTTTGTTTTCTCTTTTTTTTCTTTTGATCAACCAAGAAGAGGCTGCCCCGATTCGACTTATGTTCACTCAGACTATTGGTCACTCACTCACACATTCGTGCATTACATCTCCTCGGTTAGCGGGCCCAATGTCTGGTATATGTGTACAGTGCTCCGCTTCTTAGCTGGAACGTGTAACCCATAGATAAACTCTACTAATACCTTTGCAAACCCTTAACTTTCGCACAGACACACTGTAAGTGAATTCCAACACTTTTGCATCTCTATAACTTTGTCAAAACTTGCTAGAATGAGAGCAATTTACAAGTAAAATTGCTAGAATGAGAGCGATTTGCACGAGTGTGTGTAATGTGGATGACGTTTTTTGGTTCAAATGGGCGTGGTTTGTATAAAAAAGGAGATAAATTGCCATTGATCAGAATTCACACGTATTCACGGACAGAATCTCACGGATAGTGACGATCATGGTTACACCATAGATACTATGGTTACACAATAGACTATCTATACCTAGATATCAAACTTTCCAGATATTGGAAAATCAAAACCGGTTTTCTACTGATCGCCCCTAACTGTGTGACTCTGTCTGTGAATACATGTGAATTATGATCAATGGCAATTTCCTTCCTTTTTTATACAAACCACGCCCATTTTAACCAAAAAACGTCATCCACATTACACACACTCGTGCAAATCGCTCTCATTCTAGCAATTTTAGTTGTAAATTGCTCCCATTCTAGCAAATTTTGACAAAGTTATAGAGATGCAAAAGTGTTGGAATTCACTTATAGTGTGTCTGTGCGAAAGTTAAAGGTTTGAAAAAGTATTAGTAGAGTTTGATATCTAGGTATAGTTAGTCAATGGGTGTAACCATGGCTTAGGGCACAGCTAGACAGCTCTTTTATACAGTCAAGTGTGTCATTTCCTCGGGGAAATTTCCAAATTCTGGGAATTTCCTTTGGCCTCAGTGACATTTCCCTTGAATTGTCTTGGGTTCAAATAACCCCTTTTTTCCCCGAATTTGATCCCTGAAGTGCGTCGAAGTGACAAAGAAAGTTCATTTTCTATCCTTTTGCGATTACGAAAGGGGAACCAAGTAAGGAGCTAGGGATTTCAGGTTAAAGCTTTTGAAAAATGACGAAGGAAGAAGGAAACTTTTCTCAAATTGAATTCCCCTACGAAAGCTGGACCCGGTGGGCTTCCGTGCAGATTTTGGGGAGAAAAAGGGAATATCAGATAGAGTCCCACTCTTTACACTGGTTATGGTTTTTTTTTTTACAATTTATTATTATTTTTATTACTGTTGGCTTCTGTCTTGTGTTCCGTTTGCTCCTGTGCTTTTGTGGGTGTGTTGCGTGGTGTGTATTGCAGAGAAATGCAGATCGTCCGCCTGGCTCTAGGCAACTGGTGTAGGTTGCAGGTGTTTCACTTACGCAGAGGGTTCCAGACCGCCCGTCTGGATCTAGGCGTATAGTCTAAATAACGTGACCGCCCGCCACATGTTCAGAGTGTTCCAGGACGTCCGCCTGACTCTGTCTTTCCAGGGTGGACCTACTGGATGTCACCACTGAGGAGCGTAAAGGCAGAAGTCCGGGATTGGAAGAATCCATAGGTGCCTTCCACAAACACGTTCCTCCAAAGCGACAACGGACATAACAGACAAGGCGGGTCAAAAAATGAAGCGGTTAGGAGCTGGAAGTATGGAGTGGCTCTACTTAAGGCTTGAGACTACCCATTGGGGGAGAGAAAACAACATTTGGACAAGGGTCGGCTATTTCGTGTTGGACTCTTGCAAAGCAACCAAAACCTATAGCGCTTTCCATGCGCTCTTGTGGCAGGCCGTCCGCCTGCTCTGCGGGGTTCTTTCTAGAGTTTTTGACCGTCCGTCGTATCTATTTATGTTGTCCTTCCAAGATGCTGAGAAAGTGCGCCAATGGCTGATGCCCCCATGGCTGCCCATCACTCTCTCAGAATTTTGGACAAACAACTGTCAAAAAGGGAAAGGTTCGAAGGAGTGAAGCGAAGGTTTCAAGGAAAAAGAGTGCAGTTTGTTAATTGTAAATTTTACCGCAACAATTTGGTTGGAATGATCACATAAACTACATCGCTGGAAAAAGTTTTGATGCATTACAAAGGCTGTGGAAGTCCCATCGCCTTACACTAATGAAAATTCGACTTATGCTGACAAAAAATTCTAGTTGTCCCAATCCTAACTTATGGATGCGAAATCTTTTGTCACTGCGACGCAAGTAGCCGGAGGAAATTGAATGTGGCTTTTAACAACATGGTTCGATAAATATTCGGTTTGAGATGATTTGATCACATTTCACGTTTTTTAAGGCGTATTTTTTTCATGCCGTTTAATAATTTCTTTCTTGCAGAACTTTGGATATAATTCAATCGCAACAGCGGTTTATTTATATGAACGATTGGTTTTCACTTCTTCCAATCGCACAAACATAATTAATAACGAACGCTTCACCTGGCTTTCATCTGAACGTCAGTTCAGTTCGTTTATGGAACTCGTTGCGCAGAAACTTGCGCGGAATAAACAACATTTACGCTTTTCAAAGGAGTTTGTGGCTTTACTTTTACAACCTATAAAAGAGTACTTTTCTTTTCAAATAGAATAATGTAACATACTAAAGATTTATAGTACCTATGATAAAAATTAAAACTTAAATGTTTGAAGGTAAAATTATTATTGCAAGTTAAGGATTATACTTAAATCAAATTATCAGTGGTTCCATCATATTGCTATTTGGAACAGACGGAAATAAGGCAACGGATTCTACAATACTTATTTCAAAAGAAGATCTCCTTGCAAATAATACCCACTAACTGCCGCCACAAACTGTCGCAGTATAACCCAGCCAAGCCTTACAAATTGGGTTAGAAGAACTAAGTTCTAAGTGGAATTTCCGGATTGAGTTACGACTTCAAATTTTTGCTGGAGATCAGAATACTATAACATTTTGTCCAAAAATGCTCTTGATTCCAGTAAGTGGAAACTTTGTGACAAGGCTTACATCTGC
Source organism: Volucella bombylans (assembly GCA_949129095.1). NCBI lineage: Eukaryota > Metazoa > Arthropoda > Insecta > Diptera > Syrphidae > Volucella > Volucella bombylans. The sequence goes on from OX422140.1 coordinate 82,558,819, forward strand.
ATTGGTTAAACATGTCAACAACCAGTTTTTTGGGATAATTGGTATAAAAGTCCTAAATTGCAAGTTTTCCTGACCAAATAAGCGCGGGAGAAGGAAAATTAGAGAGGAAAGAAAGATTGGTACCGATGTACGTTGGTTTTAAATGTCTGAATGTTATACTCAATATGAAATAGAAAGCTCGGTTGGTCTTTCCACAAGCGGGTTGTACCTCCTAAGACCGAATCACGATATTTTAGAGTATGTCCGAAAGTAGGCTTGAGGGTATACTGATGAGCATTCATAGCGAGACAGATGGTGGGACACGAGATATTTCGTGGGTGTTCGAAGGTGTAGATTGACCGGGTGATATTAGTATCACCTATGAGTTTTATAGCACTATAGAATCCTGTCTAGCAGGTGCAGAGAAGTACACCTGACCAGATGTGTACATTGTACTAAAACTTTGGGGAGATGGATGGGGAGAGATATATTAAGGCCAGATCAGAAGGGCAAAAGTATTTTTTTACATCGTTTGAGGAAACCTAGACATTTCGCATCATATTAAGCGACATGTAATATGACCACATAAGTTATTCACACACATTTCGAGTATCGAAAGTTTTGCGGTTTCGACAATGCAAGTGCCATTCATGAATACTGACTCTAATGAGTGTTCCCCAATTGATTCTGTTGTTAATATTGGAATTTAATGAGCTTCAAGTACGCTGCAATTCCCATTCTACAGCCGAAGAGCAGGGACTTGAGTCCGGAAACCAATATAAAAAGAGGAGAGTACTGTCGTCAGCAAAGGAAAATATTGGATTAGAAGAAGCAAACAAGAGATCGTTAATGAAAATTAAAAAGAGTGTCGGTGACAGAACAGAGCCCTGGGGCACACCAACATTTCTTTTGTGAATATGAGACTTGAAACCATCCAAGACAACTTGTATTGAACGTTCCGAAAGGTAATTTCTAATCCATTGAAGAAGAGAGTCATCGATCCCAAAAGCACGCATTTTCGACAAAAGAGCCTGATGCCAAACTCTGTCAAATGCGCTTCATATATCAAGTGCAACTATCTTGCTTTCACTAGATTGATGTAAGCTTTAGTTCCACTTTTCTGTGAGACATGCCATCAAACCACCAGTGGATTTATTGCTACAAAAACCGTACTGCCGGTCATTGAGAAGTTTTTGTGTTTCGAGATATTTCATGAGCTGTCTATTTGTCAGCGCTTCCATGACCTTGGGTATAAGGCACGTAAGTGCAATGGGTCTGTAGGAGGTGAGAGAAGAAGATGAAAAATCTTACGCAGTGGTTTTGCCAGCGTGGGAGAACATCTCTTCAGAAGAAGGGGAGATATACCATCGGGACCAACGGATTTATGTATGTCAAGATCTTTAAGTACTCCTGCTACTATACGAGTGCGAAACTGGATTCGTCCCATTGAAGATACGACGCACTTAAATGTAGGTAAGAACAAAGCACAAGCGTTGAGCTGACCGCAGTGTGTGCTGGAACCAGGTTGGCCTCGTCCAAAGAGCTGAAATGTCATTGTAAATAAGCATTGCGATAGAGGATAAGGCAGACTTTCTGATGTTTTTGACAAACGAGCAAAAGCTTTTATTACCTTTGGAACATTGTAGTTTTTTTTGCCTCAACTTTTGGTCGTATTGAAATTTCACACGCTTAAGAAAGACGTTGCAGTCATTCCTGGCTTGTTTAGACTTTTTTCGGTTTTCCTCTGTCGGGTTGGCCTGGAAAGACCGAAAAAATATTTCTAACCCTGATAGCCTCTGTACAGCTAGAGTAGTACCATACCTTTTCTTTTAGTTTGATACGCTTCATCCGATGAGGGATAAACTATCTCATTCCAAAGGGAATAGTGTCTGCTTCATATCAGCGTGATTTGAGAGTTGTGGGCGGGGATCTACCTGTGTTTCACTAACTGCCAAAATAATAGGTCTATGTTTACAGACGTGGACGTATGCAGAAAACTGATTACTTAAAAAATTATAAAAAAAAACAAACACCGACGATGCTAAGCAAGGCAACGAAATGAAAATTCTGACATTGGTTTATCGAATCAAATTGTTGTAGGTGTTATGCCCTTACAAGAATATGAAAGAGCCTCTAGATGTCCTGCAAAGTAGCTAAATGTAAAAACAATACAATATTTAGATACCCAAAATCAAAATCTGTATTTATCATTTCGCTGGTATTTGTTGTTATTTCAAATCTTCGCTTATTTTTTTACATTTTCTCGATTTATACGAATAGAATAGAATATATCTTTCATTGAAAGTGTAATTAAATTCGTTGACTGGCATGGATTTAAGAAAAACCATTGTTTCTGGAAAGTGACCTTTTCCCCGTTTTAATCCATTCCACCAGTTGCGCATTATGACGTCGATTTCCACATACTATTACGGGTCATGTGAAAAAAAATTAATTGTTCCAGCAGATTCCATAGGTACACCTACGAAAAATTAGATCAATTGCTTGCAACTGCAGTTTTATGTGAAATTTTTACATATTTCAAGCATCGTAGGTGGCTGTCATATTTTACCCGGAACAAATGTTTAAAAAACGGTCCATGGGTGAAAAAAATAAAAACATTTCCCACGTACTTAATAACTACCTTTTGTGCTTTTGTTTTTTTTGTTGAAGTCACCTGCAAATGACAAGCGTTCTGAAATACATAGTTCTGCTGTGAAATGAATTACAAGTACCTATTCATTTAATTATTTTCAATCCCTCCCTACGTCCGTTTTGGTACTGCGTACTCATGCTGCTCATGTCCTTATATCGACCGTTTGCCAGAGCTTTACATTATTTTTCAGGATATTACATTATCTAGCGTAATTTAAATTCACAAATCCTTCTCCCTTTTTCGAGTCCATTAAACTTTGTCTCGTCATTTTGTTCCGTTTAACTTTTGAAACGTTGCTGGGGGGATACCGAACGCCTGTGCATCCGGGGTGGACTTTAGGAGCACAGGCTAAGGAACTACTTAAAATGATTAAAAAAAACCAAATGAAAATAAAAAGGAAAAAGTGTCGAAAGATGAGCATAGTAACGCCATGGCTGTCTCATGGACGAAATGAACAGAAATTGCACTGAGCTTAATGATGCAAGAAAATAAATATTCCGCTGTCGTTGTCCCTTGATTCAAAGATTTTTTTTTTCTTCTTTTGGTTCTGGGATTGGTGTTGTTTTTCTCAGGATCTTCAGCAAAGAAGATAGTCGAATTGTAAATGTCCAGGGGGAAGGTGTGGGACGGTGATGAGTGAAAACATAACCTCATGAAAATTAAATTACCTAAATGAATACGAATTGGAAAATCTGCAAATGAAGGAGGGTTCGAAATTAAATAGTACCGGCGACAAAAGAGAGATGAAGAAAGGTATTATTTTTACTTGCCTTTATTCTTTTAGTTTTCGCGAAGGTGCTCCATGCATTTAAATTGATATCTCTTTAAGGGGAAGTTTTTAACTACGTAAGAAAAAAATATACCGCACAACTTGTTTTCTTGGCATCGATCGGTATCAGCGCCTAATTTTCTGAAATACGGCTATCGGCGCCAAGTCATTTCATTATCACAATTTGTCAGCACTGTGACTTATGACATACGAGTATCTCAGGATTTTTTTTAGTTGATTGTAAGAATTTGCTTTAAAATTATTTTTGGGAATCAAAAAAGTAAACAGCACAGTTTTTTGCTATGTACTATTTATTGTGTCTGATTTTTTATAATAGATACAGCTAGGTCAATCTTTTCCTTTTCAATATTTCTTCAGCATTCCACATCTCTTCCCTATTTAAAGTTAACCTTTCTTCCAAATATCTCTCAAGCGGCGATTTCCGTTTGCGTTAAAGTTGGTCAAAAGAAAATGTGACGCGCGATTCAGGACGAATTCCTTTTCGCATTTCTTCGATGGGGTTTCCCATTCCACCTGAGATTCCTGACCAAAATTTATCATAGCTTCTTCAGAGACTTTCCATTCTATTTCTGCCGATTTTGATGGATTTTGTATTTCAAAATCAAAAGTGGAAACATTTCCATCATTAGTTGTGTGAATGTTTGCCACAATAGGTTTGTTGCCAACAAATTTCGTCCCTCCCACCCATGAATGGACCGTTGCAAGAATTTATCTGGCGTTATCTTTAGCTGTTATGTTAAAGACTTCCTTATTTTTCTCTCTGTTGTGTACCGAAAACAACAAACGTAATCTTAGAGTTTTAATTCAACACATTTATTCTATTCGACGTACAATAGAAAACTAAAGCAAACCGACATTTTTCCCAGAACGACATGTCGTCGGTGACAGCTGACAAGCCCCCGTCAATAAAAAATTCTTTTCGTTTTATAGAAAATCTCCCCCTTTAAGTACTTGTAGAAATGTCGCCCTGCGATTTTTGTGGAGAGGTCCAATTATTTTGTTGGCATTCAAGGTCGAAGAGGACGTTGCGGCTGCTTGTTTCTCGAAGACGAAGTTTGGTGTGCGTCCACATCGTAGTGATCCGCAGTAGTTGTAGGGCTTGTAGCTTCAACTTATGGTGGACACAGCTCGCTCTCATCTGATGGAGCTACTACAGATCTAAATGTACTCAAATCTTGGAAGTTGAGTAACAGATTAGAATTATTTTTTCATTGGCATAACACCACGGTTTTAGTTGGCTCGCATGTCGTCGCCATGCCTTGTGCCGACTTGTGCAGCTAACATGACCCTTCTTATCTTCTTTATTACGATCCCTGGTACCCAAGGATTTCGATTGGTGGTATAACTTCTTGCGTAAATACTGTCATCAACTTGAAACTCCTTTTTTCTTGTACTGTGCTTTCGGTTAAAATGTCGTTTAATTATGAAGATCTCTTTGTTGTCGTCATACGATGCAGGGTGTAATTAGTCAAGATGTATTTTAATGTTGCGTCCTAACATGGCTTCCGTTGGTGTGCTATTGTTGGGTAATTAGGCATTTGATATTGAGCGATATCACTAGCTTTCCATTCCCGCTTAAAAAAGTCGACGAACTTCTCCGCCTGGCTATTGAACTGTGGGTGCAAAGGTGCGGTTCGAATATGGTAAATACCACCTTTCGCACAGAATTCCGCAAAACTCTGATTCGTCTGATATAGTGGCGTCTGGTGATCCAAATCTCCCAAACACCTCTCCTAAGATTCCGATAGTAGCGACTGTTGTAATGAACCGCATGCAAAAAATGTCGGGCCACTTGGAATACGCGTCGACAATGATGAGAAACATTTGCTTTTAGAACGGCCCCGCATAGTTCAGATGGATTTGTTACCAGGGTTTTGTTGGCAATCGCCAAAAAAACAAAGATGCCTTTATAGGTGCTTATGCAGCTACTGTACATGCAAGACATTACCGGACAGCACATGTACATAACTTCGAACTTGTTTGAAAATTGTTTTAAAATTGGGTCCACTGGGCGTCTCTAACAGCACCACCTGGAACGTTACTGGAAAGTATTTAAGGATATGGGATAGGTTAGGTTAGGTTAGGTAAGAGTGGCTGTTGGAAATACCAACCCACTTAGGACTATTGGCCCATTGTGATGCCACGTGGATCTATGATCTTCTTACTACTGGAACCAGTTTGAGCTAGACTGTAGACGTCTGTTTTTTCTAGATCGTTTAGGTCATTGTAGAAGAAAGCTCCTAGATGAAGCTTCCTTCTCTGAGAGAGAGCTGGGCATATGCAGAGTAGGTGGGGGATTGTCTCCTCCTCTTCCTCGTCCATGCAGCTTCTACAGAAATCGTTAGTAAAAGCGCCAAGCCTTCTTGCGTGCTTGCCTATGAGGCAGTGTCCGGTAATGACACCTATTATGGCGCTAAGATGTTTCCTATCTAAAAGTATCAGACACTTAGATCGACTCAGATCCAGCCTTGGCCAGATCTGTTTGGTGGCTAGACATGTTTGTCCAGCAGTCCACCTAAGGTCTGTTCTTTTATTGGCATCTAGCTTTAGTGTTAGTTTGCACGTAGCGATTGGTATACCTATACTACCTTTGTCCCGTAGGATAGGTAGAGTGGTTACAATTTTGGCGAGTTCATCGGCTCTGCAGTTCCCTGGAATATCTCTGTGGCCCGGCACCCAACAAAGGTGAATGTTGAACTGCTCTGACATCTCCATGAGAGATGATCGGCATTCAAGGGCGGTTTTAGAATTTAATGAGCCCGAGTCCAGGAACTTGATGGCGGCCTGACTATCCGAAAATACGCGGATATCCTTTGCAGATATCACGTTTTTCTTCAGCCAGGACAGAGTTTCTTTAATCGCCAAAATTTCCGCCTGGAACACGCTACAGTGATTTGGAAGGCGGAAAGAGAGGCTTAGACTTAGCTTATCTGAAAAAACACCGCCACCAACTCCGCTATCGGTTTTAGATCCATCTGTGTAGAGATAGGTTGACTTGTCCTCCATGAAAGCATCCTCCTCACAGAATGATCTAGAGGGGAAGCTTACATGGAAGTTTTTGTCAAACCAAAGTTCAGGTATGGTGTAATCAATGTTCTCTGTGAGGATTCCTAATGTATTAAGAATATTGGCGTGGCGAAATGAATTATTTGTCCACTGTTTAGTCGCTTTAAGGCGAATAGCTGCAGTCGCAGCTACATGCTTGATAAAAATGTCGAGGGGTGTCAAATGAAGCAGAATATCGAATGCCGCAGAGGGGGTAGACCGCAAGGCTCCGCTTGTGCATAGACATGCTGTTCTTTGGACTCTGCTTAGTTTAATGCGGTTGACTGCATTTTCCAAGGCCGTCCACCAGACAACCACCCCGTAAGTAAGTATCGGTCTTATGACCGAGATGTATAGCCAGTGGGTTATGCGAGGTTGAAGGCCCCATTTGTTCCCAATGGCTTTCTTGCAAGAGAATAAAGCTATTGTAGCTTTATGGACTCTTTCTTGAATGTTAGGTTTCCAGTTTAGTTTCCTGTCGAAAATGAGACCCAGATATTTTGCTGCATCGGAGAAGACTAAACTGGTACCATTTATTGGAATTTTATATTTCCTAGAAAACAGGACAAGTTCAGTTTTATGGGGGTTTATTCCCAATCCACAGCGATCTGCCCAGCGGGTTAATCTGTTGAGATTTACTTGGAGGAGTTCTTTAATGGTATTAAGATGTTTTCCTGAGACGGCTATAGCAACGTCATCCGCATAGGCAATCACTCTACTACCACCCGCTTCCAGGTATATCAGTAGTTCGTTAACTACTAAGTTCCAGAGAAGGGTAGAGAGGACACCGCCTTGCGGCGTACCTCGCTACTGACATATCTTTTAACAGAAGTCTCACCCAGTTTGGAGTTGATTATCCTGCTTTTTAGCATTAGACCGATCAACTCCCCAAGTGAGTCGTCTACCTGCAGAGTTGACAGCGCAGTCGTGATTGCGGATGTGTTGACGTTGTTAAAGGCGCCCTCTATGTCTAGGAAAGCAACCATTGTGTACTCCTTATATTGTAGGGATCGTTCGATGTGGCTAGTCAGAGAGTGCGAAGCCGATTCCAGCGACTTTCCTTTACAGTAGGCATGTTGAGCCGTAGACAGAAGTCTTGGATCAACTTTAGCTCGAATATGGATATCAATCAGTCGTTCTAAAGTTTTCAGAAGGAATGATGATAGACTTATATTTTTGAGGTCATTGGGACTACATGAGAACATTTTCCAGCTTTGGGAATGGATACTACATTCACTTCTCCCCATAACAGTGGAATGTGGATAAGTTCTACACATGTGCTCATAATATTTTCCAACACTGGTAGAATAATATCTGAGGATCTCTGTAGCTCGGCAGGTATAATACCGTCCGGACCAGCAGACTTGTATGGTTTGAAGCCATGCAGCGCCCAAAGCAGTTTGTCTCTCGTAATCAGACCATGAATTTTGGTCACGGTTGCAGTAGGCCTGTTTGGACTGCTACTGGCCGCGAGTTGGGAGTTACCTGGAAAGTGGGTGTCCAGAAGAAGGTTGAGTGATTCATCACTTGAAGTTGTTTTTTCAAGCAGCTGGGCATCATAGGATTTGTGGAGAGGATTTTTCTTAGCCGCGATGCCTCAGAGGTTTATGTAATTTTGTCGCAGAATGACCTCCAGGATTGTCGCTTTGCCTTCCTCAGTTCTTTTTTGTATAATTTGAGGGATTCTTTATATGAGTCCCAGTTGGTCAGTTTTCTTGTGCTTTTTGCTGCGTTGAAAAGTTTTCTGCAGGCGTTTCTGAGCAGTGCCAGTGCCGATGTCCACCAATGTGGCTTTTTCTTGCCTCTTGGTTGAATAAGAGGACAGGAAGCGGCCATAGCCTTATTGAGAGTCAGAGTAAATTCCCTGACTTTCATGTCGAGCTCATTGGTGTCACGCGGGGGACTTGATAGTTTGGAGGATATCGTTTCCGATAGGATTCCTCTATATTTTGTCCAATCAGTTTTCCGGTAGTTCCGGAAAGTTGGTTGGAGAGGGGGAGCATCACTCAGACTGAATTGGATGTACCTATGGTCCGAAAAGGAGTGTTCAGACGATACCATCCAATTTGTTAGCCTTTGGGTGATGCTGTCGGAGACAAGAGTAATGTCTAAAACTTCTTGTCGGTTTTTTGTTATGAAAGTGGGCTCATTGCCAATATTGCAAATTAAGAGGTTAGTACTTAGAATATAGTCTAAAAGTGACTCACCTCTATCATTGATGTCGGTACTGCCCCATACCGTATGATGTGCGTTGGCGTCGCATCCGATTATGAGGCCAGTTTTTTGCCTTCCCGTTTCCAGTACCACCCTTTCTAGGTTATCACCAGGGAGAGGGCCCACTTGGTCGTGGCCAAGGTAAGCCGATGCCAGCCAGTATGAGCCTTTGGCAGTTTCTAATCTGGCAACGGTTAGGTCGGGGTCACTGAGGTTGGGAAGTAGAAATACATGCATTATCTCCTACAAATGAAGCTGGTTTTGAGAGAGCCTTCTAAGACCGACTTATACTCGTACTTGCAAAGATCTCAAATAGATTTGTTCCTTCTTATCCTTCCCGCACTTTCTGAAAGCAACCAACAACACCCACGCCAAACGAGCTCCCAGTAATATTGGAGACACATTTCCAATCTTTCGCACCCACTTTAATCTGTCCCTCTCCCAAGGCGAAATTTTCCCAATTTTGGAAGACCTCTTTCATAACCCCGGTTCACAGAAAGGGATCAAAGAATGAAGTACCTAACTATCGTCCCATTGCTAAGCTTTCTCACTAAGCTCTCAAATGTTCGAAAGTTTTTTATACGAAGCTCTAAGCTTTCAGTGCAAGTCACTTATACCACTCAGTCAGTATGGATTTCAGAAAGGTACTCGTAGATCAACTACTACAAATGAACTTGTATTCGTATCCTTTGCGCTTTCAGCCCTAGAAAATGGCAACGAAATCGATGTTATTGCTACAATTGATACTTTTCTAATTGTCTTCCTTCGGTCTTGACCCCATATTATTAAAATGGATATCTACTTATTTGGAGAACCGTTATTCTAGCGTTCGCTTTAAGTCAGCTTTATCAACCCCGTTTTTAGCCACTTCTGGTGTCCCACAATCCAGGTCCCCTTCTTTTCATTTTAACTACAATACAAACGATCTTAAGAGGATTATTAAACACTGCTCCCTATCAATTTACTCCGATGGCACTAAGTTCTCCAAACATCAAGAAGTCATCGACAGGTTTTCCACTTGGTATCCAAAAAAATTGCCTTGAGCTTAATGTCTCCAAATATCAATCTATGACTTTGTCTCGTAAGTCCAATCAATCTCCACCTCGACTTTATTTTCTGCATGACCAACCTGTACCCTAGTTCTATTGGCCTTTCCAGTGTCGATTGCGATGCCTCAAGGTTCATTTCCTTGTAGGTTTTTGAGATTTGTATCGAAAATATTATCCTTTGAAGCAACCTACGTAAGAAAATAGTTTTTCTCGAATGTACAACATCTTTCATGATTTTAAGGAATCTTGGCGACACTGTGGCATCATTAGATGCTAGGATTATTCATTTTTGTACACTGGTTGTTATATGGGGCTTTGATCACCTGGCAATTCTACAGTACTCGTATTTTTAGACCGGTAATCTCTTTTTAGCCGTTGAAATATCTAATGCATATGACCATATTGAATTCTACATATTTCTCCCACGTATTTGTACTGTTACTGTGTCACTTGTGGGTTGGGCTAATTGAGTGGTCCTTAAAACCATTCTATAGTCAGTGCGCTCTGTTTGGTTAAGCTCGCAAGTAGGGCAACGATTTTGATGATGGTTTTGCATTTGCTTGAAACTAAGCCTCTACTGCTCCATGGACCGAATTTTCAACGGCCTTCGTTGAAAATGGCTCAGTCTAAAAATTTTTCACTATCGATGGAGAGTTACACGAAGGCGCTCTCTCCTTAATCGGTCACCTTTTTTTACACCCGCTGACATTCGTAAAGATATTATTTCTGTCACTGTCATCGTACATCGTCCCACAGCGCGATGCTGGACGAACGATTGCCCCGTATAAGAAATCTTTCACTTCTACCCATATACGATATTCCCAGCATAACTCATGTCAGTTCATACTTAAACTATGAACATATTTAACAATGGCAAGTGCAAAGTACGGTTTAATTTTTGGTTTTGGTTTTTAGGACCGTTCCAATAATGGAACAGTAATAAAACATGACTCTGTAGTTTCCTTCTGGCCATTCAAAATCCTAGAAAAAAGACAACGTACGAGTATAGAATACAATTTTAGATTTTGAGCCATGCATTCTTATTTTCAATTTATGTTGGTATAAGGCTTATTGTGTATATTTGTATATTTATTTTCTGTGGAAGTCTATGGAATATTTATTGTGTAATGCAACGTTGTGGGTTTCATATTTCATTATTGTATTTTTGTGGCATAATGCGCAACAGCTTTGTTTTTCTTATTTTACAATATGGTGTGTCTTGCCGTCTAGAAGAATGCTGTCCGGAAAACGTTTTATTATCGCTAGTATCATAAATTAATTAATTCTACATGTAAATAATTAAACACACTCTCGGATCGATTAGGCAAACAGAACTAAAATTTGACGTTTCATTTTGTGCATTACATGAAGCATTTTTCCGCTTCCACTTAAATGAAATGTTTGAATTCGCCACTGCAAACCGCCAGTCGATCCTAGAACGAAAAACCGGAAGGTGCCAAAAGGTAATCTTGCCTATAGATTGTGTCTCCATGTAAAGTAAAACAATAATTTCAAGGGAATAAACTCCTCCATAATATTTCGTTCGCCAAAAGGAAAAAGGAGTTATATTCATTTGGACAAGATCAGCGGATCGACCACAGCTAGTGAAAACCTAGGAGTGAGCGTTTTTGTCATGGCTGTAGTAGTTCGCATGTCTCTTGCCTTAAGAAACGTTGTGACGATGTGTCTTATATAAGATAATTGATGAGGAGATATCTTGTAAAACTTCGTTGATGCTAACATTAATGGGAAACTTGAGAAGCCGCCAATACCATGTTTTCAAACGAATTGATATTCAGTAGCATCTAATATTTAGATCCAGACGACCCACTGCCCCATGTATCGATTGAAATTTATTATGCAACGAGGTTGATCAATGTCTTTATTCTGCTTATCGTAAAACCGTTTAACTCTTCCAACAGCTTCTACACCACACTGTTATTGTCACTGTACCGGGCTAGGGTGATGTCAGAAAGTGTATCTGTGCATTGGTTTTTTTTTTTATTTGCATTTCTTTCGGGTCCTTCAAAGGTGCATTTTCTACCCTAATACCCCTAATTGTAACTGTAGTATCATGACCTACTTTCTTTACCTCAACTAAAAGTGGCAGAATTGTGAAGAAATTGTCCATATAAAAGATATCTAGGTTGTAATTTTATCCAATGGAACAAAGCCAAGAACCAGTGCACTGGTGCCTGCCTGATTGACTTGGAGAAAGCCTTCGATACCGTATGGTCAGAAGGACTCTTTTTCAAGCTGGACAGGTTGGGCATTAGTAAACCACTGCTGTATATTCGTTTCGATATGCTCTCCAGTAGACAGTTCATCGTGAAGAATGGCGATGTGACTTCTGCTGGAACATTTAACATTAAAAACGGTCTGCAACAAGGTGCGGTAAATTCGCCGATCCTATTCAACATTTACACGGGTGATCTGATGGGTTCACTTCACCATGCCATAGCGTACGCAGACGACATAATCGCGTACAGATCAGGTCCAAAGATTGAGGTCATTAATATACTTTTGCAGCGTGACTTCGACAAAATTAAACGATATTGCGATGACTGGAAGTTGAAAATCAACTTTCAGAAGTCGGAAACCATTCTGTTTAGGACGCCTTTGTCTGGGGCCTCTAGGGACACCTGAAAGAATTGGCGAAAGTTCTCGATCGTGGGACAGCAAGGGCAGCCACTTGCTTGTCGAAATGTAGTCAGATACCTGTCAGATAGATGTTGCTCTGGCCAGAGCTAAAGGTGCTTTTGCCCTTACAAAGAGACTGTTTTATAACAGCCAACTCGATGCGAGGGTGAAGGTAATCTGCTACATGGCCCTTATCAGGCCCATGCTTGTATTTGGATGTCCCGTGTGGTTCAACGTGAGAGCAAGTTTATTGGAAAAGATTTGTCTGGGGCCTCTAGGGACACCTGAAAGAATTGGCGAAAGTTCTCGATCGTGGGACAGCAAGGGCAGCCACTTGCTTGTCGAAATGTAGTCAGATACCTGTCAGATAGATGTTGCTCTGGCCAGAGCTAAAGGTGCTTTTGCCCTTACAAAGAGACTGTTTTATAACAGCCAACTCGATGCGAGGGTGAAGGTAATCTGCTACATGGCCCTTATCAGGCCCATGCTTGTATTTGGATGTCCCGTGTGGTTCAACGTGAGAGCAAGTTTATTGGAAAAGATTCGGGTGTTTGAGAGGGCTTGTCTTAGGACTTGTCTTCGCTTATACAGAACACCAGAGTCTGAGTACATAAAATTCTATCCTAATGAGGTCTTATACAATAGGGCGAACCTAATAAGAGTGGACAATTTCGTCATTAAATTGACTCGAAGGCACATTGCAAGAGCAATGACCTCATCGAACAACCTGATCTCTGGGGCTTACTACACCAATTATATGTATCACGAGAGAGTTCGCTTTGACGGCTTTATTCCTCCAGAAGCGTTCCTCTATCTAGATAGCAAAGGTTTGATCCAGGACAGATTGGTGGTGCCGCTAATCTTCCACGTTGCTCGAACCGCTGCGGACAGGCGACTCAACTACGACAGAGACGTCGCACATGGCAGTGCGGAGCGTCTCCGGTTCAGTAGGTCGGTAGGGAGTCGCGACAGGAGGGATGTTGCTCAGCAGCACCAACAATTTTGGTGGCTTTTTGAAGGGGAGGATGCTTCGTCGTCGAACTCCTCCAGTGATAGTTAGCTTCATGTGAAGCAAGGTAGGCCAGCCTATTTTTTTTTTGTTTTTAGCCATGGCCGGCTTACATAGTTTTAGGTAGGTTAAGTTAGATTTTAGGAAAAAAAAAATAAAAAATAAAAATAAAAAAATGAAAAAAAATATATTATATATATTTATATATTATGTATATATATATTATGTATGTATATATATGTATTTATGTATGCATTAGATGTAAGTAGGTTAAGTAGGTTAAGATTTATTTTTAGGTAGATTGTAAGCTTTTAGTTTTAAGTTTTATAAAAAAATTAAAAAAAGTCCAGATACTAAGTTTTTTTGATTAAAATTTATTTTCTTAGTTTTAGTATTAATAAATGTAAAATAAAAATAAAATTGGACTGTAAGATTCGTCGAAAGACATAGTTTAAGTGTTAGGTTTAACTTAGAGTGCCCGCATGGGGCCAGTAAGTTAGAATAAGATTATTTGTAAGTTATTTAAGCTAATTTTTAAGCATTTTTTTGTTTAGCATTTAAGAGTAATTTAAGTTGAAAAAAAAATGCATTTAAACTGAAACTGACTAGGTTGTAATTTTGACATTAGGTTCAATACGCCAAAGCCCCGACACCAAATTCTAGATGCGTATTTCCACTACCCAATTCTTGTAACCAAATCGGATCGGTTTTTCATGTTCCGGCTGTACTTTCGTAAATTTGTCGTTTGGAGCTAAATTATTATTGTTAGTAACGTGAAAGTGTCGCAATAATTCTTCGAATCTATTTCTAGACATAGCAGATGCTATTTTCTGAAAATTGCAGTCGATACTCTTGCAATACATTCGATATCTAGCTACTGTATCGTTGCCTGACAATAATAATATACCAAAAAAAAATTAATTTCTGTCGTGGTAATACTGAAGCTGTGATGCACCTTCTGTATAACGCTTTTTTCCGTTTCGTAATGCAAAAGTTTAAGTTTAAAAAAACTTTCTTGGGTTACCCAGATCCTTTAAGAAAATATGTGGATTAGACTATTTCTCTTGTTTCACGTTAATGTCTAGACGCTTCCACTTTCGTGAAACTAAACGCTTTTTTTATAGGGCAGAGCATGCTCTGCTGATACATTATCAATCGACTCATCAGGGTGATCTACAATACAGTCTTATTTAATAGAATTGGTTACCTTTATTTCAGTTTTATTTATGATGGTGGCCTTGAATTCCGTCTTTGCCTAAAGCTATTACAATTTCTTGATAAATTATAAATGTTCGAATATTCTTTATCACTGTTATCGCTATCAGGGGGTGTTATAAAAATCTCAGAAGCTAACACACCCTCATATTCTTCCAAATGCAAAATTATTTCATTCACAGTCAATCTGAGTCGGTATAAATGGGAAAAGTCCATGCAACTCTGAAATATTACATCCTATTACTCCAATAATGGAAAAGTATACTCGCATATACTCGCATGTGGCAAATAAAAGTAAAAATGCGTTAGAATTTCAATGGATTGTTGGTAAAAACTTACTCGTATAGTTTGAACCATTATAAGTAAATCAACATAAAAAAGTAGTCTTTCATATAATAAATGAATACTGCTTACATTTTATGGTAAGGACACCATTCGGTACATTTTCCTGGATGCAATGGCATCTGGTGAGCTTTTTACGGATTGTCCTCACTCCAAATACTTCAATACTTCTCATCACTGAGAAAACTGAGTCAACTTTTAGTTGATTTCAAGCAGAATCACTGAGGGGCCGACGCAATATGTGATTACTAGACTTTAGAACCAATTGAATATTATTAGCCTTGTGGTGAATATTTAAATATTTAGTTTATTAACAACTTTCAGCAACAACACCTATTTGGCAAAGTTTTAAATGAATTAATTTCAATTAATCACTGAATTCTTTATGTAAAACCAGCTGTCAAACACTTGTTCCGGTTAATAAAAAACAACTTGTCTTTAATCTACTGAACATCGCGTGTCTTATTCTTCATCTCTTCAATTCTCATCGAGCAACTCTAATTCGAGTTTTTAACACCTTGAAATCAAGATCTTTACGCATAATTTTCCAGATAGTGGCCTTAGCCCATGGCCAAGTTGCTGTGAACGACGATGTATCAGTAACTGGGGTCCTCTTCAACACAAGCTTCCATAAACGTGGTGTATTCTTCCGAATGAACTGTTCTTATTCTTGTTATTGTGTGGACATCCAATAGCGTGCATTGGGTGCGAAATTTTCCAATTATTCGATAAATAGCGTGTTCATATGGCCGATAAATGTCTACCGTAAATTTCTCGAGTTGCTTCATAAGATTCGCGAACAGCGCTTCGATTTTGGACATAAATTTCAAAGATTTGGAATACGAGTAGTTGTTGTGGGGTCAGATTTTCTATGATAAATTGGCAAATTATAATGAAAATAAATGATGCTTGGCAGCTTAATGTGACAGCTAGTGTTT
Organism: Volucella bombylans; assembly: GCA_949129095.1. Classification (NCBI taxonomy): domain Eukaryota; kingdom Metazoa; phylum Arthropoda; class Insecta; order Diptera; family Syrphidae; genus Volucella; species Volucella bombylans. The sequence continues at coordinate 82,574,693 of OX422140.1, forward strand.
AGATATCTAATCCCTATTGAAACGTCTGATACTCCGACAAAAAACATCAATTACATTTTGAGATTTTAGCGTCTTCCATATAGGATCTCTGTTAATTCGATCTTTTTAGAAATTCATGAAGAGCGCATGACGATATTTCGAAGTGTCAACATATTTCACTAACATTGTCATTAAGATTTGAATTGCGCCATATGTTGCCGTGCCTTATCCATTAAAATAGATGGAGTTGCCACCTCAAATCCAACACTTTGATTTGATTTCAAAAGAACGCACCTGAATTTTCAGTCAGATCTATCAAATATTTTGAAGCCTACGAGAATTTCACGCAAAAATGGAAAAAAGTGCGCCAAAAATCATCACGCAAACCAAACGAAAGCTTGAAAAGTATTATGGGGACTCTTCAACATCGATTGGAACCATTCAGCACTGGTTTACTAGGTTTCAGTGCGGTCATTCCAGCACAAGTGACCCCGAACGTTCTGGTCGCCTATTTGAGGTCACAATACTAGAAATGGTCGAAAAATTCGACGGTATGATATTGAAGCTGAAGTGAAGCTGCTCGAACTTGAAGGGGCTACAGGCTTATTACATGAATCAGTGATTTCAGTTTTGCAAAAATATTTGGATATGAAAAAGCTATCCGCCAGATGACAATTGACAACAAACGCAATCGTTTGGCAACTTCAAAGGAGTGTTTGGTGAAGTTCAGTCACAATCCGAACGAGTTTATGTGCCGTTCCGTAGCCGTGGACGAAATATATATTCATCACAGTACAACAGAGACCAAGGAATGGTCGAGGCAGTGGACTTCTCCTGGTGAATCGAAGCCGAAGAAGGCCAAGGTGCGTCTGTTGGTCAGCAGTGTCATTCATATCGATTACCTTGAAAACTGTAAAACGATCACCGGCGCCTATTACACATATCTATTAGATCGATTTGACACCGATTTGAAGCAAAATCGAAAAACAGAGAAAAACAGTTGTCTTTCACCAGGACGAAGCACCGGCGCGGAGCAAAGGCCAGCATTTACAATAACAAAATTGCTTGAATTAGACTACGAATTGCTCCCTCATCCAGAATATTCTCCAGATGTAGCTTCCTGCGACTATTTATTGTTTCCAAATATGAAGAAATGGCTCGGCGGAGGAGGGCATCAAAAAAATTTAGAAACTTTGGACGAAATTTATCGATATAAAAGGAACTTATGTGGAAAAATAAAAAGCTTTTTAGTCGAAAAAAGTGTTTCTTATTTCAATTTTCAGGGACTTATTGACCCATCCTCGTATACTTCAGATCCGATATTTAACTCCATTAATGACATCTCATCAGAAAACAAACGAAGTTACCGGTGTTTCTTCGTCCTAGGAAAGCAGACGGGTAATAAACCTAGTTAGTCTTTGTATAAGACCCTCATCAACCCAGTTGTATTGATGTGGAAGCATTGAAGTTAGTGAATGTTTATGAATATATCCTTCTCCGTTTTGAATGCAAAATTTTTGGAGTGATTTTTAGTTCCGTCTGGTGACAGGAGATTTAACCGAGATCTCTATGATCTGTGAAATGATATTGACCTGATTGAGAAAATACATATTTGTCAGCCAAGATGACTAGAACATGTAGATCAACTGACAACCAACGCTCCAGCCCGAAGAGTCTTTGATTCCATCACAGAGTGGCAATTCAGTTGATAAAGAACTCGCCTTAGCTATCGTGCACCACCAACTAAGATTACGCAGCTGAAGGTAGTCTGACAGAGACTGCTCCAGCTGGAGAGGCATTTTGATTGAGGTTAGGGTCCACCCCGCACTGTAGAGGCATCTGAGTAAGTACTTAAGTAAGTAAAATGGTAATCTATCGGGGTTAATTATAGAAGTAATTTGTTCGTGTTGGCAATGAGCCCACTTGCTGCTTCCTGCCTTCTTATTCAACCTAGAAGCAAAAGACTTGCAGAAAACTTTTCAACCTAGCAAAAAGCACAAGAAAAGTTACTCATACAAACAATCCCTCAAATCAATCAATCCCTCGGGGCTACGAAAAATCCTGTCTACAAATCCTATGATACCTGGTTTTTTGAAAAAAACCGATGGCTCTTGGCTCTCAAATAATAAATTACACAACTTGCTACTGGGCACTCACTTTTCAGGTAGCTCCTTATTCGCGGAAAGTAGCAACCCAAATAGGACTACTGCAACCGTGACCAAAATTCATGGTCGCTGCATAGCTTCATACCACACAAGTCTGCTGATCCGGACGATATAATACCTGCCGAACTACAAAGGTCCTCAGATATTACCCAGTCTTTCTGAAAACTCTAGAACGACTGATTGATATCCATATACGAACTGAAATTGATCCAAGACGTTTGTCAAGGGCTTAACATGCCTATTGTAAAGGAGAGTATGTGGAAACTGCTCTGCATTCACTAACTATCCACATCGAACTATCCCTATAATATAGATGTCGCTTATAATATAATATGTCGCTTTGCTGGACATAGAGGGTGCTGCGACTGCGCTGTCAACTCTGCAGGTAGACGACTTACTTTGAGAGTTGATCAGTATTATGCTAAATAGCAGGACAATTGACTCCAAACTAAGTGGGGCTTCTGATAAAAGATGTGTCAGCTGAGGTGCCGCAAAGCGGTGTCCTTTCTCCCCTTCTCTGGAACTTAGAGGAGCTGCTGATATACCTGGAAACGTAGTAGCCACGACCGAAGCTTTTCATCTTAAAGCGACTACACCCTGGACAAATAATTTATTTGATCGTGGTAATATTCTTAATATATTAGGAATCCTCACAGAGAACATTGATTACACCATACCTGAACTTTGGTTTGACAAAGACTTTCATGTAAGATCCTTCAGCGAGGAAGATGCTTTTATGGAGGACAAGTCAATTTACTTTTATACACTTTCCTCTGTCCTGGCTGAAGAAAAACATGACATCTGCAAAGGATGTCCGTATATTTTAGGATATTTAGACCGCTTTCAAGTCTCTGGACTCAGTCTCATTAAATTCTAAAACGGCCCTTGAATTCCGATCATCTCTTATGGAGCCCAAAGCCGAATCTGAATCGCTCTAAGAGTAAGATTCTTCTCAGAAAACATCTCAGCGCCATCATAGGTATTATCAATGGACACTACCTTATAGGCAAGCATGCAAAAAGGCTTGGCGTCTTTACAAATGATTTCTGTAGAAGCTGTATCGACGAGGAGGAGGAGAAGACAATCCGCCACCTCCCAGAAAAAAAACTTCACTTAGGAGTTCAAATAAGCTCAAATTGTTCCATGTGTAAGAGGGTCACAGATCCACGTGGCATCGCAATGTGCCAATAGGCCTAAGTGGGTTGGTCTTTCCAACAGCCATTTTTACCTACCTACCTACCTACCATGATGTAAAAATAGTAAGTAAGATAAAAGCATGTACGATTATTTCAAAGGAAATGAAATGATGCTCAGTTGCAGGGCAGTCAATTGTTGAGTAATTGGGAAAGTTCCATGGATAGTATTAATCCTATAATAGATAGATCTCCTGGGGTAAAGTGCAAGCCATAATGTATCCCCTAATCAGATGTAAATTTTTAAAATCATGTGATATACACTCTAATTAGGTCATTAACAAAATGCTTAATTTGAACGTCTACCAGTGAATATCTTGCCGTGAGTCTTCGAAAACCGAGCACTTTACTCCATGGTTTTCTTCATTGTAATGAAAGGAGCATCGGGAACATCTGTTGCCACATAAGAGACCAACAACAATTCTATTCATATGCATTAAGTTTCTTAATTACATGATCAAAACCAAGGCAATTGGAATTATTTTTGCTTTTTTTTGTATTTTCTCTGAATGCTCCAGGAAGCTCTGCCTTCCAGCATCACAACTTTATGTATCTCACAGTGTTTTGTTGTTGTTCTTATTGTTAATGGTGGTGCGAATGGTAAATTTTTTTTTGCGTCTACCCGCAAAGTAATTAACAATAGAATTAATTTGGGGAACAAATATAATCTGACTTTTATCGTTTCCCTCTCGTGGTTGTTTTTCATTGCAAGTGCGTTAGCTAAACAAATCACATAATCAAAATTTGGTTAATGGAGAAAGTTTGCGCTGATGTTTCTCTTTTATTTTGGTGGGTGGTAGGCAGCAGCCAGCAAAGGGAGGAGGGATTGTGGGTTATTGTATGATAGTAAAAAAAATGCTCCCTGAAAGATCTGTTATTAAAATTGGAAATAATTTCATTTGCAAAATTAAGTGAATGCCTATACATAGTGTTGGGGATATCTATGTCTTGAAATTTTTCGATTTTATTAAATATATGCTCCTTCGAAGGTTACATTTGCTTTAAATCTACTCCTTTTTATATGTAAGCGTAGATATTTCTTTTGCAGGTCATACTAAGTCCAACGGAGTAAAAGCAAATGCAACATCTCATGGATTTCATACTATCGTCCGACCCTCATAATTCTCGGTTTCCTGGTCACATTCATTTTCTTTATCCCGTTTCGATTTTGCTTACCGAATATGCATATGACGCCCTTCGTTCTTCTTATGATCTTGATGTTATTCATTATTTCATGCTCCTCGTGCTTATGCTGATCTACTCGTTCTTTAATCTTCTCTAGATGTGATTTATTTATTACTCTGATATTATTTAGCTTAAATTATTTGCAGTTCATCTTCATTTGGCAATATATTCGAAACATTTTGATTTTGCTTTAAAAATACAACATCAGATCCACCATTCTGCGCAGGTGTTTATGCCGCGGTCAGTTCGAGCTTAATCCCATACCCTGTCAAAAAATTGTCTAACTCCTTGCACAATATTATCCTCCTTTGTCCGAACGTACAGTTTTTATGCGTCCTCCTATAAAATTTTCAGCATAGGACTTATATTTTTGAAAAACAGATAAAACTTCATTTTTATATTTAAGAAAATGTACGAGTACTTCGCACCACCTAGTGGCATCACCAATGAAAGTCACAAAATAACTGCAGCCACTTGGTTCTTATCAGTCTACATTTGTCAGTGTGTATCAGATCGAATGGATGTACACTTCTGCAACTGCTCTTCTTTGGAAATTGACCAAATTTCTCAATGTTGAAAGTCATTATTACCTAAAGCTTGTTTACGCTCTAAATTTAGTCCAACAACTACCCTTTTTCGTATCATTTCACGAAATGTCTCTACATTGAGATGACCAAATTTCGCGTGTAATTCTTGTAAAAAATGGGTTTACTCAGATTGGCAACATCAAAATGTTCACTAATATAACACGTGCCATTTTTCCTATTCCCAATAGCGACTACTTTAGTTTATTTAAGGATGGCTACACTATTCTTAGTAAATTGTTCCAAGGAACCTTTCCATCACTTTTGGTATGGAAATTTAATTTGTCCTTATATCTGGCACAAACAAAGTACTTTCGAGATTCACGACCGATACCACATGCAGTAGAGATCTTAACTACACCAACATCTTTGATTTTGGTCGTTTGTTTATTTGCTGATAACAAGGGACGCGGGTCTCTATGCTCCAATGATGGAAATTTGTGTTTACCACAGCAGATGTGTGATGTAGCTCCACTATCTAAACACCAAAATGCACTATCACTCGCTTCCACTTATAATCCTTGATATGCAGCTGATCCTATCGAAAACGACTCTTATAATCTCTCTCGATTATTTGATACTTCTTTACAATCTGCTGCCTTGTAAGCTGATCGACCACAGCCAAAACATTTAAATCGTCTTTTATCTTATCCTAGTCTAAACGAATTGTTTGCATGCTGAATGTTTATTTTGGTTTGTACTTTTAATATTTTGATTTGCAAATAAAGCTTCACTTTGGGAGCAGGCGAATGGTTTGCGAAATAACCTCTGGGCGAAGTTCCTCGACGTAGTTTTTGCATGCCAAATTCTAGATCTTGATGGATGGGCCATAAGGGACGCACAACCAGTAGCGGTTTGATGAGAAGCACGAAGTTGTTGTGTTCCAAAGTGTACAAGTTCTTGCCTTCGTTAATATCCCACAAGAGGAAACCATCACGCAAAATGTTAACAGTTTTCAAGTAGCCATTGTGCTCAACTTGCAATTTGCCAAATTCCAGACCTTGACGGTACGATCCCAACCGCACGAGACGATAATACTCGTATGTTTCAGTGGTTTGCTTAGAAACGAATGCATGACACCCAGACACAGTGTCCATCTTCTTGGATGGTGTACTAGCACTCAGCAAAGGTGTTCCACAACTTGATGGTCTTGTCCCAGGAGCTGGAAACGATTTAACGGTTGTCAGCAGGGAAGTCGACTGAAATTAGGTCCTTGGTTTGATCTTCAAAGCGACACACAGGTGGTCTTGCCAGCGGCAAAATCCCAGAGACGGAGAGTCTTATCCCAAGAGCCAAACGGTTCATAGTCGCCATCGGATAAGAGGACAACGTCACAGATAAAGTGCGAATGTCCATGCAAACGATTCTGTGGAATTGACGCGGGTCAATTTCCAGACAACGAGGGTTTTATCGCGAGAACCGGAGATGATGGTGTCGGGATCCTTTGGATTGATTGCGATTTGGGTAACCCAGCCATTGTGGCCCACATGGTGTGATGCAATATCTCAGATATGATATATTGAAGAATTTCTTTTGCAGCGTAATTGACCCGCGTCAAACCACGAAAAGAGGTTTCGGAAAAATGTATAGCAACAAAAATTAGAGTAATTCCACAGAAAAAAAATTAGACAAATGGTCATGTACGTATATAAATACTTTCTTACACTCATTTTATTTAAAATTCGTGATTGGTATACCTTATGAAGTTCAATCCAGATACCATGTGAGGTTGCATAGACTCTCACTTCTTTGAATTCCAATGCACTGCTTGCCGAAGAGCTGTGGCATCTGTAGTTGTGCTCATATGAGACCCAACTGTCAATATGAGCCTTAATCGAGGACGCAGGCAGACCCAACATATGTTCGGGTCCTGAAAAACTCTCCTTTGTTTTGTTACTATTCGGTGATTTCTTTTTTTGTTTAATTTCGTTTTCTTTACTTTGGACGGCTTTCGCAAACTTTCGTATCGAGCTCGTCCCATATAAGCTCTATTTGGTTAAGGTCTGGGGATTGAGCTGGCTATATCATATTTTGAACTATTTTTCGTTGCTATTGGGATTTAACGTACTCCCTACAAAGTTTTGAGGAATGTTCAGGGTCGTTATCTTGCTGGAGCCAAAAGTTATCCCCAATCAAACGACGTCCTAATGGAAGAACGTGGTCCATAAAAATACTATTACATTGCTCTTTGTTCAATGTGCCATCGATTTTTATGAAATTTCCAACTATTTCGAAATAGATCGATCTCCAGACCATAACCGAATCGCCTCCATGTTTTACAGTTGGAACCACACATTGTGTAGCCACCCTCTCTTGGTCCGATCGATGTAAAAAAAACTCACCTATTTGATCCAAAAAATTTAAATTTGGATTTATCGGTGCATAAGACTTTCCACATTTCAATGGACCGTTTTATGCGATTTTATGGCCTTAGGTTTTTGAGCGGCAATTCGATCTTTAAGTCCAACCGCAACTAAACGGCGTTTTACGGTGCTAACAGACAGCGGGATTTCTCTACTGTCATTGATATCTGCTCGCATTTGTTAGCTCGGTTCTAGTATAGCCTGTGATTTTTATGAATTTGTTGAGACTTTAGGTCTCCCTGATAGTGTCATGAATGTTAGCCAATTCTTTGAAATATTTTAACCGTAGAGTAAACCATATTGAACGAATATTTTAATTTTCGTCCCCAAAAATTCGGTTTTTCTACTACAACTTCAGTCGTTAAAAAAAAAAATACTTTTTCTTTTAAGGACAAAGCCTTTGTAAACTAGTGTAATCAATGAGTTTAGTTATTTTTCGGTGTACAGAATTAATAAAAATTAATTAATTTAAAACTGTTTGTCTTTTTGACCTGTGTAACTGTGTCCTGTGAGAGGACGACACATTTAGTATCAGCAAAAATGCTATGAAATGTTTTCGTTTTTCTAAGCAATGTATGATAAGAAATACCTCACCTTGCCTGATCAGGCTTCTGTAAATAAGACATTTATTCAGATTAGCCTAAAGCCCACCTTCAGATGTACTCTGAAATATTGTGATTCTATTCCAAGCTATACAATTCGCTTATGGAATGCCTTGCCGAACTCCTTATTTCCTACTCTAAACTCCCCGTTCATACTCACTTCGAATCATACTAAAAATTTATTTGCATCGCTCGCAATGTTTTACAGAGCTTTACGGATGTCAGGTTTAAGAAGTCAGTTGTTAACTCAAATTCTCTCATAGTACTCGTATCTATAGGAATCGAGTTGGATTTTCGTGTCCGAATTCAGCTTTAACAGGGATTTTTGTTTTCCAGTCAGAACGTACAGATGTTTAAACATATCACAATGTGATGAACCCTCTGGTTGATTATATGGATCCAATAGAGTTGCTTTTGACCAGAATCATGTTACGGCAATATTGATGTTTGACTCAGTACCGAATTCCATCAGTTTCTTTCTGTTTTTGATTCATTAGATGGGCTAGTTAACTTAACTAACTTTGATGTATTGTTTCTGCTCCATTATCGTTAATTTGTGTGAATGAGGAAACCGTGGTTCAAATAGGACATTCATTGCAATAATATTCATTTGTTAGAACAGGTCATCGCTGACTGACATCCATTCATCTGTTTTATAATTTTCCACTAACAAAAGGGAGGCCTAACAATTGTAATATTAAAGCGTCCTAAGGTGTCTGTTTAAATTTACATGTTTTGCGTGCATGATGATGACGATGATGCTCCTGGGTTTAGAAATATGTTACTTCTGCTATAGCAGTCGGTCTATAATAACTCATATGTGCTTCAAATTGTTATTCATAGGTGTCAGCCTCTCGAATAGGGTCAAATAAAAATCGCGGACCTGTACTATTAGCCAAATTACTATGCTTTTATGTATCTTATACGCTTAATGAGTCCATGTGATATTCTCGGTACAAAGATTTCACATTCAGTTATGCAGCTCATCAAATAGAGTTCGCCTATCATTCAGTAATTATGCGTTCGGGAAAGGCAAACGAAACTCATTTGGAGTTCAAATAGTCCATGAAACCACAGAGCGAAATTGTAAATGATTTACCCAATTCGGTAGGGCGATACCCTGATGTTGTCAAAATGCGTTATCCTAATTGATTGATTGTACTCCTAATACCACCACCCGCCTTAAACCATCCAACGTTCATGGCTTTCGTGTGATCCTTTGTCTCTTATCCACAGGATTGATGTGAATCCACAAAAGGTGCGTATGTCAGTGTCAGTTAGGGGTTGGGAGCGGAGGGTGAAAGGACCATTTTCGGTTCCGAGTTCTAACACCTTAAATTTTCTTTGGAATATGAGTTTGAATGTCATTTGGCCTATTGTATTGCTACTCGTAAAGGGAGGTTTAGATACAACTGTGCACCTGTGTGTGTGTGCTTATAACGGGTGAGGATATGTAATTTGCTTTTGGGCTCTAGAATTGTTTACAGAAAATTGTGGTTGGGGTTTTTAGCACGAAATTGTTGGCAAGAGTTGGTCTTTGGTTTTTGTAGAGGTACAACCAAAGGGATGAGCAGATATAAATCAATATTATTTCTTCTTCCCCACCTGTTTCGGTTTAGGAAATAAAGTGAAATGGGAAGGTGGAAATGTAGGTGGCTTTGGTAGGGGGTAGATGAGTATGAAGGAACAGTTATTCGAAGCAAGAAAACAACTCGTAAAGGAAGTCATGAATGTGGTGATAGAAAATCCAAGAGGTAAACACGTATCAACGCAAATGGCTACTTTTGAAACGTGTGCAACTTTTATAGCTGCCATTTGTATCTGTTATCCTGTGGATTGTCTTGTCTTGTTTGGTAGGTTGATTTTCGGCAGGTATGGTTGTGGACATAAAATGGGCGGTTTATCTTCTGCTTAAATAGTCATGATTCTTGGTTTATTGTGTTGTTGTTCTGATGTTATTGTTGCTTTTGGTGCTATTGTTCCTGCTGTTTTCAATGTTCGGTGCTTTTCTTTTTGTTGTAACACATTTACTAAGCTCTTATGTGTAGTGTCCGACTTGACAGGGATAAAAATCGTTGTCGGAGTCTACCTTTTAAGGAATAAAGGTGTATCATTGATGAGACCATAGACAGAGAGTTGGGCTTCATTGAATGTTTTGTCATTTTATGAGAACCTAATAGACAGACTTATTGGCACTTTGGTTTTGATAGAAGCAAGTGTCAAGTGACTACTGTTGAAATTTAGTCAGTGAATTCCCTCGGTATATGTTAGTGATGAGTTTTATATTCAAATGCGATGGAGCCCATGGCGTATTACAGCAGAAGTAAGCTGACTAACGTTGCTCAGGGTTCAAGATTAGATAAGGATTTGCTTAAAGAGCCTATCTACATCTAAATGCGAAGTATTTTCCATCGGTTTTGCATTGTATATGCACATAGTCTTCTTCACTCGCCGCAGAATTTTAAAGTTTCTGTTTCTGCCAGACTCAGCCTTTTGGCAGTATCCTGATAGGGGTATGTTCCAAGGTTCTGAGTTATTTTCCGCTAAGTTATGGATTTTGAAAAGTCTTATTCAGTTTTGCTTTCATAATGTCTTGAGCATTGTGCGAGAGCTTATTACTATTTCAGAATTGATGTTGGTATTGTGTATTGAGTAAAGCCTAACTATCAACATACCTATGTGCAGATGGCAATACCGCTACCAGATATTGATGCCAGTCAGATCACCTTTCCTGCTCAAATAACAGCAAGAAATTCTGATTGAAAGACACTGCTTTTGTACGGCTGTCATAAACGACACCTAGGCCTGTATGAATGGAGAAGAATAAGCGTTTCCATTTGGGCATGTATGTATATCTTAGAAATTTCTTCCTTTCCAGATATGGTATACAGTACGTAATATCGATATACTCGTATAGTTGATTATTGTTCGGAAGTAAACCTGTTAATTTCGTGAAGTTTACATTGTACTCACAATGCTTTGATAACATTTCCTTTTTCGAAACAAAGCCTACGATTCACCACTCGATGCTCTTTGGGAACTACTGGCAAAACAAGCGCGGGTATTAAGAATATACAAAAAAGATAAACGCGACAGCAAGCGAATTCCCTAGATAGAATCAATGGTGGCACCACAGCTTTAATGGAAGTAAAAAAAAACCTTTATCTGGGCTACTTCAACATTGTTGGAGTTCAGGCTGATAAAGATCTCCAAGAATAAGTCGGTTTCTTGGAAAATAGTTGTTGGTGAAATGGGTTACTGACATCGGTTCAAGCAGCCTCTCATGCTAGGGGTTTTCACAATGGAACTAGCCCTCCAGCTTGGTTGTTGTGCGTTCAGGCTAGCTTTCCAAGTACATAAAAAGCAGCTAGTTATGAGCCTCGGATGCTAACAGGCCCCCTCAGTTAAGATGGCGACGCGGAACGTTCACGGACTACGAATTGAGAGCATGCACCTAGCACATACATACAGTGTACACCCCTGGTGCTTGAATCTGTCCTCATGCGGTATAAGGGAGATATTACCGCAATCCAGGAGATACAATGGATAGGATCAAGTATGCAAAAACGGAAAAATTACGACATTTATTATAGATGGCACAAAAGACTGCACATGTTAGGATGAGGATTCGTCGTGTGAGATTGGCTACTGTCAATGGTAGTCGACTTTAAATCGATAAACCATGGATTGGCTGTGATCCGCATCAAAGCATCATTCCAAAATATCATCCTAATGTGTGCACACACCCCTGCCGATGAATCTGAAGACTCTATCAAGGAGGAGTTCTATGACCTATTGGAGGAACCTACGGAGACTGTGCGGAGTATGATGTCAAAATTAAACTTGGGGATTTCAATGCCGGAATGGGTAAGGAAAACAACTTTGATGGATAAGCACAGCTTCCATGATACGACAGCTGACAACGGCTTTCGGTTAATCAATTTTGCAACAGCTCGTAATACGGTTATAAGTAGGATTAGTTTTCTAAGACTCCGAATTTATGGATGGTTGCCAACCAAATCGACCATGTGCTAAGGGATGTGGGGCATGCATCAGATATTCTGCATGTGCAAATATTCAGAAGGGTAGGCGTCGACTCTGACCGCTTTTATCTAAAGAAACTGCGACCCCTCAGAAAAAGAAATCCATCATTCTAAGCCTTAGCACGACTGAAGTAGCCATAGCGTACAGAGAGCGCCCGAGCGAGAGACTCTCCGCTTCACCAAGCACAAACGCCAGTAATCTGTTGAACCATGATGATGACATCATCAAAGAGATATCCGAGATCACCACCGAAAAGGAGCTCTTGATATTATTATGACTGGTCATAGAAAAAGTATATGTAGGGCCGTAAGGGAAGTGTATCGGGCCAAAAGAAAGGAGAAGAAGATCTTGCGTAAAAAGAAAATTGCCTAAAAGCCCCGCAGCAGAAACAACATCCGGATGTTTTTCAAGAAGGCTAAGCGGCTTGCATCAAGCTTGGAACTCTTAGAAGCAGTGAAGGAGACCTTGCCACCGAAATTCAGTGAATAGTAAATGTAGGTAGAGGGATAGAGTCAGTCGTTCGCAGATCTCCGCAGAGTGTAAACGTGTTCGGCTTTTCCTAGAGTGAAAAAAAAAAAACAAATAAAAAATAATAAAAAATAGTGATACAGTTCTGCTAATAAAGCTAATTGGTTGCAATTTTGTTATCTGACTCGATAGCCAAGCAGTTCGCGGCGTCGATAAGCAAATCTGGGATACGGGTTCTCGATCCCAGATTGGGACTTTGTTTTTTTTTTTTTTCTTTTTTTTTTTTCTTAAATTGGATAAACAATCAAATAGTGATAAGGAAATCGCGTGATGGATGGTGGAGAGCGCTCCGATCTTCCCATAACGGTAGTTGCCAAAGGCAACAATAGTGTTGCCGGTGCCGTGGCGAAAGCCATTAAAAGGCGGAAGATTTTAAAAACCACTCCTACGAGTAATCTAACAAAGATGAAAATGGGTGCTGCTTTAACAGCAGACACAGTACAAACCAGACAACAAATGAAAAAACAATCGTCGATTTACATTTCTGATGAGTATTATAAGGGAGGCAACAACAACTTTGCCTCTCTAGCAGCATCCGAGTCTGAAGATGAGGATGGAAAATTAAAAGACCTTACAAAGCATACAAAAGCTGAATGAGAAAGTGCTTGCTATTAAGCAAAGACAAACTGCACGCAGGCAGAGGGAGCAACTGGAAGTAGAAAGCTCCCAGAAACAGAAACAAAAAACCAGCAGCAGCAGAAACAGCAACAGCTGAAACCACTGCAGCTGAAAAAACAGCAACAGCAGCAACAACAACAACAACAACAACAACAGCAGCAGCAGCAACAATAAAATCAACAACAGCAACAACAACAGCAGCAGCAGAAGAAGAAGAAGGAGAAGGTGCCTCCTATCAACACCTATAAATTAGAGGTAAATGCAACCAAGAACATTTGTAAGTTGGCCATTGGTAATAATTTTAAAATTATGAGATTGGGGAACGATCGCCATGCCACGAAAGAAAGAGCTCCTAAAAGAAACGACGGCGGAGCACTACTCATTCACACCAAAATGTGAAAAGCGGCAATCGATGCTGCTGAAGGGGTTGGAACCGTCTTCTGATCCTGAGGAGATCCTGGCACTGCTCAAAGAGAAGGAGTGCGAAGGACTCAAGTTTGTGGGGGTAAAGCCATTTACCACAGCTAGAGCCAGGCGGGAGAAACGGATTCTGCCGTTCTTACTGGTGCAGCTCAGTCCCGAAAGCCGTCTGGATGGTCTAAGGAGTATCAATGTCCTAGACTACCAGGTGGTTCACTGGGAACAACTAAAACGGAGCGAAGGCGTTATACAATGCGTTCGCTGCCAGAGGTTCGGGCACGCCGCTTCGAACTGCCAAATGCAGCCTCGATGCGTGAAGTGCGCTAGGAACCACAGTTCCGAGGAGTGTGCTCTGGGAGTTGACGGAGCATCCGATAGGTCGCAGCTCTCGTGCGTGTTATGTGGAAACGTGGGACACACCGCAAACTATCGGGGTTGTCCTAAGTTCGCTGACATTAAGAAAGCAAAACTGGCTCGGCAGCAGAAGGTGGAGGTCAAACGTTCACCTGTTAGGTTTCAAACACCAGCCGCCACGTCCCAAATTTCCTACGCCCAAATGGCGTCTGGTAGGGGGGCTACGGTACAGCAAGCGACTGTTGCTTCTCCGGCGCCAATGCCGAGAACAACGGAAGCTGCACCTAACATGCTAGCCAGCTGCAAAAGCAGGTGCAAGAACAGGCCAAGCGGGTGGACCAGATCTACGCGCTGTTGCCGGGCCTAACGCAAAACATGTCGTAATGGGTACGCACATGGTGGAGCAAACTTTGAAGGTCCTTGCGGTGAATGCTAATTCACTGATTAGGATCGAACGAAGAGCCGCGATGTTTAAATTGCTACAAGACCAAACTCCTGATGTGCTTTTCGCTAGCGAAACCAAGCTAACCGATAAGCACAAACTGGAGTACAATAATTATATTGTTAGAAGAAGAAATCGGCCCAGATCCAAACGTGGAGGCGGTGTCGCGATCTTCATTAAAGAAGGTATAAAATTTCACAGAGTGTACAAGGGCGTGTTGCGCAGATTCCGGATATTGGAGGCAGTCGTCGTTTACATCCCGCTCCGCAGTGGAAAGCGGCTGTACTTGGCCTCTGTTTATGCACCTAAGGCTTCACAATCCACTCTATTCATTACAGAGCTCGACACGCTTTTTCCACTTCAGAGGCTGGAATCGGGGGAGAATTATTTTATAATCGGCGGGGATTTCAACGCTAGACACAGAGATTGGGGAAATAATTTGCCAAATACGAGTACTAGAGGGAACCTACTACTCGATTGGTGGGGTCAGCACGATGTCATGTACAGACTCGGTCTTAAAGCGACGGATAACCCTTCGTTTCCCAGAGGCGGGTGTTATTTGGATCTACTGCTCTACGACGAAGGTATACGACTGAGAGGTACGAATTTACAAACGCTAAACTGTCTGCGCACATTCGTGTATGACAGTGACCATTGCGCTTTTAGCACCGAAATTACAGTTCCCAACGAAATTGCGGAATTGGAGGAGTTTGTCCAAAGATATTCTTATAACTACAGTAAATTCGATGAACACGCTTCTCCGCAACCTTGAAAAGAGCGCTCTCCTCGAACACGCTCCACCCACCGTCCAATAGGAATTTGTCAAACGAGGAGATCGACAATTACTTAAAACAAATGGACGAGACAATTAAACAAACTATGGACACTACAATACCGCGGTATCGACGTAGAACTGACGAAGACCTGTTCCGCAATCCTACTATTGACGCACTGCACCGACAGAAAAGCAGACTTCTGACAAGACTCAAAAACTTGTACAGAGAATTAACTGACCGACAAGACCCGGAGATTAGGACACTGAAGTCGTTGATTAAAAATATTCAAACGCTAATAAAAGAGAATTACAGAATTTCTGTAAGTTTGTATTGGAACAACAAGGTTCGGGCTGTAAACACCAGCAACCCGAATATGTTTCCGCAAATAAATAAACTATTTCGGAGAAAAAATCAAAACGACCTTCAGTGTCTTAAAATAGCCCGGACGACAACGAACGGTTACTGACAATAGCAGGTATTGATCCAAATGAGGCCGCTGATGATGACGACTTTTTTTTGATCGAGGATCCACAGGAGAAGGTTGAGGCCATAGGGGCGACTTTCCGGGAAGTATACAAGGCCACTGATACCATTGGCCCTAATTACGACCTGGACAATCGCGTCTTGGTGCACGACTTCTGCATTCGAAATAAAATAGGGAACTGGCGATCCGAGGGCTCTGGTTTCACCCGGTTCAGCGACGAAAATATGGCAAATAATGTCATGACCAGAGAGGGTTACCTAACCCCGTTCATTTCGAAAGAGGAACTCCGTGAGATCTTCGACACAATCAGGGCTAAGAAATCAGTGGGGATCGATGGTATTCCGAATATCGTGCTTCCTCTACAAGCGGTGGACATTTACACCACCCTGTTTAATAATGCAATGAATAATGCACATTATCCAGCGCATTGGAAAACAGCGGTGGTTCAACCAATCCCCAAAAAGGGAAAGGATATATCCAATCCGGCGAATCTCCGGTCCATAAGTCCCCTTCCGAATATCAGTAAGGTTTTTGAAAAAGTAATCAATAGAGCTCTGACTAGGTGGGTTGAGGACAAACATATAGTTCCGGATATACAATTCGGATTTAAGGCGGGACATGATATCTTACATGCCTCGTCTAAACTGGTGTCCGATATCCAATGGAATAAATGCAAAAACCAATGTACTGGAGCCTGCCTTGTTGACTTGGAGAAGGCTTTCGACGCCGTATGGTTAGAGGGTATTTTCTATAAGCTGACTAAGCTAGGGATCAGTAAACCAATCTTGTACATTCTTTATAATATGCTAACCAACAGACAGTTCATCGTGAAAAATGGTGATGTGACTTCTGTTGGAATATTTCAAATTAAAAATGGTCTTCAGCAAGGCGCGGTCAATTCGCCGATCCTTTTCAACATTTTTACAAGCGACTTGATAGGTTCACTTCCCCATACTATTGCGTACGCAGACGATTTGATAGCGTACATAACAGGTCCAAAAATGGAGGTCATTAATACTCTCTTACAGCGTGACTTCGATAAGATAAGACGATTTTGCGATGACTGAAAGTTGAAAATCAACTTTCAGAAGTCGGAAACCATTCTCTTTAGGACGCCGTTGTCTGGAGCCTCTAGGGATACCAGAAAAAATTGGCGAAAGTTCTCAATCATTGGACAGCACGGACAGCCTCTTGCCTGTCGAAATGTAGTCAGATACCTTGGGATCTGGCTAGATCAGTTTCTGTATTTTGGCAAAAATGTAGATGCTGCTCTGGCCAGAGCTAAAGGTGCTTTTGCCCTTACAAAGAGACTGTTTTATAGCAGCCAACTCGATGTGAGGGTAAAGGTAATCTGCTACATGGCCCTTATCAGGCCCATACTGGTATTTGGTTGTCCTGTGGGGTTCAATGTACGAGCAAGCTTAATGGAAAAGATTCGGGTGTTTGAGAGGGCTTGCCTTAGGGCTTGTCTTCGCTTGTACAGAACACCAGAGTCGGAGTACAAGAAATTTTATCCTAATGAGGTCCTTTACAATAGGGCGAACCTAATACGAGTGGACAACTTCGTAATTAAGCTGACTCGAAGGCACATTGCAAGAGCAATGACCTCGATGAATAACCTGATATCTGGGGCTTACTACCCCAATTACCTTTACCACGAGAGTGTGCGATCTGACGGCTTCGTTCCACCGGAAGCATTCCTCTACCTAGATCAGAAAGGGTTGATCCAGGATATATCAGTGGTCCCCTTAATCTTCCATGTCGCTCGGACAGCTGGGGACAGGCGACTCAACTACAACAGAGACGTCGCACATGGCAGTGTGGATCGACTCAGGTTCAGTAGGGCGGTGGGGAATCGCGATAAGAGGGATGTCGTTCGGCAGCACCAGCATTTCTGGTGGTTGAATGATGGAGAAGATGCTTCGTCGTCGTTTCCGTCAATTACGGACCAGCCTCACTAATGAGGCAGAGCTGACCAATCTATTTGCCCAGTAAATAACGATGGCCAGCTTACATAGGTTTAGGTTAGCATTTAAGAAATATATACATATACTGGTGTATATAAAGGTATATACTAGTATATGTATATTATTGTGCATAATGTCTTTGTGTCTGTATGTGTGTATAGTGTGTATAGGTTAAGTAGACTAAGGTTTATTTTAAGTTAGATATTAAGTTTTTATAAAAAATAAAAAACTACATCCATAGGCTAAGTTTTTTATTAACAATATTTTTTCTTAGCTTTAAGTATAGAAAATAAATATCCATAAAGAAAATGTTAATAAAGTCGAAAGACATAGTATACGAATTTAGAGTAGCTTAGAGTGCCTGTGTGGGGCCAGTAAGTTAGTATAAGTTTGTTAAGTAATTTTAAGCTAGCATTTAAGCATTTTTTGTTAGTATGTAAGAGTTATTGATTATAAAATAAAATGCGTTTAAAACTAAAACTAAAACTATATTCAGTAGCGCATGACATTTCATCATGCATCGTTTTACACTTGCCGAACGTGAGGAAATTATTAAAAATTATTATCGAAGTTGGAAATGTGGGCCGGAGATCTGCATTTCAACCAAAAACCATTATTGGAGCGAACACAGTCCACAAGTATTCGGCCAAGCATCAATGCATCCACAATGCGGTTTATGGCATGGTGGCATCACTGGACCTTGTTTCTTTCGAAATGAGGAAGGAGACACCGTTACCGTCAATGATCTCAGGTATAGAGCGATGTTAACCGACTTTCTGTAGTTAGAGCTCGACAACATTGATATATCTAAGCTGTAAGACGGCGCTGCATGTCGTACAAGCGACTCAACGCTCGAATTTGTGAAGGAGAAACTTGGCGACTGGGTCATCTCACGACGAACTTTCATCAATTGGCCGCCACTCGATTATTTTCTCTGGGGTTACATCGAGTCCTTAGTCTACGCTAACAAGCCAACCATTTTGGACGAGCTCAAGGACAACATTCGATAAGCTATTGCCGGAATAACTCTGCACATATTGGATCGAGTCTTCAAAAATTTGACAGTGCTTGAAGCACTTCCAGCGAAGCCGAGGCGTACATTTGAATGATGTGCTATTCCACGCATAATGGCATCATTCTTAACTGGAAATTCATCGACTAACTGTGATCAAGAACGTGGTTCACACTTATATTAATGGTCTAGACAAGAGCTTTTTAAAAGCATATATTGACAGAAGGACCGTCCGTGTTTTTCCCATCTTTGGTCTCCCTATGAGATCCATTTTTCAGAGCCGGGTCCATGGTTCTAGATATGTAGACAAGTTAGCACATATTCCGTTTTCTTAGGTAATCAAGAAGAAGAAGGTTTCACTTGTTTGAAAACCTCAAAATTCGTAGTTCCCAGCGAGGAGGTATTTTTCCAACAGACTTCTTAGTGTGGAGCGCTTCAACTTAAATGTTATGTTTTCTTTATCGTAGTCCTGCGCTTGAATGCAAACACTCCCTACATTAGCTAGCTTCCAATGCTATTATGTAACTCAGTGAGTGCGCTCAGAGTCGCTCATACCCTTGCTATTGATAGCTTTCCTAATTTTCGGGGTGGACAAAGCGGTATCCTTAAAGGTAAGGTGCTCTCGTCTTTGAGGTTCAGGGCGTTTTTTCAAAGCAAATCCCCTTTATTTCAGTTGGTGGTTATAGCGCCGACCTTAGATAGATACCGTGTGCAGGTAAGGCCAACGCTGGTTTTGTTTTTGTTTCTGATTTTGACAGCTTCGTCTGATTGCCATCCACAGGAAATGGTGCCGTTTTCCGTTAAAGCACTGGTTTCATCCGCGCTTAAAAAGCGATAAAATCCAAAGAGAAATAGTCACAAACTTTCTTCCTCTTGACTTTATTTATTACGTAAAAAAGCCACACATATTCAGTTCCAAGTGATACTTCGCCCTTCGCACTTTGCAACACGTCTTCTAATCTTTTTCAAGGGCTTCGTCGATGGGAGAATTTCTTCAGGCGTTCGATTATTCCGGACACCGGAATCGAAACTAAGTGCCGTCTATTGATGCTGTGAGCACTAATCAAACCTGAATCAGAAGATTGCTTGATTTCCGAGTCTACTGCAAAGTTTCTAGACATGAAAGGAAAAATAGGTTCCGTCAATATATTTGGAACTGGTGAAATTAATGCGGTTAGGTACATTCCAATGCAAAAAATAAATAAACGCATAGCAATTCGGATTCACATTAGAATCACTTCAGAAGTATTCAAATGATATAGTCGACGAAAAATTGATACTTTGTTGATCTTGGCGACATCATACACCGACGCACAGTGGGGCAAAATTAGTGGGGCAAAGTTAGTGATTTTGTGTTTTAAATCCTTGTATAAGAGAAAATATGAGTTGAAATTTAATTTCTATTAAGAAAAGACAAATTTGGAGTGTTGATTAAAAATGGGTTCTTATAATGTTGTATTGGTGCATTGTAAATTTTGCTTCAATTATCATAGCCAAAGCTTCTAATGATGACACCTTTAGTGGTTCCCCAAAACTTTTTTGCCTTCGTACGAAACTTTGAGACGTTATTGCTTCTTTACCAAATCTGCTGTTTGCTTTTGACCCGAAGCCCGTAAACTCATTTGATCAGCATAAACCAGCTCATTTGTGAGAACCATATTTCTTAATTCCGCAGTTCGATTGCGTTTTGTTGATTCACTGCATGTTTTAAAAAATGTTTAAAAGAAATGAATCCCTTGAGCCATTTTAACTCTGAGACAGAAAAATATCGATCGATCTAATAGTTCCCATTTGGTTTTTAGTTGATGTTTGAAATTTTTCAAGTCTTGTCGAAGATCGCGTAAACGAGTTTCGCTGTATCACGTCTAACGTTGAAGGAAAGTCTCAACTTCAAAAAATTTGACATCAAAAGTCTTCTTTTCACTGGCGAAAAATACCAGTTATTTTCTTAAACACTCATAATTTTGTACTTTAGAAACCTAAAAAATCGTAAGTTAAATTACTAACTAAAGATGAAATTAATTCCTACAAAATTAAAAAAAAATTCTTTATAAAACTATCATGAATATTTTAACTGAGTAAGGTATAAGTATATTCTTTACTTTGTTTCTGTTTTGCTTTGCTTTGCTGTGTAAGTTGTTTTTTAATTTTGGTAATGCTTTTAATATTATTACATTACTATACAAGAAAAAACAACAAACATATTAAACGAATATAAGAAAAATAACAAGAACTTATCAATGCTGTTGATCAAAATTGTATCAATAGAAGCCGTTAAGATACTCGCCAGTGCACGAAGTTGAAAGAAATTATGTTGTGAAATAAACTGGATGACCATATCTTTCTATAAGCAATGAACTAAAAAAAATTAACGGTTATTGATTCTAAGGTTAATACAACAAGAAAATAACAATCGGCTCTCTGAAAAATCGCTATTTTTCCTATTTTTCTAAAATAAAAAAAAATATTTCCTGCAAAACTTTAGCAGGTCTATTAACTGTCCATAATTAAAACTGCTAAACTTTTGCCGGGAACAGAAGATATTATGTAAAAATTAAAACAAAGTCTAAAAAAAAAACATTCGTATTTCAAACCCCTTAATTAATTATAAGAATATTTTTTTTTCATTTTTGAAACAAACAAATAAATTCGACACATCTTTACCTTTCCCGGACATATTTTATATTTTTAATCGCACAATGAATAACAAAGATATTGCAAAAACAGTAGAAACCTATTTCTTTATTTTTTCCCAATTGCAGATTTCACAACAAACTTATCAACTTTGATCGCTTGACTAACTTAGTGCAAAACATAAAAATAAAAAAATGCAGTTTTCTTATCACAAATACCGTATACTTTGTGAAAAGTAATATTTTTTTTCTTGTTTACACAAAATTTCAAAGTGACCTCTATGGAACTGCCCCAGTGTGCGACACGGCACAAAGAGCACAGAAGAATGCTATAGAGTAGGGATCCTAATAAATACTCTTTCTTTCAGCTTTCTCAGCCTTCCATGGCGCGCTGCTTCCAGTTGTCCTCAAAAAATAAACATATCTTCGGTTTTCATTGTCGCCTCGAACCTGGAGGCTGTGATTCGAAGAAATACTCGTACTTTGCTGGAGCATTATTGTCCATTTGCTCAATGTGGCCAAGGCAGTGCGGTCGACTTGTGTTAGAGCTTTTTGGACTGCATCCGCATCTTTATTCAGTTGATAGAGTTCGCAGTTGTATCTTCTTCTCCATTTGCTATCTTCGGGCGCGGGTCAAAATATTCGACGAATAATTTTTCTCTCGAAAGTGTTCAATATCTGCTCTTCTTTCCTGCTTATCGTCCAGCACTCGGCTCAGTAGAGTAGAACTGGCAGAATCAGGGCTAACTTTAACTGTTCTTCGATTGCGGCAAAAGCCTCTATGACGGCGGACTGGAAGCGGTCGATAATGTTGATGTCGTTTGTGTATTCCAGAAGCTGGAAGTTGAATTTGAATTGATTTGATTTGTTGAAGATAGTGCATTCCGTGTTAAAATCTGCTATGCGGACGATCTGTTGCGCAGAAGGAACTGTTCCCAAATTGCACATTATACGAGTACCACTTGTTTTGCAGAGTCTTGCGACACAGCTGGATCAGTTTTGCCTGGATTTTGAATTCGGCCATCGCAGTGTAGAGCTCAAAAAGATGAATGTTGTTATATACCCCTTTAAAGTCGATGAAAATATGGTGAGTTTCGATTTGAAATTCGTTAGTCTTTTCCAGGATATGCTTTAGTGTGAAAATTTTGTTGATTGCTGATTTGCCGGGATGGAAGTCACACTGGTACGTGCCGATTACTATGTTCCAGAGAAAATTTAGATGTTCATACAGTACTTTGTATAAGATCTTATATGCTACATTTAGTAGGGATGTACCTCAATAGTTCTTACAAGACATAGGATCGCCTTTCTTGAAGATGGGGCATATAGAGCTGACAGTCTGCCCATCGGGCATGGGTTCATCCTCCCATACCTGGTTGATAATTTGGTGCATACACTCTACCAAAACATCACCTCTATGTCTGAAAAGCTTCACCGGACTATCGGAACCGGGGAGTGGGGCTGTTCTTCAATTTTTTGATGGGGGCTGGGGGTATGGGTGCTGGCTTCTTCATTTATTGGATGCGGGTTCTCTTCTTGCCTTATCACTCTATCCCTCTAGTTCAGTTTTTTTTTTTTTCAGTTTTAAAGCATTTTATTTTCTTAATCATTAACTCTTACATACTAACAAAAAATGCTTAAATGCTAGCTTGAAATTACTTAACAATCTTATACTAACTTACTGGCCCCACACAGGCACTCTAAGCTACTCTAAATTCTTATATCTATGTCTTTTGACTTCATTTACATTTTATTTGGAGATATTTACTTTATATACTTAGGGCTAAGAAAAAAATTTGATTACAAAAACTTAGTATATGGACAATTTTTTATTTTTTATAAAAACTTAATATCTAACTTAAAATCAACCTTAGTCTACTTAACCTACATACACAAAATACACATAAACACACTTAGACATTATACACAATAATATACATATGTTAGTACATACCTTTATATACACTAACACATGTATATATTACTTAAATGCTAACCTAAACCTATGTAAGCTGGCCATCGCTACTTACAAAGCAAATATATTGATCAGCCCTGCCTCATTAGTGAGGCTGGTCCGTAATTGACGGAAACGACGACGAAACAGCTTCTCCATCATAAAACCACCAGAAATGCTGGTGCTGCCGAACGACATCCCTCTTATCCCGATTCCCCACCGCCCAACTGAACCTGAGTCGCTCCACACTGCCATGTGCGACGTCTCTGTTATAGTTGAGTCGCCTGTCCCCAGCTGTCCGAGCGACATGGAAGATTAACGGCACCGCTGATCTATCCTGGATCAACCCTATCAGATCCGAGAACGAAGCCGTCAGAGCGCACACTCTCGTGGTAAAGGTAATTGGGGTAGTAAGCCCCAGATATCAGGTTATTCGTCGAGGTCATTGCTCTTGCAATGTGCCTTCGAGTCAGCTTAATTACGAAGTTGTCCACTCGTATTAGGTTCGCTCTGTTGTAAAGGACCTCATTAGGATAAAATTTATTGTACTCCGACTCTGGTGTTCTGTACAAGCGAAGACAAGCCCCTAAGGCAAGCCCTCTCAAACACCCGAATCTTTTCCATTAAGCTTGCTCGTACATTGAACCCCACGGGACAACCAAATACCAGTATGGGCCTGATAAGGGCCATGTAGCAGATTACCTTTACCCTCACATCGAGTTGGCTGCTATAAAACAGTCTCTTTGTAAGGGCAAAAGCACCTTTAGCTCTGGCCAGAGCAGCATCTACATTTTTGCCAAAATACAGAAACTGATCTAGCCAGATCCCAAGGTATCTGACTACATTTCGACAGGCAAGAGGCTGTCCGTGCTGTCCAATGATTGAGAACTTTCGCCAATTTTTTCTGGTATCCCTAGAGGCTCCAGACAACGGCGTCCTAAAGAGAATGGTTTCCGACTTCTGAAAGTTGATTTTCAACTTTCAGTCATCGCAAAATCGTCTTATCTTATCGAAGTCACGCTGTAAGAGAGTATTAATGACCTCCATTTTTGGACCTGTTATGTACGCTATCAAATCGTCTGCGTACGCAATAGTATGGGGAAGTGAACCTATCAAGTCGCTTGTAAAAATGTTGAAAAGGATCGGCGAATTGACCGCGCCTTGCTGAAGACCATTTTTAATTTGAAATATTCCAACAGAAGTCACATCACCATTTTTCACGATGAACTGTCTGTTGGTTAGCATATTATAAAGAATGTACAAGATTGGTTTACTGATCCCTAGCTTAGTCAGCTTATAGAAAATACCCTCTAACCATACGGCGTCGAAAGCCTTCTCCAAGTCAACAAGGCAGGCTCCAGTACATTGGTTTTTGCATTTATTCCATTGGATATCGGACACCAGTTTAGACGAGGCATGTAAGATATCATGTCCCGCCTTAAATCCGAATTGTATATCCGGAACTATATGTTTGTCCTCAACCCACCTAGTCAGAGCTCTATTGATTACTTTTTCAAAAACCTTACTGATATTCGGAAGGGGACTTATGGACCGGAGATTCGCCGGATTGGATATATCCTTTCCCTTTTTGGGGATTGGTTGAACCACCGCTGTTTTCCAATGCGCTGGATAATGTGCATTATTCATTGCATTATTAAACAGGGTGGTGTAAATGTCCACCGCTTCTAGAGGAAGCACGATATTCGGAATACCATCGATCCCCACTGATTTCTTAGCCCTGATTTTGTCGAAGATCTCACGGAGTTCCTCTTTCGAAATGAACGGGGTTAGGTAACCCTCTCTGGTCATGACATTATTTGCCATATTTTCGTCGCTGAACCGGGTGAAACCAGAGCCCTCGGATCGCCAGTTCCCTATTTTATTTCGAATGCAGAAGTCGTGCACCAAGACGCGATTGTCCAGGTCGTAATTAGGGCCAATGGTATCAGTGGCCTTGTATACTTCCTGGAAAGTCGCCCCTATGGCCTCAACCTTCTCCTGTGGATCCTCGATCACAAAAAAGTCGTCATCATCAGCGGCCTCATTTGGATCAATACCTGCTATTGTCAGTAACCGTTCGTTGTCCGTCGTCCGGGCTATTTTAAGACACTGAAGGTTGTTTTGATTTTTTCTCCGAAATAGTTTATTTATTTGCGGAAAAATATTCGGGTTGCTGGTGTTTACAGCCCGAACCTTGTTGTTCCAATACAAACTTACAGAAATTCTGTAATTTTCTTTTATTAGCGTTTGAATATTTTTAATCGACGATTTCAGTGTCCTAATCTCCGGGTCTTGTCGGTCAGTTAACTGTCTGTACAAGTTTTTAAGTCTTGTCAGAAGTCTGCTTTTCTGTCGGTGCAGTGCGTCAATAGTAGGATTGCGGAACAGGTCTTCGTTAGTCGTACGTCGATACCGCGGTATTGTAGTGTCCATAGTTTGTTTAATTGTCTCGTCCATTTGCTAATTGTCAATCTCCTCGTTTGACAAATTCCTATTGGACGGTGGGTGGAGCGTGTTCGAGGAGAGCGCTCTAGTCAAGCTTGCGGAGAAGCGTGTCCATCGAGTCTTACTGTAGTTGTAAGTATATCTTTGGACAAACTCCTCCAATTCCGCAATTTCGTTGGGAACCGTAATTTCGGTGCTAAAACCGCAATGGTCACTGTCATACACGAATGTGCGCAGACAGTTTAATGTTTGTAAATTCGTACCTGCCATTCGTATATGTTCGTCGTACAGCAGTAGATCCAAATAAGACCCGCCTCTGGGAAACGATGGGTTATCCGTCGCTTTAAGACCGAGTCTGTACATGACATCGTGCTGACCCCACCAATCGAGTAGTAGGTTCCCTCTAGTATTTGGCAAATTATTTCCCCAATCACTGTGTCTAGCGTTGAAATCCCCGCCGATTATAAAATAATTCTCCCCCGATTCCAGCCTCAGAAGTCGAAAAAGCGTGTCGAGCTCTGTAGTGAATAGGGTGGATTGTGAAGCCTCAGGTGCATAAACAGAGTCCAAGTACAGCCGCTTTCCACTGCGGAGCGGGATGTAAATGACAACTGCCTCCAACACCCGGAACCTGCGCAACACTCCCTTGTACACTCTGTGAAATTTTATACCTTCTTTAATGAAGATCGCGACACCACCTCCACGTTTGGATCTGGGCCGGTTTCTTCTTCTAACAATATAATTTTTGTACTCCAGTTTGTGATTATCTTTTAGCTTGGTTTCGCTAGCGAAAAGCACATCAGGAGTTTGGTCTTGTAGCAATTTAAACATCGCGGCTCTTCGTTCGATCCTAATCAGTGAATTAACATTCACCGCAAGGACCTTCAAAGTTTGCTCCACCATGTGCGTACCCATTACGACATGTGTTGCGTTAGGCCCGGCAGCAGCGCGTAAATCTGGTCCACCCGCTTGGCCTGTTCTTGCACCTGCTTTTGCAGCTGAGCCATCTGCCCTTGGATTGCGAGCAAGATGGCTAGCATATTAGGTGCAGCTTCCGTTGTTCTCGGCATTGGCGCCGGAGAAGCAACAGTCGCTTGCTGTACCGTAGCCCCCCTACCTGACGCCATTTGGGCGTAGGAAATTTGGGACGTGACGGCTGGTGTTTGAAATCTAAGAGGTGAACATTTGACCTCCACCTTCTGCTGCCGAGCCAGTTTTGCTTTCTTAATGTCAGCGAACTTAGGACAACCCCGATAGTTTGCGGTGTGTCCAACGTTTCCACATAACACGCACGAGAGCTTCGATCTATCGGATGCTCCGTCAACACCCAGAGCACACTCCTCGGAACTGTGGTTCTTAGCGCACTTCACGCATCGAGGCTGCATTTGGCAGTTCGACGCGGCGTGCCCGAACCTCTGGCAGCGAACGCATTGTATAACGCCTTCGCTCCTTTTTAGTTTTTCCCAGTGAACCACCTGGTAGTCTAGGACATTGATACTCCTTAGACTATCCAGACGGCTTTCGGGACTGAGCTGCACCAGGAAGAACGGCAGACTCCGTTTCTCCCGCCTGGCTCTAGCTGTGGTAAACGGCTTTATCCCCACAAACTTGAGTCCTTCGCACTCCTTCTCTTTGAGCAGTGCCAGGATCTCCTCAGGATCAGAAGACGGTTCCAACCCCTTCAGCAGCATCGATTGCCGCTTTTCACACTTCGGTGTGTATGAGTAGTGCTCCGTCGTCGTTTTTTTTAGGAGCTCTTTCACTGTTGCGTAGCCCTCCACTGTATTACAGTGGATGGCATGGCGATCGTTCCCCAATCTCTTTATATTAAAATTATTACCAATGACCAACTTACACAGGTCCTTGGTTGCACTTACCTCCAGTTTGTAGGTGTTGATCGGAGGCACCTTCTCTTTCTTCTTCTTCTGCTGCTGGTGCTGTTGTTGTTGGTGTTGCTGCTGCTGCTGTTGTTAATTTTGTTGTTGTTGGTGTTCTTGCCGCTGTTGCTTTCGCTGCAGTTGTTGCTTCGGCTGCTGATGTTTTTGTTGTTGCTGCAGTTGCTGTTTCTGCTCTTGTTGTTGTTGTTTTAGGGAGCTCTCTACTTCTAATTGCTCCCTCTGCCTTCGTGCAATTTGCCGCTGTTTAATAGCAAGCATGTCTTGCTCCAGCTTTTGTATGCTGCTTTTTATGTGATTAATTTCGTCATCTTCGTCTTCCGACTCACATGACGCCAGAGAGGCGAAGCTGTTGGAGCCCCCCTCCTCTTTACCTTCTTCAGCTGTGGAAACAGCACTTATTTTTTTCTTGGAGAGATTAGGAGGGGTATTCAACTTCTTCCTCCTTTTGCTGGCTTTCGCCACGGTTATGTGAAGAGCGGGGGGCTCTTCACCATCCATCACATGGTCTTTGCCTTTTTTTTTTTTTTTTTTTTCTTATTGTTTTTGATATTACACAATTTTAGGAGGGAAAAAAAATAAAAACAAGAAAAAAAGTTCCAAATTCACTCGGGATTCAAACCCGCGTCCCACGATTTGTTGGCTGGCGCCCTTAACCGATGGGCTACCGAGTCAATTGATGAAGTTGTAATTAATTGTGTTTATGCACTAAATTATTGTTTTTTTTTTTTTATTACTTTACGAGAAGCCGAAAGACGTCTATTCTCACCAGAGATTTGCGAACGACTTCGCTACTGAATATTTTGACATCTGGATGTCATTGGTCTGTCAAAAAAAACATAAGAATTGGAAAACTATCATTGCTGACTGGTCACTCTTTATATAATTAACTCAGATTACACCTCAATATTCCAAGTTTTCAACTGCAGCACCATGAGGGAGTCTTTTCATGTTGAATACTCGTACATAACATAACAAACAATTATCCATGCAGAAACTAGCATATGTGTCTTCGGATTAGCGTGAAGCTCTAAGACCGAGAACTTGTCTTTTTGGGCCTCAATCGTAGGGGGAGATTGGGTATAACCACCACCTCCGAAAGCAGAAGCTGAACTCATTGAATGCTGTGATTCCAGGAAAGTGGGACTTATCGTATTCTGCGATGCTAATGCTCACAATACTATCGACTAAATCCTGTGAAAAAAGTACGCTAAGGTGGAAAGTATTATCGGCGACCCACATGTCAGACATATATATCGAATATATACATATATATTGCACTAACATCGAATTTATAATTGGATGTGAGGTTTCGTTCGACCTTGTTTGAGAGGAGGAATCCGAGAAAAACCACCCTATGGAAGAGTTTGGCAAACTTGTCAATGCTCTGCATAAATAAAAACCAGACAGAAAGTAAAGGAGGCTGTTCGGATCATGAATAGTGCTCTCTTCAATTGCTTTGATTTAATATGTCCAGCCTGAAAAAACTCCTGAAACGCGTTTGTTTTCATTAATGGTGGAAAGCATGGAGAGAATGGTAGAGCTTCGTGTATTCACACTAAGATTCTGCGACGCAGCGCTTCAAAATCTGGTGGGCAGAATTAAAGGACCACTCGCCGCGCTGGGCATTTTCATCGATATTGAGAGTGCTTTCGACAACGCGGATTTTGACGGCATGTGCAACTTGACTGCACAGCGCGATATAGACGATCCACTAGTTCCGTGGATAAGAGCAATGCTGGTGAATCGGAATCTAATTGCGAATGCGATGTGATGGAGGGGGTAAACGAGTGCTGCCCAAAGGACAGAGTCCAGTCTCCGCTGCTATAATTCTCAGAATAGTTCAATAGTACACTGTTTCAACAATCGTGCCAGCGCTGACGGCTTTCTGGCTGTGTAAAACAGCTTTCGGTAAAACATGTGATTTGTCAAAGACAAGGGTCCTTTAAATCTACCAGGATATGAAAAAACCGCTTATAAATACCTTACACATTGGTTGTCTGGTTGGCCAAAATGTAGAATGAAAAACCAAAGTCATTATACGGATCTCTTTTCAATCTGCTCTCTACAATTACACCAGAATCCAATTCCTGCGCACTTAGTAAATCTTGTGCCCAGGAATGATGTCGGGCAGAACTTGAGCCAGGAAGGGAATATGATCAGTTTTTCGCCTTTGGCGCTTGAGTCAATCTAGGTTGCGCGGTTTACGTCTTTTGGAGGACGACGACATTAGATGGTCCTTGCAGAGATATTCACAGTCTTCATGACAATGTCAAAATCGGCGGAGGAACCGATATATCCGTCCCTCCCAGCACTTTAAAGAATTCGAAACGTAAACTGGCAAGTTTTGTTTGGATTCCAGGTCACAATGGGATGTTAGGAAATGAGATCGGTGATGAACTTGCTGGACAAAGCCTAAAGGAGGCAAATTTCTAGAGCTTTTTCTTGATTCTTGAATCTGCGTAACGAATGTCTGCGTTTCTGATTAGAGCTTGCACTGACAATTGTGTTTCATGCAAGCAACCCCAGAAATAGATAAATTCCAGGGTGGCGGCAGACCAAACGAATGCTTTACAACGTTCCGGAAAGTAAGCGCCTTTCCTGTTGACCCTAGTACAGTAAGTACACGGCGATTATGTGGTGGGTGGTTGAACTCTAGGCACTTTATCACTGAGACATTCCTGTAAAATGAACGTATAGGAGGTGCAATGGACTAGTTATTGTCTGAGCCTCCATTTCGAGCCCTTTTCAGGAGGCAAATCGATGCTTCTATTGGGAAAAGTCTTTATTACCATTGAATAAAATCAAGTCCAAATTGCATCGTTTAATTTCAATTTTTTTATCTCTCTTGTTTAACCCTTCTCCAATTACACTTTGTTACGAGGAAGGAGGTTGATGTCTCGAAACCTTAGAGGATGAGTTTTTAAGCCAGCACATTCTTCGGTATTGACTCTTAGAACTCCATATTGGCCCATGACCTTTTGGTAAAGGAATCTGTTCATTTCAAAAAAATTGAATGGGATCTATTAATGTTAGATAACATTTCCCTGAAAAGCTAGTCCCTGTACTAGCATCAACGCACTATCAGAAGATTGCATTGTTGGATCATGACCTTCACCGAATGCACAGAGTAGGACTCTTGTTAAGACCTCTCGTACAGATTAAAGTTTTGAAGAAATTCCTCTGCTCAATGCGAAAGCTCATCTTTTACAGGAATCCCATACCTGATTACACTGCAACCTCAATGGGATCAACTGTAATCGTGAAATTTAACCCTCTTAGAGACTTATCCAAGGAAAACGCTTGTATGTTGTTGCACGCATTCACCTTATTCTACACCATGGAGAGAGTAGGTAAGTAGACTATATGTACTTTGTGCTAACAAATATTTGTACTTATAAAACAACTCGAAGGAACAAGGTAAAGCACAGTAGCGTCCTACATTGTTGCTCACACGTCTCATAAATTCCTAAAAAAACACTCATAACTTTCAATTTGAGCATTAATACCTCTTTTACGCTATCCCAGTGTGTGAGTGTGTGCAGCAAAACACTCATACATACGAGTATCGTTGCCAAGTAAGAGAAGAAAGAAGGGGTACGCGCACTTACGCTTTAATGTGAAGCAGATTTTCAAAATTCCTCACATCCCTTCAACGGGAATCATTGTGAATTTACGATTTAATAATGTACACGAAAGCTGTAGAGGGAGTTATGTTAAGGCGTCATCACCTTCGCGATATACAGTCGCTCAGGATCTCATGTCTTAAGATTTTAAGTCCCACATCCCCTAACCCTGCCTCCTCATCCAAGCAGCTCTGGAACAAGAACTCAGACTGCTCCTTTCTTTAAAATATTGTTGTTGATGTTCTCAAGTATGCAATAATGTCGAATGCCAACGAAAAGGGCTTAATCTCAAGGCTACAAAAAATAAGTAGAAAAGAAGAAGGAGTAAGAGAAAAAGTTGTTAGCCGTTTGTTTGAACAGCGGGAAGGTAAATAGATTTAGGATGACTCTTTCCAACTTTTCGTTGTTGTTATTGTTAGAGCTTATTGTGATTTGTACTAGCAGCGCAGGTATGTGTCCTTGTGCACAATTACTTTCTTGGGAAATTTTTTCTTTCTGGCAGGAGGCTAACAATTTCTGCTTGGTGGTGCTAAGTTTCGTCAATTTGGGGCTCTCCCGAAAAAGGATTACCACGAAGTGAATTCTGTTTTTTTTTTTTTTTAAATTCTGTTTAAATAATTGAAATAGTTTTGTTAGGAAATCGTTTTTCGGGAATTTACTTTCTAATTACAAAGAGGATGAGTGTCAACTGTATAGAGTTTTTCTGTTTTCCCTTTTAGGATTTGAATACAGGCAAACGTCTGTTGTGAGTTGTCCTTATTTTCATTTTCATTAGATTAAGGTATTAGGTATTTGGGGCGTTTTTTATTTGAGTGCTCTCGTTCCGATAAGATGCATGGAATAATTTGTATCTTTTGATCTATTAAGTTAAAAGAAATGGATTTAGTGTAAAATGTTTTTTTTTTTATTGTAAATCGCAAAGAAAACTTTACATTTCGGGGATGTAGGTGCTTTTGCAGATAAGCGGTTATATCATCTGTGGAGAACCACCTATTTTTTTTGTCATCCCTTCAAGCATGTCAGTCAAGACTGCTGATAACTCTTTTCGTAGCGTGTTACCATCTGGTGTATCACCCCACAGAGACAGTATCGGTCTGGATTCTCTAAGTCATTAAATTTAAGTGTATCTAATTTCTGTTCAAATCGAGCTTGAGGGCCTTTACGAAATGGTCATATCCAGCGAAAACCCAAATCAAATGGGAACTGGAGACAGTACGCCAGGAAGAGGAAGGTATAATTAAGAATTAATAACAAATAAGCAGACAATTCTAAGATAAAAAATTTAATACAAAACGAATTAAGTTCTTGGATTTTTTAATTCCTCCGGGTTTAGAATTATTAACTGGACAAGTCCTGAGTGGTAAATTTACTTTTCTCTGTGGAGCAAGGGGCATCAATTATTGACTACTGCTTACTATTAGGGGAGATGAATACTTACTTTTCAGACATGGAAGTAAAACCAATAACTTTCTAGATCACATTCAAATGGCGTATAGTTCAGTACAAACTTCCAATCGATCTTGATTTATAAGAAATTAATGCTTTTCCTAAACTCGAATAGGACGTTTCAATAGCACCATTATATATGAGTCTTTTACAAGTTTTATCCTCGACCGACCGATTTCATTCGATGAAGTTGCCCAAACAATAAGTGGTCTGAAGGGTGGGAAAGCCGCCGGGTATACTTTTGGGGATCCATAAATACGGGACTAACGCACTACGCAAGAATCTTACCATGTTATCTAATGAAATACTGGAGACCGGTGAAGTGAGAACCCGTTTTAATTACGGTATAATACTCCCAATTTTTAAGAAAGGATGCACATCTAACCAACAACCTATAGGAGAATTTCATGGGTCCTACAAAATCCTATATCACAATCTTGTAAAGTAGACTATCAAGATAGATTGAGAAACATAAGCTACCATACAATCGCCCATGTTTTCGTTCTGAAAAGCGTAGCAGAACATTTTATTCAGTACATTTTGTGTTGATTTTAAGTCCTTATTTGATACTGTGGATCGAAAGGCGCTCTTTTATAAGTTGCAATGCATGGGCTTAACGTGGAAGTTGGCCGTGTTGTGCACAGTATGCACAATGGGAGAAAGTCAGCTGTTTGGAAAGGCGAAGAACTGTCAGATTGGTTCGAAACCGTATCAGGAGTAGATAAAGAGAAAAGAAAGATCTCGTCCTCATAGCCTTTGGTGTAAATGATAGTGCTGTGAAACGGCTAAACAACCTAAAAGGTCATGTCGTGTACCGTTTGGCAGAGATACTACAAGCCAATACCGATAATAAGGGTGCTGTTGAAGGTGATAGAGCACATGAGCTCCCCTCAACTAACCTACTAACAAAATAACCATCTGCTGCGAATAGATCCAAAGTAGAGTTCCTGTACCTCTACCGAGGAGTCAAGCGGCAGAAAAAGCAGATGGTCCTACGAGAGTGAAACTAAAGGTCCACTCGAATGGTGAGGTTCCCATGTGGAGGAGAGGCGATAAAAAACCGAGCCGCGTATGGAACCCCGCGTATAGCCGCAAACGATGATGGCTACACTCAAGCTTTATTAAGGAAATCTGCACCGTGCTAAAGAAACCTTGGGTTATTGAGGGTAAGATATTTGGTCTTAATAATACTGAGCAAAGACTAAAATTGCCCGTTTAACACCAAATATCTAGCTGCAGCAATCAGCGGACTACCTCAGTGGAATGCATTGCAAGAGCTCTGTCGCCTCGGCCTATTTCCCCAGAGACACAGATCTGTTACAGGATTTAATCGAACTGTGATACCGTCGGAATTGGCATATCATTCTTGGATGCGATGCCAACTCCCATTACAACAACAACAACAAACTGGTTGCGTTACTTTTAAATTATATTTTTTAACAAAAATCTGCTTCTATAAATTCTATTAATTCTGTAAGAGAGGAGTTACTTGACCTCACCATCTTATCTCCCTTTGATTTGAATGTGTCGGATGAAGAATCCTTAACACACCATATGCACATAAGGTTTAATATACGAGTAGGATGCAATATCGGATAAGGCCAAACTAAATATATACATGAAGAAATTGGAGTACTTTTCAAAGACATCTTCCTATCAAAGCTCACTCACTGCCCTCATCTCTATAGTCCATTGTCGATTTAAATGAGGTAGCGAATTAAATGAAACCATTCACTTCTTCATTCATTTAAATGCAGTTAAAAATTGAAATGTAATATAGTCAAAAGATGCGTACCATGGTGGAACCCTCAACTCCAACAAATGCGTAAAATGGTGAGAAATTTTTTTAAAAATCCTATATCACACTGCTAATTACGACCGTTACAAGTCCGCTTTAACCAATTTCAGTAAAGAACTGCGAAAGTCCAAGCGAGGCTCTGGAGAGAAAACCTGGAAAACTGCCAGAAAGGAAGCGTCTCCAAAAAGTTCGTTCAAAGGACTCTTCAAATAGCTTCGATCGTTACAAAAAGAAGATGCTGCTTTCACAGCTAGTCGAAGGGAAACTCTAAAAATGCTACTTAAGGTTAATTTCCCAGACTCGATCCATTTAAAAAACACACAGTATGCCAGACTATTAGGAAATATGTTCACACAACATTGTATGGACCATAAACTCATTTAAATCATATAAGACACCAGGATCCGACAGAATCTTCCTAGCACTGATTCAAAAAGGTTCTGTTCAGATTCTTCTCAACAGAAATTCCCCGCTACATCCTCATATACGTACACACAGGTAAGAAAGATACACAGTCCACATGTTCCTTCCTAGAAATTGAATGTGTCTTTGATA
This sequence comes from Volucella bombylans, assembly GCA_949129095.1. Lineage (NCBI taxonomy): Eukaryota > Metazoa > Arthropoda > Insecta > Diptera > Syrphidae > Volucella > Volucella bombylans. The sequence goes on from OX422140.1 coordinate 82,609,761, forward strand.
ATACGGTCATATCTAAAAAGGGTATTTACATCCCACTACCCGATGGATTAGAAAATCTCTATATCTTCCGGTTAGACTAAAATCTCTGTCTCAGCCATTAAAGGTTGTCCACAAAGAGGTGTTCTCTCACCGATCTTGTGGTAACCGATCATTACTGGCCTACTGGTAAGTCTTAAAAATCTGAATAATAGGATATGCCGACGACTTAGGCATATAGTGAATGTTAAACACCCTAAAGAGGTCTACTATTAGATGCAGACTGCTCTAAAGATAGTAAATGACTAGTGTGTGGGAGAAAATCTCTCAATCAACCCAGTAAAGCTATACTTGTTCCCTGCACTCGTAAAATAAAACTGAGCCCAGATCTCACTTAACGGTACAGAAATTGTGTACTCCAACGAAGTAAAATATTTTGGAATGATTCTCGATAAAAACAAAAAAAACTAAATTCGAATTCACATATCAATAATAAAATTACCGAAGCGACTATAGTTATGTAGGCTTGCCGTCGTATGTATGGCAAGACCTGGGAATTAACCCCATAAGGTCAGCCACTTGATATATACAATGATGATACGACATATCGCCACCTACTCATCGTTAGTATGGTGGAAAGAAGCAAAAGAGGAATCTGCCAAGCAAAAGCTCTAGCGGCTACAAAGACTTGGATACCTTGGCACCACCATGCCCACCACCGAATGCACACATGCCTCCGAGCATGACATAATCTGCGCGGTAAATGACAGTCTACCTAAAACTCTAAGACCAGAAGTATGGAGCTACAAAAACCCCACCTCAAACCTCAAAGATATCAACTGGTATACGGATGGATCGAAGATGGACACCGGGGTGCGTACTGGTATTTTTGGCCCAAACACCACAACCAAAGGGGAAAAGTCCCAGTGTACTGCAAACGAAAATACTCCTACATGCCACTTAATCCTCGATAAGGGAATGAAGGGCGTCCCCATCCATATACTAACGTACATTTAAGCAGCTATTAAAGCATTAGGCTCTAAGCTCATTGACCCCAAATCAGTCTTGCACTTCTTCAATACACTGCAAGATCTCTCCTGAAAGCTCATCGGCCTTGAGCAATAAAACTTGGGATAACATCCAGGCTAAAAGAACCATTCAAAGCGGATGATATCAGGAGACTGGTTGGATCTCTGACCAGACACTACCACATTCAATATCGAATACACAAAATAGGTCTTATTCAGGTCGTTTTGCATGGAAGACGACTAAATTGGGGAACACATTTTATATGAATGCATGGTTCTAAGTGCCTTATGCAGACGACACTTCTTCAGAGAAATTTTAATTCCTGGGGAGATTCTTCAAAATCTCTACCAGATAGATTTTCAATTTTATCAGCCTCAGTCGAGTCTTTCTTGGTTTCCTAATGCTGATTTTGATGTACAAACGATCTTTTAGATTTCAGTGCCCCAGCAACTGGCGGATCAGATCTCTTTTACAAAAAATACCTTTTCTGCCTATTCTTGACCAACCTGATTAGTCCACGTCCAGGTATCGATCACATCGATATTCACAGATCTTGGAAAAAGACCCGTGAACTTCAGTTCGACCTCGAAGCCGCTTATGATTGCGTGATATATACGAGTATACAACGCCATATCTAGTTTTGACATCACTTCTAAACTCGTCAGATTGTGCAAGATAACCATACAAATTCTCATTGCTCCATAAAGATTGGTAATGCATTAACCGATATCCTGATTGTCAACAAACATTGAGGACAAGAAGACATATACTGTCATGTAGTCTTGTTAAAATCGTGCAAATCTCAGTAGTCAACAAACGATGCATAATATTTTTTAAGCTATTAGCCAGTAAGTTAGTATAAGATTGTTAAGTAATTGTAAGCTAGCATTTAAGCATTTTTTGTTAGAATGTAAGAGTTAGTGTTAAGAAAATAAAATGCATTTAAAACTGAAGCTATTACTTACATATACAGATGATATTGACGTGATTGGACGAACACACCGAAGCGTCAGTGAAGCTCTCGTAAGTACTGAGGCAGAAGCAGTCAAAATGGGGCTGACAGTAAACGAGAGAAAAAAAATAAAACACGATGCTATCAGAATATGACGCACACTACCGACGGCTAGGCCAGAATGTCACCATTGTTATAGTAGTTATAAGTTTAAGGTAGTTAAGGACTTTTTCAGACGTTAATTGACGTTGGCGGCTATTATATACATTGTTGCTCCTTTTATGCTTCAAAATAAAATAGACAAGCTGCTGGCAACTACGAAGAAAATATTCCCTACTAGCCTGACACTTGCATATGCACTAAACCGCTTCCAAACAGTTAGAGAATCCTTTATTATAACAATCGGACCTTCAGAGCAATGAAAGAATTGTTGAGCTTCATGGGCATACAATTGCTTTGCGAATGTATTCTCTGTCCAAGACGTAGTAAGAGAGTGCTGTTCAAAATCTGGTGGGTAGAATTAGAAGCCCACTCGAAACGAGTACGCATTTCAACATGAAGGGGTTTTTGACTTTACAACTTTTGACTGCATCTCTAACTCGGCCAGACAAGAGATCGGAGACGAATGACTGATTTGTGTATTAAATATTTAATAGCAGGATTAATCATGGATTGCCCTAAGGAAGGGGTCCTCTCTCACTGTTTAAAGTTCTCAGCAGCTCTATAGTCTACATCTAGCATAGTTAAGCGATGTACATAGTTGCACTTTCTCCTAACCACTCGCAATAGTTTGTTCTAATGCGCATAGAACGCTGGACGTGATTGACAATAGAAATTAACTTGCAGCCAATCCACTCGAATGAGGTTATTTATATAATCAGTTCCACCGCCGCTAAATATTTTAGGCTTATCACGATACGACCCATAACATCCCACGTTCTATGCCTCAGTTGTTTGTTAAACCGTACAAACTACTATTGTGACTCGAAATAACAATCTGTCCTGGCCAAATGGCCTCCAATTACGCCTGGCCCTGCTCTGGATGTACGGAGGAATCTCTATCCCATTGTTGGTCATATAATGGGCTCTAGAAGCCAACTTGCGGCCAAGAAAAAGGTGTCCTTGGCACCAGATGTACATGCATATGTATGTATTATGCTCACAATTCCTTCACAATGGAACGCGCCCACGGCTTTGGACTGTGGTCTTATGTTTCTGATGAACGTATTCGTCTTCATCTTATTATTAACCCTAGTATGCACAAACAGGGTCATTTTGACTGTACTATGGAGCCGGGCAGTCGGGTACCGCGGTGCTACCTGATATACATACGTACATACGTATCAGTAGCAAAGATTTACCACAATCGGTTCGTGTACCAATTACGCTATTGATAGCCTACATCGATAGTGTGAACACGTTATTGCATGTACGTCGAGAAAGCCAGTGTTTTTTTAGGTCGACTGCAATGAATCTGCGTGAGAAGCGTAACTGCTTATCTGCATTGTACGATTTTACAACTCTGTAAAATTCGTACTCAGTCGTTATGTGATATTCAAACGGTACAGTTGCTCCAATAAATTCTTATTTTTTGATTTTGTTTGATTTATAGTTTTCATAGTGTACCAAAAAAATCTAAACGATGAGTCTTCCCAAAAATTATTCGGAACAAGATATTTAGACATTTTAGAAGAATCTTCTTCCAATGAAGCTGAACAGGCACAAGATTTTGAGAGCGATGAAAATAGCTCATGAGCCGGTGGAAGTTGTGGAACATGCAGTTTCATAATTGGAAAGCAATCCAGAACATAGAATGCCTCAAAGAGTTTCAAAAATGGGTATATACTGGCACGAGAGCCCACCTCCAACAAGACAAAGTGAAATTCATAATATCATTCGATTTAATCCTGGCCCAGTCGCAGGTATTAAAGCTGCTACGATGAAATCTTGTCTAGAACATTTTGGTTCTAGACAGTAGAAGTCTAGGAGATATGTAACTGATCGAATAGAGAAGGTCGGCATGTTGCAGCTGAAAAAACATCATATAGAAGGACGTAGATGATGACGAGCTGCAAGCTTTTTTCGGTTTATTAGTCCTGGCCGGCACACTGGGATGAATCTGCACGAGAATTATTTACCAGCATGAATGTCAACCCCCACTATAAGGTCACCATGCCTGTAACAAGGTGTGAAATGCTTAGATGATTAATTCGCTTTGATGATAAAACAACATTGACTGCTCGCCTTGAGTATGATAAACTAGCTGTAATCACTTACATATGGTCAATTTTCATTGGCAACTGCCGAAAGAAATATGTTGCGTTAGAAAACGTAACTATTGACGAGCAACTAGTGACTCTCAAGGGCAGATGTCCATTTACCCAGTACATCCCAAGCAAACCTGGGAAATATGGAGTTAAAATATATTTTATGTGCGATTCAAACACTGCATAGCCCATTGATGGTAAGATTTACTATGGATGATAACCAGGAGAAGAGGTTTAAAAAAAATAGTAAATAGTGGTAGGAATGTAATAACTGATAACTTTTTTACTTCTTTGCCACTGGCAGAAGTGCTTCTTCAAAAACGACTGACTCTAGTTGAAACAATTAGACAAAACACATGTGGAGTTCCTCAAAGCATGAAGCCAAACAAAAATTGTGGTGTTTTTCCAAGTTGTTTTGGTTTCCAAAGCAAATTTACCTTGGACAGCTATGTTCCAAAACTAAACCGCTGTTAGGTTCTACTTAGTTCCATGCACTCTGATGTTGTGCAACTACAGGGGTCAAAAAAAAAAACTGAAATTATTACATACTTCAACAAAACCAAAGCAAGAATTGATACGATGGATCAGATGGCGAGAACTTTTTCATGCAAGCGTCAGACACGAAGATGGCCTCTAATGATTTTTCTGAATATTCTAGACATAGCTGCCATAAATTCGTTTATTATCTTCACGGAGTTGAATCCATCTTATGCAGTAGGACGGAAAGATATGTGGAGACTATTCCTCAATGACCTAGCTAAGGAACTTGTGATGCCTCATATGATGAAACGGAATAAAACAGCACAACGCCATCATGTCAAGGAGGCTATGAAGTTATGTGTAATTCAAATTGCCGGTCCATCAACCCCCATTCAACCACTTCCCAAAAGAAAAAGATGCGCGGACTGTCCATATAATAAGGACAAGAAAACCCAAATAACCTGCTACCTATGTATATACTAAACCAATTTGTGGTGATCACACATTCCAATTATGTCACAATTGTGTCTAAAGACTTCGTTTTCCTAGAATTTTTTACTTTTGATTTACAATATATTTATGTACATTTTTTTTTTCTTAAATATAATTACATTAAATACTATATTATTCATGTTTTGTATAAAACAGGAATATTTTAAATGAAAATTTAAATAAATCTAATCTTCAACCAATAAGTGTCATTTTGATCCTGTTTGTGCATTAGTGTGGAAAAATTACATCGTGCATACTAGGGTTAATTGGGAGATTGAAGTGGAGGAGTGTAGTGTATGTATCTGAATGCTAGTGAACTATTCAAATATAAGAAAATTGGAGTCCACACATCAAGGCTTTATTATCCATAATTAGCGATCAAGCTAAGAGACATTTTTTAAGCTAGGGAAAACTTAACTTAATTGAGGGGTTTAAAAAATTTCACATTCATAAGAACGTTAGAATGTTAAAGAACTTTACCTCTTAAGATAGAACAAAAGAACTCCCAAGGCTATTATCTCAGAAGTTTAAATCACATTCTTCTAAAACATGTAATTATTTTTAATTTTGCTTGCAATTAGCTTTTGCCATTAGATACGCTGTTTTTAATAATGGTTAGGATGACTCACTTTTGACCAAAAAAATTACCGAATATGAAGCGTAGTAATGGGCTTCCCCAGGTCAAATTCCACATTATCATGACGTTGACTAGCACTTACTTAATATATAGTTTTTTTAATTTTATTATTTAACGTATACGCACAATCCCACAAGCCAATTTGCTGTCATTGACATTGACTTACCTATTGACCGCTTCACTTTCCTGTATAGATGTAAATCTCTCCCCTTTCCCAAGGCCAATCAATACCAATACCTGACCCAGTGGAAAATTGAAGTATCTAATGCTAACCCAAAATTATACACTTTAATAGTATTGTAGATAAGGAGGGGGACTTGCGTGTTAAAATAAACATCAGTGGTCTGTCAACTGAAACCAAAACTGCGAACTTAGCCAAAGCCAAACTATAATTATGGCGCTAACCATATACCACCAGCACCAATCGTTGTCAGTGATTTGAACCTATAAATTTTATAAACTATGCGCATATATGAATACATATAATGAGTGGGAAGAATTCCATATAAATACAAGACTCTTGGCAACATCAGAATATTTCACGTCAAAGTCTATACAAAGCAATTAAGGTGTCGGACTTTTCCGAATCAAAAAAAATACTTAAAAAATGCGCTCCTTTGAAATTCTACTTGTACTGTCGGGTGTTGTTTTAATCTGTTCAGCTGCGTCGGTGGAAGATGGATCGGAAGTAAGTTCAAATGCAAAACAATTACTGGCAGTCGACACACAGACAGGGCATGACAATGAATCGAGAAGAAAAGCCAGAGAGTACTTGTCATACTATCCCTACGGAGGTTACGGCGGATTCGGTGGATACACATACGGTGGATATGGTGGATATTACGGCGGTGGGTATGGTGGATACAAAATATATCCGTTTTATGGTGGATATGGTGGATTCGGTGGATACTACCCGTACTATGGATACTCGTATTATGGTTAAGTGAAATCATTCTTAAGACATTTAGTTAGATTACCTATTTTCGAGACGTTTTTGAATAAAAATTTAAGCTGTAAATGTGTTTCTAATCGAGTGATCATGTGAATATAGGACAAATCTGATGGTCGCCTGAGAATGAATGCTATGTCATCTGTAAGCAACCAAATCAAAAGCATAATAATTCACAGTCTATTGGAAGCAAATGTTACAATCGTATTGAATTGGAGGCAAATGATGATTTGGATAGAACTGAAATTATCGTAGCCTCTCACTAATAATTGAGTGAGAGAAATCATGAACACCCTACAATCCGCAATACCATTCATGGAAAATACCAAAAAAACAAAAACCGAGGCCGGTACTCCTTCAATACCGGGCGGTAGAACGGTGACTACACCAACTACCGGCAAGGCTCCTGCATTGTCGAGAGGAGGCAAAACTGTGGCAGGCCAAGGTGCGCCACCCTCAAATGGCAAACGCAACGAGCCTTAAAATAAGAATTCAGGAAGTGTTAAAACTGTGGAGAGCCATGGTCCTATCACTTCCTCCACCCCTAGCAGCAGCAAGTTTGTGGCAGGCCACGGACTTGTCGATGCTACCAAAATTCCTGCAGGGAGTGTTAAGACTGTGGCAAGCCATGGTCCTATCACTTCCTCCGCCCCTAGCAGCAGCAAGTTTGTGGCAGGCCACGGATTTGTTGCTGCAACCAAAACTCCTCCCTCCAAGGAGGAATCTGGAGCTCAGCCGCATCGGCAAGCTCCATCTAAGGCGCTCTATATAAGACACCGAAATGCCTCACGCATTATCAAAACCTTCGGATCCATTCCGGTGATCGCGGTGATCCACAGGAGCGATACCGACGGTTCCATTACACCGGAACGGTGGCAGCTGGTCAAGCTGAAGCTTTCGAGCAACTTCTTGGCCACCATGCGGGAAAACCCCGGACAACCTCCCATCACAAACGACGCTGGATGGCACCAAGGCCATGTCAAGCTCATCGCTTGTTCCAACCAGAGATCTCTCGATCTCTTCACCAAGGCCATCGATGGTTTAGGAGAGATTTGGCCAGGTGCAAAACTCGAGGTCGTGTCTAAGCAAGACATTCCTAGTAGACCTCGAACTCATACCTGGATTCCAGCCGAACCCTCCACTCCAGAAAGTATTCTGGAAATCATCCGGCTCAGTAACCCGACTCTTCCGACTGGAAAGTCGCGAAACTGGAGGAACTAAGGGGTTCTTATAGATGCGCGTTAATTGTGATCAATAAGGAATCCCTCAATCCTCTGGATCAGACGAAAGGCATGATTCGGTTCGGATTAGAGTCCATACACTTAAGGGTCTACGACAGCATCACCCAAAGGCTAACAAACTGGATGGTATCGTCTGAACACTCCTTTTCAGACCATAGATACATACAATTCAGTCTGAATGATGCTCCCCCCAGCCAACCAGCTTTCCGGAGTTACCGGAAAACTGATTGGCCAAAATACAGAGGAATACTGTCAAAAACATTATCCTCTGAACTATCAAGTCCCCCGCGTGACACCAATGAGCCTGACATGAAAGTCAGGGAATTTACTCTGGCTCTCAATCAGGATATGGCCGCTTCCTGCCCTCTATTCAACCAAGAGGCAAGAAAAAGCCACATTGGTGGACATCGGCACTGGGACTGCTCAGAAACGCCTGTAGAAAACTTTTCAACGCAGCAAAAAGCACAAGCAAAGTGACCGACTGGGACTCATATAAAGAATCCCTCAAATTATACAAAAAATAACTGAGGAAGGCAAACGACAATCCTGGAGGTCATTCTGTGACAAAATTACATAAACCTCTGAGGCATCGCGGCTAAGAAAAATCCTATCCACAAATCCTATGATGCCCTGCTGTTTGAAAAAAACCGATGACTCTTGGACAACTTCAAGTGATGAATCACTCAACCTGCTTCTGGACACCCACTTTCCAGGTAGCTCCCAACTCGCAGCCAGTAGCAGCCCAAACAGGCCTACTGCAACCGTGACCAAAATTCATGGTCTGATTACGAGAGACAAACTGCTTTGGGCGCTGCATGGCTTCAAACCATACAAGTCTGCTGGTCCGGACGGTATTATACCTGCCGAGCTACAGAGGTCCTCAGATATTATTCTACCAGTGTTGGAAAATATTATGAGCAGCTGTGTAGAACTTATCCACATTCCACTGTTATGGAGAGAAGTCAATGTAGTATTCATTCCCAAAGCTGGAAAATGTTCTCATGTAGTCCCAAAGGACCTCAGACCTATAAGTCTATCATCATTCCTTCTGAAAACTTTAGAACGACTGATTGATATCCATATTCGAGCTAAAGTTGATCCAAGACTTCTGTCTATGGCTCAACATGCCTACTGTAAAAGAAAGTCGCTGGAAACGGCTTCGCACTCTCTGACTAGCCACATCGAACGATCCCTACAATATAAGGAGTACACAATGGTTGCTTTCCTAGACATAGAGGGCGCCTTTAACAACGTCAACTCATCCGCAATCACGACTGCGCTGTCAACTCTGCAGGTAGACGACTCACTTGGGGAGTTGATCGGTCTAATGCTAAAAATCAGGATAATCAACTCCAAACTGGGTGAGACTTCTGTTAAAAGATATGTCAGTAGAGGTACGCTGCAAGGCGGTGTCCTCTCTACCCTTCTCTGGAACTTAGTAGTTAACGAACTACCTGGAAGCGGGTGGTAGCAGAGTGATTGCCTATGCGGATGACGTTGCCATAGCCGTCTCAGGAAAACATCTTAATACCATTAAAGAACTCCTCCAAGTAAATCTCAACAGATTAACCCGCTGGGCAGATCGCTGTGGATTGGGAATAAACCCCCATAAAACTGAACTTGTCCTGTTTTCTAGGAAATATAAAATTCCAATCATAGACCCTCCTTCAATAAACGGTACCAGTTTAGTGTTCTCCGATGCAGCAAAATATCTGGGTCTCATTTTTGACAGGAAACTAAACTGGAAACCTAACATTCAAGAAAGAGTCCATAAAGCTACAATAGCTTTATTCTCTTACAAGAAAGCCATTGGGAACAAATGGGGCCTTCAACCTCACATAACCCACTGGCTATACATCTCGGTCATAAGACCGATACTTACTTACGGGGTGGTTGTCTGGTGGACGGCCTTGGAAAATGCAGTCAATCGCATTAAACTAAGCAGAGTCCAAAGAACAGCATGTCTATGCACAAGCGGAACCTTGCGGTCTACCCCTCTGCGGCATTAGATATTCTGCTTCATTTGACACCCCTCGACATTTTTATCAAGCAAGTAGCTGCGACTGCAGCTATTCGCCTTAAAGCGACTAAACAGTGGACAAATAATTCATTTCACCACGCCAATATTCTTAATACATTAGGAATCCTCACAGAGAACATAGATTACACCATACCTGAATTTTGGTTTGACAAAAACTTCCATGTAAGCTTCCCCTCTAGATCATGTGAGGAGGATGCTTTCATGGAGGACAAGTCAATCTATCTCTACACAGATGGATCTAAAACCGATAGCGGAGTTGGTGGAGGTGTTTTTTCAGATAAGCTAAGTCTAAGCCTCTCTTTCCGCCTTCCAAATCACTGTAGCGTGTTCCAGGCGGAAATTTTGGCGATTAAAGAAACTCTGTCCTGGCTGAAGAAAAACGTGATATCTGCAAAGGATATCCGCATATTTTCGGATAGTCACTCCGCCATCAAGTTCCTGGACTCGGGCTCATTAAATTCTAAAACCGCCCTTGAATGCCGATCATCTCTCATGGAGATGGCAGAGCAGTTCAACATTCACCTTTGTTGGGTGCCGGGCCACAGAGACATTCCAGGAAACTGCAGAGCCGATGAACTCGCCAAAATTGTAACCACTCTACCTATCCTACGGGACAAAGGTAGTATAGGTATACCAATCGCTACGTGCAAACTAACACTAAAGCTAGATGCCAATAAAAGAACAGACCTTAGGTGGACTGCTGGACAAACATGTCTAGCGACCAAACAGATCTGGCCAAGGCTGGATCTGAATCGCTCTAAGTGTCTGATACTTTTAGATAGGAAACATCTCAGCGCCATAATAGGTGTCATTACTGGACACTGCCTCATAGGCAAGCAAGCAGGAAGGCTTGGCGCTTTTACTAATGATTTCTGTAGAAGCTGCATGGACGAGGAAGAGGAGGAGACAATCCCCCACCTACTCTGCACATGCCCAGCTCTCTCCCAGAGAAGGAAGCTTCATCTACGAGCTTTCTTCTACAACGACCTAAACGATCTAGAAAAATTAGACGTTAACAGTCTAATACGCTTTATTATAAACTCAAACTGGTTCCAGTAGTAAGAAGATCATAGATCCACGTGGCATTACAATGGGCCAATAGGCCTAAGTGGGTTGGTATTTCCAACAGCCACTCTTACCTAACCTAACCTAACCTACACTCCGCAAGTCCATCGCTGGTGCATCGGCATTGAACTTCATTAGATCTAGGGCTGTGACATATAGGTAGATACATATATTGACCTATTGCAGTCTCCTTTAGTCTCTGCTATCTCTTATGCACATTCAATTCTGCCTAACAGATTTTTAAAGCTCTGTTCAGTATGATATTTCGTGTTGAAAAACATTTTACAAACTAGATACAGTATGTATTGGCAAGAACATCTATCACATTTGAAGCTCAACTCGTATTTATTCTAGCGGGATGTATTCAGAAGGAAGAAGGATTTGAAGCGCCATCGTTATGAGGCTACAATCCTTTGATTTTCTGATACCCTCCAGAAAATGATCTAAATGGCGTAGAAAATTGGTTAGGAAACGTCAACTGTCATTTCCATCAAATCTATCTCTAATATCACTTAGCAAATGCGGCTGCTGCTCTTCTGACCTAGATATTGCCAGTATATGACCTCTTAAAAGGTTCTTGAAGAGCGGTGAGTAGAAGTAGGGTGGCCGTGGCTCAAGTGAAACGGACTGGCTTTCAAATCGGAAGGTTCGTTGGTCGAATCCCTTCCTCGCCCGAATGGGGTTCATTTTTTCAGTTAACGAAAATCAAGTAAGGTGAGTAATTAACTAGAAATAAACAATAAGCCAACTTCCTCTAAGAATTTGCACACTGAGCCGAAACATGTTTCTTTCTTTTTCTATCACATTTTCCAAGAAAATTTAACACATGCTGAGGCATTATAAGTGTATTCATGTATTCATACCCACTTGAGTGTTAAGTTCTTTTTTTTTTTTAAGTGGCAGCTTGGCATATGACGAAATTAGTTGTGTGTTTGCATTTGTGGTTCTCAAATCAATCTTACTTGTAAAATTTCCGACATATAGTTTTAGTTTAGTTTTAAATGCATTTTATTTTCTTAACACTAAATCTTACATTCTAACAAAAAATGCTTAAATGCTAGCTTACAATTACTTAACAATCTTATACTAACTTAGTGGCCCCACACAGGCACTCTAAGCTACTCTGAATACTTATATCTATGTCTTTCGACTGCAGTTACATTTTATTTATAAATACTTATTTTCTATACTTAAAGCTAAGAAAAAATTTGTTTACAAAAACTTAGCATATGGACATTTATTTTTTATAAAAACTTAGTATCTAACTTAAAATAAATCTTAGCCTACCTAACCTAAATGCACAATACACACATAAACACACATAGACATTATACACAATCATATACATACATCAGTATACACCTTTGTATACACTGATACATGTATATGTTTCTTAAATGCTAACCTAAACCTATGTAAGCTGGCCATCGCTATTTACTGAGCAAATAGATTGGTCAGCTCTGCCTCGTTAGTGAGGCTGGTCCGTAATTGACGGAAACGACGACAAAACATCTTCTCCGTCATTCAACCACCAGAAATGCTGGTGCTGCCGAACGACATCCCCCTTATCGCGATTCCCCACCGCCCTACTGAACCTGAGGCGATCCACACTGCCGTGTGCGACATCTCTGCTGTAGTTGAGTCGCCTGTCCCCAGCTGTCCGAGCGACATGGAAGATTAACGGGACCGCTGATCTATCCTGGATCAACCCTATCTGATCTAGGTAGAGGAATGCTTCTGGTGGAACGAAACCGTCAGAGCGCACACTCTCGTGGTAAAGGTAATTGGGGTAGTAAGCCCCTGATATCAGGTTATTCGTCGAGGTCATTGCTCTTGCAATGTGCCTTCGAGTCAGCTTAATTACGAAGTTGTCCACTCGTATTAGGTTCGCCCTGTTGTAAAGGACCTCATTAGGATAAAATTTCTTGTACTCCGACTCTGGTGTTCTGTACAAGCGAAGACAAGCCCTAAGGCAAGCCCTTTCAAACACCCGAATCTTTTCCATTAAGCTTGCTCGTACATTGAACCACACGGGACAACCAAATACCAACATGGGCCTAATAAGGGCCATGTAGCAGATTACCTTTACCCTCGCATCGAGTTGGCTGCTATAAAACAGTCTCTTTGTAAGGGCAAAAGCGCCTTTAGCTCTGGCCAGAGCAGCATCTACATTTTTGCCAAAATACAGAAACTGATCTAGCCAGATTCCAAGGTATCTGACTACATTTCGACAGGCAAGAGGCTGTCCGTGCTGTCCAATGATCGAGAACTTTCGCCAATTTTTTCTGGTATCCCTAGAGGCTCCAGACAACGGCGTCCTAAAGAGAATGGTTTCCGACTTCTGAAAGTTGATTTTCAACTTCCAGTCATCGCAAAATCGTCTTATCTTATCGAAGTCATGCTGTAAGAGAGTATTAATAACCTCGATTTTTGGACCTGTTCTGTACGCTACCAAATCGTCTGCGTACGCAATAGTATGGGGAAGTGAACCTATCAAGTCGCTTGTATAAATGTTAAATAGAATCGGCGAATTGACCGCGCCTTGCTGAAGACCATTTTCAATTTGAAATATTCCAACAGAAGTCACATCGCCATTTTTCACGATGAACTGTCTGTTGGTTAACATATTATAAAGAATGTACAAGAGTGGTTTACTGATACCCAGCCTAGTCAGCTTATAGAAAAGACCCTCTAACCATACGGTGTCGAAGGCCTTCTCCAAGTCAACAAGACAGGCACCAGTGCACTGTTTCTTGCCTTTGTTCCATTGGATATCAGAAACCAGTTTAGACGCGGCATGTGAGATATCATGTCCCGCCTTAAAACCGAATTGATTATCCGGAATTATATGTTTGTCCTCAACCCACCTAGACAGAGCTCTATTGATTACTTTTTCAAAAACCTTACTGATATTCGGAAGGAGACTTATCGACCGGAAATTCGCCGGATTGGATATATCCTTTCCCTTTTTGGGGATAGGTTGAACCACCGCCGTTTTCCAATGCGCTGGATAATGTGCATTATTCATTGCATTATTAAACAGGGTGGTGTAAATGTCCACCGCTTCTAGAGGAAGATGTCGAAGCACGATGTTCGGAATACCATCGGTCCCCACTGATTTCTTAGCCCTGATTGTGTCGAAGATCTCATGGAGTTCTTCCTTCGAAATGAACGGGGGTAGGTCACCCTCTCTGGCAATGACATTATTGGCCGTATTTTCGTCGGTGAACCGGGTGAAACCAGAGCCCTCGGATCGCCAGTTCCCTATTTCATTTCGAATGCAGAAGTCGTGCCCCAAGACGCGACTGTCCAGGTCATAATTAGGGCCAATGATATCAATGGCCTTGTATACTTCCTGGAAAGTCGCCCCTATGGTCTCAACCTTCTCCTGCGGATCCTCGATCACAAAGAAGGCGTCATCATCAGCAGCCTCATTTGGATCAATGCCTGCTATTGTCAGTAACCGTTCGTTGTCTGTTGTCCGGGCTATTTTAAGACACTGAAGGTCGTTTTGATTTTTTCTCCGAAATAGTTTATTTATTTGCGGAAACATATTCGGGTTGCTGGTGTTTACAGCCCGAACCTTGTTGTTCCAATACAAACTTACAGAAATTCTGTAATTCTCTTTTATTAGCGTTTGAATATTTTTAATCGACGACTTCAGTGTCCTAATCTCCGGGTCTTGTCTGTCAGTTAACTGTCTGTACAAGTTTTTGAGTCTTGACAGAAGTCTACTTTTCTGTCGGTGCAGTGCGTCAATAGTAGAATTGCGGAACAGGTCTTCGTTAGTCGTACGTCGATACCGCGGTATTGTAGTGTCCATAGTTTGTTTAATTGTCTCGTCCATTTTTATTAGGTAATTGTCGATCTCCTCGTTTGACAAATTCCTATTGGACGGTGGGTGGAGCGTGTTCGAGGAGAGTGCTCTTGTCAAGGTTGCGGAGAAGCGTGTCCATCGAGTCTTACTGTAGTTGTAAGAATATCTTTGGACAAACTCCTCCAATTCCGCAATTTCGTTGGGAACTGTAATTTCGGTGCTAAAACCGCAATGGTCGCTGTCATACACGAATGTGCGCAGACAGTTTAGCGTTTGTAAATTCGTACCTGTCAGTCGTATGCGTTCATCGTACAGCAGTAGATCCAAATATGACCCGCCTCTGGGAAACGACGGGTTATCCGTCGCTTTAAGACCGAGTCTGTACATGACATCGTGCTGACCCCACCAATCGAGTAGTAGGTTCCCTCTAGTATTTGGCAAATTATTTCCCCAATCTCTGTGTCTAGCGTTGAAATCCCCGCCGATTATAAAATAATTCTCCCCCGATTCCAGCCTCAGAAGTCGAAAAAGCGTGTCGAGCTCTGTGATGAATAGAGTGGATTGTGAAGTATCAGGTGCATAAACAGAGGCCAAGTACAGCCGCTTTCCACTGCGGAGCGGGATGTACACGACGACTGCCTCCAACACCCGGAACCTGCGCAACACGCCCTTGTACACTCTGTGAAATTGTATACCTTCTTTAATGAAGATCGCGACACCGCCTCCACGTTTGGATCTGGGCCGGTTTCTTCTTCTAACGATATAATTATTGTACTCCAGTTTGTGCTTATCGGTTAGCTTAGTTTCGCTAGCGAAAAGCACATCAGGAGTTTGGTCTTGTAGCAATTTAAACATTGCGGCTCTTCGTTCAATCCTAATCAGTGAATTAACATTCACCGCAAGGACCTTCAAAGTTTGCTCCACCATGTGCGTACCCATTACGACATGTGTTGCGTTAGGCCCGGCAGCAGCGCGTAGATCTGGTCCACCCGCTTGGCCTGTTCTTGCACCTGCTTTTGCAGCTGGCTAGCATGTTAGGTGCAGCTTCCGTTGTTCTCGGCATTGGCGCCGGAGAAGCAACAGTCGCTTGCTGTACCGTAGCCCCCCTACCAGACGCCATTTGGGCGTAGGAAATTTGGGACGTGACGGCTGGTGTTTGAAACCTGATAGGTGAACGTTTGACCTCCACCTTCTGCTGCCGAGCCAGTTTTGCTTTCTTAATGTCAGCGAACTTAGGACAACCCCGATAGTTTGCGGTGTGTCCCACGTTTCCACATAACACGCACGAGAGCTGCGACCTATCGGATGCTCCGTCAACACCCAGAGGACATTCTTCGGAACTGTGGTTCTTAGCGCACTTCACGCATCGAGGCTGCATTTGGCAGTTCGACGCGGCGTGCCCGAACCTCTGGCAGCGAACGCATTGTATAACGCCTTCGCTCCTTTTTAGTTTTTCCCAGTGAACCACCTGTTAGTCTAGGACATTGATACTCCTTAGACTATCCAGACGGCTTTCGGGACTGAGTTGCACCAAGAAGAACGGCAGACTCCGTTTCTCCCGCCTAGCTCTAGCTGTGGTAAATGGCTTTACCCCTACAAACTTGAGTCCTTCGCACTCCTTCTCTTTGAGCAGTGCCAGGATCTCCTCAGGATCAGAAGACGGTTCCAACCCCTTCAGCAGCATCGATTGCCGCTTTTCACACTTCGGTGTGTATGAGAAGTGCTCCGTCGTCGTTTCCCTCAGGAGCTCTTTCACTTTCGCGTAGCCCTCCACTGTATTACAGTGGATGGCATGGCGATCATTCCCCAATCTCTTTATATTAAAATTATTCCCAATGACCAACTTACACAGGTCCTTGGTTTCATTTACCTCTAATTTATAGGTGTTGATAGGAGGCACCTTCTCCTTCTTCTTCTGTTGCTGCTGCTGCTGCTTCTGTTGTTGTTGTTTTTGTTGTTGTTGTTGTTGCTGCTGCTGCTGTTTTTTCAGCTGCTGTGGTTTCAGCTTTTGTTGTTTTTGCAGCTGTTGATTTTTCTGCTGCTGCTGTATTGTTTGCTGCAGTTGTTGCTTCTGCTGCTGCTGGTTTTGTTGTTGCTGCTGTTGTTGTTGTAGCTCTTGCTGTTGGGAGCTCTCTGCTTCTTGTTGCTCCCTCTGCCTGCGTGCAGTTTGCCGTTGCTTCATAGCAAGCATTTTTTGTTCCAGCTCTTGGATGCTGGTTTTTATATTATTGATTGCTTCATCTTCGTCTTCCGACTCAGATGAAGCTAGAGAGGCAAAGTTGTTATTGCCCCCCTCATACTGGAGTACAACTTTATCACCATCCAACTCATTTATTTTTTTTTTTCTTAAATTAGGAGGGGTTCTCAACCCACTCCTTCTTTTTACGGCTTTCGCCATGGCACCAGCAACCGTCATGTTGCCTTTTATAAGTCCCGTTATGGGAAGAGCGGAACGCTCCCCACCATCCATCACGTGATATCTTTCTTTTCACCTTTTGTTTTTGTTTTTAATTCACACAATTTGCGAAATGAAAAAAAAAAAACAAATAAAAAAAAATAAAAAAAGAGTTCACACTTAGCCCGGGATTCGAACCCGTGTCCACGACCACGAGACGATGCCAGACGGCGCTAACTACCGAGCTAACGAGTAAGTTAAAGAAAATTGAACTACTTTCGTATAGCAACTGTATCACAATTTTTATTTTATTTTAGAAAAAGCCGAAACACGTCTTTTCTCTACCGAGATCTGCGAACGACTGAATTTCCGACATATCATGGAATATAGATGAACGATCAGTATACTCGTACAATGTCTGGTCTTGCGTAATGTCGGATATAAACAGACGAAACATAGATTGCATTTCGTTTTGATTTCTGCAGTCGATTTTGAAGATTTTTCATGAAATTCAGTTTGAGTTCCAAGTGGTCTGTTGCAGTAATGACTTACTCTCCAAGATGTAGGTCCATAATAGTTCTATGACCATGGATTTTGCACCCAATGTCGCAACGCGTAACCCAGTAAAACTGAGTGAACTTTTTACTGGGCTACGCGTTGCGACATTTGTAGGGTAGAGGTGTGGATGCTTTGGCCGGACGTAACTTCACCGCTTCTGTTATTTCGATTTCAGTCATTGTGATGTTAGATGGATTGATGGATTGATCTTCTGGTAAGAATAGGATGAACCGTGACGATGTGTTTTCATAGAACCATTTTCGTTCAAACTCAAATTTATTTCAGTGTACAGCATGTGGCCAAAGTATCCGACGGCTCCTGGACAACTTCAAGTGATGAATCACTCAGCCGAACAGGCCTACTGCAACCGGGACCAAAATTCATGGTCTGATTACGAGAGACAAACTGCTCTGGGCGCTGCATAGCTTCAAACCATTCAAGTCTGCTGGTCCGAACGGTATAATACCTGCTAAGATACAGAGGTCCTCAGATATTATTCTGAATGTGCTAGAAAATATTATGAGGAGCTGTGTAGAACTCATCCACATTCAACTGTCATGGAGAGAAGTCAATGTAGTATTCATTCCAAAAGCCGGAAAATGCTTTCATGTTGTCCCAAAGGACCTCAGACCTATAAGTCTATTATCTTTCCTTTTGAGAACTCTAGAACGGCTGATTGATATCCATATACGATCTAAAATTGATCCAAGACTTCTGACAAAGGCTCAACATGCCTACTGTAAAGGAAAGTCGGTAGCTTCGCATTCTCAGAATAGCCACATCGAACGATTTCTACAATATAAAGACATAGAGGGCGCCTTTAACAACGTCGGCATATCCGCAATAACGACTGCGCTGTAGACTCTGCAGGTAGACGACTCACTTGGGGAGTTGATCAGTCTCATGCTAAAAACCAGGACATTCAACTCCAAACTGGGTGAGACTTCAGCTGAAAGATGTGTCAGCAGTGGTACGCCGCAAGGCGGTGTCCTCTCTCCCCTTCTCATGAAACTTAGCAGTTAATGAACTATTGATATACCTGGTTGGTAGGGGGGGGGGGGGGGGAGGAGTCAGGGTGATTGCCTATGCGGATGACGTTGCTATAGCCGTCTCAGGTAAGCATCTCAATACCATTAAAGAACTCCCTCAAGTAAATCTCAATAGATTAACCCACTGGTTACATCGCGGTGGATTGGGAATAAACCCCCATAAAACTGTTCTTGTCCTCTTTTACAGAAAATACAAAATTCCAACTATAGACCCTCCTTCAATAAACGGTACCAGTTTAGTATTTTCCGATACAGCAAAATACCTGGGTCTCATTTTTGACAGGAAACTAAACTGGAAACCCAGCATTCAAGAAAGAGTCAATAAAGCCATAATAGCTGTAATCTCTTGCAAAAAAGCCATTGGGAATAAATGGGGCCTTCAACCCCGCATAACCCACTGGCTATCCACCTCGGTCATAAGATCGATACTTACTTACGGGCTGGTCGTCTGGTGGATGGCCTTAGAATATGCAGTCAAACGCCAAACGTCCAAAGAAAAGCATGTCTATGCATAAGCGGAGCCTTGTGGTCTACCCCCTCTGCGGCATTAGACATTGTGTTTCATTTTACACCCCTAGATATCTTCAGCAGGCAAGTAGATGCGACTGCAGCTATTCGCCTTAAAGCGACTAAACAAACAGTATACAAATAATTCATTTGGCTACGCCAACATTCTTAACACCTTAGGAACCCTCACAGAGAACATCGATTACACCATACTTGAACTTTGGTTTGACAAAAAATTTCCATGTAAGCTTCCCCTCTAGATCATGCTGGGAGGAAGATACTTTCATGGAGGATAAGTCCATCCATCTCTACACAGATGGATCTAAAACCGATAGCCGAGTTGGTGGCGGTGTTTTCTCAGATAAATTAAATCTAAGCCTCTCTTTCCGTCTTCCAAATCACTGTAGAGCGTTCCAGGCGGATATTGACGATTAAAGAAGCTCTGTCCTGGCTGAAGAAAAACGTGGTACCTGCAAAGGATATCCGCATCTTTTCGGTTAGTCAGGCCGCCATCAAGTCTTTGGGGTCGGTTTCACTATATTTTAAAATCGCCTATAGCAATAGGCTTATATCCGATTGCCTTTTATATCTTCATAGATGGTAACGTAGCCCAACCCCTTGTATACTGTTACCCAGACGAGATGTAGTAATCTTCTTATATTTCCACATACGAGTACAATCTACTCGCAACGCATGTCAGGTGATGCAAAGTAAGGGTACCTCTGAGTAGGGTCAGTAGAGTGACGATGATAAGGATGGATTCAATGAGATGCTTTGTAAGACACAAAAAGCACATGGAATTTTCATGCTTTGGACAACCCACTCACACCGGAACAAACATCGGATGAAAAACTGTGATGAGTGCACAGTAATTGCTTCAGAAGACAATTCCAATGTATTTTTGGGTGCGGATTTATTGTGATGGGCATACTAAAGCAGGAAGCTTTTATTGTAAAGTGAACGAACAGAAGGTGGCACTGAAAAATGTTGCCGCGAGTTTATTTTAGGTAATCTTAATGGGCATATTTTAGTTAGTATGGTCGGGCACGTAAATTAGATAACACCATAACTTGAGACGAATTGCTGCGAAGCGAAATATGACTACCTTTTAATATTAAGAAAGACGGTCACCAGGTCATTAAACCTTCAATCCAAATTGATCGTGTTGACATCCATGCAATGCTGTCCTCCATTGGATGTCTAGGTTAGGTTAGATTAGGTAAGAGTGGCTGTTGGAAATATCAACCCACTTAGGATCTATGATCCTCTTTCTAATGGAACCAGTTTGAGCTTATAATAAAGCGTAGGAGACTGTTAACGTCTATGTTTTCTAGGTCGTTTAGGTCGTTGGGAGAGAGCTGGACGTGTACAGAGTAGGTGGAGGATTATCTCCTCCTCTTCCTCATCCACGCAGTTTTTACAGAAATCATTTGTAAAAGCGTCAAGCCTTCTTGCGTGCTTGCATATAAGGCACTTTCCAGTAATGACACCTATTATGGCGCTGAGATGTTTCCTATTTAAAAGGATCAGACACTTAGAGCGATTCAGATCTAGCTTTGTCCAGATCTGTTTGGTCGCTAGACAAGTTTGCCCAGCAGTCCACCTAAGGTCCGTTCTTTTATTTGCATCCAGCTTTAATGTTAGTTTGCACGTAGCGACTGGTATACCTGTACTACTCTTTTACGGTAGAATAGGTAGAGTGTTTCCAACTTTGGCAAGTTCATCGGCTCTGCAGTTCGCTGGAATGTCTCTGTGGCGCGGCACCCAACAAAGGTGAATGTTGAACTGCTCTGCCATCTCCATGAGAGATGATCGGCATTCAAGGGCGGTTTTAGAATTTAATGAGACCGAGTCCAGGAACTTGATGGCGGCCTGACTATCCGAAAATATGCGGATATCCTTTGCAGATATCACGTTTTTCTTCAGCCAGGACAGAGTTTCTTTAATCGCCAAAATTTCCGCCTGGAACACGCTACAGTGATTTGGAAGATGGAAAGAGGGGCTTAGATTTAACTTATCTAAGAAAACACCATCACGCTATCGGTTTTAGATCCATCTGTGTAGAGATTGATTGACTTGTCCTCCATGAAAGCATCTTCCTCCCAGAATGATCTAGAGGGGAAGCTTACATGGAAGTTTTTGTCAAACCAAAGTTCAGATATGGTGTAATCGATGTTCTCTGTAAGTATTCCTAATGTATTAAGAATGTTGGAGTGGTCAAACGAATTATTTGTTCATTGTTTAGTTGCTTTAAGGCGAATAGCTACAGTCGCAGCTACTTGCGTGCTAAAAATGTCGAGGGGTGTCACATGAAACAGAATATCTAATGCCGCAGAGGGGGTAGAACAAGGCTCCGCTTATGCATAGACATGTTCTTTGGACTGTGCTTAGTTTAACGCGTTTGACTGCATATTCTAAGGCCGTCCACCAGACGACCAGCCCGTAAGTAAGTATCGATCTTATGACCGAGATGGATAGCCAGTGGGTTATGCGGGGGTGAAGGCCCCATTTATTCCCAACAACTTTTTTGCAAGAGATTAAAGCTATTGTGGCTTTATTGACTCTTTCTTGAATGCTAGGTTTCCAGTTTAGTTTCCTGTCAAAAATGAGACCCAGAGATATTTCTGTATTGGAAAAAACTGAACTGGTACCATTTATGGCAGGAGGGTCTATAATTGGAATTTTGTATTTCCTGGAAAAGTGGACAAGATCAGTTTTATGGGGGTTTATTCCCAATCCACAGCGGGTTAATCTATTGAGATTTACTTGAGGGAGTTCTTTAATGGTATTGAGATACTTTCCTGAGACGGCTATGGCAACGTCAACTGCATAGGCAGTCACCCTGTTGCCACCCGCTTGCAGTTATATCAGTAGTTCTTTAACTACTAAGTTCCTGATAAGGGAAGAGAGGGCACCGCCTTGCGGGGTACTTCTGCTGACACATCTTTTAGCAGAAGTCTCACCCAGTTTGGAGTTGATTACCCTGCTTTTTATCATTAGACCGATTAACTCCCCAAGTGAGTCGTCTACCTGCAGAGTTGACAGCGAAGTCGTGATTGCGGATATGTTGACGTTGTTAGAGGTGCCCTCTATGTCTAGAAAACAACCATTGTGTACTCTTTATATTGTAGGGATCGTTCTATGTGGCTAGTCAGAGAGCGCAAAGCCGTTTCCACCGACTTTTCTTTACAGTAGGCATATTGAGCCGTTGACAGAAATCTTGGATCAACTTTAGCTCGAATATTTTGTCTTTTTATAACTTACGCGCGCCTAAGGGGTTAGATACCCTTTTACTGTTGCCTGAGC
Source organism: Volucella bombylans (assembly GCA_949129095.1). Classification (NCBI taxonomy): domain Eukaryota; kingdom Metazoa; phylum Arthropoda; class Insecta; order Diptera; family Syrphidae; genus Volucella; species Volucella bombylans. The sequence goes on from OX422140.1 coordinate 82,632,522, forward strand.
GTGAGTGGAAAGGTAGAAGGAGGAGAAAGGAAAATTGGTTTTTTGTAGTGGTTTGAAACTCAGGTGTATTTGGTTTCGGTATTCGCTCTCCTGGGTGGGAGTCCGAATAGGACGGAGAGTTTTTTCTTCACTCAGAGTGATTCGAAGGCTATAATTCACACTATTTTTTGTGCTTGAAACTCTACAACAGCCAAATCTATTCACAGCCAAATTCACACGCAGAATTTTTCTGTCTGAGTTCCAATTACACAAATGAGAATCTTGAAAAACTTGTCAATGGGTAGGATTCGAACCTTGACCCTCTGTGTGAGAAGCGATTGCTAGTACCACTACACCACGGCCACCCCCAATCACATATCAATCAGTCGTTCTAGAGTTTTCAGAATGAAAGATTATAGACTTATAGGTCTGATGTTCTTTGGGACAACATGAGAACATTTTCCGGCTTTGGCAATGAATACTACATTGACTTCTCTCCATAACAGTGGAATGTGCCATAAGTTCTACACAGCTCCTCATAATATTTTCCAACACTGGTAGAATAATATCTGAGGACCGCTGTAGCTCGGCAGGTATTATACCGTCCGGATGTCTAAGCATTCCGAAACTGCAAAACAAAGGAAAAATACATTGGCGTTATTGAATGCCTCCCTCTTCCTTGTACCAAGTCCTATACAGCCTGCGTCAAGTCCTCAAGACCCGATGCCAAAAAGTTGTGACAAACACTCCAATTGAATTGATGGGTTTCACCCGATAACCAGCAGTTAAGCCTTGATTGCTGAAGAGTGCCACAGCACATGTAGTGGCATACCTGGCCTACGGAGTGTAGCTACGAAGAAGGATGATTGTGATACCGTGTACTAAGCTAGGGGCGAAGAACAAGGAAGAAGGAAAATAAAAATATATGAGAATGACGTTATCGAGGAAATGAAAGGTTCGTATTTCAGTAGTAATGTTCAGAACCTTACGAAAAGGTAGAAAGATTATGTAAACGCGATAGGATTTGGTCAGAGAAATGTAGAAATGGGCCAGAAAGTTGTAGTATCACTGTCAGTGAGGTGCCGCCGAAGACGACTGCTATACGAAACTCACCATTCCTTCTATATGGTAGAAGATAAGATTTGTCTCCACCTGATTACGATAAATGACAGAAAGCAATGTCTAAACTAAAGTTTTTAAGATATGCTGAATAAAAAACAAAAAAACGAACCATCGTTTACCACCGCTTTATTGCAACTGTCTTAATCATTGTGATATTGTTTAATAGTCGGCTGTAAAGGTTTTTAATTAGTTATATTTTAAGGATTTGAATGGTCGAATAGTATGTCCCCTAAAAGTTTGACAAGGCTCCCGGACCGCCTACCTATTGGGCTATTACGGGCAGCAGTACATCACCAGACATAGACAATAAACCATTTCAGTTTTTAAATTTGTTCTAATGAACAAAACAATAACAGTGTTTGTCCGATCTCCAAGAAAGAAAACCCTCTACACTCACTGTACCAACCATTGGGGCATAGGTCGGCTTAACGTTTCGTTATCACAATATTTTGTCTTCTATGTTGTGGGGACGCCTGACACCATTTGTCAATGACCTAACTTTCACCTATCTGTGCAGCTTTAGATCCAATAAGTCTACAATATACTAGATATTTGAGCTACGGTAGATCCCATACAAACTCCAGTACCAGACGCCCAGTGTAGACGTTGTCATAAGTGGCCTTAAAATCGATATCAAGAGGTATTAAGAAAAGGTGATGCATTGTTGTAGGTATTTGTGTGAAGTATCACAAAGAACTCATTAATTCTTGGGTCATGCTTATGACCTTCAAACATCCACCTCACGTCACTCCTAGATAGCGGATTAACAGAATGAAAATCTGTACTCCAGGTTTATGCTCACTCTAGCTTTTAAGCATGTTGACGCTGGACAAAACTGTTCTTGACTCCTTAAAAGAAAAGATCCAGATCTCTGCTTATATGTATATATTTATACAAATTCAAGTGCTTGCATTCTTTGAAGTTGTAAAATTGAGATGTAGCTGAACCAAGTTCTGTTCACCTGTCTCGTCGGATTTAGCTTGTATCGGAATATATAAATCTTTTTAAAACTGCTTTGATTCTAGCAGATTAGGGAAGCCCTTTCACTTTTGTTCCAACTATTACATTACCTAAATTAGAATGATTTTTGAAACCAAATGAATAAACCCTTGAAAGGCTAGCCATAAGCTTCCTGGTTATTCCTTTTCCGGTAAATTACATTTTACACAAACAAAATTCAATTGAAACCGCAAACATGAAAATACAACTAAAGGTACCGCCTGCGGCATTGGTTCACCTTGCAATGGATCTGGTTCTGGGCATCACCATTTCCATGATTGCTTCACATATTTCCTCGGCAAAGTGATTAACAGCCTTGTACACCATGTCGGCATAGCGAACTAATAGGCCAGCATAATTCAACTGGATTTGCAAGTGAATCTCCGGTATTTACAGCTACCATGTGAGAACAATTTAAATAAAGTACAGCAATTAGAAGAACATTTTCATTTCGTGTTCGGCCGTCTATATTATTTATTAGAGGCTACCCTGGACCACGGTGGCTAAAAGAAGGATTAGAAGAAATCATTAGTAAGGCGCTGCCATAAGTTGTGCTACATCATCCCTTGCAGCAGTCGTCTGCGTGTATTTATTTAATTAATGTAATGACAATTAAGGCACATGGTAATATATTTGATAGAATGAGTGCGAATACTGCTGACTATGTTAAACGGGAATCTAATTAAGTGCCTGGGTTTATTTAATATTTCAAAACAGAACTGTTTAGTACAGCTCCACTCAGCTTTTATACTCCTTGCATTAGGATTTGAATATTCTCATATTTTCTTGAAGATTTGAATACATAATTTAAAGGAAATGATGAAGACAATGATAGTTGGGATAGGCTTCACTACTAACCTTAGATAGTATCTGTCATTATTTGTGGGGACAGATGAGGTCATAGATATACTGATGAGTCCTGTGATGGCTTCAAGTCAACTGATATCGGTGGCGCACATTCAGTGATGTTGCAAATAGGAAGAGACCATATCCTGTAAACTATAAAATCGTATTTTCACTGGCTTACAGCTTCAGACCCATTGTTCTGGGGCATGGAAATAGTGTTTAAGCTTCTTTTCGTAAAATTGCTTTACGAATACATCGTCTGTCTAAGATGAGTCATGAAACATTTTGTACGTAACTCGGCAAGGCACCACGTCTTATACGAATATATACGAATAGCTAGTTTTTTTGATTACTGCAATAATAGTAAGTGAACCGTGGAACCGGATGCTGACTGGAGCGTTACATACGAGGGGCGTTCAACATATTCTCGGTATCGGGGTGAAGCTGTGGTTGTATATATAAATTGACTTATTTATCAGGTAATACTATTATTTCAGTGCACTCATGTAAAATTTCATATAAATGTGATTATTAATTCGCGTTTTATCTCTAGTTAAACAGAATCATAATGGCAACTGAGACGATGATGGTGAAAATTTAGCATCGCGCTGTAATTAAATTTCTCACTAAGCAAGGAAAAAGTCAAAAAACTATTCATGAAGAGATGGTTGCTGTTTACCAGGGTTCCGCACCTTCATTATCAACTGTGCAAAAGTGGTCAAGTGAGTTCAAGAGAGGCAGAGAGAGCATTGAAGACGACCCCCGCTCCGGCGCCCCGGCTACTGCTTGTACGGGAGAAAGCATCAAAGAAGTCGAAAAACTTGTTCTTGAGGATGCCCGAATGAAGGTGAAAATGATGGCAGAGATCACCAAGCTTTCAATTGGTACCATTCACACCATTCTTCATGACCATCTTAACCTTTCAAAGGTCAGTGCAAGGTGGGTGCCACGAATGCTCACAGCGCCTCAGAAAAAAGTGAGAATCGCATGCTGTAGAGAGCTTTTGGAGATGTGTAGTGAGAACGCGGACGGTGTTATGGATCGAATTGTTACTGGGGACGAAACATGGGTCCACCACTATGACCCTGAAAGCAAACAAGAGTCCATGCAGTGGCATAAAAAAGGAACAGACCCCCCGGAGAAGTTCAAAGTCACTCCGTCTGCCGGGAAGCTCATGGCCACAGTTTTTTGGGACTCAAAGGGAATCTTGCTCATTGAGTACAAAAAAAAAGGTGAAACCATCAACGCCACATCCTACGCTTCCACTTTGCATAATTTGCGGGAGGAAATTAAAAAGAAAAGACGGGGTAAACTCGCAGCGGGTGTGTTGCTTCTTCATGACAACGCTCCTGTTCACACGGCGCGAGTTTCCAAGGCTGCTGCGCGAGATTGTGGTTTCGAAGAAATCCAACACCCACCCTATAGTCCAGACCTTGCCCCTAGTGATTATTTCCTTTTTCCGGATTTGAAAAAATGTCTTCGTGGAAAAAGATTTTCGAATGATGAAGAAGAATAAAAAGTCGGCAATAAATGGGTATTTTGCAGAGAAAGAGGAAATTTATTTTTTTGAGGGTTTAAAAAAGCTTATCTCAAGATGTAACAAATGCATTGATGTTAGGGGAGATTATATTGAAAAATAAAAACAATTTAAATTGAATTCGCATTTTCCTTCATATCGATACCGAGAATATATTGAACGCCCCTCGTATATCTCCACTACTACGGGACGTTGTGCTTGACTTTCTTCTTAATGTTAAATACAAGTTGCACTATTTTGGGGCTAAAAATCTTTTTTTTTTTTAACTTACTGGTAACACTCAAACTTATGATTTCATGACTCCATTCTGGTGGTAACTGGTCCATCAGAATGCAACCAGATTGACCAAGTGTCGCTTCCATTATCCTGAACATACACAGAACGCAATGTCCCAAAATTAATGCCACCAAGGACGTAGTATGGTTGTAACTATAACACCAGCTACTAGGAAGCAATACAAGAAAACAAGGAGAGGGAAGAAATAGCTTTCCAATAGCAAGAAGCGCCAACCGGAAAAACTTAACTGTGAAGAAATTAACACAATTGGAGTCAGAAATGAGACCCGACAATTCTTTGAACGAAATGATTTCAAAACTAAGACTTCATAAATAAATAGCATAATCTAACGACAGACATCCAGAGTATGTTCCTTCGCAAAAATGGCAGAAAGGAGGTATCTGTTAAATACTATTCTTCCTTTAAATGTTCAGTTAAACTTTTAGAATACTTCAATCAGGTGTAAATATTCCCATAAGGATCGTAAATATATAATAAATATATAGTATTATACAGGATGTCTTCTAATTCGTCAAGGATAATTTCTAAATGATTTTTGAGTATATTAAAAGAAAAAATCGTTCTACAGTAAGGGGTTATCTCAAATGTTGATATCATTTATCGAGGATTTAAGAAAAGGCATACTTTGGTATACCATAACTCATGTTAACGGAAATTGATCTATTAATACTAATGGTCGAACATTATTTTAGAAGAAATACCACCCTTTGTAACGGCGTTTAAATAAAGTTTCTAAGCTTATTCCATTTTTCTTGCCCACGCTAATTTTCGAATTTGAGACCACATTTCTCCAGAAAATGCCTAATAAACATAACGTTTAATATAAAAAAATCATCAAGTTTGCAGAAAAACCCATGGGTTTCAAGAAAACCTGAAATGAAAAATTAAAGAAAAAATTAAAAAAAGAATTTTTTGCTTTAAGTTCCAAAGGATATGAATAAAAAATGATATTGTGTGGCTTTAGATAGCTTTTATTTTATGTGTGTACTAATTTGGTGCTCAACGTGTCCTCCATGCTGGAGCCCATTCTTGCATTTCACTGCGAATGTTTATTGATGCTAACTGCTGCCTCACTTTTGACGACGCAGTTCTTTAATTTTTCCCCATACAAAAAAATCCAATACTGTAATGTTATGAGATTTTGCCGGCTGTTCACCAGCAGCCTGCACGCTGTTATTCCTATTCAACGATTACCGTACTTTTCATCTAGCCATATTATAGTAGGCTATATCCATCCTGTTGGATATATTTGAAGCTAGTCCAATTTCCTCCAATAGTTCCCCACTCCAGATGGTTTGTAGAATTCAGCGTAGGTGGTAGTTCGAAGGAGCCGATTAACTTGTTCCCAATTACACCTGCCCACATATTGACGCAGAATTTGTCTTGAAATCGTCTCCTTGTATGAAGATTGTCCGCAGACCATGTGTGAAGATTATGAAAATTTGTGATCGCATCTCTTGTAATTTGAGATTCGTCCGACCAAAGATTTTTGCTAACAAACTCGTTGTCCTCCAGGCTCCGCTCCAGCAACCAGTTAGAAAACTCAAGTCTCTTTTCCAAATCCATTCGTTTCTCTGTAAACCTGTTGATGATTTTTTTGTTATTATTAATACATAGTTTATTACCCTTATATATTCTGGCCAGGTTACACATTTCGCAGCATTTTTGGCGACATCGAATATGAGGTTATTCCAACGTAAGTTGTCATTGACACACATGCGGGGAATGGAAGATTTTTTGGTTTCGACGATGCAAGTGCCGTTCATGGAAAATGGCTGGGTGTTTAAATTTCGCTTTAACGACAGCAGACCGCATTGTGCTTTGGAAGCATTAAATTCTGTTGTTAGTTCGCCAATTGGTTATACTGTTTATTAGACAACCCTTCGACCGATGAAAGATTGAAAGACCAGTGTTGAGACAATCTCGGTTCTGGTCCAATCGCAAGTGAACGATAAAAAATATAAATTTCCATGAATAGCTTAAAGAATATAGCACAAAAGAAAATCAAAACATAGAATATACAAGAACTGAAATCATAGAAAACTTGTTTTGGGAGATGTACATAGAGCAGATAAGAGAATAACTAGGTATTGCATTTTAATGAATTAAGTGAAGTAATTAACATGCTTATGCACATCTCAATTGAATTGTTTCTAAACACTGATACTGTTAATATCGGAATTTAATAAGATTAACATACGCTTCCGTTGCCGTTCGACTGCCGAAGAGCCGGAACGTGAGTCCGGAAGCCAATATGAAAAGCAGAGAGCAGGTAACGTCGTCAGCAGAGGAATTTATTGGATTGACAGACAAGGGATCGTTAATGAAAGTTAAAAAGAGTGTCGGAGACAAAACGGAGTCCTGGGGTGGCACACCAGCATTTATTTTATGAATTGCAGACAGAATTACAAAGCGTAATTCAACCTACAAAATACCATCCTCACCTGTACGTGGTGTACCATGCTTTAGACTAACGAGGCTATGGTGACCGAGTAGGGGCGGTATAACCCCAACCTGTCCGGATCAACCAAGTTCGGTGATAGAAGCCGTAGTGCGAAAGACTAGGGGCTCAAATATTTGAACCTGCCTTAGGCACCAATACCCTAGGCATTAAGACCGAGTACAGTAAGGTCTTAATTATGGCATATTGCAAACAACGATTTGGATTTTGGAAGCTATGAGGACTGACTGACTGACTCTTACCCGAGTAAGCTGGAGTGAAATCCGGCTAATGATACACACACCCTCGTCCCGCTAAAACCTTGGCAGGACTCAAAGAACGCTCAATGTTACGTCACCATTAGGTTGGTGGTGTAGGTACAGATGTAATATTTCTGTTTAGGACCGATCTGGCTCTGGCACAGGACCCCACAAGGGACTGTGTCAACTCTCGCATGGCCTCACAACTTGCATAGATAACCATGGGATCGCTGGTCACTACACATCCGAACGTTGATAACGGCTTTGTGTGGGGACCCTAAAGAAATTAACACAACAAAAATAACAACAACAACAACACCAAACACCCAGAAAACAAATAACAAATCCGTTCCAAAAACCGCGATAATACGAAGATCTCCTGCCGGACCGACAACACCCCATACTCCAGTAAGTGTCGGTCTACCGGAGACGAATCGAGCAATAATGGAAGGAACCCCAGGCCAACCAGCTTTCCTTAAACGAGGAGAGCAAATAAAGGAGTTGGCCGGAATACTGGTTGACGCCAAAAGGCGTTCTATACACCAACCGATGAGGGACACAATTGAAAGCATTCGCTCTCTCTATGATGTCTCAGCTATACAGATGCAAGATGAGAAGGCGAAAGAGGTTATTAGAAAGAGCATCGCCTCACAAACAGCCCCATATCTTCAACCAACCACTGATCCAAAACGAAAGTCGACTCCTGAAGAAAAAACCATGGAGCCGTCACGCAAGTAACGGAAAACGGAAAAAACGAACAAGAAAGAATTTTCAAAAGATACGCTACCGGAAACGGACAAAACAAAGAGAAGGCACAAAGAAAAGTGCAGAGCAGGCTCACGCAAATGAAGCAGCGCCATCATCGAGGAACCAGCCTGGACTAAAGTAACCAAAATACCACCAGGAAGAAAATAGTCGTCGAGAAAGCCAAACCTGACGCAATTGTAATTGAGTCCAAGGGAGAAGCCACATACGCCTAGATACTCCGTAATATAAAAGCAGATCCCAAACTAGAACAAGTTGGTAAACCAAGGGAAAACTACTACCGCTCAGGAATAGCGTCAGCAAGGCCGATGACGTAAAGGCCGCAATAAGCGAAGGTCTAGGAAAAAAGGCAGAGGTCCGAACCTTTACAAAACGCATTACTATTGAATGCAAAAACATGGATGACCATGTCGACCAACCCGTTGTCTCACTGACACGGCAACATCACACAACGAATATGTAGACTCAAAATTTTACACTAAACTTGTTATTGCCTGTCTACTAGGGCGAGAATTACGACCGAAAATTGGAGTTATCGCTCTTAAAGTTGCAGTCACCGACTCCGAATTAGAAAATTTTTATAATTTGCAGACGTTGCTCGTTCATGTACTTTACCATGATGAAAATGTTGAGTTTACTGAATAAATTGACAGTGACAGTTTGATGATTAGTAAAAGAGTGCGTTCACAAATTAAAATCAAAGTTTTCAAGTCCCTATTGGAAAGTGATATAACGTAATCGACGCAAATCAAAACGACGCAAATCGAATTAACGATTCTCATGTACATATTTTCACTACATTTGGTTTAATTGGTAGCAGAATAAAATATATTATTAAAAATCCAAATGTTTATTACTTGTAATATGTTATATTTAATTTCTTAGGAACCAAAATATTAATAATAAATAATAGGAACATAAATATTTCATAAAACTATATAAATCAGTTAGATAATTAATAAATTTTAAATATATGCAGCTTCAATAGTAAGGACATTTAATTCATTTAATTAATTGTAAAGTTTCAATGGGCATTTCTGTTGACGGATTTGGTTGTCGTGTTGATTTGATTAAAAACTGGTCTATAGATTGTTGAATTGTCACTGTCTTTTTATCCAAATAAATTTCTATTTAATAATTGATGGTGTCTGTCAAGGATTTTGTTACTTTTAAACTACGTTTCTCATCAGGATCATTATCAGAAAAAATTTCCATTACCTGTGAAATAAGTTGCATCGGTTTCAAAATAAGAATAGTTGTTAATTTCTTTTCTTCAACACCCACTTCAGGTGAAACAATATCATCTTTCAAAGCGTGTTCAACACTCATACCAATCAAATGCGTTATCAATAACTCATCAATATCGCGCTCCTCCATACCCTCAAAGTTTGCTGCTGCTGCTAATTCGGTAAGATCTCTACGAACGGTTGGTACATCATCAATTTCTGCTATATCTTTACTAATGTATTCTGGCCATATTTGACGCCAACTTCTGCTCATACATGATTTTTTTATTTTTATCCATGGCAAATTGATATTTTCGATAACCATCATGATATTATAATTTTTCCAGAACTCTTTCATTAACAGTTTATCTTCTCCATCAATTTCTGTGATAAGCTGACCAAACGTACGTTGTACGAGTATATAATAGAATTTAAAGCATTTGGAGGCATAAATACAACTTTTATATTTTCAGCAAATCCATCTGAATACATTGGATGTCCAGGAGCATTGTCTAATATCAACCACACTTTAAAGTTAATATTTTCAGCAGAACAATAGGCTTTTAAGTCAGCAATTTTCTACCCAAACTTTCAATAGAGCTGCAGTCACCCAGGCCTTATTTTTCGCACGCCAATAAATCGGTTTTAGTTTTTAGTTTTAAATGCATTTTATTTACTTAATCATTAACTCTTACATACTAACAAAAAATGCTTAAATGCTAGCTTAAAATTACTTATCAATCTTATATTAACTTACTGGCCCCACACAGGCGCTCTAAGCTACTCTAAATTCTTATAACTATGTCTTTCGACTTTATTTACATTTTGCTTAGAACTATTTATATTGAATACTTAAGGCTAAGAAAAAATATTTGTTAAGAAAAACTTAGCATATGGACATAATTTTTTATTTTTATAAAAACTTAGTATCTAACTTAAAATAAACCTTAGCCTACCTAACCTAAATGCACAATACACACATAAACACACATAGACATTATACACAATCATATACATACATATATCAGTATACACTTTTGTATACACTGATATATGTATATGTTTCTTAAATGCTAACCTAAACCTATGTAAGCTGGCCATCAATATTTACTGAGCAAATAGATTGGTCAGCTCTGCCTCATTAGTGAGGCTGGTCCGTAATTGACGGAAACGACGACGAAACATCTTCTCCATCATTCAACCACCAGAAATGCTGGTGCTGCCGAACGACATCCCTCTTATCGCGATTCCCCACCGCCCTACTGAACCTGTGGCGATCCACACTGCCGTGTGCGACGTCTCTGTTGTAGTTGAGTCGCCTGTCCCCAGCTGTCCGAGCGACATGGAAGATTAACGGCACCGCTGATCTATCCTGGATCAACCCTATCTGATCTAGGTAGAGGAATGCTTCTGGTGGAACGAAGCCGTTAGAGCGCACACTCTCGTGGTAAAGGTAATTGGGGTAGTAAGCCCCAGATATCAGGTTATTCGTCGAAGTCATTGCTCTTGCAATGTGCATTCGAGTCAGCTTAATTACGAAATTGTCCACTCGTATTAGGTTCGCCCTGTTGTAAAGGACCTCATTAGGATAGAATTTCTTGTACGCCGACTCTGGTGTTCTGTACAAGCGACGACAAGCCCTAAGGCAAGCCCTCTCAAACACCCGAATCTTTTCCATTAAGCTTGCTCGTACATTGAACCACACGGGACACCCAAATACCAGCATGGGCCTGATAAGAGCCATGTAGCAGTTTACCTTTACCCTCGCATCGAGTTGGCTTCTATAAAACAGTCTCTTTGTAAGGGCAGAGGCGCCTTTAGCTCTGGCCAGAGCAGCATCTACATATTTGCCAAAATACAAAAACTGATCTAGCCAGATCCCAAGGTATCTGACTACATTTCGACAGGCAAGAGGCTGTCCGTGTTGTCCAATGATAGAGAACTTTCGCCAATTTTTTCTGGTATCCTTAGAGGCTCCAGACAACGGCGACCTAAAGAGAATGGTTTCCGACTTCTGAAAGTTGATTTTCAACTTCCAGTCATCGCAAAATCGTCTTATCTTATCGAAGTCACGCTGTAAGAGACTATTAATGACCTCGATTTTTTGACCTGTTCTGTACGCTATCAAATCGTCTGCGTACGCAATAGTATGGGGAAGTGAACCTATCAAGTCGCTTGTAAAAATGTTGAATAGGATCGGCGAATTGACCGCGCCTTGCTGAAGACCATTTTTAATTTGAAATATTCCAACAGAAGTCACATCACCATTTTTCACGATGAACTGTCTGTTGTGTAGCATATTATAAATAATGTACAAGAGTGCTTTACTGATCCCCAGCCTAGTCAGCTTATAGAAAAGACCATCTAACCATACGGTATCACACGGTAGGTCACCCTCTCTGGTAATAACATTATTTGCCATATTTTCGTCGCTGAACCGGGTGAACCCAGAGCCCTCGGATAGCCCTTTTGAATGTAGAAGTCGTGCACCAAGACGCGATTGTCCAGGTCATAATTAGGGCCAATAGTGTCAGTGGCCTTGTATACTTTCTGGAAAGTCGCCCCTATGGCCTCAACTTTCTCCTGTGGATCCTCGATCACAAAGAAGTCGTCATCATCAGCGGCCTCGTTTGGATCGATACCTGCTATTGTCAGTAACCGTTCGTTGTCTGTTGTCCGGGCTATTTTAAGACACTGAAAGTAGTTTTGATTTTTTCTCCGAAATAGTGTATTTATTTGCGGAAACATATTCGGGTTACTGGTGTTTATAGCCCGAACCTTGTTGTTCAAATGCAAACTTACAGAAATTCTGTAATTCTCTTTTATTATTATTATTATTATTTGCACATTTTTAATCAACGACTTCAGTGTCCTAATCTCCGGGTTTTGTCTGTCAGTTAACTGTCTATCCAAGTTTTTGAGTCTTGTCAGAAGTCTACTTTTCTGTCGGTGTAGTGCATCAATAGTAGGAATATCTTACATATAATCTTGCACATGTCAATCACTTACACATCACAATCACCAAATTCAACCTTACTTCGGGAGCATGTAAGACGTGGTGATTACGGATGTCGTGTAACTGGCGATAGCGTACACTCGGAACAGGAGAACCCAGCATATCTTCGAGTCTTAAACCAGCGGATGGGCAAGCACAATACAATGATAATATCCGTACACACGAAGCAGGAGAACGCACATCTGCGTGTGTTGAACCAATGGTCGGACAAGCGGTGAACAACGGCCAACAAAGGTCCTTCCAACTAAATATGGATATGGAAGGCACCGCCCCCTTTATGAGCATCGAATGGCGAGGTATCCCTGTTCCCCCATCCACGCTTCAAGAGCGGATCCTTTCACTCCATTACACACAATTAAAAGAAATGTAAATGCACGCACTTACGTCCTCCATCATCCGACAGCTCCGTTACACAAAATAATATCGCTAAATAATTTATATCAAACCACGCAATACTTTACGATAAAACAATAAGTATACATTAATATATTATATATACCAAAAATATATCGTAAATTACGATGATAATATAAACCTTAATATTTAAGTGTAATTCACTAATATATAAACCTACACTAAAACCTCAGTTTGCGTCGTTCACCAAATTTTGTGGTTTCGAAGTTGCGTCGATATTATTTCGGTTTGCCTTTTTGTTGTTTCTTTTTTCATTTTTTTTTTGTACAAAGGGGATTCCCCAAGTTTAATATTTATGTACATACATATGTACGTAAAGTCAGTCAGTTTGGAGAAATATTTGCAACAGTGAAGTTTAAATTTTTTGCAGTGAACATTAAAATGAGCCAAAAGTGAAGACAAATTAATTTGGAATTAAAACTGGAAATTTTAAAACGTTTCAAATCTGGAGAAAAAGCTGCTGATATTGAAAGAAGTCTTGATTTCACTCCCACCACAGTAATTTGTACCCGCGATGCAGATAAAATAAAAGAGTAGACTGCTACACCATTACAGTCTAAACAAATTACAAAGAAAATAATTCCTCTTGTGGTAAAAATGGAGTCGCTTGTTAGCGTTTGGATAGAAAACCAAAATCAACGAAGGATGGCACTTAGCAAAATGGTTATTCAGAAAAAAGCGTTGACCTTGTTTAATGATCTTAAATATAGTTTTCCTTTATCAATTGGTGGATACATATATTATGGACCAAATTTACATAATGTGGCGTTGAAAGGAGAAGCAGCTAGTGTAGATATTCCAGCTGCAAATAAATTTAAACATCAATTAAAAGTCATTGTTGAAGAATGTGGATATTCTCCTCAGTAAGTTCTGAATGTCGATGAAACAGGTCTATTTTGGAAATGCCTACCAAGGAGAACGTACATTTCTAAATGCGAAAAATCTTCTCCTGACTATGTATAAGTCAGCAAAGATCGGCTTACATCGGCTTCTTCTAGGAGGAAATGCAGAAGGCGATTTTAAGTTTAAGCCTATTCTGGTCTACCATTCTGAAAATCTGAGAGCTTTTAGAAATGTGAAAAAGTGTGTACTTCCGATTTATTGATTGGTGGGGTCAGCACGATGTCATGTACAGACTCGGTCTTAAAGCGACGGATAATCCGTCGTTTCCCTGAGGCGGGTCTTATTTGGATCTACTGCTGTACGATGAACGCATACGACTGACAGGTACGAATTTACAAACGCTAAACTGTCTGCGCACATTTGTGTACGACAGTGACCATTGCGGTTTTAGCACCGAAATTACAGTTCCTAACGAAATTGCGGAATTGGAGGAGTTTGTCCAAAGATATTCTTACAACTACAGTAAAACTCGATGGACACGCTTCTCCGCAACCTTGGCAAGAGCGCTCTCCTCGAACACGCTCCATCCACCGTCCAATAGGAATTTGTCAAACGAGGAGATCGACAATTACCTAAACAAAATGGACGAGACAATTAAACAAACTATGGACACTACAATACCGCGGTATCGACGCACGGCTGTAAACACCAGCAACCCGAATATGTTTCCGCAAATAAATAAACTATTTCGGAGAAAAAATCAAAACGACCTTCAGTATCTTAAAATAGCCCGGACAACAGACAACGAACGGTTACTGACAATAGCAGGCATTGATCCAAATGAGGCCGCTGATGATGACGACTTCTTTGTGATCGAGGATCCACAGGAGAAGGTTGAGGCCATAGGGGCGACTTTCCGGGAAGTATACAAGGCCACTGATACCACTGGCCCTAATTACGACCTGTACAGTCGCGTCTTTGTGCACGACTTCTGCGTTCGAAATGAAATAGAGAACTGGCGATCCGAGGGCTCTGGTTTCACCCGGTTTAGCAACGAAAATATGGCAAATAACGTCATTGCCAGAGAGGGTGGCCTACCCCCATTCATTTCGAAGCAAGGACTCCATGAGATCTTCGACACAATCAGAGCAAAGAAATCAGTGGGGACCGATGGTATTCCGAATATCGTGCTTCGACATCTTCCTCTAGAAGCGGTGGACATTTACACCACCCCGTTTAATAATGCATTGAATAATGCACATTATCCAGTGCATTGGAAAACGGCGGTGGTTCAACCTATCCCCAAAAAGGGAAAGGATATATCCAATCCGGCGAATCTCCGGTCGATAAGTCTCCTTCCGAATATCAGTAAGGTTTTTGAGAAAGTAATCAATAGAGCTCTGTCTAGGTGGGTTGAGGACAAACATATAGTTCCGGATAATTAATTCGGTTTTAAGGCAGGAAATGATATCTCAAATGCCGCGTCTGAACTGGTGTCGGATATCCAATGGAATAAAGGCAAAAACCAATGTACTGTTGTCTGCCTTCTTGACTTGGAGAAGGGCTTCGACACCGTATGGTTAGAGAGTCTTTTCTATAAGCTGACTAGGGTCAGCCTCTATAAGAGGCTAGGGATCAGTAAACCACACTTGTACATTCTTTATAATATGCTAACCAACAGACAGTTCATCGTGAAGAATGGTGATGTGACTTCTGTTGGAATATTTCAAATTAAAAATGGTCTTCAGCAAGACGCGGTTAATTCGCCGATCCTATTCAACATTTAAACAAGCGACTTGATAGGTTCACTTTCCCATACTATTGCGTACGCTGACGATTTGATAGCGTACAGAACAGGTCCAAAAATCGAGGTCATTAATACTCTCTTTCAGCGTGACTTCGATACGATAAGACGATTTTGCGATGACTGGAAATTTAAAATCAACTTTCAGAAGTCGGAAATCATTCTCTTTAGGACGCCGTTGTCTGGAGCCTCTAGGGATACCAGAAAAAATTGGCGAAAGTTCTCGATCATTGGACAACACCGTCAGCCTCTTGCCTGTCGAAATGTAGTCAGATACTCGTACCTTGGAATCTGGCTAGATCAGTATCTGTATTTTGGCAAAAATGTAGATGCTGCTCTGGCCAGAGCTAAAGGCGCCTTTGCCCTTAGAAAGAGACTGTTTTATAGCAGCCAACTCGATGCGAAAGGTAAAGGTAAACTGCTACATGGCCCATATCAGGCCCATGCTGGTATTTGGGTGTCCCGTGTGGTTCAATGTACGAGCAAGCTTCATGGAAAAGATTCGGGTGAGAGGGCTTGCATTAGGGCTTGCCTTCGCTTGTACAGAACACCAGAGTCGGTGTACAATTTTTTTTATCCTAATGAGGTCCTTTACAATATGGCGAACCTTCCATGTCGCTCGGACCGCTGGAGACAGGCGACTCAACTACAACAGAGACGTCGCACAGTGTGGATCGGTTCAGTAGGGCGGTGGGGAATCGCGATAAGAGGGATGTCGTTCGGCAACACCAGCATTTCTGGTGGTTGAATGATGGAGAAGATGTTTTGTCATCGTTTCCGTCAATTACGGACCAGCCTCACTAATGAGACAGAGCTGACCAATCTGTTTTCTCTGTAAATAGCGATGGCCAGCTTACATAGGTTTAGGTTAGCATCTAAGAAATAATTATAATTGTGTATAATGTCTAAGTGTGTGTATGTGTTTATTGTGTATCTAGGTTAGGTAGGCTAAGGTTTATTTTAAGTAAGATATAATAAAATCACAATGGTAAGTGCTCTAGATAATATAAGAACACAATTCGATTTGAATAACGTGATAATACTGTGTTTGCTTGATTTTTCAAAGACGTTTGACTGTGTTAAACACGCACTTTTATATGAAAACCTAATGTCTTAATTTGGGTTCAGTTCAAGAGCCGCTCGCTTTTTAAAAGACTATGGGTTGTATGTAATAGAATGAGTTCAAGTTGTTTATTCACTTTTCTGAGATCTTTCATTTCATGGTATGCGAAAAGAAATACATTGAACGAGTTAGATCTCAAGTTGTGTTAGCTTAACAATTTTTTTATAAAGTCATACTTCTGAAAAAAATACATTTTAGTTGCATGTATGTCCATTTAGTTTCTTAGAAGTAATAACGGGTTTAAGGAACAACAAAAACTTGAAAATGTTGGCCATTTAGCGTGGAGCAAGGCTAATGACAATGAATTTAATTGTGAAAAGCAGTATGAGGGAGGAAATATTTGCGTGTGCAATAATAGCCAAGATTCGCTTCCTGTGTTCTTAGTAGAAGGCTTCACCGAACACAGTCAAAAGGCTGAACTCATTGAGTAGTGCTTAGGTTCAACGTCACAATGGAACACCCCAATGAACTTGCTAGTCAAAGCACAGAAAAAGAATCCTAAGCCAGCCAGGAATGTACAATTGTAAGTGTCACGATTGTCCAAGGCATAGGCAGATTCAACAAATTCTTTCGGATATCTCCAAAAAAGCTGTTTACGCGCATTCCGTATGTCCAAATCTAAGGGTGATTGGCTCTTCCATTATTTGGCTAAGAGTCAAAGGTACTAATGTATTGAAAGAAGGCCGGACTTTGAGATTAGACCTTAAATCATAATCGACATAATATCAGGACATCGAAAAGGTCGAAGGGGCTCTAGGCACACTCTGAAAGGCTACAGTCTGAAAGGTAGTTGATGAGGAGAATACCGAGTGCTAAAAGTCCAACTCTTCCAGCGGTGACAGAGGATAGAAACAGATTGGCCAAATGGCACCCACTGAAATCAACCAAGCTCTCGGAACCGAAATTTTTTCACCCCAAACAGGGCTAAAAGGAAGAATGTTTCTGGCATTTACTCTATCAACGGATTTTTCTGGGATGAAACCTATGTACTGATGAAACCTATGCTGAAACCGACACAGGTAAACGGTAATTGAACTTTTTACTCCACGCAGCAAACTCTTCAACGCCTTAGAAAGTGCCAAAAATACCACTAGAAGCATATACTTTCGAAGTTTATTTTAAATATGATTCCGTACTCCCAACAACACCAAAGCAAACTTAGTGAATACCGTTATTCCAGAAAAATGAGACTCATCACTGCTGCAATGCTAATGCACGTCAAGTCTATTAATGCTCTCCCCAAACCCTGAATAAAGCATAAAGTCTCCTTATCAGAGCCTTTTCACAACCAACACTTTAAAAAAAGTTGAAATTGAGCTGAGTAACATAACACCCGTAGCTAGTACCTATTACTTGTTGTGGTGACGTAATGGGGCGATCAAACACGTTGTTACTTCGTTTCGTGGTTTCAAGTCGTCTAACGCCGATTGCATATGTACGAGTATATCCACTTATACTACGAAAAGGTTTAGACCAGATGCTGGTAACTATGTATGATGATAATGTCTATTTCATTTCTAACCCTGGAGTGGCATACAAACTGATCCACACTGCCGCACACTTAGGTAAATTGTGTTATGTAATAAGGGATGTACTAGCACCTAAGGGACAGGCATACACGGAGGCCTATTGGTTTATTGTGATCCTCTGTTGATGTTGTTAGAGTATGATGTTATTATTATTATTATTATGGGGGTGCTTCTTAGCTTGTGGTGACTGAAAACCAGCCAGAGCTTTTAACAGATCTAATGAGATCGTTCAGTTTTGCTTTGCTGCGGTCCTCAAGTTCTCCAAAAAGTCTGTACCTCACGTGTTTGTACGGTGTATTTGTAGTTTAGGGCAGTTACATAGCAAGTATATGTTGGTCTCTCTATTTCCTCTTCGTTCATACAGCTTCTGCAATAATCTTGAGAAAAGGCTCTTATTCAGCATCTACAAGTACCCTGTAGCTATACGGAAGCCTTCTTTGTTGAGAACGAGGAGGGTACGTGTTATCCCGCTGTCTAAGTTTGGGAGCGTGAGATGGCACAGTCACTCCTGGAGATCCAGGCTTTGTTGGATCGTTCTATGGCCATAAGTTCTATTTTGCGTTTCATGGTTTCATTTGGTATATTTATTCTGTTGTATGTGTTACTAATGTGCAGAGAGGGACCCTTTCTTGATAGTTTCGTGGGTAGGCTAACCATAGATGCCAGAGGTCGGAATCCTGTTATCATAGCTTGAGATTTCAATGTGTGGGTCGCGGAATGGGGCTGTGTAAGGGCAAACTATTAAAGGCATTCATGATCCTTGACTCAGTACTTTTAAACGGCGGCAATGAACACATTCTGCAGGAATGGAGTAGGCTCGCTCATCGATAATAAATTCCGAGACCCACAGCCGAAGAGATAATTAACGCTTGTAACAGAGTTGCGAACAAAAGAGTCCCAGGGAGAGATGGCATACCAAATATAGCCTTTAACGCTGCGGTCAAAACCAGAATGGACATAATTCCGGACATTTATAACGCTTTTTTGAACTAAGGAGTTTTTTCTAACCAGTGGAAGTAACACAAACTAGTACTACAATACTCCCAAAGGAGGCAAACGCAGACTCATCAGTCTACCGTCCGTTATGTATGCTGGATACGATAGGAAAAGTATGTATTGGTGAGTATCATCTCTAATAGATTAGAAGCACCCATTGAAGAAGCAGGATGACTATCAGAACATCAGTACGGTTTTCGATAGTTGGTTGCTGATACAGTATTAATTACTAGTAGAAAACGAAAAGTAACCATTGTGCCCACAGTAGGTGAACATGAAATAGCATCCAAGTCAGCAATAAAATATTAAGGAACACCTGGAATATGTGAGTTCCAAATCTTCGCTGGTGAATGCCGAATACTAGAAGACCCATGTATAGCACAAGTCAGTAGTGCTTTATGGATCGCCAATCTGGGCCAAAGCTATAAAAGTGAAATCATACAAAAGGAAAATCAAAGCAGCCCTGTGCAGCAAGGGTGATCAGCGCATTCCGTACAACCTCGGACGAGGCGGATTGCGTTATCTCAGGAACGCTTCCAATTGATATAATTGCAGAATAGCTGCAGAGAAGGTTCATAAAGAACAGATAAGAAGGGAGTCTACCACATAGTGAAACCGACTCAAAAGAAAGAAACATCGGTTTAAGGCAGTGGCAACAACGCTGGAGATTCTCTTCAGAAGGTCGATGGACTTTTCGACATATTGCGACTATCGAAACTTGAATAAACTGCAAACATGGAGAAGTTAATTTGTACATAACATAAATACTATCAGGACATGGCTGTTTCCGTTCAGATCTACACTATTTTAAAAACAATGGTTCTCCTGTCCATTTTGTAGTAATAATCCTGAAGGCCCGGAGTATGCATTCTTCCACAGTCCAAGATTCCAGTTACAAAGAGAAGCTCTTTAGGGAATACTGGAAGAAGCAACAAATCCCAAGAACATAGTACGGCACTTGTTAGATTCAAAAAATAAGTGGAATATGATGAGCCTCTTTGCGCGAAATATACGCCGCTCCGGCGAGGAACATACTACCGTAGCACCATTTAGCGACAACCGATGCAGGCACAGCAAAACGACACAAATCTTCACTTACAGAACTCCGTCAAAACTAAAATCCCTATACATACCTAGATACACTACGCATATGTACATAAATACATTCACAGCCTCAGTCAACACTATGACAACAAAACGAGTATTTGGACAAACAGCTATGGGAGCTTAAAGCTACGTCCGTACCCCATGAAGTTATAGCTTACGACGGTTGCATGGGGTGAAACAAGGACGTTAGGTTTAGTGGGTAAGAGTCTCATATTGACACAAAAAACCTCTTTCTTGCTAGCTCATCCCAGGAACCCAACAGATATTCACTTGGTGAGATCCGAAAACTCTACATAGAGATTGACGACATTTTTGTACCTTTATTGCTTTGGTGGTTTCACTTGCCAAGGCTTTTATGGCTGCTTGTCTGTGCAGCATTACGAATGACAAATATTTCTGACTGACAAATATAACGTTCGCCCGGAATCTTGAAGTAGTACTAGATATGTAGCATTTCACAATAGACTCCAGCTCCTGTACCAGAAATGATGTGGAGAAACTGCTATCAAAGTTTACGCTAGCTACGATGTTGTCACCACATTTCGCCAGTTTTGATAGTTCGTACCACTGTGTTATAGAAGCGTGTTTTAAATTGCAGTACGTCCATAAACCTGATTCTTTTTCAGTTTAAGTAATCGAGCTTTTGGAAGCTGTGCGGAATTCGTCTAAAGGAAGAAGGTTGGGCATTATCTCTAATGCAGCTTGAGGAGCGGGCTTTAGCGCTCCTGTTACTACGACATACCCTCGTCATTAACTTCTGAGATAACTGTGAGTATTTTGAGATAACTAATCCTTTCCGCGGCTTTTGCCCAAACCAGCTCAAAATGGGTCTACCTATGGGCGTGTACGTCGAGTGTATTATACATGGTCTTAGTCCCCAATGTTTACCAAAGGTTCATGGGCATGTATGGAATGCTATTATTGCTTTTTTGGTTCTTTTATCGATGTTTTGATATGTATAGGATAATTTCTATATATTTAACTTCGGATGAAAGTTGTGTCCTTAAACCGTTGATCTAGGAAAGATTAAACTTTTCTAGATTACTTTTTCTTATGAAAAACAGTAGTTCGGTTTTTGACAGATTTATCCGTAAATCGTTTTGTGTGGTCCAATTTACGAGTATGTTCAAGGACGGCGAACTTTTACACTGAAAATCAGAAAAGATGACTAAGAGCCCGCTAAGCATTTTAGGCTTTTCAGTCGGACTTCTTTCATCTTGAAGAACATGGGGAGAATGGTCGGGTTTCATGTGTACAAAACAATTTTGCGAATGCATCCTTAGTGCAAGATGTAAGATAAATATTTTGCGTTACTGCGTTTCAAAGACTAAAGGACGCACTCGACAAGAAGGAGAACGCGTTGTATATTTAAATGGACGTTGAGGGTACTTTCGACAAGGCAACTTTTGACGGCATGCATAACTCGGCCAGACAACACGTTTTGGGGATAAAAGCAATGACGGTAAATAAGACCTTAATTGGATGGTGAAACAGAGGACCAAGGCCAGGTCAGACTTCTGGCATCGTACGAAAGCTTTCTGATAGATATGGACTTTTCATCGTTTTAGATGTTCTGAGTCTACACGGCAGTGGTTAGGCCAATTATATGCTACGCGTCGTTTGGTATACGAAGCTTTCATGAAAATAAGTTACAGCTACTAGCACCACTCAGTCTCAGACGACCTTTCCTTAACACATCTGCCTCCGATCTAGATATACGGATGAATCTCCATCTCCTTGATATTGATATCATGGGCTACGCTTCCAGAGCTATCTTCCATTTAAAAAAGAGAAGTTTTAGTAGGTTTACAACAAATATTTAACGAACAGATAACAATGCTCAAGTCCAAAAAGTTCTCCTCTCGGTATACATCCCGGAAATCAGGAATCATCAAATTGACGATTGACCTGAACGCACTCATTGTTTCTGGCTAGAGTCATCGCGTGCATAACAAACAAGAGTGACTCATCATCATGGACCTAGACAAGACTGCTCGGCTCTTGTATTGTAGTTCCAGCGAAGAAGAAGAAGAAAAACTTTGTACCACCTGAGAAATTTCCCATAGGAAAGTGAGAATTTATTCGTCGGGCATAGGTTACGTAGCAATTTTAATTATAAATACTTGCGTAGGAGTGTGATACAATGATAATGACCTATCCCTACTCGTGACCTCTTTGGCAACACCTTTTTTGATTTCGTACTCTAGTTATAAATATCTAAACGCATTCAGCCTGTTATCACCACAGAGCGCCGTAATACAATACGTGTCAAATCAATAACTTCTTAACCCTCACATTTTGTTCATATACGAGTACAACATGTATCTTTTCAAATGCTTCTACGATAACCTTAGATAAACTTTTAATTTTCCATATAAATAAAATACTAAGACGAATCCTGCAAACCTTTACGAATTCTCAGACGTTTACCTTTTACAATTTTATTCAATAATCTCAATCCTTCGGTCGAAGGACTTCGGTTTCGGATTCCTTTTATCGGATGGATGCAATTCTGTAGTGTTGGAATTGGAATCCTCGAAAACTATTCAATTTCAGTGATGGCCAGTGAAGCCTTCACTGAAAAGTAACCTACATCACATAGGAATCGGACCACGACATAGTATCCTGTGGCGTGTGTTTTTCATCTGGATACAATTGAATCATTACTTATTTAAGGAATTTGGATTTTCGGTTCTTTTTTTTTCATTTCAATTGACCACATCCTTTTTGCGTTTAATATTCGTTTCCAATTATTCGGTTATTTTTAGATACAATATCGAAACAGTTCCCAAAAAGGATGCGTTCAAGAAATTACACTAAATGTTGACCTGGGACTCAAGAGGGCATAAAATGATACGGTGCTTGAGTTAGTACGTGTACGGGATGAGGTTCTCTGTAGTTTTCCACTAAAATAAATCGACCGGAATAAACTATTGATAATGATAATGATTTAGTGAAGGCAATTCGAAGGATTTTTACGGATTTCTCTATATGTACAAGGATTTTAGTATTTAATTCAACATTGGTATAGATTGTAGTAGATACTTGTCAATAATTATGAATTATTATCATTTGTATATATTGATGTAAAGTATCATGAAGCAATGAGTATTTCAGTCCAACAATGAATTGTAGTTTAACGGCATTATTACATAATTTGGAAAGGGAGGGAAAAGTCTGGATAGAAGTATAATGAGCAACTACGAGTATTATACAAAAAACTTCCTGTTGATAGCATTGACAGTTGCACATTCGCATTTCAAGCTGAAATACATGCGCAATAGAGCTCTAGATTAGAAGAAACCTAAACAGGCCTGTTATTAAAATGAAGCAGCTTGTCTAATAAATCCTTTGAGATAACTCAAAAAAATTTATGTGACAGCATTAACAGGGTTAACTGAAACTGGATGAAAGGAGATATCGGCAATAATGGTGTATATTAGTCATGTCAGGATTATTATGCTTGATACCGATTAGTTCCACGAAAACCTGCCCAGAAAACTGGCTAAAAGCTAAGTCACTCTTTTGCTGGATGGAAAGTAGAGGTAACAGAAATAGTAACCACTTTTTACCATCAGCTTTTCTCAAAACAACGAAACAGCTAGAACTCAGAAACATACAATAGCCGGATTTCCAACAGGACAATATAAAGTCACGATTATTATACTCATAGATATATCGATTATGCAATGACGACAACCAATCAGGGCATCATCTAATTTTGCGCTGAAAGACCTTTTAGAGACGTCAAGAAACATTTTTTTGATCTGCCGGCAACTTGAAGAGTCATGCTATCTGCAGTTATGCTCACACGAAATCCAACTATCAGTCCCAACTCAGGCACATCTTCTACGAAACTCTCAACGGGGTCTTGAAGAGCACTTTCATCGGCTAACTTATTTTCCACGATCTCATTGTGACCAAGTACTCACACGACACTCAGTGAATCCAGATTTCCGTCCGCTTTTAGAGATGTGTTGCATTCTTAAACCAACTTGGTGGGCCCGTAGTGAAGCTCGATCGATACGAATGCGATCAAAATTGCGTATATTTTCGCTTGTAAAATAGTCGCAAGTTTTCCTAACGAGGAGTCGACCTTCAACAAGATATCATCGTCTTATATAGGTTTTGGAGCCATCAATGAAAATACGACTACATTCGAGGCTCTACTGGCAATTTCGTACCAAAAGTCAACTCTTTTTAAATAGAAGATGACCTTGAGATCGCAAATCATGATATGAATATTAAGAATAGAAAGATTCATAAGGCTTCTAAAGCGTGTTAGGGCTGCCTGCGCTTTAGAGCAGGAAATCGCTAAATATCATTCAAAAGTCAATACAGCTAGATCATCTGCCTGAGTTTCGACCATAACTATTGAGAACGTTAAGCCGTGAGTTGGCTAATATCCTGCTGGCAGTGCAATAAGGATGCCGCCGTTCTAGGAACCCCTCTTTATCCCCATCATAACATATTGGCTGAAGTCAGTATCCACAGTTGTGGTCCTATTTAACAGGATTGTGGTTACGCACAAGATTGGTGATTCATTTATGCCGCCGCCTCTGGCCGAAGTGTATATACCTGTGAAAGTACCGAGCGCATTAAGTCCGACTTTAACTGTGCCCACTGGATTTTCGAACGCAGCAATGCAGGAATTTCCGCTATGCAAGTCATGTTGCACTTTGGATGCATTCGCAAAGTAGTTTTGCGCACATGAAGCTCCACCATTCTTCCCATGCTCTTCCACATGAAATATGCAGACTGGCAGGTATAAAGCTCTTGGTGAATGTATAGTCGTCTTTAATAACTTATGGAATGGTGGCTACTTTTATTGGGGATCTGCATGGCGATTGATCGGGAAACTGCTATAACTTGGGGGCCCCCGTCCAATTATCAAGGCTTCGCCCATCAATGACGTTGTCTAATAAAAAGCGGGGGCAGAGCAAAGTACTGGTCTTATCGTAATGGTTTATAGATGACGCCACTGAAGGTTGCAACTGTTATAATTTACTGGTCATAGGTTTTGTTGGCAGCAGGACCACCGGTAGTCGCTACCAGGACTTAAATCATGGTATCATGGGAGTCAGGAGCCTACCGGTTCTCGGTCCAGGCCTAACTTGTTAGAGGTAGGCTCCTCCTGTTAGGGTCATGGTGGCTGTGATTTAAACCCAAATCGCGGGAAGGGTCTTTGACCCAATGTAAAGTTGCAATAAGTACTGGGTGCCGTGACCCTAAGACCAGCAAGAGGTTTTAGATCGGATCAAGGCCGATCTCAAAGGTGGAACTTGTGCCTTCAACACAAGTTCTGCTTTGTTATCAAAGTCGAATGACGGAGAGTGATCCCAAGGCGTATTATTGCTCCCATGGATGTATGGGCAGCCCGTTGACTTAAGTCTACGCGACAGTCATACGCGGCAAATATAAGCAAGAAGTCTTGAGCTTTCGCCACGTTAGCGAATGTCTTATGCCAATCTCCATCAAGGCTAAATTCATTAATCTAAGCTTAATATGCGCCCATGATCCTACGGAATACAAGGCCAAGGCCACCAAGGAATATTTCTCCTAACTCCTCTACAAGATCTATTGTAAGAGCAATGTCCTAAGTATGACATTAAAAGTAAAATAAAAAGGAAGGCAACTTTGACAAGACAGTTGACAAGTATAGCCTACACGACACGATGTCCGGCAACGAACTCATTGAATTTGCAAGATGAAGAGTTACTATAACAAGCACACGGTTTCTTCATCTCAATACACACAAGGGACACGGCGATCTCCGGATCTTTAAACGCTAGGTACCGAAGTTTTACTAGAAATTAAGAGGAACATATCAAGTTAACAAGACGCGTACATAAATCTGAAGAAATGAAGATATACTATAAACCTTGTAGTTGATTTGCAGTCGGTGCTAAGAATATGGAAAAATTTCTTCAGCAGACTGCATATTGGCCAACATACAGTCGTCAGGCAGAGAAGGCCATTTAACTTAGAGGACTATAGTCAAAACTTCCGTCCAACTTACCAACTCGAAGTAAATAGTAAATAATAAATCTAAGGGTAGATCCGTCAAAGCTCCTGTACATGACAGCTTACGCCCAGAGGGATTCAAAGCTGCTCCAAGTGACTTTGGGGAGAGCATACGCCTCTGCTTAGAAGAGTGTATGTCGCATGAATGGAATCTCTGCATCGTTTGCCTGATCCACAAAAAAGGGGCAACCTCAACTGCACCAACCATTTAGCTATAAGTCTCCTCAACATAACGTACAAAATCTTATCTGCCATATTATGTGAATGTCGGAAACCCGTCCTAAATGACCTGATTGAACCCTATCAGTGCCGTTTCAGACCAGATATCGACATAATTTGGAGAAGATAGCGAGCTGTGACTACTATTGAAACAGAAGTTGTCAAAATGTGTTTAACGGAAAATAAGAGCAAAATCTAGTATAGTATATGCTATCAACAAGAAGGTACACACAACATCGACGAATCGGACAGAACGTCACCGCTATAATTTCGAGGTATTGTAGTAAAGGACTTTGTCTACCTTGGCTCTGCTGGCAATTCTACTAACAAAAGCTCAACAGAAATAAAACGAAGAATCATTCTTGGCAATCGCTGCTTTTACGGGCTATGATTTCAATTAAATAGTAAGGCCCCATCCCTAACAACTAAGGAGACTTTATATAAAATCTTGATCCTCCCCGTCCTACTTTATGGCGTTGAAGCATGGACTTATCGAAAACGGATGAAGATGTCCTCAGTCGTTTCATTTGCGTTGATGTGCTTTGGAGGAGAAGATCCGACGACGAACTATACGAGCTGTATAGCCACATCGAACACGGCGCATCAGTCGTCTGGAATTACGAGGACATGTAGAACAAATGGACACCAATGCTCCTGACCGCTGAGCCTTCGATCTAAGTCGGAAGGAAACACCAAAAGAAGGGGTGCGACATGGAGTGTGCAATTAGGGGCAGTTTCCTAATAGCTGATCAAACTGGAGAGACTTGTTATTTGAGCCCAGGTTCACCCTGAGTTGTAGCGCAAGCTAAGTAAGGCTACTTTTACTATTTGTCAGGGTTCGGTATGTATTCAAGTGTCTGGCTACCGGGAAAGGTCCTCTTCAGAGTTGTCAGCAACTGTTCGAAACGTTTTTTTTTTTTTTGCCACAGCTGGATATACGAGTATGTCATCGATGTAAGGTGACATGGAAGCTTCGTAGGTTAACAAACCCAAAGAGTGTTCTTAACTCTTTAGTTCCCAGTGTCACTTTTAGGTGAAAGATTATTCAATTGTTTCTCCCCTTATTCAATTTTTCTCGCGCCGGTGTTAATCGTGCAGTAAAAACTGGGATAATTTTTTATAATTGGATGTGGTAAATGAATCTATAAGCTATAAAACAATGGTATTTTACTATAAAAATAACACTTGACATAGATGCAACTACGTTCAAAATATGAATTGTCACATATAGGTGACACTGGGCAGTATTATAATAATGCTGCTGTTTAGTGTTTATTTTACAAATTTATGGTGATGGAATTTTAGAGCTTTTTGACGTCTTACAGGTTGACATTAGATGAGATCAATTAGGAATTGGAGGTTGGAGAAGACTCTGGCGACATCACTTTGCTTCCTCCTAACAATGGAATGGTTACTCATGAAGAAAGTGGAGATGAAAACGAAGCTAACTTGGTCCATCTTCCTAGTCGTATGCTTCGCTCTCGAGCGAGTAGAGGTACAAGGTTTAGAATTTTTATAATGACGACCAGGAGGAAGAAGAAGAAAAGCCAGTGTGTCTGCACCAAAGGCGAAGAAGAAGAAAAAACAGAATACTGTAGAAATATGGCCCAACAATACTTCTTTCACTGCTTGTGATAAGGTAGACTGTGATGAAGAAGTTATAAATCATGCGGGCGACCTAACAGCCACTGAATGCATAGAGTTGTTATTGAGTGAAGATGCGGTTCAAGTCATAGTAGATATGAGTAACTTGTACGCTTTGCAGAGACACCAAACCGCACGGTACAAAACTACATATTCTTGGAAAACCCATTAGGTTTGGTTACTAGCTTTGATCAGCAGCTACCCGCCATGGATTTTCTTTTTTAATTTGCGCGCGCTCAATGGATTTAAGTAAGCTTAAAATACTTGCACACATTGCGGGCGAAGAAACATCAGGGAGGAAAGAAAGAGAGGCACCGATGAACGTTGTTTCTAAATGTTTGAAGGTTATAATGATTAGGACATAAAAAGCTAGGCAGGGCATTCCATAACCGAGTTGTACGGCTTAGGAATGAATCACGATATTTTAAAGTACGTCCGACAGTGGATTTGAGGGTATACTGATGACCATTCAAAACGAGACGAGAGTTAGGGTTAAAAGCTTGAAGGGGCGGAATGCTACTGGCGATTTCTATGGAGCACTAGTGGTGGAAATAGCAATAAAATAGAATAAGACACGAGACATTACGTCAACGTTCGAGGGTGTCCATAGTTTGAGTGATATTAGTATGACCTATGAGTTTTACGGCACGATTTGGAATTATATCTAGCAGGTGCTGATATGTTTTGGGCTCATCCGACAAGATGTTGCAAATCTAATTTTGGGCGGATTAATGCCTTACATATTGAGGCCCGATCTGAGGGGTTGAAGTACTTCTTCATTGACACATACATATATCGAGAATGAAAAAGTTTTTAGTTCCGACGATGCAAGTGCCATTCATAGACAATGGCTGGGTGCTTAAATTTCGCTTTAACGACAGCATTGTTGTTTGGAGGCATTAAATTCTACTCTGCTAGTGGTTCCCCAAATAGTTATGATGTTAATATCAGTATTTAATGAGCTTAACACATGCTAGCAGACAAGAGATCGTTGGATAGTTGGTAAGCTGTGAACTATATCAAGGTGCATCCGGTCCAACTTTCAAGATGCAATCAGAATATGGCCTAGGACCCGCAGTTAATTTGGAGCTATATAGCAGATTACCACCCAAATTGGGACCGTACATTGATAACTAAATAATACTCGTATTTGTGAGAACAAATTGTTGGAGGAACTGGAATTATCCGTCTAGAAAATTGCAAAGTTCCAAGTTCCATAGATATGAAAAAGAAGCTAAGTGGGAACTGTATTCTCAAACTTCATTATAGGTAAGTGGTACTATAACAGTATTGTTCCAGTTGCATCAAACTGCCCTTTTTTTAAAAAAAGTACCGGTAGAATTTTTTTAAAACTTTTTTTGTTACAGAAAAAGCACCTTGTTCAACTTAATATGAGGAATTTAAAACAAAGAACTTCTACTTGTATACATGTTATAAACTTTATTGAACAAATGAGGAAAGGAAAAATATAACGCAGTATTTATACCGTATGTTATGAACATTATTATACATACATATATATTATGTGTACTAGTTAGTGTTGCTGTTTTATTAATGGTGCTAAACATTAGCACCATAACACATTTTTAATCCAACATGTCATCTCTAAGTAAAGGGTGTTTTTTTTAGAGTTATACAAATTAAATATGAAATAAAATAATTGAAGCTAACGTTAATGTCTATAATATTAATTTTGTTTAATAGATAATTTTACGCTCCAGTATATGCGCGCCACGCCTAGCTTGAATGAAGCTCAAACTTGAAGTCCAATTTTCGACAACTTAGTCGAGCAACTGGGTCCGTATATCAGCAATAACACAGCGAATGTTGACTTCCAAATCGTCCAACGTCTCTGGTTTATCGGCATAGACTAGTGACTTCACATATCCCAAAGAAAGTGAGATCACAGGATCGTGGAGGCCAGCTCACAGGTCCATCAGCAAATGTTTCCCGCAATAAATTGATGGTGTTGCACTCCGTTTGGCACTATTCTTATAAAATATTCTAATGACCGGGGTATATAAATTGAATTATAAATTTAAGTACCTAAGGTACGTCGTGGATTACCGATTACATAACCAGTTCCTCTGAATAGACTAAAATACTGGCAAATTTTTGTAAGGGCGTCTATACAAAGGCTTCAGGCTTTTCTCCACTCCAAATTCGGTAATTTTACTTGTTTACATATCCATTTAGTCAAAAATGGACCTCATCGGAGAACAAAATTTTGCGTTGAAAATGAGGATCAAGATGTACCATGTTTTCGGCCCATTCACCCAATCTACGACGCGTATAATGGTCACGCGGTTTCAACTCTTGCACAAGCTGGATCTTATAAGCTTTTAAGCCAGATCTTTTCGTAAAATCTTCCACAAAGTGGATGGACATAACTCCAATTTATTTCCACGATGGCGAATAGACTCATTCGGTTTCTCCTCAATACTCCGCCAGACAACTGCAATAACTTCTTTATACACTAGAGTGTACATGGTTCGAAAACAATTCATCGTGTTCCGAATTACTTGCTCAGATGGACGATTATGTCGACCGTAAAATGGACGCCATAAGTTTGGCGAACCGAACCATGGTTTTTCAAAATAAGTTTGCACAATTTGCACGCGTTTTTCTGGTGTTAATCTATTCGCAAAACTTACTAACCACAAATCAATTTTCAACTGTTAAATTGACAATCTGTAGAAGCAGTGTTGCCAGTTTAAAAACCAAACCTCTAAAAAACAGCCTTTATAAACATATCATTTAGCAAAAGAAAAAACAATATTTTCTACTAACCTAGTTATGGGAATTGAAGGGCTCACTTGCAGCTTCTGTAATTGGAAAGTTTAGGAAAAGAGTATCCAGCATGGGATAGTGGATCTTTGCTTTTGACTTATTTTAAATTTGTTTCGAAAATAGGAGAATACCGGTGTAGATACATCGCATTGTACAGTTTGATGCGAGTGCTATTTGGGTATTTTAGAAAAACTTGAAAAATTCATTGATCAATTCAGCCGATAAACTCGCTCTGACTTTTGTTGATGAAGCTCTTCCGAATTCAATTGTGCTTATCGTTTGCTCCAGGATAAATTTCGTTAAAGTCGTCTAATATCGGTTGGTACGCAAGAAAACATCGATGCTGTGCGGCAAATGATATTTCTAGATCGTCATGTGGAATAATTCGTTTGGAACAATTCCAAGCCGCACTGGTATACTTCGATTTGTGCGGTGCAGTACGGTTTCAGACGATCACACAGTACACACAGTACACACAGTACACTAGATAGGATCTTATAGGTGACGATAAGTAGGTATATGCCTCGATAGTTGTTATAGGACATAGGGTCGCCGTTCTTGTAGATGGGACAGATAGAGCAGATATTCCAGTCGTCGGACATGCTA
This sequence comes from Volucella bombylans, assembly GCA_949129095.1. Classification (NCBI taxonomy): domain Eukaryota; kingdom Metazoa; phylum Arthropoda; class Insecta; order Diptera; family Syrphidae; genus Volucella; species Volucella bombylans. The sequence goes on from OX422140.1 coordinate 82,664,108, forward strand.
TCGTCTTTACATGCGTTGCAAATTATCGGGTGCATGCTCCTTCTCAAAACATTGTCTCCGGATTTGAAGAGCTCTGATGTCAGGCCATCTGAGCCAGTGGCTTTGTTGTTCTTCAGTTTTTGTATAGCTGTGCCGACTTCTTCTAAGCTGGCCGGGAGACTAATTCTTCGACTGAAGATGTGTTATATTCTTGTCCTATGAACGAGTGATACTCATGTCCATTAAGCAACTGATGGAAGTGTTGCTTAAATACAGCCACTATTTCCTGTTGGTCAGTGAGGAGATCACCTTTAAAATTTGTAAGTGCTTGGAGACCCGTTTTAAAGCCATTGTCTAGGTTTTCGCGCTTTTTAAAAAAGCTCCTGGTGTCTTTCCTTCTCCAGCAATTTTCAATGTCCATGACCTGGAAGACTGCAAAGTCTCTTTTCTTTTTCCGCAGTAGTCTTTTCTCCTCAATTCTTCTGCACCTATACTCATCTCACGCTGCTCTGGTGACGCGTTACAGCGTTTTCATATGTTCTCTTCTTTTTTCGCCACCTCGTGCTACATATCACTACATATCGTTGTCGCAAAGTTTTCTAGTCGGAAGCCGTTATCTGTTATCATGTCATGGAGACTGTATTTTCCGACCGCTTCGGCAAAGATGTTCTCATTACCGATTTTGGCATTAAAGTCCCCGAATTCAATATTAACATCGTACATCGGACAGGCGCCGCAGGCTCCGTCCAGGAGGTCAAAAAATGCCTCCTTGATGGGTTTTTAAGCCTCGTTGGTAGCTGCAGATAACTGCGTGGGTTGGACAGTAACAAGGATCACTCTAGCCTTCACCGGATTGAAGGCAATCAGAAGCTTTACCCTATATGCTCGCTGCCAAGATCCACTTTAATTAGATAATCCATCTAAATTGTGAGTATATGTAATAATTAGTTCTACTATACTCTTTCTGAATTTGCCACCTCTTGAATTTTCTTTTCTATGTCATCACAAGCCATGAGATCTAATCTTACTGCGAAATATGTATAAATAAAAAAAAATAAAGAAACTAAATAGTCATGTGGGTCTAGAAATAATATGAAGGCATTTATAAAAACAACTCCTTACGTTCCTAATTCTAGACCAGTCATCTTAAATTTTACAAAATTATGTTTCACTTTAAAGAAAATATCCACTTGGAATTTTTCTGATTTTGGTGTGATTGACCGACTGGATATATACGGTTAAAAAAAAAAAATTAAAAACCCATAAAACCATTCAATCAAGACTTAAACATATGGTCAAATTTTGTTTTATTTTTTTATTTCTGAGCAAATGGCATCAACATGAATTAAAACAACCATCCATCCATACGTTTACCGGAGAGAACGTTTCAATTTTGCCAGCACACAATAAATGGTGAAGCCATTTTGATGAAATCATGATGATAAATAAATGGAGCCACTTATTGTAGTAATAAAATATTCAGATAAATTCGTTGAAATGTGAGTTTTTGCTGTGTCAGCATTTAACCCGTTTGCGTCCTTTAGAGTTCTGCTTTGCAAAATGACAAGAGGATGAATCGAATAAAAAAAAACGAAAATAAAACCCGGCTCATCCTGTTTACGGGTGTAGTCATAAATTTTTAATACCTATCGTTACGGACTGTTAAGAAGAACCCTGAATTCCTATTGTTTTTTACGACTTTCATTGAGGATAACAGCGGATTCTGAAAATAGACGGGATCCTTAACCGAATCCCGTTTCTTTAAATTTAACTAGATTTTTTTTTAAGTGTTTCGGTGAAACAACGTACTCCAACTGTAAGTGCTATACATAATTGTCTCTGCAGATTGAGAACATTTGCTTATCAACTACTTCAAAACCTGCGATGGCAGTAAGTTTACATAAACCCCACATCCCAATAGAGGGGATAAATGATAGCAACAAATATGTAGGTCTTCCATGAGCTGTTAAGTCTATAAGCAGTAGTTTCTAACCTGTTATAGTTGTTAATGTTTTAATACAAGCGTTAGAATTCTGTTTACTCCTCAACATTTGTCGTAATAGACTTATGCTAGTTTCTATCTAAAAAAATAAACAATTCTCTCAACACCTTTACATAAAGCAATATTTTCCAGGTACTATATTTGATGGTAAAATTCATCAAAACTAGAAATGTCCTGTCAGAAAGACGACTAGTCTTCTACTATCATATTTTTTGTAGTTAAGTGATATTTTTGAGTACCTTTGATCGTTAAATTTGGTTCTGAAAACAGGATTTTAAAGAAGGCCCAGAGCCGTTGAATGCATCCACTGAACCTTTTCTACACAGTTCATTGACTTTTTCAATTCCTACAATACCTTTGTCTATTTGTACTCACTAGAACTTGACTTTGCTCCTTTTTGATAATACCTAAGGAGTATTGAAGTAGTGTAGCATTGATTTGGAGTCAAATATCCCTTCCTGTTTCAAGAGTGGAATAGTCTTGAATGGCATGAAACTTTGAGAGTCGTTGGGAGCTTTTCCCTACACCTACTCTGGTTTCAAAATTGGATCTGTCGGTCTACCACTTGTTACCTTTAAAGTTTGATTTTGGATTTTGGAAATGCCATGCGTATCGGTATATTGAACAGCCTGTAGAAACATACTGTTCTGGGTATGCAATCATTTACCGTACAGATCATGCCATAAATACAATTTTCATCATCAGACGACACTTTCGCTCCCACAATAACATTATTCTCCAATTTCACATATAGACCAATGTTTCCACGTGCCATTCCCACGCATTGCGACTGCTCCCGTTTCACAGGTGGCATGAAAATACATAAAGGAATCCTCGGATGCAGCGACTTACCAACGGCAAGTACTAGTATTTAAGTTTATGCAAAATATGTTAGAGATTGCTATTAGTTTAGAAGTGCGGTCAACCTATGCCCAAAAGAAAATAAATAAAAAATATGTTTTTTTTAATAAAAAAAACTTAATGTTTATTTAATTTATATATAAATTTGAATGTATACAAATTAACACTTTTTGAACTAATATGTGAAGTGAAGTGTGACCAATGAAAGCTTCTAAGTCAGCTGTAGCGCAGGTTCTGTAAGTAGGTTCAGTGAAGTCTTGCAATCTTTATCCAGCCTGGAAGTCGCAAGATCTAGAAATATCAGCAAGGCTTTATACCCTCAATGGCTAACATATTTGATGGCCGTTGGTTGTGTGGCTATGAAATAAAATAGCCAGATGTAAATTCATATAATGCTTTGGCAATCCAAACTGATAGCCACTCCTAACAAAATTCAATACAATCTGAAAACTCTGGCACACCAAGTTAGACTAGGTAAACTTGGTTCGGGCACTTTCGTGATAGTTTAGGTCTTACTGCTTATATTCTAGAGAAATAAAATAAGAAAATATTTGTAATCCAAACAAAGTAGGTAATAAAAATAAATAAATAAAAAATTCAAATTTTCAGAAAAATTTTTTTTTAAATTAACTTTACAGTAATTTGTGGTACATCTTAGTTTCAATTCATTTGTGTAACTTAAAATACGAGTATCTAATCATTGTCAATAGTCATATGAACTTTTTAACTCTTTCAGGCTACGCCAATCACGTATTTCCGAATTTTTTCCTTTAAATTCTTTTGCTCTAGAAACTGGTTTATGATCTGGCGTATCAGTACACAATACGCTTGATTAAATTGAGGTGGTTATTTGCACTAGTAACGGTTGATGTGTCAATTATATTGCATTCTGAAATTGGTGTATAGTGTTTTTGTCTCGTGCTCGAAAAAAAACTATTAAAAATAAGATGAGTTTGTATTTTATTGTTGTGATTGTTTTATTTGATGCTCTTAGACATCTTTTAGATATATCTGATAAATAAGGTGTATATTTTTGTGTTTATAATGTACTTTTACACTGCGAAAATAGAATGTTTTTTTTACATATGGTGGTTTTTTTTTGAAAATTTATTAGAATGCCTCGCGTGTTAGCTGATGAGGGTATTGCAAACTATCTGGAACAGATACCATCAGATGACGACAGTTGCTGCAGTGTAGAGTCGGACCAAGAAACTGGTGTTGAACAACCACCACCCATTCAGTTAGGTGATGTCATAGGGGAAGGTCCGCAAACATACAGTTCTAATGAGGAGGATAATGAACCTTTGTCAAGTTTTCGTTCTGTGCAGCCTCCGGGGACTACTACTTTTGCAGCGGGAACGAGCAGCTCTAGCAGTACTCATACCGGAGTTCCAAAATGGAAGAAGAACTACACACTGTCCCCACCAGGTGAGTTTACTGGAAATGCGGGAGAACCAGCACATATACTGGACTTAGAAAATATTACGTCATTCGCATTGTTTCGCATGTTTTGGTCAGACGATCGAAAACAAATTTTATGGTTTCAAACAAATCTTTATGCTCCTCAATCTGGGAAAGCTTTTACACCATGTGGGTCTAAAGATGGGACAGATCTTGGTGTCAGAGTCGTAAGGTACGAGTAGTTTTGCTCGAGCCCTGAAGGTAAAAACCATAAAGTTTATTTCAACAACTATTTCAATAGTTATCAGCTTCAAGCGAATTTACAAAGAAAAAACACTTGCCTGTGGGGCGGTAAACTCAAAAAAGGAAGCATTTACCAAACCTTAATGAAGATAAAGACTTGCAGAGAGAACAGCACGACTATAGAATCAGCGACACAAATATAAGTATCATGAATTATAGAGATAAAAGATCTGTGTTTATACTGTCAAACTATTACGATCCTAAGAACGCCGGCAAATTTACTCTCAAAGAACGTAACGGAGAGAGTGTAGAAGTTTCTTGCCCAGAAGCTGTGAAAGATTATAATGCAAACATGAATTTTCTTGATAAGTTTGATCAATTAAAAAGCTGTTACGAAATAGACAGAACATCACACAAAATCGAATTTTGTTCCATTTTCTTGATTGTTGTATTGTCAAAGTCTTTTTGGCATATAAGGAACTGCAATCTAATTCTCACCCAGATCTAGAAGCTCTGATAAACGTTTGTTGCCATTCATTTCACTATTGTTGTATCCTAAAAATATCTAGAAACAACAAAAAAGACATATATTGTAATTTATATGAAAGTGTCCCTGAAAGAGTTAACATCCAGATAGGGAAGTTCCAGAATTTACTACCTATACTCGAAAATTGAAAATGAAAATTTTGGAATATCTTTACGTTTTAAGGAATTTATAGTGTTTTTAAACAGGTTTTAAGAAAAGATTTTTTTTTGGTTGCAGCAAAGGATGTGTAAGCTTCATAAATACCAGTAGCTCAGGCTACGCATGCACGATTAGCTAGTTTGATTGTTCGACTCCAAGATTATACGTACGTAGCTTAACAAACACTCTACACACTTCCAACACTCTACCGTGACCGCCGTTAGATATTACTTCGCGTATAACTTCTACATTTATTTATGTGCAAATCTCCATCGAATTTCCTTCTGACCGCAGAATTTGGTCAACTACTGATTGCGGGTTTCTCCATCTCAGAAAGCGTATGCAATATGCTCTGAAATATTGCATGCTCTGCGTCTTCCTCCTGATTTGGGCAGTCTGAGCAAAAAGAAAAGATATCATGCCCGAAGCTGTGTAAATAGATAGATATTAGTTACAGTTTCCACGCCTTCGTTTTCTCCAAACATCTGCGAATGAGATCAATCTCTAGGTCCATCTGCCCTTCGTAGTAGTACTCAACCGGGCTAACCACTTGGTCAATGAAGTCGCTCTTTCTTCTTCCTTGATCCTTTTGGCGACTACTGCCTGTTGCTTACTAGAATTTCTCCCATTAAATATTCGCTGAATTCCGTCCGCAAGGATATCGATGGGAATCCTTAGTCCGAAATCGTTTTAAAGCCACTGATTACTCTTAATGCACTAAGTCGATATATTGATGATAGCTTTCTCCTTGCTTCCTTTTTCGCTAGGACCCCCACCGAAACTGGGGAAACAAATAAAAGAACTGAGTTTACTACCTTGGTATTACTCCAGAATATTTTATATGATCTTTTGAACTAATGATTTATCTTCCTACATTTATATTTCTCTGGCTGGTTATTAGAAAAGCATCCGTTTTGTGATCTGCTAGTTCTAGGACGGCCGATATAAGTTAGTCTTTGACAAGGTGTATTGCATTATTCGTAGCTGATTCTATCTCGCAAATATTCTTTGAAACAGTTACATTGGCGATATCGTCAACGAATCCGATTAATTTTAATTCTGGTGACAGTGTTAATTCCAGAATTTCGTCGTATATGATATTCCAGAGTGTCCCAGTACCGATTCTTGGACCATAGAAATGGACTCATTTCCATTTCCATTTCCATTTCCTGCTTTTCCCCTTCGTCGGTTTCATATCTCCACCTTCTATTACTGAAGTAGCCGGATACAGTCGTTCGCAAGTAGTATGGCATTCTGGCTAGTGACCTTCTTATAAATGATAAATCTGCTGAATTTTTGATGCCCAGCGTCACTAGCACCATCTTTCTCCCTTTATTGCTTCGGCTGCTACGAGTATGTCTACCACAGATTTTGTATCGTTGACAGTGGAGCGCGATTTTCTGACTCCAAACTGTTGATCGGATAATGTTTCTTTTTCTTCTGGCACAGTGAGGAATCTATCATATATATATGATCCGCTCAAGTATTTTGCCTAGTGTGCCCAGTAGACATATTGGGCTATATGACGCTGGTTCAACAGGTGGATTGTTTCCCTTTGGTAAGAGGACAAAATTTTGATGCTTCCACTGCTCTTCGAAAACCCCCTTTTCAGATAATTTTGAATCGTTGTTATAAACATGTCTGGTATATTTTGAACGGCGGCTTTCACTGCCTTATTGGGATGCCATCTTGCATGCATTGTAAAGTTCGTATTGTTATTGGAACTACTTCTGTCCTGGGTTCCCTGATTATATTGCATAGACTCGATGGTCCCTTTGGGAATAGTTGCTCTACAGTAGACCTTAGCATTTTTGGGTTTGATAATTGTTTAGACATACAGCCATTCAGCATAGAAATAATGAATTTCTTGACAGGGGGGGGGGGGGGGGCACTCCGCTTTGAGTAAGAGGAGGAAAAAAACATGTCTATGACTTTTTAATTTAATTTAATTTAATTTAATTAAAAGACTATATTCAGCTTAGATCTTTAATTGAAGCTTTTGGATAAAGTGCTATAACTTTTTTTCAATTCACTTCAAATATTTCTATATTCAAGTCTTTCTTGCTCGGCGGAAATAAAGCTACACTTTTTTTCGCTTTCCCCAAAACCTCTCAAGTATAACCGGTTTTTTTTACTGTTTTCGGATAAACATGTACTAATAGGATATGAAATACCAAAAACCATTGGGGAATAACATACTACAATCTTTGTTAGTCAGGAAGTTCTTGGCGTTACCCATCGGTCTAACCCATTTCGGCTAATTTTGGGTAAATTTGACTTATGAATTAAAACAAAAATGCCGTCTTTCATTAGATGACCATGTATTATAATTATATATATAAAACGTCATAAAAGACTTATTATTATTCAAGCCAATCGTATTTATTTGTTCTAAAAATATTAAATATCACACACATCTACATATAAAGGGTTTCCCAACAATACTCGTATATACCTTAAGAAAATGGGTTCAGTGGAATAGCCGTATAATCACAAGATTCGTGTTTGCTTATTAATATATGTATAATGATTTCTATACAAACACATTTTAACATCCATACCACTTTTTTTAAACAAATAAACGTATGGTACATTCACTTATGGGCTCGCAACAGTTGTTAAGGGCAACAAAAACCAGAGAAGCCTGTGAAAATTCAAGAAAAAAACAATATCGCTTTGTTAAAATTAATACTAGTTTTACGTGGTCTTCCCTGGAATGATAGCCAAAACTTACCACCATACACTGATCGACTGAAACTTATAAATTGTCGACCCTTTTATATATGCCGAAATGTTTCCGATATTCTCTTTATTCATCAGATCTTAGTTAGTAATATTGATTGTCCTTCTTTACTTCAAATTATTTCTTTTAAAGCCAACCTAAGCAACCCTAGGTCTGTACCACTTTTCGTGCTCAATCTTCACAGAAAGAATTACAGACACATTGAGCCAGTGTCTAGAATGCTTCGAGAAATTAAAGATGTTCTACCGCTCACTGTCGGTGAGCTGGTGCTCACTTTATCACTTTATAACATTTCTTCTTCTCGAATCTTCGCCAGGGTAAAAAAGCGCTTTGAAGTTTCTCTGGAGGATGTCAATTAGATTTTAATGCTTGATTATTTTCAAAATATAACATGGAAGGGCCTGACAACGATTTCTTGGCATAATTGATCTATGTAAAGCCATTTTGTATTCTCATTTGTTTCCCAATAATCCTCCGCACTTCCAAGAGGTACTAATCCTGTCCATGGTTCTTCCGACCATGTTTGGATCTTAATTTGGCTGAATTTACTGAGCAAAGCGATTGGTTTCTTCAACAAAAAATTTGATTAGATCATCGTCAGTATTATGCGTGAGTAAATATCATTAGGTGAAGCATGATTTGAAATTTTGTCTTGAAGACCATGTTCACAACAAATTAGAAAATTTTGTGTCTGCTCATATAATCTTTGCCCTAAGAACTATTGTTGGCAATATCATCATCCGACAAATTGTGAATATCCTAAACTTTTTTTCATGTATTAGTATGTCTCCAACCAAATCTGAAGCGTTTTTTTCTTCATCGGCTGAGTTTTCAGGTTGCCACACAGGTTCTATTGCAGAATTATCAGACTCAGTATCTCAATCGGAATGTGAATCAGAAATCATTTCATCAGGTAGATTTCGTTTAAAAGTTCAAGTAAAAGTCAGACATGTTCATTTAGCAAAGTTATTTTATCATGGAAAGACTTACGTGATAAATACTCGTATTTTTCGCGCACTTCGACCATTTTACGGTCATCACAATCGACCTACTGAGCAAACAATTCATGTCACAGTGACCAAATTTCTCACCAGTTTCACGCTATTGGACATCAAGGTACCTTCCTGTATGCGTAGAGTGTGTACAGAGGAAAATATTGCTCCCGTGTCCGCCAGTGTTAATGAAGACCGTGATTTGTCCATTCGTCGCCGTTCGCAGCAATTGGTATTGTGTTACTCGACTACGTGGAAGATTTTACTGGAGGATCTCAATTTGAAGCCGAACGACCTGCAACAGCATAGAATTTTGGGTGAGTGGGCCTTAGAAAACCTGGAGGAAGATCCGCATTTTTATCGAAAAATTGTATTAAGCGACGAAGCTCATTCCTGTTTGAATGTCTATGTCTATAAACAAAACTGCCGTATTTGGTGCGGTTTATGGTCCGGCGGAATTATTGGACCATATTTTTTCAAATATGACCGTGAAAACAACCCTACTCCACCGTCAACAACGCCTGTTATCGTTTAATGATTTCGAGCTTTCTTTTGCCCAAAATGCATGAGCTGAACCTGGTCGACATGGTTCCAGCAACATGGCGCTAGACGCCACATAGCACATCAATTGAGAAATGAGTTCGGTGAGCAATTTATCTTTCGTTTTAGACCATTTAAAATGTAATCGTGGTCAGCACTTACATGAAATAATCTCTAAAAAGTAAATGGTAAGCATTGATTTATTAACTGAAATAAAAATTGTATACACTTTGCAATTTTCGTGTTTTTTTTTACAATTAAAAACCAAACGCTGAAAAAATCACCCATTGTAATAGCCATGACATCTGAAAAACATATATACATCTATCTTCATGTACAGTGCCACGTCTATCATATTTGATAGCCAAGTGGAAGTCCTTCCTATAAGCAAAGAAACTCTAATGTGTATGTAAAAAAATAGTTTTATTCAAAAACAAGGAAAAATATAACAAAATTATAATAGTTGTTGACACTGTGAAACATACCGAAAATTCGCTTAGCAGCCAATATCTTAAGCGCAACTCTATGCGCTCTCCACCGTTTCTTCCCAGTATAGCTCTCAGGATTGCGTATATCTCCCCTTGGAAGACAGACGAAAGAATTCCTAATGACGAGGGGTCGTATTTTTTTAAAATAAGGAGTTCTACTGTCATTGGATCATATGTCGTGTTCATGACGCTCAACGTCGTCAAAACTCTTTTGCTCCGAAGACCAATTCTCTTTAAACAGAAGGTGGTTTGACAGTGCCGCCCTTGGTATAAATATAAATAGAAGGGTGTTGTTGATTCAAATTAAAAAAACAATAATTGAATTCTAAACTTATGTAATTATGTAAATTAAATATAACGTAACGTAACATAAAACAAATGTATAACAAGTTAGAACAAATGTATAACAAGTTAGAACAAATGTATAACACATTATAACAACATGTAATGTCAAAGCAAAAGCAAATCACCATTAAAGAGATTGTTAAACAAAAAGGTGTGAGATTTATTCTTTACAATAAAGAACCAGCAAAATTTAATTAACCGTGGAAAATGCATTGGTCCTTCGAGAGTGAACATTTTAAACATTAAATACTTCAAATACCCTGTATTATAAAAGAGTGGAAGTTTCCATATAATAAAAAACCCAAATAACATTGTGAGTTCTTTAAAGTGCAAAAACGGCATTCTCGCGTCGTGTAATACATTTTAAGTAAAAGAAAAATAAAAAACTTTAAATTAATCCAAATCCCTGTCTGCAATCTGGAACCGGTGCATCCGCTTCTTGGGAACAGTCAACGATCATCGGGTCCGTTCGTGGACAGTGCAGTACAATACACCGTACATACAGTGCAACATATGGTGCATTAAATTTAATTCTTAGTGCAACAGTACGGTGCATACGGCAACATACAGTGCTTACACCGCAACATACTGTACATACGGTGCAATTACGGTGCACTCACTTTAAATTTTAGTGCAACAGTAGGGTGCATACTGCAACATACGGTGCATACACCAAACATACCGTGCAATTCCAGCAAGTTACAGCACAGCCCTAGCTGTCGGAACCTACTCGTACATACATACATACAAAAAATATCAATTTGTAAGTACAATCCAATTTTTTTTAAATCGTAATCGTTGGCAAATCGCAGCAAAAACTACATTGTAGGACGGCTTGATGTATTGGAGGGCAATTTTAAATCCAGCAGAGAATACAATGCGGAAGCGATTTCTTCGTTGGATAGTGAAAAGATGGAAGAATTAGAAAAAATTTTCGACAAAATTAAGGAATGTTACCTGGAATATCGAGCAGACTTGCGGGACGGCTTAGAAAAGGCAACACAGTCAGGAGTACTAGTAAGTTCTGTGGAATCAAATAATCAGAAACAGGAATTAAGATTCCCAAAAATAAATATACCAACCTTTTCTGGTAACTACGAAGAATGGAGAGCATTTCACGATCTTTTTATTTCTTTAATCCATAATAATGGGTCTTTGTCGAAAATTCAAAAACTTCACTATCTTAAGTCAAGTGTTTTGGGAGAAGCGGAACGTCTTTTGCAGCACTTAAGGGTTGATGAGGGAAATTATGATCAGACTTGGGAAGTGTTAACCTCACGATATGACCACAAGCGTATACTAGTCAACACCCAGTTTAAGATTTTCTTTGGCCAGCCGCATCTAAAACAAGAGACAGTATCCGGTATAAAAAATTTATTAGACACATCAACCGAATGTCGACACTCACTCAAAAACTTAGAGCTTCCGGTACAACATTGGGACGCGATTTTAGTTTTTTGTATGCTTCAAAAACTTCCACCCACAACTCAGCAGATATGGGAAGAAAAGCTAGGGGTTAGAAAAGATTTGCCAACTTTTAAAGAATTTTCAGAATTTTTGGAAGCTAGATTTAGGACCTTGGAAGTCGTAGAACCACAACCAGGATTTAAATATAGCAAGAATTCAAACAAAACTAATTCACTAATTATTAGTAAAACAAGAAACATTCCATATAATTGCAAAGTCTGCAGCAAAGGTCCGCATGCCCTTCGAAAGTGCAATAGGTTTTTAAAAATGGATGTGGTTGTCAGAAAAAACACGGTAGGCAAAATCGGAGTGTGTGAAAACTGTTTGGCGTACAGTCACTCGACGCCCCAGTGTCCAAGCCACTCACGCTGCTACCATTGCAGACAACCACACCATTCACTATTACATTTAGACACACAATCTCACACCATTCACAACTCCAAACAATCCCCTTCGACATCTAACACACATTCACAACAGTCATCAATAGTCAACCCTGAAGCAACAGTTTTTCACCCTCACACTCAACAGCAGGAAACAAGAGGATATACAAATTCATTTCACACTTACCATAACACTTCCCAAATTCTGTTAGCAACAGCTGATGTCAAGGTTAGAGCCGCATCAGGAGAATTCATCCAACTTAGGGCGTTACTTGATCCTGGGTCGGAGGCTTCTTTTATTACAGGATCGGCGGTGCAGGCACTTAACTTATGCAGGAAAAGATCGTTTGTTGAAGTTTCCGGGTTGGGGAAGGTCAGCAGTGGAGCCTGCCATAGCTCTGTCGACTTGACTTTTAGGTCGGTTCACTCATCGTTCACAGGGCGCACCCACGCATTCATTTTCAAATCCCTGACTGGGCTTCTGCCGGCCCAAAAGGTCAGCTTCAACAAATGGCCGCATATAAGCGGCCTTAAACTTGCCGATCCATCATTCTTCACACCAGCCAATGTAGATCTGCTTCTAGGAAGCGAAGTCTACGCCGAAGTACTCCTCCCAGACGTGCAAAGAGATGATCATGTTGCAGCTCCGGTCGCCCAGAAAACCAAACTAGGTTGGATATTGATGGGAAAAGCACCTGCAAATAGACAAAAGGTTAAGGCATTCCACAACTCAGTTGACCTCAACACACAACTCACAAAGTTCTGGGAAATCGAAGAAGCACCGTTCCCACAACACGAAACACAGGAGAACAAAAACTGCGAGAAGCAGTTTGTAACTACTACCCGAAGAGCGTCAGATGGACGTTATGTAGTGACACTACCATTTAAGGAAGGAAGTAAACCTGGGTTAGGGTCCTCGAAGTCAGGAGCCTTTCGTAGGTTTCTTCATCTGGAAAGGCGCTTCCAGCAGAATCCCGTGCTATATAGAGAATACTCCAACTGCATTAAGGAATACCTCGCCCTTGGTCATATGACAGAAGTTGATGAAACGCCGAATGACGTTTTGAATACTCCATTTCATTATTTTCTGCCTCATCATGCAGTATTCAAAGAATCAAGTTCCACGAACAAACTGCGGGTTGTCTTTGATGCAGCAGCCAAAACCTCCGATGGAACATCGCTCAACGACTATCTTTTAGCAGGGCCTAAAGTGCAAAACAACATTGTCGATATCATACTACGATGGAGTGTACACAAATTTACCTTTACGGCCGATGTTGAAAAAATGTACAGGCAGGTGAGAGTAACACCTAGTGACTCATATTATCAACTCGTGCATTGGCGTAACAACCCACAAGAGCCAATTAAACGTACCGCCTCCAAACCATCACTTTCGGAACCACTAGTGCTCCATACCTCGCGATTCGGACGATGAATCAACTGGCATCTGATGAAGAAGACAGCTACCCACTTGGCGCAAAGATGGTAAAGGAGGACATGTACGTCGATGGTCTCATCACCGGAGCTGACACTGTAGAAGAAGCCCTTATACGGCGGGAACAAGTGTGAGGTTTGCTATCATCAGGCGGGTTTCATCTGAGAAAATGGATGAGCAACTGTGAAGAAATATTAAAATTCATACCAGAAACTGAAAGGGAAGCTAATTTTTCATTACCTTTAGGTTCCTCTGATCATGTTAAGGCTTTAGGTATCAAATGGTATCCTCTCGAAGACATCTTCTCTTTTCAGTGTTGTAGCTCCAATACACCGGATCAAACAAAAAGGACAATTTTGTCGACAATCGCCAAACTTTTCGACCCTCTTGGCTGGATCTCACCGTGCATTATTCGTGCCAAGCTGATTATGCAACACTTGTGGAAGCATGGCTCAGAATGGGACGATCCAGTTGCTGAAGAATTACTCAAATCCTGGAACATATTCCGTCAGGAAATCGCGTGCATCAACCACATCCGGATACCTCGATGGATACATGCAAACCGTAAACAACAAGACGCAGAAATCCATGGCTTCAGCGATGCTTCACAAAGTGCATACGGTGCGGCAATATACCTTCGTGTACTGGATCAACAAGGTAAGATCCATATGCACCTACTGATATCCAAGACTAAGGTTTCTCCATTAAAGACCCTCTCACTTCCACGTCTGGAACTATGCGGAGCAGTCATGCTTGCGACACTTTAACGGTTCTTGGGTTGAACGAAGCAAAACAGTATGCATGGACGGATTCAACGATAACCTTGGCCTGGATAGCAGCGCAACCATCAAAATGGAAATCATTTGTAAGCAACAGAGTAGCACAAATACAGCAGCTTACACAACAGGACATCTGGTACCATATCCCGACACAAGCTAATCCAGCTGACCTTTTGTCACGGGGAGTCTCACCATCGGCACTGGTTGGATCACAACTCTGGTGGAATGGACCAGAATTTCTTCACCACAGTTGGAAGTTTAAATATCCGCCTCAATCAGTAAGAGTAGAAACAGGAGAAGAGAGACGATCTGTCCAAATCCATTGCGTCACAAAGGAAAACAACCTAATAACAACCCTCATATTAAAATATTCAAAGTTACTTACATTAATTAAGGTGGTTTCCTAAATTTTTAGATTCATTAAAAATACTAAAGAGCAACCTGTTAATCGGAATCTGTCTGCCATTTCCCCGTCTGAAACAGAATTGGCTATTTCTGTTATTCTGAAAAATGTACAAAAAACAATGTTTTCGACATGGGTTACCAACAAAAACTCTCAAATCCCTGAATCCGTTTCTTGATCCTGTAGGTATTCTTAGAGTTGGGGGTAGGTTGCAGAATTCAGATCTCTCATACCAGCAACAACATCCAATAATACTCAGAAACAATCATGCATTCACTAAACTTCTTTTGCAGGATGCACATGAAAGGACGTTTCATGGTGGCCTGCAACAAATGATAGCATACATTAGGAGAAAATATTGGATCATGCGAATAAAAAACAGCATCAAGGGGCATATTAATCGCTGCAACATATGCTTCCGGTACAGGGCGAAACAAGCAAACCAGCTTATGGGTATTTTACCGGCTCCCAGAGTGCAAATAACACGGCCCTTTACGCATACGGGAGTCGATTACGCAGGTCCCATGTACATCGAGGCATGGAAAGGACGAGCCTCAAAGACACACAAGGCGTACTTCGCCATCTTCATTTGTCTTGCCACTAAAGCAATTCACACCGAGGTAGTCAGCGATATGTCTACCCAGGCATTTATAGCAGCGTTCAGAAGATTCACTGCTCGACGAGGAATTTGCTCTCATTTATACAGCGACTGTGGGACTAATTTCATTGGAGCGAACTCGGAGCTCAAACGATGTTTGAAAGCTGCTCAAATACATTGGAAGGAGATTGCAGACACATTAGCCAAGGACGGAACAAATTTTAATTTTATTCCTCCCGCTTCCCCCCACTTTGGAGGATAATGGGAAGCAGGAGTGAAATCAATAAAACACCACCTAAAGAGGATAACCGGCAACGAAGTATATACCTTCGAGGAGCTCAATACGCTTCTAGCGCTGATAGAAGCCTGTTTGAATTCCAGGCCTTTATGTCCAATGACCACCGATCCTAATGATCTTGCAGCCTTAACACCAGGGCACTTTCTAATTGGTGAGCCTCTGAACAGCATCCCACAGCACGATCTCGCTGAAATTAAAACCAATTACGTCGACCGATGGCAGCGCGTTCAACGCATGTTTCAAACGTTTTGGAAGAAATGGAGCTCGGAATATCTGGCACGGCTCCAACAACGACCAAAGTGGCAGAAACAACAGCCAGATATAAAAATCGGAGACCTCGTATTAATAAAAGACGAGCGACTTCCACCCGCGAAATGGAATCTAGCTCGCGTAACGAAAAAACACTCAGGACAAGACAACTTAACACGCGTAGTAACGCTACGAACACAACACGGAGAGGTAAAAAGACCAATTGCCAAACTATGTGTACTACCCAGCAACGAAACGCCGACTGCAAACACAATTATTTGAATGATGAAATGCCGACTGCATTTCACAAAAGCATCCAAAATCCACTCACACAAAAACAAAAACACGTATCTCAAGCACACATCTCAACACACATTTCAGACACACATCTATAGAACACATAATTTTATAATTTAACTGATCGGCTTAAACACAAAGTACAATTTCAATTTCATTTCTCAACAAAGGCACAGCTGACAATAGTTGCTGACCTACATATTGCATGTCAACATGACGCTAAGCAACACATGTACTTCCAATCAACATACTGCTTATCAACATGGTCAATATCAGAGATGTTGACATCGCACACATGTTGTGTAGTGACGTCACACAACTCATTCGTGCCGCCGCGAATCGGTATTTTACACACTCGCTACACACATTCTCACATTCAAAAAAAAAAATAATAACAATTACACTAATAAACATTTAAGTCTAATTCCCAGGTATCTTTCTCAGAGCCATGCATAACTCTGGGATAACACACACACACACTCGTAAGGCAATTGATGTATGCAAAGGGAAAACTGCACCATGGGTACACGATCTCATTCATGGCGACAGCAAACTACATTCAACAACAACAAGAAACTATCAACAAACGAATTGTAAAACAAACAAAAAGAAATATATTCTTACACATATATATATATTTAAATGTTATCTTTTAAAACAATAAAAAACACTTACTCTATGGGACATATTGTAATTATGTCACCTCATACACTCACTAGAAATTTGAAATTTTTAACTTGAAATTTTATTTATTTTATTTTTTTTATTATTGTCCCCCGGCCCATATCCACGCACAACCCTAATGAAATGTCAAAATGTCCGACAACCACAATGGTGACAAAGTGCGACGAATTCACAAGATGTCTAAGGATATGATTGCATTGCGAACTTCGTTCACGGCCGGGGAGAATGTTGTTGATTCAAATTAAAAAAAACAATAATTGAATTCTAAACTTATGTAACTATGTAAACTAAATATAACGTAACGTAACATAAAACAAATGTATAACACATTATAACAACATGTAATGTCAAAGCAAAAGCAAATCACTATTAAAGAGATTGTTAAACAGAAAGGTGTGAGATTTATTCTTTACAATAAAGAACCAGCAAAATTTAATTAAAAATTAATTCATCAATGCGTCTAGAGCACCACCAGGCTTCGCTTCCTTTTCCCCCCTCCTCGTTTGAGTTTAGACAGCGGTTGTATTCGGAAAACAGTTTTTCGAACTCAAATCTCGATCATTCTCTCCATGCCCTTCAACATGATATAAGTCAGACTGATAAGTTTGAAGCTCTTACCGATTATGTAGTCATCTTTTCGATTTTCCGTAGTCGCTGCAGATCTGAGTTCCACCATGGAACAAGCGATCTGTACTAACTTTTCCTAGTTGTATATGTGTTTTGGAGTCACAGTATTGAATGAGTTTGGTAACTGCCTTCAGCAGTGGCTATATTGCCAAATCATAGGGAAAATAAGCTGACTGAAAGACGAACTAGCTTCTATAAAGTATCGTATATGCTGATTGTTGTTGCCGACGTCGATTTAATTGGCCGAATTTATCCGCCATACCATTTCGTATCTGTAATGCCGAAAGCGTATTATACGAGTAGCTCTGCTTTCTTTTTCTCCCTCATTGGACTAAACCAATATCCTGTGGGTACTTCGTGGTGATAAAACAATCACAAATGTTGTGGAGTCAATGGTACGCTACCAAACATCTCCAGGTTGATATTGGTCAGTGTCTGCCCCATTGTACAAATACTGACAATCTGGTCCACCTTTTCCTTCATCCCAACAGCGATTCCTGTAAAACAGCGAATACTCAAGTTCAAAAGATTACGTTGCTCAACACTGGTTAGAATTTGGTTTCCTTTGTACAAAGTTAAATGCTGACCCGTTTCTAAAGCTAGGCCCTTCAACAAAGTGCCTTGCACGGGATATAACATCTGCAAAAGTCCATCGATTCTTCATTCCAATCAGAGTATACAGCGAATTTGAGAGGAAAACGCCCTTGCAAAAGCATACCATCGCCCCATTCTGTGTCCATTAGACGCAGAATTTCATAATTTCATAAATTTATTATTTAATTTTTTTTTTTTTACAGGAGACGTCATTACAGTAAACTTTTTTAATTAGTCTCGCTTTGAAAAATTCAAGTCATGAAAGTGCTTCCCTCTTTGAAGTTCTTCATTCATTTTGTGTACGAGTGGGTGGATGTGCCAATGATGTTTTATCACAAGCATGAGAACCAAATCTGTAATATTCATTGCAATCCAAATCTACACAGACAACCCCAGATAGAT
Organism: Volucella bombylans; assembly: GCA_949129095.1. NCBI lineage: Eukaryota > Metazoa > Arthropoda > Insecta > Diptera > Syrphidae > Volucella > Volucella bombylans. The sequence continues at coordinate 82,682,603 of OX422140.1, forward strand.
ACCCCCGAAAAAGATGAAATAAAAAAACATTTCCACGCTTTTTTAAATGTACACGTCTTCAATTCCTGCTAAAGAAAAAAAGAAAGAGCTCTCCTTACTCATTATAGCTTCCTTGAGAATTTGTGTATTTGTATTTCTCTAGAGTAATATTAATGATAATTTAAAGGAAGAAAAAAATTCCAAACAAAAAATTAATTTAAAAAGTTTTAATACACTCATTGTTAACGAGGAAGAATTGAATTGCACGACTGATTCCGATGGTGCTTACTTAGTGGGATTGTTTCGAAAATTGATTTTAAGGGTTGGCCATCAATTAGAAAATGAGATTCTTACAATTCTAGTGTGTTTTTCTGTTCGTCTGCAATTAATTTCTTCTGCGATAGAAAATATTGAGGTTATGAGAGATTGTGTAATTAAATTGGAGACTGATTAATTTCTTGCTTTATTTTGCACTGCTATCGGAAAAAGTTCAAAACATTTTAATTGAAATTTTCGAGAGTGGATCTTTCTTTTAATTTGGGTATGACCTAAAAACTTAAATTAAATAAAAAGAGAACTACGAAGAAGAGACATGAAGGACACATAATAATAACGAGACTTCTTTTCAGGCTATCTCATCAAAAATATGGATTCCAATAGTGCCATATACCAAGAAGAAGAATTAAGCACACAAGGTATGCGAAATAACTTCGAAGAAAAATGTAAGAGTAGTGCAATAACTCAAAAGGACGGCTCCACATAAATAAAGAAAGCTGGTGGTGGACTGATGAGACGAGAATGGCACCAAGCCTTTTAAACGTGAACTAAGGTACAGCAGAAATAGCGAAAGTTATGAAAGGCAACAACGAATAGAAGAAGATCCACATAAATAAGGAAAGCTGGTGGTGGACTGATGAGACGAGAATGGCACCAAGCCTTTAAACGTGAACTAAGGTACAGCAGAAATAGCGAAAATGATGAAAGGCAACAACGATAAGAAGAAGATCAAAATAGAGGCATTGGTAAATGAACTAACATGTTTAAGATTGCGGCTCCACTAAGAACAACCTCGCAAGAAATTTTACTGCTGAAATACATCAAAGATGAGCAAGGATACTCGTACTTGCTTATAGGGAACAGCGAAATTCGATATACTACATATAGATGGAAAGCGTACTTTAACACCTTACTGACTTACTAAACGAAGTATTTCGCTCAGTACTGTTGCCTCGGGTCTCGTGTACAAAGAGAAAATGCCAGATTTTATAGAAGCCGAGCTAGCGAAGCAGTAGGACCGGATGTGTTGCTTAAATGACTCGCGGTTTTTTTTTCATAAAATGAAACACAGCTGAGGCTATAGAACGCCTAACCTGCGGAGTGTGAGCTCCCTTGTTCTATTGTCTTTATCGGGCAAGATAATATTTTTGACTAAAACGTTTATTTTACAATAGTTTCTGTTAAAATAAGAAAACAACTGTTTTTGAAATTATTTTTGAAAGGTTTTAAAGTCCTTTATTCAAAAAACAAAATTCCTTTGTTACATAAATGTTACATTGCCTGAAGCGCAAAAAAAAACTTTAAGTGAATAAACTTATGACAGGTGATATGAGCGGAAAAAGTTGTTGGTTTTGTTATAACATAATGATACTCCGCATTTTTCGCACAGCGTGTGCGAAATCCCTTGGCAGTTCGGCATTTTGCATCTAATTCTTTTATCTGCCCATGTTGGCTATTGACCAATCTGGTCCAGTCCCATAGCATGTGGTGGGGCATGCTGAGCCGATTCCTTGTGTTTTGTTTGCTCGTATTGGTGGCTCAAAATAACTGTTTTTTTTTAATTGGCCTTTGTACCAGGCTTTAAGAGAGTTTCAGAAATCTGCCGCAGCCAGCAACTTTTCTGCTTTATTAGCTCCATTATTTTTTCTATACAGAAGCCATGCGTTCGCCATAAATAAGTCTAAAATGTGATAAAACACTCGAACTTGCCATCTTTTGCTGCGAAGTTTAATTTTATATCTTTCCATAATTGCATCAATACAGCTCCCCTGTGCGCAGTGCATTGACCAACAATAGACGGACTCTCGATTTCAACGTATTTGTTTTTTTAAGTTTGTCATATCTCTTTAAAGTGCGTTTTGGCATTTCGCCAACGAATGTGGACGCTAGATTTGCAAAGATACTCCATGGAAGATCCTCTTTCTTTTTTCATAATTTTATTTTCGCTTGGAAGCTTACAATTTGGTATTCTATTCCGTCGAATCGCTCCAACACTGAATATTCCTTCATTTGCCAAGTATGGGAGCAGTGGTATAGAAGTAAAATAATTGTCAAAATAAAGTTGAAGGTTTTGATTACGTGGAATTATGCGTGACAGTCTCATGACCATATTCGAAGATGCTCCTAAGTCCGGCTCGTTGTCAACCGCAATATTTTCTTTGCGGTTTCAGGCTCAAAGCCATACATATATTTTATGGCCCCATTTATGAGGTTTATTTGGGAGGTATAGTTTCAAAAAGTTTCGGGCTTTAGTATAACACATTTATTTATCAACGCAAAGATGTTGTTCAAGATTAACTTTCCCGAAATTCTTATTCAACTCCTCAATGATCGGGCGTATTTTGAACATTCTGTCGTAATTTTTATTAGTTGATAGTAGATTTCTGGTATTTTCGTTGAATTTAAGAGGCATCCCTTCTTGGATTGCCTGTATTCCAATTTTACTACTCCGATGACTTGCTGCACTGAGAAGTTGTACCAAAGACATCATATAAACAACACCAATAAATTGATGAATATCAATTTCTGACACACGAAATGTCTCATATTTTTTTGGTCAGCAATTAACCGTATTAGTTCTTTTGGAAAGAAATAAAGAAAATATTGTATTGGCGTATCAAGTTTGCTTATTACATCAGGCAATGATATATTTCCTGTAAAGCGCAATTGATGCTCCTCCAAAGCTATATTTTTCTTTTTCCTAAGCAGATTAGAGTAACGGTTTTTTTGTTGTTGTTTACTCAATGTTGCGTTTTGCGGAATGTCACATGATGGAATACCTGTCGGTTCTGTATTTTCATTTTCGATCTCTATCATTGTATCTTCAAAAAGCACATCACTATTATCATAGACAGCTTGGTCCAAATCTTCAGCAACATCAATTTCTTCCAAGTCTACATCATAATCTGGATCAGACACACTATCATCATCAAAATCGAGCTCCTTTTCACTCTCGTCAAGCACTTGTAATATTTCATCATTGCTCAAAGTATTCGGCATACTGTATATTGATCCTAATAAAATATTGGCGGTATAAGACAATGTGACATAAATATTACAAACGGAAAATAACCACACAAAAGTTATTTATCACTTACTTTCTATTACACACCAGGTAAGAATTAATTAGTGTTATGCTTATGCACTGTATTTAATAAAATAAAAAACTCCGTTTATTGCGATATTCAAAACTTTTTCATCAGAAAAATTAAACATGTGTTGGGCTGTCGCAAAATTTGTTGATATAAACTTTTGGTGCAAAAAAAAAGTAAACAATAGGCTGTTTCGCTCTATCACATAAGCTTTGTATAATGCACAGTTCGTGGCAGATATGTTACACTAACCGCAAATTAGTTAATAATAATTTTAATCATAACGGAGAAACTAAGTCAATATTAAGGTTTGTAACATTACTGTCGCATGACCTGATAGAGGGATGTAGGCAAAAGAGGCACGAGAAATTGCAACAACTGCCGATCGATGAAACTAATATCGTGTGATATAAAGATATATCAGAGAGTTTGTGGCGTGCATCCATTTAAATGTGTTTTATTGCCTCTTAGCAACAGTGAACGCAGTACGTCACTTTTCTAGCAACATGTTGCTTAAAATGAGCAAAGGCGTTGACATGTAAACACAGATTTTATTTATACCAACCAAGCTAAAATTTTCGTACAAAGTATGGAGTATTTAAGCAAAAACCTGTGTGTTTGCACTCTTTTCAAATTCAGTGCAAGTCTTACCACTTACCATCGTAAGTGTTGGATTGAGAATGCTTCCAAATTTTTTTTGAAGTACAATATATTCCATACTTCGAGTTTCGTATCACATATGGAAACTGCAAAAAAAAAGTCAAAATCTGTGGTAAAGAACTCAACCAGGTAAAAAAAATGTGAATCCCCATCACTGCAGATAGCCAATGGTAAAGATATTCATGCGGTGCATTTGTGTCACATCAGGATACAGTTATCTAGCGGCCATAAATAACGGAACAGATAGTCTAAGCTTTACCAAGGAAATCCGCAGACTTTCAGTGACCTATTGTTTTTTTGTTTTACAATCGACATATAAATAAAAAAAACGTACCTAACCTTACACATCGCATCGACAGTATGAGACATAAATTTATACAGAGTTACACACATTGATACTGAAAAATAATGCTACACAATATTCAAGCTTCATATCAGAAAAGAAAATAACCAAGTTCAGCTGTAAAAACCACTCAAATTAAGTCATTACTTACATATGTACATATGTGCACTTAGATGTCGTAATGTAAAATTCACCTGGATCAAATGATCGAATTAAAAAAACAATTCAGTGTATCTATAGTACTAAGTATCTCCTATATTGTTTCCTTTTATCAATGATTACTATTCAATCGATTCATAAAACTGTCAGTTACATAAATTTATTTTTTCAATTTGTATAAACTTTTTAATTCACCTATCTATTCACGTGCCGTGTTCGTGGCTTAACCTAACTTGCCTTAAAATACCTACTATACGAGTAATATATACATTATTCAACTTATCTACGAGTATTTCTACCTACTTTGAATTAACTAAAATTACACCAGAAATAAATTTTAACAAAACAAAACATAAGGAAGACCTAAATATAAAATTGCTTATCGAAAAAATTATCCTGTTGTGTTTATTCTTAAGGTACAAGAATAGATTTAAATATTAAGTAACTAACTAATTAATCAACCAATGAAAGCAGAAAGCAGGGATTTGTGTACAAATCTCGACGCTGCAATTACCATCCAGATCAGATTGGCTTTAAACAACAAAAAATATAGATGTATATATGTATAACTTATACTCGTAACTTACTTATATCTTATATTCTACTTACGTATATATCTATACATAAATTATTACCTACATTTATTCCTACTATATATTCTAACTTCCGTAATATTCAATCTAATTTATTCTCGTAACATGTACAAACATACATGTAACATACAATGTACATGCCTATCAAATTAAGCGAATAGTATGTATTTTCACCAAGCTGATCTGAAATCTCATGTGAATTACATTATTTGAAATACAATGCTTATAGTTTCCGTGTAATCATGCATTAACATTTCTTTTTTTTTTCTTTTGTTGAAACGTGCAATATGATTTGTGCTCAAGAAGAAGGAAAATCTCGTGGTGTTATCTTGCGAGATCCCAAGCTGAAAATGACAGCTCGTTCTTACCGACCTAGCCTGCAGGCCAGATTTCTACTCATGTCAATATATCGATGACATAGCTAAGACAAGATAGTCTACATACTGCTTTAGCATTTTCACTCCTCCCAAGTTTTAAACCACATTTCGCAATAGCCTTATTACCCACATCCAAAACGTGCGAAAGGAACCATTTTGTTATGCAAGAAACTAAGACCCCTTTCTATCTTTCTCTTCGTCTTTCAAAGGTGAGAATATGTACACCTCTTGGAATGATTTTTTTTTTTGTAGGCCAGCAAACAAGCAGCAAGTATCCCACGTCGAGCTACCGCTGTTTTCAAGTGAGAATTCTTCCACCTAATCTCACCCTGGCGAGTTACTACTAATAACCATCTAGGTAACCACTATTTTACTACTACAAGTTGTAGATAGTGGACAACGTACTATTATTAAACTCCGGCGCAGTCAATGCAGCTTTGTGGAAAGGAGCTCGATATATAATATGACGAATTCGAAGTTAATGTTGGCGCACACCAAGGCAATGTAGAAAGTATGTTGCCTTTAAATGTCTTGCTAGATTTTCTATTATAACCAATGACATGGCAACCCCTTAAGCAAATCTTTATGATTAGATAAAGGCACTAGAACTGATTGGTTTATGAATCCATCGTACTTAGACTTACTTATTTAGTCGATATATTCCGGGGTGGACCAGGCCCTCAGCAAACATGCTTTGCAAACTAGAGAAATCTTTACCCGGGTGACTCCAGCTGCGCACACGAAGTTTACTGAGGTCTCCTTCCGCTTTTTCTTCTAGGTTGGAGTTGAAAACTTTTCGGACCATGACGCTAGTTCAAGGTGACCTAGGTATCTAAGCCAGGTTAGCAGAACTTTGTGACAAAGTCGGCATCGCTGTACAGCTCGTAGAATTCACTGTTAAAATGATTGCTCCATTCTCGAGACCAGATATAAAGCATTTTCATTCGCTTTCGTCAAATTTCTACGCCGTAATGCGGGAGTGGGATGATTAGGGTCTTGTGTAAACTTATTTTGATTGATCGAACATGAGTTTTACTACTTCATTGCATTCTAAACCTAGGAAAGCAGCACGATTTCCGCGCTGATGTCGTTTATTAATTAATTTTGAATGGTAGTTGCGTTTTTGAGGTAACAAGTTGCACTTGTGCCGTAACACTCGACCCAAACAGTATGTCAATTCTGAAGACACAAGCATTCTCTACAACGACAGAATTAACATCCAGTCTAGAAATATGTTCAGCATAGACAAAGATGAATGGCCCGTAAGCTCATTCAAACCATATAAGGCACATGGATCAGAAGAAATCTAGCCAACACTGATTCAAAGTGATCTCTTCCAGATTCTTCCAACTCTAACCGCCTTAACTTCTTAACTTAAGCTATACCTACTTCAACTGAGGCTGCATCTCACAAGCCCGGAGGGAAGTGAACGTAACTTTTATCCCCAAACTAGATAACCTAGTCAACTAAGTAAATCTTGTTCTCCCATAAATCTTACTTCGTTTTTTCTGAAAACAATGAAAAGACTTATCGATTTACACTTCAGAGACCTTCTTAACAGAAATTCAACTCTGAACCCTCACCAATATTCATACAGGTAAGATAAATCCACGGAAGGTGCTCTACTAAATCTTAGAACACAGGTTAAAGAGGTGTTCCGCGAAAAGGAGATTGCAATATATGCTTTCTTAGGTATTGAAGGTGCCTTCGATAATACCGGATATAAGTCCATTTCCAAAAAGGGTATTGACCATCGCACTAACCATTGGGTTAGAGCAATGCTCGAGAACCGGAAAGTCTATATATGCATCGTCCGGTGAGACTAGAATCTCTCTCTTAGCCGTCAAAAGTTGTCCATAAGGAGGTGTTCCCTCACATTTTATTGATGACCTACTAGTAAAACTTAGTAATCTGGGCAACCAAACAATAGGTTATGCCGACGACTTAGTCATAATTGTGACGGGTAAATAGCATAAGGACGTTTGCTGTAAGATTCAGACTGCTCTAGAAATCAAATCAACTTCAGTTTCCTTCATCCGTAAAAGAAATCTGAGCCTTTGTTACACAATTTCCCCGAATTATTGAAATAAATTTGTTCGATTGCCGGGCTGCCGGCAAAACCAAAAAAAAAACAAACGAAAACCAATTTAATTACAAAAAAATCGAGCTACACCGTCGGTGGTTGAGATTCGTGTGACGATCTGTCACTTGGATTTCTTGGGACAGAAAATTCCCTAGGGGGGAAATTTGCACTGGCAGCAATATTGTTTACTGAACCAATTGGTTGCTCAGCTGGACTGGGTTCAGGGAAAACGATATTTTCAAATGCTAAATAAACTACAAGTGCTACAATAACTAATGAGTGTTAAACCATATGCTAGAAATAAGTCGGAAGAAATACCACACAATATCCCGGGAAAAAAATAGAATATCGATTTTTTGTCACTTTATAAAAGAACGCTTTATTTGCGGAGTGATGGCAAAACAGTGTATTGCGGAAGCCGTTAAGCGGTAACAACAAACCGTTAAGTTAAATGGCGGTACTGAAGGTACCACTAAATAGATTGAACCGCTAGTTGGGAACCCGATACCGGCAAAATCTTATTTTTTTTTCTCTTACTAAAAGGATTCGCCTGGGGTAAATAATTCTACTTATCTTGTTCTTTATTACTGTTATACTCCTGTCCTGTCCGTCCTGATTTCGTTAGTATTTCCTCCTCGTTTTTGTATATCTCCCAGTCCGTTTTCTTTTTCCTTTCCTTTATCCTGTTCCTTTTTTCTGTTTTAATTAACTTTTCTTCCTATTTGTTGTAGTTATTTTAAATTCTTGTTTTTTTTTTCTTTTCTTTTTAAAAATCTTTTCTTAAGTTCGCTTTGACGGCTTTATTCCTCCAGAAGCGTTCCTAGATAGCAAAGGTCTGATCCAGGACAGATTGGCGGTGCCGCTAATCTTCCACGTCGCTCGAACAGCTGCGGAGAGGCGACTCAACTACGACAGAGACGTCGCACATGGCAGTGCGGAGCGTCTCCGGATCAGTAGGGCGGTAGGTAGTCGCGACAGGAGAGATGTTGCTCGACAGCACCAACACTTTTGGTGGCTTGTTGAAGGGGAGGATGCTTCGTCGTCGAATTCCTCCAGTGATATTTAGCTTCATGTGAAGCAAGGTGGGCCAGCCTAATTTGTTTTTAGCCATGGCCGGCTTACATAGTTTTAGGCAGGTTTAAGTTAGGTTTTAAGAAAAAAAAATATAAAAACAAAAAAAAAATAAATAAAAATATGAAATGAAAAAAAACAACAATATATGTATATATATATATTTATATATTAAGTATATATATATTATGTATATATATATATGCATGTATATGTAAGTAGTTTTTAGGTAGTACTCGTATGTAGGCTTTTCGTTTTAAGTTTTATAATAAAATTAAAATAATCCATGTACTAAGTTTTTAAACATGTTTTCTTAGTTTAAGCTATAGTTAAGTCAATGTATAATAAGAATTAAACCCGTCACAAACGTCGAAAGACATAACTTTTAAGTATTATGTTTAACTTAGAGCGCCCGCATGGGGTCAGTAAGTTAGTATAAGATAATTTTTAAATTATTTAAGCTAAATTTTAAGCGTTTTTTGTCTAGCATGTAAGAGTAAATTAAGTAGTATAAATAAAAATGCATATAAACTGAAACTGACTCTACATCTGGAGTGCTGCCCCAATAGAAAACTAAATAAAGACATCCCGGCGAATCCTCTTGTCAAGAATTAATTAAATGAGGGCCGCGCAACTAGGGGTCCATTCTTTACAAAACTTTTGGTACAATTTTATATTTTTTTTTTTGTATTTAAGGTGGTGACCGTCCGTTACCAAATAGATCGTCTGTAGCAGTCCGCCTGGTTCTAAGTCTTTGTGTATTTACTATACGCAGAGGGTTCCAGACCATCTATCTGGCTCTAGACGTACAGCGTTGCGCTTAAGGTGACCGTCCGTCACCTCACCGAGCCTCCTGTCTCTTCTTCTCGTGTATCTATTGGTTGTCTCCTCCGACAAGTATAAAAGCAGAAAGACAGAGCTCAAGAACCCACCAATTCTTCCCGCTAATATAATTAATACTTCTCCAAGGAGACAACGGACATAAAGTGAACGGGTGGGGTAAAAAGCGGATCGAGCAAGAGAGACCGTGATGGGGCGGAGATGCCTTCTAAGTCTCCTCCAAATGGGTACTTCACTGGACCGTCCGTCCTACCTGCTGTGGTTGATCCTTCAAGATACTAGGAGGGTGCACCAGTGGTTAATGGACCCATGGCTGCCCACCACCCTTATAGGATTTTGAAGAACCAACGGAAATGAATGTCGGTGAGTGAGGCCGAAGGGAAAGGGAGAGAGTAGGACTTGTTGTGGTAAATTTTACCGCAACACCTTGACTAGATCTCACCTAACAAAATAGAAATTGTGTACAACAACTAAGTAATATATCTAGGAATGGTTCTCGATAAAAAACCAAATTGGAACTCACATATTATAAAATAACAAAATTACCAACGCGACTAAAGCCATGTGGGCTTTCCGTCATATGTATGGCAAGACCAAGTAACCCTTATATTCCTCGCCATCGCCGGCGATGGTCGGAATTCAATGGTTAACGCCACTCCATCTCTTCATAAAAAAGATGGTAATTCATAGCACGATCAGACTACTACAAACAGCAGAGATTAATCACTCTGATGAGAGCATGGAAGCATGGAATTATAAAAACCCCACCTCAAAACTTAAAGGTATACAAATATATCAAAGGTGGACACCGAGGTGGGTACTGGTATGTTTGGTCCAAACACCATAATTTCGAAAATAATTGGAAAAGGTCATAGATTTGCTCACCGATTAAAGTGACATTTAATGCTTTCGGTTTCATGTAACGTAACGTATCTTGGTTCAAGCCGTTAATACAACCAAGTATGGCTGAGAACGGCGATGTCTCGCAGCACATTAATGAGTTCTCAAACATAGTGGAAAAATTAGAACAAATCAATGTAGTCATGAACGATGAGGTCCAATCTATCAAAATCGGTAGAAGCACTTGATGCTTTAATCACATTCAATGCCTTAAAAGTTAAAATTTTGGTGGAAGGGGAAAGAAGATCTCAAATAATGTAAAAGGAAAAGGAGATCAAAATAAATGCAAATGCCAAAATTGGAAAAGAGGACATCTTTGGTAGCACAATCGGAAGATATAGCCTACACGACACCACGTTTGGAAACGATAGTGTCTAATCGATTTCGCTGCGGGGCGTAATGTTACTACAGCAAGCACATGGTTTCCTCACCTTAATATTCACAAGGGAACATGGCAAACACCAGATCAGTCAACCAGATTGATCATGTTCCTCTTCACTATTTTAGATGTCCGAAAATTCCTAACTCGGACCACTACCTAGTTGCAACCAAGGTACGTCTACGGATATCTCAGAACCCACAACGAAGGGGAAACACCACAACAAGTTAAACGGTTGCAATTGCAACAAGATGCCAGAACCTTTGCCGATCGCATATCCATCAACCTCTCGAGAAGTCAGCAGCCAGCATCAAGTGCTTAGATGCCGAGAAGCCCTCAAAAATGCCGCAACTGATGTGCTGGGTTTCACCCATCCACCACCACGAAACTCCTGGTTGGATGAAGAGTGCCGGCAAGCACATGCCTACAAAGCGGCTCTACACAAAAGGAGCAAAGTAGCTCTACGAGCAAAGGACAAGAAAAGAACATCGGTTTCTCCGCAGGAAAAAGAGAGAGCATGAGAAGCGCGCAATCGAGGAACTAGAGAGGTGCTACTCCAAGAATAATGTTCGGAAGTTTTACCAAAAGGTAAAAATAACGTGTCAGACCGGCCTACCCGCCTGACTTGGTAGAGAGCATACACCAACTAATTTCCAAGATTTGATCAGATGAATTAAATTATGGTGAATTAAACCTCAGCATCGTTTGCCCGGTTCAGAAGAAAGGAGACCCTCTAAACTGCGCCAACTATAGATGTATTAGTCTCCTAAGCATCGCACATAAAATCTTCTCTGCCATATTGATACTGAGCGTATCGGTGTGGTTATAGGCCGGGTAAGCCCACAATTGACCAAATTTTCATACTACGGCAGATCCTTTAGAGAACCCAAGAAGTTCAAACCGATGTTCACCACCGTTTTATCGATTTTAAAATCACATATGACAGCATTTACAGAGACGAGCTATACAAAGCCATGCTTAGTTTTGGCATCCCTGTCAATCTCGTCCGCTTGATGCTCGCTTCTGCATCAGGGTCAGTAATGATATAACTGAGACCATTGATGTCAAAAAACGATTTAGGTAAGGTGACGTACTGTCGGTGACTTTTTAAAGATCATACTTGAAAGAATTGTGCAAAACTCACAAGCCAACACACGAGGTAAGATCTTTCAAAAGCCTGTTTTGCTTGCATACGCCGTCGATATTGATATTATACGTAGAACACAGCGAGCTATCACTGGTGCCGTTTACAAGCGTAGGAGCAGGATCGGAAAATAAGGGTCTTGCGGTAAACGAGGGCAAATCAAAGTATATGCTGTCAACAAGAAGGGACAAACAACATCGACGAATCGGCCAGAATATCACAATCGATAGCTATAACTTTGGGGTAGGAAGGGACTTTGTCTACCTCGGCTCTGCTATCATATCTGAAAATGAAGAATAACGCTTGTCAATCGCTGTTTCTTTGAGCTGAGAGGCAACCATGTTTTTTTTTTTGTTTTTTTATATATGCTGGGCACGCGCTCAAGGGGTTTGTATACCCTTAAGGTGATTCTTCACAGCGCTGGCAAAGGAAATTTAGGGAGGAAGAAAAGAGAGGTACCGATGTACATTGCTTTTAAATGTTTGCAAGTTATAATGATCAGGAAATACAGAGATCGGCAGGGCATTCCATAAGCGAGTTGTACGGCTTAGGAACAAATCACGATATTTTAGAGTACGTCCGAAAATGGGATTGAGGGTATACTGATGAGCATTCATAGCGAGACGGGTGTTACGGTTGAAAGTTTGAATGGGCGGAATGCTACTGGCGATTTCAGTGGAGCACTGGTGGTGGAAATAGCGATAAAACAAAGTGGGATAGGAGACATTACGTCGGTGTTCGAGCGTGTCAATTGATTGACTGGTATTAGTATCGTCAATAAGTTTTATCGCACGGTTTTGAATCCTATCTAGCAGGTCCAGAAATATTTTAGGAGCACCTGACCAGATGTGGGCATTGTACTCAAATTTTGGGCCGGTGAATGCCTTATATATTGGGGCTAGATCAGAGGGGGTAAAATATTTCTTACTTACCTTACTTACTTAACTCGAAGTAAATAATAAATCTAAGGGTAGATCCGTCAAAGCTCCTGTACATGACAGCTTACGGCCACAGGTATTCAAAGCTGCTCCAAGTGACTTTGGGGAGAGCATACGCCCCTGCTCAGAAGAGTGTATGTCGCATGAATGGAATCTCTGCATCGTTTGCCTAATCCACAAAAAAGGGGCAACCTCAACTGCACCAACCACTTAGCTATAAGTCTCCTCAACATAACGTACAAAATCTTATCTGCCATATTATGTGAATGTCGGAAACCCGTCCTAAACGACCTGATTGAACCCTATCAGTGCCGTTTCAGACCAGATATCGACATAATTTGGAGAAGATAGCGAGCTGCCACCGGGGCGTTGACTACTATTGAAACAGAAGTTGTCAAAATGTGTTTAACGGAAAATAAGAGCAAAATCTAGTATAGTAAATGCTATCAACAAGAAGACAGAACGTCACCGCTATAATTTCGAGGTATTGTAGAAAAGGACTTAGTCTACCTTGGCTCTGCTGGCAATTCTACTAACAAAAGCTCGACAGAAATAAAACGAAGAATCATTCTTGGCAATCGCTGCTTTTATGGGCTATGATTTCAATTAAATAGTAAGGCCGCATCCCTAACAACTAAGGAGACTTTATATAAAATCTTGATCCTCCCCGTCCTACTTTACGGCGTTGAAGCATGGACTTATCGAAAACGGATGAAGATGTCCTCAGTCGTTTCATTTGCGTTGATGTGCTTTGGAGGAGATGATTCGACGACGAACTATACGAGCTGTATAGCCACATCGAACACGGCGCATCAGTCGTCTGGAATTACGAGGACATGTAGAACAAATGGACACCAATGCTCCTGACCGCTGAGCCTTCGATCTAAGTCGGAAGGAAACACCAAAAGAAGGGGTGCGACATGGAGTGTGCAATTAGGGGCAGTTTCCTAATAGCTGATCAAACTGGAGATACTTGTTATTTGAGCCCAGGTTCACCCTGAGTTGTAGCGCTAGCTAAGTAAGGCTACTTTTACTATTTGTCAGGGTTCGGTATGTATTCAAGTGTCTGGCTACCGGGAAAGGTCCTCTTCAGAGTTGTCAGCAACTGTTCGAAACGTTTTTTTTTTGCCACAGCTGGATATACGAGTATGTCATCGATGTAAGGTGACATGGAAGCCTCGTAGGTTAACAAACCCAAAGAGTGTTCTTAACTCTTTAGTTCCCAGTGTCACTTTTAGGTGAAAGATTATTCAAATGTTTCGCCCCTTATTCAATTTTTCCCGCGCCGGTGTTAATCGTGCAGTAAAAACTGGAATAATTTGTTATAATTGGATGTGGTAAATGAATCTATAAGCTATAAAACAATGGTATTTTACTATAAAAATAACACTTGACATAAATGCAACTACGTTCAAAATATGAATTGTCACATATAGGTGACACTGGGCAGTATTATAACAATGCTGCTGTTTAGTGTTTATTTTACAAATTTATGGTGATGGAATTTTAGAGCTTTTTGACGTCTTACAGGTTGACATTAGATGAGATCAATTAGGAATTGGAGGTTGGAGAAGACTCTGGCGACATCACTTTGCTTCCTCCTAACAATGGAATGGTTACTCATGAAGAAAGTGGAGATGAAAACGAAGCTAACTTGGTCCATCTTCCTAGTCGTATGCTTCGCTCTCGAGCGAGTAGAGGTACAAGGTTTAGAATTTTTATAATGACGACCAGGAGGAAGAAGAAGAAAAGCCAGTGTGTCTGCACCAAAGGCGAAGAAGAAGAAAAAACAGAATACTGTAGAAATATGGCCCAACAATACTTCTTTCACTGCTTGTGATAAGGTAGACTGTGATGAAGAAGTTATAAATCATGCGGGCGACCTAACAGCCACTGAATGCATAGAGTTATTATTCAGTGAAGTTGCGGTTCAAGTCATAGTAGATATGAGTAACTTGTACGCTTTGCAAAGAAACCACACGGTACAAAACAACATATTCATGGAAAACCCATTAGGTTTGGTTACTAGCTTTGATCAGCAGCTACCCGTAATGGATTTTCTTTTTTAATTTGCGCGCGCTCAATGGATTTAAGTACGCTTAAAATACTTGCACACATTGCGGGCGAAGAAACATCAGGGAGGAAAGAAAGAGAGGCACCGATGAACGTTGTTTTTAAATGTTTGAAGGTTATAATGACTAGGACATAATAAGCTAGGCAGGGCATTCCATAACCGAGTTGTACGGCTTAGGAATGAATCACGATATTTTAGAGTACGTCCGACAGTGGGTTTGAGGGTATACTGATGAGCATTCATAGCGAGACGGGTGTTACGGTTGAAAGTTTGAATGGGCGTAATGCTACTGGCGATTTCAGTGGAGATGTTGTAAGGCCCTCTCCCGAACAATAAAGAAAATTCTATTTAGGACCCTTGTATTCCCAATCCTGCTCTATGGTCCTTTCTTTCGGATGAAGGTATCCTTGGTCGTCTTGAGAGAACAATTCATCGTGATCGAGAGGAGAGATGTTTTCGTCCGATGAAAATATTGTTTCCAATTTAAACTATGAAAATTCATTTGAACTTCTTCCTTTAGATGACAGAGAGACTTCATGTGCAGGCAGCCAAAGAAATTCTGTTGAAGAAGGAGAGGTGACAGCTATCACAACCACAAAAGCAACCAAGAGCATCACCACCGGAAAAAAAAAAACAGGTAGACTAAAGATTATTTGCACCAGAGTGCCCAGTCGTCCGCTAAAGCAGTTCAACGTTCTGAAGCTGGTAAACTCAGATTTAGGCATCGACATCCCGCAAACTCAAAAAGCGACAATATCAACCTTAAACGCCGAGGATTGGATAGAAGCCATGCGAATGGAATTTGAAGTACTTACTGCAAACAACGCGGGATCATTAGGTGATCAGTCACCTGGTAAGAAAACTATTGGTAGCAAGTTGGCCTTCAGCTTAAAGAATAAAAAAGATGCCACAATTTAACGATTTAGATCCAGACTGGTTCCCAACGGCCTACCTTAACAGCGATTTGAGGGACGAGTCACATACGAGTATGCAGCAACCGGAAGGATTTTTGGATGCATGGTTTCCTGAGCTCCAAGCTCGACATGGTTCTCAAAGTTATAGGTTTCATTGCGTGTAAAAATGAACCGTTCTTATACAAAATGAACTACGAAGGTTTAAGTGCATTGCTGTTTACGTTGATGATATTGCTATTTTATATGAGCTATCTCTTGAAGGGATATGGAATGGAAAATTGTCACCTGGCGCAACACCTCTAGATGCTGGTTACCATCAATCTTTTATAGTATTAATATACTGAAATTTGCATTTGCCAGTTCCAGTTTGCCATTTGGCGCAGCGAAAAGTGAATCCACATGTCGAGCAAGAAGCAAGAGCTAAACATGTCATAAGACACGAGTATTTGGCCAAAAAGATTAATTATTAACTCCATTACGTCAAACAAAGACATGCAGTTTAGGGTATATTGACGCAGATTTGGGTGAAGTTCACATGGATCGAAAATCATATTTGCGTTGTTTCTGGCTGGAAGTGTTTTCACTTGGGAAAGCAAAAGCAGAATATGGTTGGCTTGAGTAGCCCTGAGGCCGAGTACATGGCTTTATCTACTGCGGCGAAAGAAGCTATTTACTTAAAGGAAGTTTTGATGGAAATGGTGTACCATGCCCGCAGAAAGCACATAGACATCAAGTACCATCACGTAAGGATAGTCGTGCAAAGCAGTAGAGTAACTCTGAAATATGTCCAGTGTCCAATCAAGAGATATGTTAGCAGGTATTTTCACTAAAAATTCAAAAACTCAAAAAAGTCAAAAACTGAATTTATGAATGTATATTAAAATTCATATAAGATGTAATCGAAACATGAGAAGGAGTATTGGAGAGTTAAACTCACAAGTGAAGTACAATTCAAATGAATCATACATACCCTTCACTTTTAGTTCTAAATAACATAAACCGCCAACTAAATCGGATTCGTTTTCATTGGTTTTCTTACTCGAATAGAGTTTCAAAACATGTTATTTACAAAGGTACCTACAGCGAGACCTGTTGGGCATCAACAACTGCAGGGCCTTGGAGGGTCATTAGAAAATGACAAAATATTTATTGAACTCGTTAGTTACGTTAGCTCAGTAGGATGTGTGACCATAATGTTGCCGCTTTTAAGTGCAATAAATGTGCTATGATTTCTTATGTTACGATTAATTATACAATACATATATTTACAACTTCCCATTCTTTTTAAATAGTTCGTGCATTTCTTATGCTGGTTTGAAAGTAACTTTCGGGGCAGATTGTGATGTTTTTATTAATTATTTGGATGCTTGAAATATTTAATATGCAACATATGTTTGAGTTGAATTTTTTTGAGAAGAGAATTATTCATTCAAGGTTTAAGTAAAGTTATCACGGTTTCTAAGAATATTTCGAGCTCCTAAAAGGCGTTAGGTACTTAAGGTGTGAAGCAACTGATATTTTAGTAGACTGAAGTTAATTTTAGATACAAAGAATTAAACTAGTTAAACAGTGATTCGTAGATTTGTAGATCAAAGTTATCACCAGCACACAAATTAGTTGCCAAATTTTTAAAGCGACACAAATACATGGTCAAGGCAAGTGCTAGAAGCTGGTCAGTTGGTTCATTAATTTTTATTTTTTATTTTTATAATTAGTGCGCACTTATAGGTTTATTACAATCTTAAAATGTTTGCACACAAAGTGGGCGAAGGAAACTTAGGGAGGAAGAAAAGAGAGGTACCGATCTACATTGGTCTTAAATCTTTGCGAGTTTAACGACTAGGAAATAGAGATATCGGCAGGACATTCCATAAGTAAATTGTACGGCTTAGGGTATACTGATGAGCATTCATAGCGAGACGGGTGATACGGTTGAAGTTTTCAAGGCGATTTCAATTTAGCACTGTTGGTGGAAATAGTGACAAAGCAAAGTGAGACAGGAGACATTATGTCGGTATTTGAGCGTGGTATTAGTACCACGTATTAGTTATTATGGTATTAGTTTTATCGTACTGTTTAGAATCCTATTTAGCAGATACAGCTACGTTTTAGGGGCACCTCACCAGATGTGATCATTTTACTTCAATGTTGGGCGAATAAATGGCTTATACGAGTATATTGAGGCCAGATCAGGGAGGGCAAATTATTTCTTACATGGCTTGAGGAAAGCGACATTTCACAGCATTTTTGGCTATATCGAATATGTGGTCATTCCAACGTAAGCTGTCAATGACACACATGCAGAGAATTGGTAATTTTTCGGTTTCGACGGTGCAAGTGCCATTCGGCATTCACGGATAATGGCTGGGTATTTAAATTTCGCTTTAATGACAGCGGGCAGCTTTGTGTTTCGCAAGCATTAAATCCCACACTCTTGATAGTTCCCCAATTGATTATGCTGTTAATATTTTAATTAAATGAGCTTAACATACGCTGCCATTCCCGTTCTACAGCCGAAGAGCAAGGACGTGAGTTGGGAACGAATACGAAAAGGCAGAGAGCACAGTCGTCAGCAAAGGGATATACATTAATTTATTTAGAATTAACAGACAAGAAATAAGTTATGAAGACTAGAAAGGGTATCGGAGACAGCACGGAAACCTGAGGCACACCAGTATTTATTTTTTAACTTGTAATCATCCAATACAACTTGAATTCAACGCTCCGAAAAGTAGTTTTTACTCCATTGAAGAAGAGAGTCATCGAACCCAAACACACACATTTTCTACAATACCCTGGTGCCAAACTCTGCCAACCGCCTTAGAAATATCAAGTGCAACTATTTTGCTTTCGGCACATTGATGTATGCTTTGGTTCCACTTTTCGGTGAGACATGCCATCAAATCAACAGTGGACCTGTTGCTACGAAAACCATACTGGCGATCATTGCGAAGCTTTCGTGTGTTTATCAGCATTTCCATGAACTTGGGAAGAAGGTACGTAAGCGCAATGAGTTTGTAGAAGGAGAAAGAAGAAGATTCGCCTTTTTTATGGACGGGCTGAACATATGCTGCGTACCATCTGCTCGGAAAAAGTGAGAAAGAGTAAGACCGACGGAAAAGTTTACGTAGTGATTTTGCCAGCGTGAAAAAACACCTTTTCAGAAGAAGGGGATACACACCATCTGGACCAGCGGATTTATGTATGTTGAGATCTTTAAGCATTCTTACTAATACACGAGTCCAAATTGGATTCTTCGCATTGTAGATTCGATGCGTTCAAGTGTAGGCGAAGAGTTGAGCTGGCCGTGTGCAGAAAGCATATTGACCTTGTCTAAATAGCTGACAGCTGGAATGTCATTATAAGTGAGCGTTGTGATGGAACATGAATCAAAATTTCTGATGTGTTTGACAAACGACCAAAAGCTTTTACTATATTCGGGACATTGTAATAATTTTTTGCCTCAGTTTTGGTCGTATTGACATACTGAACTTTTTTCGGTTTTCGTCTGTAGGTTCGGTCTTGTATGACCGAAAAAATACATCTCTAAGTCATACCACACCTTTTCTTTTGGTTTGATACTCTTCATCTGATGAGGTATAAAGGATTTCATCCCAAAGAGAATAATGTCTGTGGTCATATCAGCAGCGGCATCTGCGTCATTATCGAGGAAACATAACGACCAGTTAAAATTCCTAAAGACGCAATTAAGTTCGGTACAATTGGCTTTCTCGTATTGCCATACTCTTCTTTCAGTAATCTCCTCTCTAACTGTATGGCCGGTATACGATAAATTAGCTGAAATGACATAATGGTCCGACGAGCTTAGAGGGCACATAGACTTTGTACTTATCTTTATCACGGTATCAACATACCGTCTTTCGGATGCTGTCAGAATGTCGAATCCATCCAGGATCATGTATCTTGAAATCGCCGGCAATAACAGTTTCAGTATGAGTTTTCAGGGATACAATTCTTTATCAGACAGACGCATCAAACTTATTAACGGTCGAATTGCTGTCCAGTACGGGGGGCCCCCACCCAATTAATAAGGCTTCGCCCATCAATGAAGTTGTCTAATAATAAATGGGGGCAGATCAAAGTACTGTTCTTATCGTAGACATCTTCAGATGACGCTACCGAAGGTTGCTACGATCTGATCAGTCACAAGTTGCCGGTCATAGGTCTTGTTGGCGGCTGGACCACCGGTAGCCCTTACCAGGATTTAAGTCACGGTACCATCTGAGTCAGGAGCCCCCGGATCTCGGTCCGAGCCTGACTTGAAGTCGCGGGAAGGGTCTTCCTTTGGTTGACCCAATGTAGAGTTGCAATAAGTACTGGCTGCTGCGACCCTTAGAGCAGTAAGAGGTTTTAGGTCGGCCTCGACTCATACCAAGGGTGGAACTTGTGCCGGTAACACAGCTCCGATCTGGTATCTCAGGAAGGCAGAGCGATGGTAAGGCGTATCCTTGCCCCCATGGATGTATGGGCATCCCGTAAACATAAGTCTCCACGACAGGTGGTTTACGTTAAAAATCAGACACTATGTCCAGTTTGGAGCATCTGTAAATAAAGAAATAGTGGTTAAGTTGGTTTCGGAGATGGAATTTTAACTACATAACATTAAATTTCGGCTTGTAACAGGGATTTCATGAATGATAACCCTTGCTCAGGCATTATGGATCCTCAGGTATCTACTCTAGGGACACTGATGATTTTTATAACACTCGCATTGTTCCAACTATAATAAAAAATATGAAGCTCACACAAATACCACTAGACCTCCCGAAAAATACGTATCATTAGTGTTGGTAAAAAGATCGTAGCTTGGAATTTTGAGGTCTCCTATTTCAAGAGAAAATCCAGATCTCCGACAATAATATAAAATCAGGAGAATTTACAAAAACTTCTACGCAGAATAATATTTCTAATATGTTGATGCATAAGGAACACAGGTTTCTTGTTATTAGAATAGAAAATAAAAAATTCTTCTTGTTTTAATTGTAATGTCCCCGTTTATCTGCTCAAGACTGTCATCAAACATAACGCTAATCGACAACAGCTGTTAAATCATAAGAATATCTTTTAACGACAACATTACCATTTCCATCCTTTCTTATCAAAATTTTAGATTTACTCAACCATAAATATTAACGATATAATGTTTCCCCATTTTAACTTTCTTTGCCACCATACACAAAGCCCTTAATCAATAGGTCCTCTTAACATTTAGATGTGAGCCTCAGTATTGATCTAATCAATTCCCCACCTTTCTACCTATTTACTAGGTATATACGAGTAATATATGCGTACCAATAACCTCGCCGCGGTTCCTGTGATGCTAAGAGAAACTATGAAACAATCAGCTCGGCTGATTCCTTGCGTTATTCCATCAAGTATCGGATAAATTATTCAATATCATTTTCAAAGACTTCTTACATCTTAATGAATTTACCAAAAAAGGAGTAATTACAGTCGGTGCCTGGAATTGGAAAGTCAATAGACCTCATCTTTCTGAGCACCTTGGTGCGGCTAGTACAGGAGTAAGTAAGATTATCCTGCAACATAACATTTCAAAAAGCCACAAGACTTTGTGATTGTAATAAAATATCCAATCTCTAAGCTGAGTCTAGAGACATCAGTCTCATAATCTCGTGCTTGGGAAAAATACGAGTTCACTCGTTTTTTCAAGAAGCCACCACTCAAAGATGTACACATAAGCCAAGAAGATAATACCTTTCTGTTGTTATTGTTTTGTTTTTTTCAATCATTATTGTGTGTTAACCGAAAAACTAATTATCTCATGTCTCCTCTATCTGGAAGCAATTTGTCACAACAAAGTCTCTTTCGCTTGGTTTGGAATAGGAAAAGCGATTGTCGGGTTGAATTGGGGAAGGTGGAAACTTTTAACTGAAACTCGCACTTGAATTATCCTTCGTTGGCTGTTTGTCATCGACATTCATCCACTTGAACACGAAGAACTTGAGAGCATCCTTGAAACGTCAAATGTCTAAATATGATCAAAATATTTCCGGAAAAGTTTCCGAGAAAAGTTTTCACAAATCGAGTCCTTAGAATCCCACCTCGATGACAACTCAAGAACACTCTGTTCGTACATGCTGTATTGGGTTGGAAGAACTTTTCAAGGAGATTGTCATACTTTTAAAAAGTTAATGCTAAGGCACCCAAGGACTTTGGGAGTATTTCGAAAGATTTCTACCCTCGGTATTTCTCTTATTCTCTCTCTCTCTCTAAACGGTATATCTATTCTTTTCTTTCCAGCCACTTAAAGTCTCAATATTCATTATTCAGATGTGCATTTCACATCTCCTTAGTGATGGATTAAAGGCAAATTTTGATTTGTCTTCAACGAAGTGTTTCACATTTTTACGTGTAAGTATGCGTGTTCCTTCCTCCTTAGTTTTAAGAATCGTAAATCTTGAATTTTGATGGATTGATGGATCAGGAAGTTCTAGTGTAGTTGACTTAAGCAAAAAATTGACGGCGTCAATTGTTAAAATTGTTTTCAGAGGGTTTCATGCCGCAATTGATTGGTGTTTGATACTAAGTGGGGCTTTAATTAGGTGAAGAGGCACTTTAAAGTGAACAAGTTTAATTAAAAGTTGCGAAGATAACTATGCTACTATGAGGGAAAAGCTCGTTGAACTACCAACAATGAAAATCGGGACAATTCATATGAGGTTGTCAGGTTGTCTGATGGGGATGAAAAATTTATACAACTTCCTCTCAAGCAATCACTTGAATTGATTGCTTATCTTGGGTTGTGGCAATGTATTTTATATGGCAACATACCTTGTCTAGATAAAGTGGGCTGATGCAGGATAATTATATATTTCTATTCGCTTGCATTGACACTCCATTCAACTTTAACTTATAAGGTGACAAGAGTGTTTCATAAAAGAAATGTTATCAGAAGGCTTTCATCAAAGTAAGAAGGAAATTTCCAAGGAACTTAAGTATCTCTCCCCCAGATATCTGACTTTAAAAGAAGTAAGCACGGATTTGGAAAACATCCGACTAATGTTCAATATACGACAAACGTTACGCGTTTCGCGATCACTAAGAGTTTTTTTAGAAGCAAGATTATGAGCGTCGTCAATGGCAGTGGATATTTGATACAGATGGAAGCCGAAGAAAGCAAGAGCTCTAAATAGCAAAGCACGATGATCACTATTGGGCTTCCATAATTGCATATGATCAAATCGCCACATGATATTTTAGATACATTCTTCCAATATGATTAGGTGATTTGCATATAGGGCAGGCACTGAGAGCTGTCAACCTGGCGATACCCAGTGTTACAAAAGTTTGTACACATCAATTATGCTTGGTTACCTCCAAATGGTAACCATCGGGTATTGGTCGATTTCCACCCGGCTTCCACTTTTAAAACATATAAGCGCTGGTGCTGACAAGCAGACAAAAATAGCAGCACTATAAACCGGACGGTAGCAGATGAATTCGAATTCACCAGATGGAATCAATGGTGAAGTAAAATGCCGGAACAAAGCAAACAAGACCTCATCCGGGCTACTCCGACATATTTGGCGCTCAGGCCGGTAAGTATTTCCGATACTAAGTCAGGGTCTTGGAAAAGAGATGGTGGCGGATGAGCCCTTAATAGACCAACGGCAGCGCTTACATCCCCGAACGGGTTACCGGCTTCGATCTAACATCCCCCTCGTCCTAGGGGTATTATAATGGAACTGGCCCTCCAGAATGGCGGTTATGCCGCCGGAGTATCTGCCCCCCATGTTTTCAAATACACCAAGTTACGAAGCAACAACAAATCTCGGATATGGACTGACCTACAGTTGAAGCCATCTGCAAACGAAAGAAGGACAACAAACTTCGGATCTGCACGTGTGATGTTAGGTCCCAACATCTACTGCAAAGTAGATGTTACCGCCATCCAAGAATTGCGATGGGATGGGCCGGACAAAAAGAGAATGAAAAACTGCCATATCTACAACGGTGATTGTTATCGACGGCGAAAGCAGCACTTATTTAGATGCAGATTTATTGCTAGAGGCAGACTTTTGTAAGATGTCTTGTGTTTCCGGAATTTGAACGGACATCTCGCAACAATCTGTATTAAGGACGAATTTGCCTATATTAGCTTTATATACGCACATGCTCCCACAGGGGAAAAAGATGAGTATAATTTTGTTTTGTTATAGGCAGGGTACGGTTGTGGATATATCGCAAAGGGAAGCTAATACTGTGAGGAAGTTCGACATCGGACGGCTACAATCACAAGAGATTGTCAAATCCTTTTCAGATCGAGTCTCTTAAAAAGTCCTATACCCACAGCATCAAGTTTCGAAGACGAGTGGCAACATCATCAAAAATCCCTCTGAGACGCCGCCTCCAATGTGCTGGGTTTCACTCGATCACCACCAGGAAACCCCTGGTTTGACAACGAGTGCCGGTAAGCACATGCAGCTATGCAAGATGCATACAAAACGGTGCTGCATAGGAAAACGAGAGCTGCTCACGAGCTCTACGAGCAGAAGAGGAGAGATGAACACCGGCTTCTAAGGAGTAAACGTGAGAACGGTGCGGTCGACTCTGCTGGAGCTGACGGCTTGGCTGCCGAGCTCTTCTTATACGAATTCATTTGTGAAATATGATCAGACAAGAGTATGCCCCTTGAATGGAACCTCAGCATTGTTTGTCCGATTCTCAAGAAAGCAGACCCTCTGTACTGCGCTAACTACAGAGGCATCAGTCTTCTTAACATCGCCTTCAAGGTCCTTCCTGCCATATTTTGTGAACGCCTGAAACTTGTCAACAACCTGATTACACCATATCAGCCCACCATCGACCAAATATTCACATTACGGCAGACTTAAATAATACCCATGACACCACACAATCATCGATTTTACGTCCGCATGTGACAGCATCTATAGAGACAAGCTGGGAAGAGCAATGTCCAGTTTTCACATCCCTGCCAAACTCCTCCGTTTGTGCAGGATGACAATGTAGAACGCACGCTGCTCCATCAAGGTCTGTAAAGACCTTACCGAGACCTTTGATGTCAATAAAGTATTTACAATAGACGATGCGTTGTCATTGCGATTTCTTTAACATCATTCTTGAAGGAATAGTCCAAAACTCACGTACCAACACAAGGAGCACAATCTTTCAAAAGTCGGTCCAATTACTCGTATATGCCGATGACATTGACACAATCGGAAGAAACCGGCTTAACGTTAGTGGCGCTTTCACAAGTATTGAGTCGGGAATGACAAGGTTGGAATTAACGGTCAGTGAGGACAAGACCAAGTACGAGTATTATATATGCTGTCAATAAGAAAAGACACCCAATGCCGGCGTATCGGACAAAACGTTACCCTCGACAGATATAACCTTGAGGTAGGTAAAGAGTTTGTCTACCTAATTCAGACAACGACACCAGTGCTGACATCACACGGAGAATAACTCTTGCCAATCGCTACTTCTTTGGGCTACGAATGCAATTGACTAGCAAAGCCCTCTCTCGAACAATAAAAGTGACCCTATATAAGACCATAATAATTCGAGTTCTGCTCTATGACGCAGAGGTATGGACTTAATCAAAAATGGATGAGGGTATTGTTGGATGTAACGAACTGTAAAGGCTGTACAACGACATCGACCTAGCCAGAAGGATGAAGGTCCAACGACTGAGATGGCTAGGTCATGTAGAGCGGATAAAAATCAATGCTCCAGTCCGAAATTTCTTCCAATCCGCCCCCGAGGGACAGCGTAGTAGAGGAATACCGCGACTCAGGTAGCGCACGCAATTTGTGGCTGACTGGAGACGCTTTTTGGTTGAGACCCAGGTCCACCTCGGACTGTACCGCCACCTTAGTGGAAGGTAAGGTTGTTTTGAAGAGCATTGTGGAATCCTTACATGAAGTAAATAACTTTATACGTTCTTTGTGGATTAGAAATCTTCTCTTGACATACAGTATACAGAAGAGCTGTCCTTTATAAGCTGTACAGGATGGGATGTCGATGAAGTTTGGACGAATTATCCAAAACTTGTATGCAGATGCTAAGTCAGCAGTGTGGAGTGGTGTGGAGTGGTGTAGAGTTATCAGAATGATTTTTGACGTATTCGGGTATTAGACAGGAATACTCTCTGAGTCTAAGCTTGTTTGCACGATACATTGAACACATAGTTGAAAGTCTGCCAGGAGGTGTTGAGTACGCAGGACTACTGATCAATTTATTGCTGTTTGCTGAAGAAATAGTGCTACTAGCGCACGTACCACAATTGCTGCATCTAATGATAAATAGATAATGTGAGTATTGTAAGCTATAGAACTTAACCGTTAACATATACAAATCTAACATCGTGATATTTAAAAGAGGAGGGGGAAAATGCTGCAGAAATGAAAAATGATACTAAAAAGGCGAAAGTGTAGAAGTTGTGAAGTAGTATAAGTATCTTGAATTTTATTTCACTAAAAACCTTGACACCTATTGGAAAAGCTTAGCAAGTCAAAAACGGCCCTCAACACTGTATGGAAGAAGTGCCTTAGCAAGAAACACATTACCCATAGCATCAAATATAAGGTATTTGTGGTGGTCTTTGAATCCATACTGTTTTATGCCGCCCAGGTTTATTGAGTTAGGAAGTAGGAGAGTATACTCCATCTGCCACTCAACACCCCAAATTATATGCTAATGTTGGAAACTGGTTTATTCCCGCTCTTCACAAAAATCCTTAAATTGTATGTAGACTAAGTTTTAACGATCTTGAAGATGCCAGATACCCGGTTGTAGAAAAAAGCACCAATGCATGCGGTCTAGAACGAGGTTGTCCTGTGAGTGCCTGGAATTTGCTAGTAGCAGTGAAATATTGGGAAACCTTGATGACAGCAGGTATTGGAAACCGCAACTTTACCAACTTATTTCAAGTGTGAATAAACAGCTGTCGCCTGCATGGCTACATAGAATGATCCATACCCGTTTAAGGCAAAGGAATCAAATATGTTTCCTATCAAATCAGGGACTTCCCAAGGATCAGTAATTGGTCCAAGTTTTTTTCTCTAATTACCCATTTTAGAATCCGATGAACACCGTCCACAAAATGCCCTTAATAAGAAGGATACTTCCGAAAATGGGGTCTTAATATCTTGAGGAGCCCTTAGGAATTCAAGACAACTAATGTCAATAGTACTAGTATAAGAATCTTAAGTGTCCGCTTAACAGCATCATCGTTATTGGATTTTACGTTAAGCTAGATCATTGCATCTTACAGCCTTTTATAAACCTCCATTTATCATAATAAATACACGTTCATAGCTGTGCTGACAAGACTATTATATACTGTACCAGAAAGGTCTTGAATTTCTTTCGTTTCCTCGCCTTCTTCAAAATACTGAACTGGATCTTTGGCTTACACTATCCACTTTCCGAATTCTTGTCTTGTCAGTAAAATATTGCCTTTTTTTGATTGATTTATGAGTTCCTCGCGATGGTAGGAATGGAAATGTCATCAGTGACCAAGCTTCACATCGAAAGAAACTCATACGTAAACCGATGTTCTCAGATAATCATAAAGTTTTCCCCCCTCTAATCGTCTTAGCAAAAGAACTTACCGATATGGTATTACCATATAAGCTCGTGTTTGCAATCTACGAAATCCTTTGCGAGATAAAAATACCGCATCAGATGGTTTCCTTAGCACAACGCGAATTCTCCAGCATTATACGCCACAACTACATCGAACTTTCTTTAAAATTTGTTTTATAGTAAAGAGGAAGGGTGCACCTAGAAGAAAAAATAGAACAATGCCAATTCTCCGATCCTATTCAACATTTTTACAAGCGACTTGATAGGTTCATTTCCCCATACTATTGCGTACGCAGACGATTTGATAGCGTACAGAACAGGTCAAAAAATCGAGGTCATTAATACTCTCTTGCAGCGTGACTTCGATAAGATAAGACGATTTTGCGATGACTGGAAGTTGAAAATTTTTCACGGCCTACTTATAGATTTATACACGTAAGATTCGCGTTTTTTTTACGGAAATTCCTCATGAAAAGTGCTGCCAAATTTAGGGTGTGTACTATTAACAAACTTTTTTGGAGTGAATTGAAGGCCCATTTAAATAGTTTTTTTTTATTTAATTGAGAAATTATGCTGTTTGCTGATTATTAAGATTTAGCAATCTTCTTCTGATCTGGAGCAACACCGTTGTGGTAATCCAAAAAGCAAGGACCAGGCTGCAAATTCGCCTGGCACTTCAAACAACCGTATTTGCCACCGCATTGCTTACAAAGATGACGAGTAATGAATTTCCTAATGAAATGATCGGTACTATCGTAAGGCATTGCCAATTGTGCACCGGAAACAATCGATCTACGCGGATGATGATAATTGGACTTGACCATAATCGATTCGCAAATCTCCGCTCGGAATTCATATTGAGACATCGATGGCTTCTTCATAACTGCGACAAAGACAATGAAACTTCCACGCATTGACCATAGCCGCGTCGAACGCATTTGTTATTAATGACCAATACCACTTCTTTCCCCGAATCCGAATGCGGTAATTGTTGATGGCGTTGTCAAAAAGGTCCACATCTCCCATGCGATGATTGTATTGGTTGATCTGTTTCGCTCGAGCCTTTGGCGTATAGGTCAAGAAATTTGATAGTAATGTCACTACCTGAAAAGATAAGAATGAATGAAGAGCATATGAAAGATGGACTAAAAGATAAGAATGAACCAATGCACGAAATGTATATAACTTACGTCATTATCGTTCCAACGCACCGCGAGTATAGAATTGTTCATATCGAAACAAAATTCAGACGTCGCGCGAGACTTCCTTAGAATTTCCTTGATATTCATCAAGGGGTATGGTTGGTTCGATTAAGGCTAAGAATCCATCGTTTGGCAAACAAGTCATTAGTTTGTGACTAGTAAAAAAGTTGTCAAACATCACAGTATGCTTGGCTCGGTCTTCCAGATGCGATAAAAGCGACAGGATAACCATTTTTCCCAGCCCGAATCCTGGGTCCTCCTGTTCCGATGCACCAGCTTATGGAATGAATTGGCATAAGTAGCCTTTTGTCGACGCCAAACACCAATACTTATACCTGAATCGAATGGGTTTTCCTTTTATGAACATTTTGCACGAATGCCGGCCGTAATAGGCAATCATTTGTTCATCAATCGAAAGGTTGTGAGAGAATACACCGAATTGAAGGAATTTCTTATTCAACAAACTGTTACATTTTGGGCGACGACACGTGAAAGGATTGTTTGATTCGTCAGAATCTGTCACTCGAAATGCATTCTTTTATCAGCACGCATCCCAAAAACTCTTTATTTAACCAATAACTTTGTGTTTGCGGCAACGTGTGGTAACCGGATATATACAACACGCCCAAAAATGTTTTCATTTCGCTAATTGATGTAAAGAATGATGGACAATTGTTGGCCTTTAATGGGTTAACATAATTTTTAAACAAAATCACTTAGTTTGGCTTTACCGTCTGCCAGATTAGCAACAATTATACACGTGCATAAAATAGCAATGTTGATTTAATTAAACATTTTAAAGACGGTACTTTAGAGTGACTTTACAGTATTGGAATAGTTTTGCCAATAATTTCATTAAGAAGTATTAGTACTTGTTCCTTCGGCAGGACATCACTTCCGAAAATACGAGTATGTCTCTTTGTTTCTGTACACTTACCAACGAAATGTAAATTGTCTTCTCTTTCCAAAGGGTTACACAAGCTGCACAGTATTGGTAGATCATATCTGTGTGGAATATAATAAAGCTTCTGAAGCTCACTGTTGTGTATTCATGCACAATGCTATTTTCATCGCAGTATAATTACTTTCATACAAGTTATGACTTAATGTTATTTTTTCTTACTCAATTTTAGGCACTTGATCTTCAACTTTTCAATCTACTCGTACATCTATCAACTTCATAACTCGTACTTAATCCTTTCTTCGTTTCACTGCTTTACCCCCCCCCCCCCACCAGCTAACGGTAGCTTTCTCAATTTAATGGATCCAACTCTGATCTCGTGGCCGCTATAACAACCATTTGTCGTAAGCATAAAACCACAAGTTTCAACCAGATACGCACTTCGCCACTGTGATGGGTAGGGACTTTGTCACATAATAATTTATAACAATACAAACAAACACAACTGTACAATAAGCTTCTGAAAAAACAAAACGGTTTCCTTAAGAGGCATCAGGATCATCTTTTTCTATGCAAGAATATGTCAAAATGCACTTATCTTGTCACTAAAAAATCGAAGCAATCGTTAATTTCTTTGCTTTTCCAGGATCCGATATAGGATTTTGTAGCAAAATAGCTATTAATAAACAAATAGTTTTTTTTAACAATTAGGAAGCTCTCAGTTCCAAATAGTTTTAATTGGTCATTGGAAAGAAAGTTATTTATTTGAATTGTTTCCGAGAGAGCCATTTGATATATCTATTTCATTCATTGTCCTTATTGAGTCCACTGCTGGCGAAAGTATTATATTTCATTGCCTCGTAGTGCGCCAATATAATTTATTACATTAATCTCTTAGTAAGACTCAGTAAATTGCCAAATAAGTAAGAGTAAACACAAACAAAAAAAAAAAACAAAACAAAACATCTCAACAAAGTGCATTACTTCGGAAGGACAATTTTTACACAACTTTCTTCCAGAAGAGGACATAGGTAATGTTCTTTCCCACGCCTCCGTTGACTTCAAATGGTTTCTCCTTTTGAGTCAATGAGGTAAAGATATCTTTTCGCTACACCTTCTTCACAGTTAGGTGGTAGGGTATCTGTATGTTACTCCGTATTCTATAAAATGTGGTATGCAATAACGTAGACATTTATTTTTATTGAACATTTTATGGTATCTTAAAATTGGTCCTTAGTGCAGACCGTGCGATGTTTATCACTTGAACGTATTCAATAAGGAGCCATTACCTTCAGCTATCGACAAGTGAATACGAAGCGAAAGAAGAAGCGAATGAAAAAAAACTACAAACAGTGCCAAAGAAGCTATTGTATTCAATGGAAGGTGATTGAGAAGGTCATCTCAGGATCCCTACTGTTCAACAGGGTAAATATCCTAAGAACGGCAGTCAGAAGAAATGAAGAAATGAGGTGTCGAGAAGGGAAATAAATTATGGACGCAATAAATTGTGTCCCAACAAATTCATAGCCAATGGAAAGTCATTCATTGTACTGATTAAGTGTATTCCCAACTTTAAGGCTAACATTGACTTTTTCAATTTCCGGTTTCGGTTGCGGTTATATTAGATCCTAAATCTGATTGTTTCTTAATTTGAAAGAAATGTGATTCTGTGGGTGAGGAGAACATTTAATTTTGTGGAAGTAGTCATTAGTGTTGGGAGAGTTAAGAATATGGACTTTCGAATACAAGATGGCACTTTCATTCCTTTGGACTAACCATTGATATAACTAATAAACCTCTTATAAAAGCAACACATTCTTAAGCACTTAACAATAGAACAATAACGAAGAAGCCGTTAGTTTATTAACTGCTTTGTAAGTGAGTGGTAAAAGTACATTTGATGCTCATCTTATACTCAGAAACAGCATTTCAAAAGTCAATCAGGCCTCGGCCTCAACAGGATCTCAATATTCTTGGTAACAAAATGAAAGTTATATTCATAGTTGTATATAAAGAGAGGCTTGGCAAATAATGCAGATATTTCCCCAATGAAGCAATAAAGCGACAAACAGAGGATGATTTATTTGGCAAGTGGACAGAATAACGCAAAAGAAAGTACATGGTTCCTGCATCTCAGCATCCATTCGGTCACATTGTAGAGAGAATATTTTGAAAAGTTTTGATGTCAAATGGTTATAATAGCAAAAATCTGTCAGTGACTTTGTCGACCACGTTTCCCTTAACCTGTCCATAAATCCCGTACTACCAACTTAAGTACGAAGGACTACTGAAGTCACATCAAGATGGCGATAGAAAGTGTTGTCTTCGATATGATAACCAACAAGATACACAGGGTATGATGGCAATTTCCGGCGAATTCTTGCAGCCCAGAAGTTATGTGAAGCTACGCAGCATGTCAGAACTAGGTCTGATATGAAAACTGTTTTTAATACAGCAGAGAAAAAGGTTGATCACCTCTTCTGCGAGATAGAAAAGAAGGGATTTTGATGAACCCCGGGTTAAGGAGATCGCAATATACTCCTTCAATGAGTTCCGGAAATCTAATCGGAAAACAAATCCCTGTTACCAGGGTAATAATAGTTCAACCGATGCCTGTCCGGGGCAGCCGTGGTAGTGTTGTTCGACGTTGTTGGTGAGCCTATATCAAATCAACTGCAAGATGTTTGAGAAACTTCCTTCTGAATAATCCGTTATAATTTTTTTGATTTATAAATAATAAAACCAGCAACATCGAGCAGGTGAACAAATATAACCAGTGGACACCTCTTGTACGCCGTCCGACGTTGTTGTTTGCACAAATGCCTCATAATATTGTGGCTACGACTCGGACACTGATGAGAGGGGGCTCCTTCGCCCAATATATGTAATTGTCTGTTGATGTATCAAAATTATTAGAATCCCTTCTTAGATAACTGATCAGCAGTTTATTAACATCACTACACCGTTCCTGGTACGTTTCATTGGCGTTTTCTTGAGATTCTGAGTTGTGACCCCTTTGAATTACTACAGCCTCCACTCCATCTTCATTGGAAATATCAATGCCAATTTCTTCCTTTTCTTCTAATACACAAAAAACAATCCGGATGTCGGAAAGCCTAATACTTGCCATTGTAAACGCACTAACCTAGAAGAAGAATCAAGCTTATGTAAAAAGTAAATTCGAATAAAATTTCGGGACAGAAAAATAAAAAGTCGTAATTCTAACTTGTCAAAAAAATTTCCACTAATACTCGGAGGGGGAAGATACAATATTTACAAAGGTACTGGAAACTACGTGAAGTTAACTATAAAAATTAAGGCATTGCGTTCAAACATATTATGTGGTAAAACTATTCACATATTTTAGACCGAAACCCCGATCTAACTTCTTTATTTAGGTACGACTATATTCGGTTTCTTTTGTCGTGGGAAACAACTCGTTAATGAGTCCATTCGAATTTCTGATGGTGATTGTCGTGCCACGTAACCAGAAACGCACCGTACCATATTAGTTAATTAGCTAATCGGGACACAAAAACGTCTCAATGGTTAGTAGGATTTTCGTAGCAATAGGTCCACTGATGATTTGATAACATATGTTGCTCATCGAAAGATGGAACCAAAGTCTATACTAATCTACCGAAAGCAAGATAGTTCCACTTGATATTTCTAAGGCATTTGACATAGTTTGGTATCAGGCTCATTTGTCGAAAATACCTACATTTGGGATCGATGAATTTCTTCTTTAATGGATTAGAAATTAGCAAGGCAGAACATTATTCAAGTGGCTTTGGACGGTTTCAAATCTGATTCGTTCGAGTTCCAAAGTTATCTACAATCTTTATGAATGATCTCTTGTCTGCTGTTTCTAATCCAATATATTTCCTTCGTGGTGAAATTCATATAATCGTCTCTGGACCCACCTCCCTGCTCTTCCACTTAAGAACAGGACAGGCAGGGTTAAAGTCAAGAACGACAAATGAGTTTGCGGTTCACCAAGCTAATTTACCCAGCGGGCTCGTGACCCGTGTATTGTCTCCGCCTTGTACTAAATAGCCTTTCACCAATTTCCGTTCTGGAAATGCTGTTTTCAATTTTCAAGACAAAGTGCTATGATATCCGTGCTCGCTTAGTTTTTAAGACCAAAGTATTTGGAGCATGGATTGAAGTATTTTTGTTCAGTCACTCAATGTAGCCGAGGCAGTGTAGTCGATATGTTTTCCGTTTTTGGACTACATAAATACATCTATGCAGCTCATAGAGTTCGGGGTTATATCATATTTACACCTAAATGCTCTCTCTTCGCATATGAATGGTAGGTGGCTGACTTTTGGTGGTCTTTACCCAGATTTGTCTCAATGTATATAGCCGATGTATGATATGTATTATGCTCCTGAAATCCACAATGATATTTACTTACTAATGTTTTACCGAATGGTTACTTATATGGTTAGGATTTAGAGCTCCTTACTTCGAGCTTGATATTTTGCTCGTGCTGCTCAAGTTTTACTTTTGCTAGTATTTTTAGTCATCGTCGTTCAATCGTCACCATAAGACCGAATCTTTTCTTGGTAGCTGGAAATCTGAGCTAATTTCGGATACCTTTTTAATGATTTTAAGATGCTTACGTATGTTGTAGTCAGGCTGAGTGCACGTCTAGTATCAAGCCTTTCGCTTCTCTACCCTAGGGGACTAAGCTTTAAAATTGGCAAGCTTTCAGATGCAGAATGCTAGATACGCGAGAGTAAAGATTTTTTTAACCTATCCGCAGTTTTGGGAACCTTGTGCTACTTAACAACGTATTGCTAGCTGTTGTGGTTTTGTGAAAATTAAAGTAAACCTATGTAAAATGGAAACAATTAATGTAGAATAATATAAACAACTTTAATAGGTAAAGCTCTCAAGCTACACCCTTATTGTATCGAGCAGTATCGAGCAGAGCCAAGACGTAGAAAGATTCTGGCACTAGCACAAGAGAAAAGTATCATATTTATCGATTATAACGGATTACCAGATAGCAATAATAGTTTTTCCAATTGTTATGTTTCAGTAGCTGTCAAAGTTACCAATGACATCCAGCTGTCAAAATATTTAATTAGGTTTGCCATTTCATAGTGCATCGTTTTACGCTTGCCGAACGTGCGGAAATTATTAAAAAATATTATCGAAGCTGGAAATGTTGGCCGGAGATCAGTATTTCAACCAAAAACCTTTATTGGAACGAACACAATTCACAAGTGTTCGGCCAATCGTCAATGCATCCACAAAGATTGACTGTTTGATGGGGTTTATGGCATGGCGGTATCAGCGGACCTTATTTCTTTCGAAATGAGGAAGCATACACCGTTACGGTCAATGGTGTTAGGTATAGAGCGTGTTTTGACCGATTTTCTGTGGTCAGAGCTCGACAACATCGATATATCTAAGCTGTGGTTCCTACAAGACGGCCCTACATACCATATAAGCGACGACGCAACGCTCTTATCTGGTCATCGTTTACATAATAAGAATAACTTTCAACATTAAAAATCCGATCTTGATTCCTATGAAGGAGGCTTTCAATGAGAAATACAAAATTTCACATGGTAGAGAAATGAACGCATTTATGGTTTCACACAATTCGGGAGTTTCAGATCACTATATGATGAGCGATCAGAAAGTGCTAGAACTGTTTTTGCTGACAAATTCAGTCTCACAATCTTAACTAACTAAATTTAATTTCTTCAGAAATAAGCAACGAAACTAACGAAAAATGACGCAAACTCATCATTTCATCAGCTTGATTTCCTTACGACTCAGTACTATCACCAAAAGCAGCCAGCGAAGGTACAGAATATTGTGATTCTAGTATGATGGGATCTTATCATATCAGAATCCTTTTTGGGACAGAAGTAAATGCAAAGTGAGAGACAATGATCTGCTGTAGTGTAAACTATCATCTGACCTGAGAACAATCGTTGCTCTCAACCAACACTTAGTAAAGAATTGAAATAGCATTTAATCGATTTAACGCTATCTAAAAGGAGAATACCGGCTATCGGAGGCTTTCATGTTAGACCACAGGTATAATACATCGAAATCAGAATATTTATGTCCCAAGTGCCGACTGACGTCCTATACAAGGCTGAGAGGAGAGTTTTTCAGGATCCAAACTTGTCCCAGAATTCCCAGCGTCTACGGCTACCGCTTTGACAGTTGGGCATAACTACAGATTACACTGAATGTACTGTAGGCACTTTATCGCTGAAGCATTTAAAGATTTCTCTATAGTCTAAGAAATTCCATCGAAAGCATCATACGAGGAGTACAATGGACCAGTGCTCAGACTGTGAGCTTTGTTCACACAGAAAAAAAAATGGTACTGTCTATATTCAACCCCACTTGAGCTGGTCGGATATGGTTAATTTTATTAGAAATATAGATCGCCATCCACTTAGAAAACATTTATGGCAAGAATGACCATTTGTGGTTTTCGAAAGTTTATCCCTCTCAAGCGATCAACTGTTAACATTCAAATACCTCCAAACGGGGAGTGAATGTTTTCCTGCTTGTTTCTGTAAGATTTATAACAAACTGACCACAAAACACTGACATTTCCATATATTGTTCAATTTAATGATGACAATTGTGAGATAAAACTAACAAAGCCGACCACAATGCCAAGTCACATCAGATGGTGTCTTATTTTCCCAGCAAACTAACTCACTTCCACTCATCGCCAGTCACAGATCATAATTTGACAGAATTCATCATATCCACTTACTCGAATCCATTTAACTATATTCTCCCCCATATGCATGCATATTTACATAAGTCAATTAAAATTCCTTTTCCCACCTTCCGAAGGCCTACCTTCGAGTATTATGAGCCCCATAAATAACACCATCTACGCTTTGAATATATTCCCATATGCCATATCTGTGCAACCATGTATAGGTATAGCTAACCAGCAACTCGTTCTGTATCCATCAACATTTGACCACAATTTGTCAGCTCATACATCAGTAGTTGTTCCTTCCAATTGACAAAGACCTTTCGAAATACCCTGTCTCATAAATGGCTTAAACCCAACCGCTATACTGATGTGATTTTAGCACTGCTTCAGCTCTTGTGGTACGATGATAGATGACGATGGGCTACTTTTGGAAATGCTCTATGCTCCATGTCTCATGTACAATATATTCCTCCATGTGCCATGCTCTACGCTTCATACTAAGCCTTCGGGTTTGGCATAGTATTTGACGAATGGCTAAATAGAAATGTGTGTAATTTGGCTACCAGTGACCCATGTGTGGGGATGCGTTGAGACGTCTCAACTCAAACATTACGTGTCCAAATCTGATTAAGTTTTCCTCATGAGATTATTGCTAGACAAACTTGCGGTGACAATTATATGCCATTTACATTCTAACTACATGGTCCTGGCTACGCCTATGTTTACAAAGTCCTCCCCCAACTTTGTACAGTATTACCAGAGTTGGTACTCGATTTCGAAGTTGGTACAGCTATGTCGGAGAGCACATTTTATCTATTACAAGTTTATGTCATTCGTCTGCAATAAATTCGAATTTGCATTTTGGCAGTTGGTTGCGAGTATCTCTCTTGTTTTGAGGATTTTGCAGTTGACTGATTGCAATGGTGTGCAGGTAATCGCATTTAATTCAAGTAATGAGAAATTTGCATTAAATATGGTTCAAGCAGATAAATGCATGTATACCGAGTTAGTTTCTACGTACGAATAGTTCCAATACCGTGTGATAGTACGACGAGTATAATTTCCTGGAGGAAGTTGAGGTCTATTTAAATGGAAATGATTGCTTTTAATTAAACTAATGTACCAACATGCTACCTTGATCAAATGATGTGTTATTTTTTTGACCAACTACACCACACACGTGATTGATAATCCATCAATCAAAAAAAGGGACTCAGTCTTGAAACAGAGGCAATATTTGGATATAGATGACCTAAATTTTGATGCTTCGAGAAAACGAAGTAAGGAGCATCATTGTCAGGACTCTGAACGGCCCACGTACTTCAATTCCATTATACATATTCCATTTTCCCGGTCGAATTGCAATTGCTATTACTCCGTTTGTGGACTAAATTTGCGGACAATTCTACAGATCGCTTTATTTGGGATATAGACAGTTTTTGACTAGTTAGTGACACCAAGAATTCTCTGATGTTTTTTTTAATTAACTTACTTTCGGAATCTTTCTCGAACTTTTGCTTGATCTTGAACTTTAATCATTCTCCGCCAACTTCCGTTGAACATCGTAAAACATCGATCTAATAAGCCAGAACCCATTGTCCGACTTATAATGTACTCGTATATTAAAGCTTCACTAACTACTGTTACCATATTTATAAGTTCAATATAAGAAACCTTTAAGTTCATTCAAACAATATAACCGCCATGCACTGACTTTTTATGCGACATGGGCACCGCAATTTATTTGACGTGTAATGACAAAACCTTCTAAAAAAATAGATCTCAGGGTTGGATTTCGGGTTCGGACCAATTCGATCATACTACGACTGCAACATAAACCGGAATCGCTTACCGCTTTTACACATTTTCGTTGCTTATGATAGCATAACCATCGGCGAAATGAAGAGAAAAGTCGTTTTGGAAATCAAAATGGCACGGATCTTGTTCACTGCCTGACGTACTCCACTTTTAGCTTCGGATCCTATAGTTGTTCCCGCGTTGCGCTATCTAATCAAGATATCTGCGAGCAGAAACACTGCCGAAAACCTTTTTCGAATCTATGACGATCTTTCGAACCGCCACAATGTTTCTTCGACATTTTTAGTGATTTTTGAATCGCGTAATATATGAACTGCATTACTTATATATTAAGGTGAGGCTACAGTCCCGATGAACATGAGCCCCAACTTACAAACCTCTCCAGTTAGTCCAGTCCTTAGCTAACTGCCACTAGTTGTGCATTACAAGTCGATTGACATCCCCTTCTACATGTGCACGCCACCTAAGGTGAGGTCTTCCTGTACTGCCTAGCCCCTTTAGGTTAGATTCAAAAACTACAATAAGTCTGCGGGCCGGAGTAATGGTATCTATTTGTTCTAGCCAGCTCAGGCGACTACTGCTGTACAGCTCGTGTAGTTCGTTTTTGAGTGTTTTCCTCCAAAGCCCGTCAACGCAACTCGGACCGAATATCTTACGAGTAAGAAGAATTTTTGTCTCGAAATGACTTCATTCGCTTCCGACAGAGTCCATGCTTCAGGGCTATAATGAAGAACGGGGGTGATCAAGGCCTTACGTAAAGTCCATTAGTTGTTGAGTATAGAGCCATCATAGCAAGCGTGATTGTTCGTTTTATTTTTGCTGGGGTGTTGTTGGTAGAATTGGTATCCGAGCCAAGGTAGGCAGAGTCCCTTACTACTTCGAAATTATAGCTGTCGACTGTGATGTTCTGTCCGAATCGTAGATGCTGTGTATCCCTTTTTGTTGACGGAAGTATAATGTTAAAGAAATCACATGACAGCCATCGGTTAAGTCGTTACTGACCGGAGCAACAAGGGTTCTCAATAGTCATCCTGCACCGAGGGACGAGCTTGGCAGAGATAACTCGTCTGTATAAATGCTGTCATAGCGGACCTTAAAATCGATGGAAAGATGTTGGGTATCGATTTGAATTTCTGGAGTTTTTTCCAGGATCTGGCGGAGTGTGAATATTTGGTCGATTGTGAACTTTCCTGGTCTGAAACTGATAGCGACCAATCAAGTTGTTGGCGAAGAGTTTCAGACGTTCACAAAATATGGCAGATAAGATCTTGTACCCGAAGTTGAGGAGTTTTATACCTCTTTAGTTGGCGGAGACTTTAATTTGATGATTTAACTAATATATTGCTATACTCACTTCGATCTAGTGAGTTATACTAACATTTTGGTTGTCATCATCTCAGTTGAATGGTCTATTCTGCTTGACGACGGTATGTTGAACTTCTTCGCCGTTATACAGTCAGCAGAAACAGTTTTCCCATATCCTCAGCACCGACTGTGACTCTATTACAAGATTTAGTTCTACATCCCTACAGGCTTGTACGCGTCTTCTTGCTTTGATACGTTCTATTTAGCTGTTGCAAAAACTTCAGTATGTTATTCCTGGAGTACAACCTCTCAGTATCTTCGATCGCGCACTTCTCGTGCTACTTTTTTTTCTTCTAGAGGACCCGATGGTCTTCCCGCCTCTTCTGCTCGTAGAGCACTCGAGCAGCTCTCGTAATTCGCTGCAGCGCCACTTTGTGGGCTTGCTGTTTAGCTGCAGTCATATCCGGTATTCTGCATCAAAACAAGAATTTCTTTGTGATGGTCCGTAAAACCCAGCACACCAGTTGCGGTATCTCTGCTGACACGTTGGTAGTACTTCAGGTCAATGTTGGCTGCCCAGAACGTTCGGTCGTCCAGAATATTGGAGGCGTAAGGCACGGGTAAGGTCGATCACATTTTGAACAATTATATTTAGCGTTTCATAATTCGGAGATCGCTGTGTTTCCTTGTATATATTGAGATGAGGGATTCGTGTGTCAATAAATCTAAGACCATTGCCAAACTTGGTGTGGTGTAGGGTTTGTTTACCAACTGTCCTACCAAAGATGTCCTCCTTTCTTATGTTGGTGTTAAAATTGCCTAGAACGATTTTAACGTCATACTTCGTACATTACTCATATTGCTTGTCGAGGAGCTCGTAGAAACATTCTTTTGTGGTGTCGTCCTTGTCTTCCGTAAGAGCATGGGCGCATATTATTCATATGTTAGCGAATTTAGCTTTGATGCAGATTGTCGTAATATTCTCGCTCATATATCAGAAGCTCAAGACTTCTAGCCTAAGTCTGCCGCATATGACAAATCCGCATAATAATAAGCGCTGTTTATTTTCCC
Organism: Volucella bombylans; assembly: GCA_949129095.1. NCBI lineage: Eukaryota > Metazoa > Arthropoda > Insecta > Diptera > Syrphidae > Volucella > Volucella bombylans. The sequence goes on from OX422140.1 coordinate 82,723,029, forward strand.
TAAGCAACCACCATAGTATATGTCAAAGTTTTTCATCCTCCTTAATTCCAACCCATTATACGCAGCACCTCTGCTATTTGTTCAACTGCACGTGACCTGTTAAGCGTCCGAACATTCCTCGTGTCCGTTAAATCCTTGCGAGAGTTTTAAAAGAGTTTAAGAGAGGCAATTATTTTAGTGGTAAAGTAAAGCAGACACTTCGCTCCGAGCTTGCGCTACTGGTTCAATCCTATTCATAGCTCTGTCAGTAGTTTCCAGATCAACCAGGGATCTTAATAATATTTCGCTCTCGACTGTCTGCAAAACTAGTTTGACCGACCCGTAGTTGTTGCCAATTCTCCTATCGCCTTTGGTTTTATGCAAAAAGAAAGATCACTCTCCACTGGCACGACATCGTATCATTATATTTAATAATGTCACCAACCACCTCTTAGTACATGTCTCTTGCACATGTCGTTGTTTTCGTTTAGTTGGTATTCTAACTAAGATTTCGCTATTCCTACTAGACTCTTGAAAGACTTGCCTTTTGCACGTTATAAAAGTTTTCGCCTCATCGTTCCACCACTGTTTTTCTTTATTTATATAAATCAAAACTTAAGAAACAATAAAAAGTATTTTTAAATGATTTTTTGTGATAAGTAAAAGTGCGGGTTACAAAGTCCTCAAATTGCGCAAGGTCACTCACATTTATTATGTGCTATACCCAGAACAAACCTTTAGTATATTCCCGCACCATTATCCTATTCAGTAACAAATAAAAACCGCTATGAAATTTTAAGGCTTTTTGTTGATTTCTTGCTAAATCCTAGCTAAATAACTGATTTTGCAAAAAAAAAAAATAATTTTAATTTTACAACTACGAGTATTAGTATTAGAGGGTACACATATGTGGACTTTGGTCGATTACTGCAATATAAAACAACTTTTTTGCTGTATTTTTTTAAAATTTATTTGAATCGCTTTTTTTATTTAATTCTATATAAACTTTAAAAGAAACAAAATAAAAAAAATTCAAGTAGTTTTTCAGTCTTAAACTTAAAAGTATAAAATAATTGCCGAATGTAGTCCAGCCTTAATAAAAGGAACGTTAAAAATAGTTACAATATAATAATATGTGAAATAAATTATTGTTTTATGTGGCAGTTGTTGCCATTTATGCACAAATGCAAATTGCACTTTGTGCACAAGACATGAGTCCGCATAGACCATTCAGGATTCCGGCACTTGGAAGCATTTTTCGCTTCTATGAACTTGGGAAAATATTGAAACGAATCGAATCGAGCTACATTTATCAGCGGGAAACTAACTTTCCTCCTTTTGGCGGATTCTAGTAAATGTTGGTCACCATGGGGACCTGAAGTAAATACAGAACTTTCTCGAGAAAGCCAATGTACTAAGCTTTACTTGAGTAGTCTAATAAAGCTTTGGCAATGTGAACTTTATAATCCAAAAGGTTAATTTTCTTTTCTTTTAGCTCAGCTTGTTGCCTTTTAAACATGATCCAGCAGTTGACGATTATCAAATCTGTAAAATGTTTGAAAGTTCGGAAAGTTCATTTATTCATCCGAACATAGCATCGATAAATCGAGGTGTATCAGTCGCAGATATCCACTCCTCCCTTATATTTATTGTATAAGCTGACGATGGCTGCGGCTGACGAAGGCTGTGGCAACGAAATCCTTGATTTTTGCTCCTTCGACCAGCGCTGACATGTAGCTTCGGTCTGAGCTCCAACATATGATGAGCGAAGAAGCACACCTTTATTGTATTTCCATTTGACCAAGGTTATTTTTCTATCCTGTCTCACCCACTCTTCCCACTCACCTCTTTTCATGACCATATCTTCCCTTAGTTTTTGAATTACTGTTCCAATGCGGTTTTTCATTTCAGTTCCAGTTTGGTACAAGATTTTTTCCTTAAGAGCTTCCACACATTTTACACTAGTAAAGAAACAGTTCTTGTCTAATAACGCTGGTTAGGAGTTTCACTATTGAAGCACCTAGTCCAAGATCTTTCATGTTTTTTTCTGGAACAGATCCCTTACCAGTTTAAATATGGAAGTTAAGCACCAAACCGTCACTAGCAGCAAGTATACAATTTTTTAAGGCGAGAGGGTTGAGTTTTGCGCGCGTATGCTGGTCCAGCAAACGGAATCATCTGTTCATCAACAGCAGTATGAAAGGGTATTGGAAGGTACTTACATTTTTGTAAATTCGCTTCCACAAACGGCCTTACTTTCCGTAGCCGATCTGTCGTTTTGTTCGCACTGTTGTCATCAGCAAAACGCAAGAATTTTTGAATTTCGCAAAAACGATTCCTCGACATACAGTTAGCAACTTTTTTAATCCGATCCAATGTAAAAGCTCCTCTGATGATGTGTTAAGAGGCCGGTGATCTCGTTTTTGAAATCCGTTATAGTTCGTGACTCGAGCGGTTTCTTCCCTAAAGGATAAAGCTAAATATTTGAAGAATGCATCTAAAATGCTTCCAGGCATATCTATGTCAGAAATTAAAGAATCCTCACTTATATCTCGTAGCGGGAATCTAAAATTGTTAGTAAAATCACAAATAATTACACTTTATTCCTAATTCCTGTTTGTATACCCTCTATTCTTCCATTTCATATTTCGCCTATACGAGTACTCTGCTACTATTTCTCGTTCTGTTTCGTTTTCCGATTCTGCACCTTGAGCAACTAACTCCATATATCCATCTTCTTCTAGCGCTTGATTTAAAATTTGTTTAGAAAAGCCTTCATCTTCATCCGAGAAGTCATCATCACTTTCATTCAAATATTTTTCGATTTCTATATCCGCTAACTTTTTGGTTTTTTGATTTAGAAATTTTGTTTTGTTAGGAAATTTTAAAAGAATAGAAAAACAAAAACGAATAAAACAGCTGATACTCGTATTTTAATTTGCAGAAACATCCGAAGTACGCATACGTGGAATTGGAAAAAGCTGGTGATGCCATTTTTTTCTGTGTAATCATTCATCTAAAAGCGCTCATGAATCTAATGCATTTCATACACTGTCGATAAAATACTATTTTATCTTCATCAGTTTCAGTTTATATGCATTTTTATTATATTACTTAATTTACTCTTACATGCTAGACAAAAAACGCTTAAAAATTAGCTTAAATAACTTAAAATTATCTTATACTAACTTACTGATCCCATGCGGGCACTCTAAGTTAAACATAATACTTAAAAATTATATCTTTCGACGTTTATGACGGGTTTTATAACTTAGTGACTTAACTATAGCTTAAACTAAGAAAACATGTTCAAAAACTTAGTACATGATATTTTATCTTCATGTATTTATTAGAGTGACATAATATTTTTATTGAAAACAGTATGTTTTTTACTTACCAAAAAAAGTTCCTTACGACACCTTCACTGCACTTCAAAAATCAAGAAAACCGCCAAATTAAAATGAGAATTGGCAGTGACAATGTTTTTAAGAGAAAAAACATGTTCTCTTAGGGAAATTAAAATATTTAAGCAGAAAAAGTTAACGAAAATAATAATTTAAGAGTAAAGAGTGAAGTCCACGTATGTGGACTCCTGTACCGAAGAGGTTATAATGACAATAAACTAAGTTATAGAATCGTGAAACATTTGTTTGGTCTGCTTGCATCTTGCGTAGTTACATATGTCCAACTGAGCTGTGTTGAGAATAAGACCATTTAGACCAAACAGAGTAGAAAAGTTAACGTACGTTTCCAGCAGTGGCATAGTGACCTGGGATTAAAGATGAAGTGAACAACACGAACAATATCAGGAGGCTGCAACATTTTTTTTTAAATCTTATGTATTGAGATTTCGTCAAATCAGTTTCTCGAAACTGATTGCTGACTTTTAAAAAATACGAAATCACACGGAATCAGGTGATTGTATATAAGGAGGCTTAGGTTCCTTAAGAATTTTCTTCCTTAGGTGTTTCAATACAATTGAAGAGTCAATGAAGATTAAATGAAGAGTCAGGAAACTCAGAGAAAATCTTGCGTGTGTTAAAATGCTTTATTGGAAAGCTCATGGTGGTAATACACACCAATTGTACTTATTATATGTTCTAGAGGTAGCTATCTGTTATTACACTCGTCCAATCCAACTTAACATGGAATAACACTTTAATTTCTTGTCAGGGATGAGCTCGCGTGACTAAATCAACAATGACTTCAATAATCAACAAAGCAGATTCCTTGTATAAGCTACGTCAACGTGGTTAATAAGAATTTTAATAACATGGTGGTGAAAAAGGGATGAATGCAGATAAACCCTTAATGTGTGAACGGCACTTCTTATATCTTCGAAGTGGATTACTAGTTGCGGAATATCCGGGCTCTTTAAACATAAGCACACCACTGTCGCCATGTAATCAAAATCCTCAAATAGGGACCGACTAACTATTAATGAATCTGCAAAATGATTGAAGAACAATGACGTTCGGACCTACTTATGAAATATTCTGGCTTTGAAAAGGCAACGTGTAGCCAAGCAACAGACTGTTATAAAGCAGATGCCGCAGCTATCGACAAAAATACGAACGGATGAGCTTTCCGCTGGTGTGCGAATGCACTGTAACCATTCGCTCATGTCAATCAGAGTGAACAGATGATGCTACTAATGAAGTTTCTTATACGTTTTTCACAAATCCCTAAGAGGAATACTTAACAGGACGTAAAAATCGTTTAAGGTGATTTTGACCTCAAAATAGAACACGAACATGACTTTGCTAGTCGAGTAAGACAACACAGTTTACACAACAGTACAGCAATTGACTTTATAACGGGCAGAAACGCGTTATACCTAGCACACGGTTTGTTCATCAAAACACTCACAGTGAAGATCTTTAACGTTGAACGGCTGCTTTCACAACCAAGTTTTGCAGATCACATATTCCCCAAAATTTCGTGAACTCCCTTTAAACCCGCAGAAGGTGCTGAAAATTTATAACATTAGTGGCAAGAAGGGATCCGAAATATCTCTATATGATATAACTACGTCCACGGAACACTGTTCTAATAAAGCAAACAACTCTAGTTATGAAAAAAACGAGAGCTGCTCGTGCTTCCTGCGAGCGAATGAGGAGGGAAGAACATCAGCCTTTCGGTGGAAAATATATGTTAAAGTGCCAGGAAAGTGAGCGATCGAGGAGAGGTATTACTTCAGAAACTACGTTCTAAACTACTACCAGAAGTGTTGCTGGGGTTTTTTTACAAAAAAAAAAAAAAAACAACAACAAGAATATCATGATAAATCATTCAAGCTGTGCGAAGAATGCCAAGATTTTCTTCTACCCGGTCAAAATGAAGTGAATTGAATTGAATTGATTTATATTTTTTCCAAAAAAATTACATTTTAGATTGTTATGTTTCAGCAGCTGTCAAAGTTACTGACATCCAGCTGTTCAGTAAGGTTTGGAATTTCATCATGCATCGTTTTGTGCTTACCGAACGCAACGTTAATTTCGTCGTGAGGTCGATCGTCATTATGGCTTCAGCGTGCACGCCATTCGTCGCACCGTGGAAAAGTTTGCAATGAGTAGACTTTTTTGGATATTAAGTCACCAACCGGACAGAGATTGGTGCGAAATGAAGAAATCATAGCCACCGGAGTAGCCAGTATTGAAGCAGACCCAGAAATGTCGATTCAGCGCCGATCAGCTGAATTGGAAATAGCCAGGGAGTCAAACCGGTTTATTTTGCGGCTAGATTTAAGCCTACATCCATATAAGATTGTGCTGACGTAAGAATTGAAGTCGGACGACCATGAACAACGCCGTGAGTACGCTAATTGTGCGTTAAAAATGTTGACCGGAGATCTGGGCTTTGGCCATAAAATCATCTTCGGACGAGAACCATTTTTGGCTCAGCGGCTATGTCAACAAGCAAAATTGCCATTATTGGAGCGAACACTATTTACAAGTGTTCGGTCAAGTATCAATGCATCCACAAACAATGACTGTTAGGTGCGGTTTATGGCATGGCGGCTTCATCGGACCTTCTTTCGAAATGGCTAAAGGGGCACCGTCATTGGTCTCAGGTATAGTGCGATGTTAACCGACTTTCTGTAGTCAGAGCTCGACAACATCGATATTTCCGAGCTGTGGTTCCAACAAGATGGCGCTACATGCCATATAAGCAACGCAACGTTCGAAGTTTTAAAGGAGAAATTTGGCGACTGGATCATCTCATGGCAAACATTCATCAATTGGCCGCCGCTATCATGCGATTTGACACCACTTGAATATTTTCTCTGGGTCTACGTCAAGTTCTTTGTCTACTACTTTTAACGAGCTCAAGGCCAATATTCGATACGCTATTGCCTGAACAACACCGTACATATTGGACCGATTCATCAAAAATTTGAGCGAACGTTTGCAGCACTGCCAGCGAAGCCCAGGCGGCCATTTGAAAAATGTGCTATACCACACATAATGGCATGCCAAAAGCTACAATCAATTTTATATCTCACACCGCTGCTGACTTACTTAAATTTTTTTTCTTATCATATTTATCTGCTCATGCTTATCGTTATTATCTGCAGAAGATTATTTATTTAAAAAATTATAACTATTTTGAGTTCCGTTTTTACAATTCATTTGCTATTAAGTTTCGAAAGAACAATTCAGTTGTAAAGGAAAGGACATTTAACATATTTAAGCATTTGAGGCGTTATAATTTAAAGACAATTTTTTAATGTTTCTTAAAAAAAAGTAGATTAAGGAATATTTGTCAAGTTTGTTGGAATTTCGTTGAAAATTTCATTGAAAATTTCAGGCACAGTTACATCATATATTCTCTGCCCATACTCGATCCTGTCTGTTTTAGCCTTTGCAGCCTTTGCGTTACATTCCCCCTGGCCAGTATGCCATACCTCAGATAGGATTCTACCAAGCTGTTATAGCATATACAGATTAAGTAGAAGAGAGCAAAGCCAGATAGCTTTTTTGTTAGTGTCTTTATATGATAGCTCCATTTAAAATTGTAGTCCACGATTGCACCCATATATTATGCTATATGTAGACATTCTGAGCTATGCGCTCTAATAATTAATTTATCTTTAAGTATGTGGGGCGGACGTATATGCCACCATGCTGTGACAGCACTAAATTCATTCAGCATTATTTTTCCAGCCTTTTCTACATTTTCGTCACTGACCACCATTGCCGTATCACCTGCACAAATACAGTATTCCTTTTAAGGGCTGAAAGTATTTCATTCATGTAAATGATAAAAATAAGTGGACCTACCTTCAAACCATGTGGAACTACATATTTCAACAACGAAGAGTTTCTTTTATTTTTACTTTATACATAAAGGGTGCTTTTTTTTGGAGGTGTACAAAATCAATATAAAATAAAACACTTGAAGCTAATCTTAATCTCTATTATATCAGCTTTATTTAATAGATAATTTTATGCCATTAGTGTCTAAATGTGACACCGGGCATATCCGTGCCACGGCTAGCTTTAATGAAGCGTAATCGTGAAATCCAATTTTTGACAACTTTATCGAGCAACTGGGGCCGTATATCAGAAATAACATGGCGAATGTTGACTTCTAAATCGTCCAACGTCTCTGGTTTAACGGAATAGACTAGTGACTTCACATACCCTCAAAGAAAGTAATCTAGAGGTGTGAGACCACAGGATCATGGTGGACAGTTCACAGGTCCATTAAGCGAAATTATGCGCTCAGAAAATGTTTCCCGCAATAAATTGATGGTATCGCGCTCCGTGTGGCATGTTGCACCATCTTATCGAAACCAAAGCTCTGGCACATTAATGCAATTCAACTGAGGAACGAAGAAGTTAGAAATCATGTTGCTATAGCGCTCTCCATTGACGGTAACATTCTGGCCGGCATCGTCGTTAAAGAAATATGGTCCGATAATTCCACCATCCCCTAAAACATACCAAACAGTGAGTTTTAGTGGTTGTAAGGGCATCTCGACAAAGGCTTCTGGGTTTTCTCCACTGAAAATTCGGCAACTTTTCTTGTTTACATATCCTAACCAGAAATTGGCCTCATCGGATAACAAAATTTTGCGTTGAAAATAAGGATCAAGCTGAATCATGTTTTCGGCCCATTCACCGAACCTAAGACACGTATAATAGTCACGTGATTTCAAATCTTGCACAAACTAGACCTTATAAGCTTTTAAGCCGAGATCTTCCCGTAAAATCTTTTACAAAGTGGATGAGCATAGCTCCTTCTTCTCAACACTGCGCTCCAAACGGCAGTAATTTCTTCTGTTACTGTCGTCTTGCGTATTATCTACTAGAGTATACGTGGTGCCAAAATGATTCATCGTGTTTCGAATAACTTGCTCAGATGGACATAGCGCATGATAAGTTTGGCGAACTGAACCATGGTTTTCAAAATAAGTTTGCACAATTTGCACGCGTTGTTCTGGCTCTAACCACAAATCAACTTTCAACTGTCAAATTGAAAATCTGTAGAAACAGTGTTGTCAGTTTACAAGCCAAACCTCTAAAAAACACTCTTTATTTTCTATTTTTTGGGTGGCCATCAAACCATGTGAGTAGTGATCACCTGACACCCACTTTTTCCATCTGTTTTAGAATATTTTAATGGCATATGATTTATGATATGATGTGTCGAATGCATTATTAAAATCAATAAACAGTACAATTGCGTTTTGGTTTTTCTCTTTTCACTGATTTTGTCTGCAAGGTCTCCAATCAGCCGATTGATACTTTTGTTGATAGAGATCGGTAGCTTGTGGAATCATCTTTGTAGATTGGTCGCAAAATGGACATTTTAAATTTGTCTTACATCTGATTGCTCCAAACTCATATTGACGATCTTTGTTATGATATCAGCTAAGGCCATAACCCTATTTTTGAAGTCCTTGGGTCGTATACCGTCGTTTCACGGTTATTTATTTTCTTTCAATGATGAAAGAATTTTATACATTTCACTTGAGCGTTGTATACCACGAGAGGTACCGGCGTAAGACTTAAATTCGCATATGTGAACTATATTTTCGATTTTCGATGAAGATGTTTGTGCAAACTGATTGGTAGATTTTTAAAATCATTTGTATCAAAGTTTTTTGCTAATATAACATACAAATTCATTAATTTTCTTCCAAGTACTCGTATTGAGTTACAATAATAATTTTGCATGTTTCTTTAGAATTATTATTTGCTATGTTTTGCCTTAATAAATTAATGTTTAAAATAACTACATTTTGTTTCGTATATTTTTTGGTTTGATTTTGGTTTACATTCTCGTTCGTAGTCCTTACTTATTTTATTGTTTTTATATCTTCGATATAATCGATATCTTTTCAGAGATGCTTTAGGTCTTTTGTCATCCAATTCTGGTCATTTGATCTTTTTCTTGTATACCACAGAGTATGTTGAAGATTTAACGATTCGAGTGAAGCATTGTCTGGAATTTTCGTGAAAATCATTTGTCTCTTCAAACGCATTTAAATGTTCCCAATTAAAATCTTCGATTTTTCTTGATAGTTCGGCACTGCGGATATATTGGTATTTTTTAAGCTCTTTCACATTGGTCGCCTCATTTATAGTTATCGCGCAATATATGCCGTAGTAGTCGGAGAAACTGAGTTCTGCCACTGTCGATAAGATGTTTGGGCATTTAGTGCGAACTAAACAATGATCAATAACTGTTCCATTACCGCTTGCTAAATCGACTACTGCAACTGGTTTGATCAAGTTAACAAGTCATCTTACAGTGGTCATTGAGAGGTATCCACTAATAGCAGGATGAAAGACATCACTTGTATTTACGTATATCAACATCTGCAATTAAAATCAAGGGTTATTTTTTGGCGATTTTGTCGATGTTTTGGCTTAGTTCGCTTACAAATTCATTGGCATTCAGTCTTGATGGCCTATAAAACGAAAAGCTTGTTGTTTTAAATTCCCTCCGTTCAATGTTTAAAACAAATGCATTCATAGGAAACATAATTTATATTTATTTTTGAATATCCTATGCCATCTTTAATGTAAGCCCTCAACGCTCCACCTTTCATTTCCATTCTGTTATATGGTTCCTTTTGATAGCCATCAATTGTATAGTACAATTTTTCTCCTTTTTAATATTAATATCCAAAAGTGCAATTACTTCAATTTTCTTTATAAACTTTTGACACTTAACTAAAAACTATTCCAATTAATTCTCATCGTCTCATCATTTTATAATGTATTTTAATAATTTCATTTGATACATCCCTTATAGCATGTTAACTTTTTGTAGTAAGTGTTACCAAATAAATGTTGCACTAAGCTATTTCCACCACTACATCTGCTTCGTTTTTTCTAGCCAGAACTTTGTTGCAAGGTATATCCATACTACAAGTTAATAACGCTGTCGTATCGATTACACTTTCTACTTATTAAGTTAGGTACAGTTCAGAGTGAAACTGTCCCTCCACCAGCAAGGTTTCCCAGATACCCCGATTATTAACTAACTGCCTCTAGTGGTGCACTCCAAGTCGGTTTAGGTCCCTTTCTACAATACTTGTGCGCACCATATAAGATGAAGTCTTCCTATATTGTGTTGTCATCGAAGACTCTGTGGGCCGGAGAATTGGTGTCCATTCTCTCTACATGTCATATGTAGTGATGTCGCCGTTGTCGCCCAGTATAGTTCTCCTCAAAAGGCTGTTAAGGCAAACGGGACCGAATTTCTAACGAAGAATTTTGCTCTCGAAACGGTAAAAGATATCTTTATCTGCTTTCGATAGAGTTTGTCCGTCAGCGCCCAAATACGACTGTGATAGTCAGAATCTTATATTGTAGAGTCTTTTTAGTTGCCTTCTTAGCACAAGAAGCAGTGATTTATAAGAGTGATGCTTCATTTTATTTCTACTGATGTGTTGCTGGCAGAATTTATACCCGAGCCAAGGTAGACAAAATCCCTTATTAGCTCGAAGTTATAGCTGTCGACTGTGCGTTCTGTCCAGTTCGTTGATGTAGTGTGTTTCTTATTGTTGAGAGCATATATTTGGTTGCCGCTTAGCCCGTTTCCCATTTATTACTAGCAAACGCACCGGTGATAGTCCTCTGAATTCTGCCAATTATGTTAATGTCATCGGCATACGCTAGTTGTTGTACACACTTTTGAAAGATTATGCCTCTGGTACTCCGCGCGTCGTCCTTCAAACTTTTTTGAAAGGTTTCAGTTAAGTCGTTGCCGATCTTGATGGAGCAGCTAGCATTCTCTATCGTCATTCTACACAGATGGACGAGTTTAGCAACGATGCCAAAACTGGATATGGCTCCATAGATGAGAAGGTGAACGGTATTGATTTGGACATGGACATGGACATGGGACATAGATCATGGGAAAATATGCCTCAGGAATTGAACCTCAGCATCATTTGCTTGATCCAAATGAAAGTTATCGCCTCACGTAAAAGAATTTGTCAACCATATTATCAGTTTTAGGCCAAGTTAGTCCAGAATTCACCAATAATCCTCTACAACAGATCTAAGAGATTGCCTAAGAAGTCCACAGCGATACTCACCTCACCTTTTTCGATTGGAAAGCCACATCCGAGAGAAGCTATAGGGATAAGATGTTTTTGGTCAGATTATGATTGAAAATTTTAACTTATCAGTAAATTTCGAAATTCAGAAAGATCACAAAGCAGGCATTACAGAAGGCATGAGTTTTGGCATCATTTAGTTTTTAGTTTTAAATGCATTTTATTTTCTTAACACTAACTCTTACATTCTAACAAAAAATGCTTAAATGCTAGCTTACAATTACTTAACAATCTTATACTAACTTACTGGCCCCACACAGGCACTCTAAGCTACTCTGAATACTTATATCTATGTCTTTCGACTGCAGTTACATTTTATTTATAAATACTTATTTTCTATACTTAAAGCTAAGAAAAAATTTGTTTACAAAAACTTAGCATATGGACATTTATTTTTTATAAAAACTTAGTATCTAACTTAAAATAAACCTTAGCCTACCTAACCTAAATGCACAATACACACATAAACACACATAGACATTATACACAATCATATACATACATCAGTATACACCTTTGTATACACTGATATATGTATATGTTTCTTAAATGCTAACCTAAACCTATGTAAGCTGGCCATCGCTATTTACTGAGCAAATAGATTGGTCAGCTCTGCCTCATTAGTGAGGCTGTTCCGTAATTGACGGAAACGAAGACGAAACATCTTCTCCGTCATTCAACCACCAGAAATGCTGGTGCTGCCGAACGACATCCCCCTTATCGCGATTCCCCACCGCCCTACTGAACCTGAGGCGATCCACACTGCCGTGTGCGACGTCTCTGCCGTAGTTGAGTCGCCTGTCCCCAGCTGTCCGAGCGACATGGAAGATTAACGGCACCGCTGATCTATCCTGGATCAACCCTATCTGATCTAGGTAGAGGAATGCTTCTGGTGGAACGAAACCGTCAGAGCGCACACTCTCGTGGTAAAGGTAATTGGGGTAGTAAGCTCCAGATATCAGGTTATTCGTCGAGGTCATTGCTCTTGCAATGTGCCTTCGAGTCAGCTTAATTACGAAGTTGTCCACTCGTATTAGGTTCGCCCTGTTGTAAAGGACCTCATTAGGATAAAATTTCTTGTACTCCGACTCTGGTGTTCTGTACAAGCGAAGACAAGCCCTAAGGCAAGCCCTCTCAAACACCCGAATCTTTTCCATTAAGCTTGCTCGTACATTGAACCACACGGGACAACCAAATACCAGCATGGGCCTAATAAGGGCCATGTAGCAGATTACCTTTACCCTCGCATCGAGTTGGCTGCTATAAAACAGTCTCTTTGTAAGGGCAAAAGCGCCTTTAGCTCTGGCCAGAGCAGCATCTACATTTTTGCCAAAATACAGAAACTGATCTAGCCAGATTCCAAGGTATCTATCTGACTACATTTCGACAGGCAAGAGGCTGTCCGTGCTGTCCAATGATTGAGAACTTTCGCCAATTTTTTCTGGTATCCCTAGAGGCTCCAGACAACGGCGTCCTAAAGAGAATGGTTTCCGACTTCTGAAAGTTGATTTTCAACTTCCAGTCATCGCAAAATCGTCTTATCTTATCGAAGTCATGCTGTAAGAGAGTATTAATAACCTCGATTTTTGGACCTGTTCTGTACGCTACCAAATCGTCTGCGTACGCAATAGTATGGGGAAGTGAACCTATCAAGTCGCTTGTATAAATGTTAAATAGGATCGGCGAATTTACCGCGCCTTGCTGAAGACCATTTTTAATTTGAAATATTCCAACAGAAGTCACATCACCATTCTTCACGATGAACTGTCTGTTGGTTAGCATATTATAAAGAATGTACAAGAGTGGTTTACTGATCCCCAGCCTAGTCAGCTTATAGAAAAGACCCTCTAACCATACGGTGTCGAAGGCCTTCTCCAAGTCAACAAGGCAGGCACCAGTGCACTGTTTCTTGCCTTTGTTCCATTGGATATCAGAAACCAGTTTAGACGCGGCATATGAGATATCATGTCCCGCCTTAAAACCGAATTGATTATCCGGAACTATATGTTTGTCTTCAACCCACCTAGACAGAGCTCTATTGATTACCTTTTCAAAAACCTTACTGATATTCGGAAGGAGACTTATCGACCGGAGATTCGCCGGATTGGATATATCCTTCCCCTTTTTGGGGATAGGTTGAACCACCGCCGTTTTCCAATGCGCTGGATAATGTGCATTATTCATTGCATTATTAAACAGGGTGGTGTAAATGTCCACCGCTTCTAGAGGAAGATGTCGAAGCACGATGTTCGGAATACCATCGGTCCCCACTGATTTCTTAGCCCTGATTGTGTCGAAGATCTCACGGAGTTCTTCCTTCGAAATGAACGGGGGTAGGTCACCCTCTCTGGTCATGACATTATTTGCCATATTTTCGTCGCTGAGCCGGGTGAAACCAGAGCCCTCGGATCGCCAGTTCCCTATTTCATTTCGAATGCAGAAGTCGTGCCCCAAGACGCGACTGTCCAGGTCATAATTAGGGCCAATGATATCAATGGCCTTGTATACTTCCTGGAAAGTCGCCCCTATGGTCTCAACCTTCTCCTGCGGATCCTCGATCACAAAGAAGGCGTCATCATCAGCGGCCTCATTTGGATCAATGCCTGCTACTGTCAGTAACCGTTCGTTGTCTGTTGTCCGGGCTATTTTAAGACACTGAAGGTCGTTTTGATTTTTTCTCCGAAATAGTTTATTGATTTGCGGAAACATGTTCGGGTTGCTGGTGTTTATAGCCCGAACCTTGTTGTTCCAATACAAACTTACAGAAGTTCTGTAATTCTCTTTTATTAGCGTTTGAATATTTTTAATCGACGACTTCAGTGTCCTAATCTCCGGGTCTTGTCTGTCAGTTAACTGTCTGCACAAGTTTTTGAGTCTTGACAGAAGTCTACTTTTCTGTCGGTGCAGTGCGTCAATAGTAGAATTGCGGAACAGGTCTTCGTTAGTCGTACGTCGATACCGCGGTATTGTAGTGTCCATAGTTTGTTTAATTGTCTCGTCCATTTTTATTAGGTAATTGTCGATCTCCTCGTTTGACAAATTCCTATTGGACTGTGGGTGGAGCGTGTTCGAGGAGAGTGCTCTTGTCAAGGTTGCGGAGAAGCGTGTCCATCGAGTCTTACTGTAGTTGTAAGAATATCTTTGGACAAACTCCTCCAATTCCGCAATTTCATTAGGAACTGTAATTTCGGTGCTAAAACCGCAATGGTCGCTGTCATACACGAATGTGCGCAGACAGTTTAGCGTTTGTAAATTCGTACCTGTCAGTCGTATGCGTTCATCGTACAGCAGTAGATCCAAATAAGACCCGCCTCTGGGAAACGACGGGTTATCCGTCGCTTTAAGACCGAGTCTGTACATGACGTCGTGCTGACCCCACCAATCGAGTAGTAGGTTCCCTCTAGTATTTGGCAAATTATTTCCCCAATCTCTGTGTCTAGCGTTGAAATCCCCGCCGATTATAAAATAATTCTCCCCCGATTCCAGCCTCAGAAGTCGAAAAAGCGTGTCGAGCTCTGTAATGAATAGGGTGGATTGTGAAGCCTCCGGTGCATAAACAGAGGCCAAGTACAGCCGCTTTCCACTGCGGAGCGGGATGTACACGACGACTGCCTCCAACACCCGGAACCTGCGCAACACGCCCTTGTACACTCTGTGAAATTTTATACCTTCTTTAATGAAGATTGCGACACCACCTCCACGTTTGGATCTGGGCCGGTTTCTTCTTCTAACGATATAATTATTGTACTCCAGTTTGTGCTTATCGGTTAGCTTAGTTTCGCTAGCGAAAAGCACATCAGGAGTTTGGTCTTGTAGCAATTTAAACATTGCGGCTCTTCGTTCAATCCTAATCAGTGAATTAACATTCACCGCAAGGACCTTCAAAGTTTGCTCCACCATGTGCGTACCCATTACGACAAGTGTTGCGTTAGGCCCGGCAGCAGCGTGTAGATCTGGTCCACCCGCTTGGCCTGTTCTTGAACCTGCTTTTGCAGCTGAGCCATCTGCCCTTGGATTGCGAGCAAGATGGCTAGCATGTTAGGTGCAGCTTCCGTTGTTCTCGGCGTTGGCGCCGGAGAAGCAACAGTCGCTTGCTGTACCGTAGCCCCCCTACCAGACGCCATTTGGGCGTAGGAAATTTGGGACGTGACGGCTGGTGTTTGAAACCTGATAGGTGAACGTTTGACCTCCACCTTCTGCTGCCGAGCCAGTTTTGCTTTCTTAATGTCAGCGAACTTAGGACAACCCCGATAGTTTGCGGTGTGTCCCACGTTTCCACATAACACGCACGAGAGCTGCGACCTATCGGATGCTCCGTCAACACCCAGAGGACATTCTTCGGAACTGTGGTTCTTAGCGCACTTCACGCATCGAGGCTGCATTTGGCAGTTCGACGCGGCGTGCCCGAACCTCTGGCAGCGAACGCATTGTATAACGCCTTCGCTCCTTTTTAGTTTTTCCCAGTGAACCACCTGGTAGTCTAGGACATTGATACTCCTTAGACTATCCAGACGGCTTTCGGGACTGAGTTGCACCAGGAAGAACGGCAGACTCCGTTTCTCCCGCCTAGCTCTAGCTGTGGTGAATGGCTTTACCCCTACAAATTTGAGTCCTTCGCACTCCTTCTCTTTGAGCAGTGCCAGGATCTCCTCAGGATCAGAACACGGTTCCAACCCCTTCAGCAGCATAGATTGCCGCTTTTCACACTTCGGTGTGAATGAGAAGTGCTCCGTAGTAGTTTTCCTCAGGAGCTCTTTCACTTTCGCGTAGCCCTCCACTGTATTACAGTGGATGGCATGGCGATCGTTCCCCAATCTCTTTATATTAAAATTATTCCCAATGACCAACTTACACAGGTCCTTGGTTTCATTTACCTCTAATTTATAGGTGTTGATAGGAGGCACCTTCTCCTTCTTCTTCTGTTGCTGCTGCTGCTGCTTCTGTTGTTGTTGTTGTTGTGGTTGTTGTTGTTGTTGTTGTTGTTGTTGTTGTTGTTGTTGTTGTTGTTGTTGTTGTTGTTGTTGGTGTTGCTGCTGCTGCTGTTTTTTCAGCTGCTGTGGTTTCAGCTTTTGTTGTTTTTGCAGCTGTTGATGTTTCTGCTGCTGCTGTATCCTTTGCTGCAGTTGTTGCTTCTGCTGGTTTTGTTTTTGCTGCTGTTGTTGTTGTAGCTCTTGCTGTTGGGAGCTCTCTGCTTCTTGTTGCTCTCTCTGCCTGCGTGCAGTTTGCCGTTGCTTCATAGCAAGCATTTTTTGTTCCAGCTCTTGGATGCTGGTTTTTATATTATTGATTGCTTCATCTTCGTCTTCCGACTCAGATGAAGCTAGAGAGGCAAAGTTGTTATTGCCCCCCTCATACTGGACCGCAACTTTATCGCCATCCAACTCACTTATTTTTTTTTTTTCTTAAATTAGGAGGGGTTCTCAACCCACTCCTTCTCTTGACGGCTTTCGCCATGGCACCAACAACCGTATTGTTGCCTTTTATAAGTCCCGTTATGGGGAGAGCGTAACGCTCTCTATCACTCATCACGTGATTCTTTTTGCACTATCACTTGTTTATTTGTAATGGAAAATAAAAAGTAAAAAAAAAAAAAACCAAATGTCTTGGGCTGGGAATCGAACCGCGCCCCACCCAATTGTGACTCCGATTCCGCTACTACTGGGCTAACCGGGTCCCCACACAATATGTGTCTAAATAAAGATCTGATATATTTTCACTTGTCGAAAGAGAAAAGTCGAAACACATCCGCACTCTACAAAAGTCAGTGAACGACTGGTTTTGGCATCATACTTAAAAAAAAATGTGCGGAACTCGCAAACCAACATCAAGGGCGTAATGTTCCAAAAATACAATATATGTAACTACAAGTGCTGTTATATAGTACACTGATAATGTTAGCAGAACAAAAATATTGCATTCGCAAGTATCTAAACAGACGGGACTAACTTACTTACTAGTACAGACTTACTCGTATATGTGAATGAGGGTACGGATTTATGCTGTGAAGAAGAAAGAGTGCATGATATCAATGAATTGGGTAGAAACATCTATAATTTGAAGGTAGTCGGACTTTGGCTACCTCAGCTCTGCTATTACCTCTAAGAATGGTACTTCAATATAAATCAAAATTATTGTTGAATTTGCCGATCACATATGTATGTTAGTAGAGAGAAAACATCTTAATCCTCGATGGCTGAGTGCATCCAAAAGGCTGTGTAATTCGGACTGCCGAATTAGTAAATTCGACTTTATTTGGCTTTCAATGACTAAGTGAAATAACGCCGACCATTGCTTGTGAAATAAAGCCAAATTCAGAGTTTGATGAAGATGGCTCGCTTCGCTCGCTAACAGCATTTCACCCTTTTCTCCGCAGGCTTTAAACGCACACGAGACTTCATCGCGAATTTTAAAATTCGGCGTTATTGCACCTGGCGTTATTTCACGGCACCGTAATTCGGTTACGTTGCTAATATTCGTGGTATGTGCCTAATTTTATGAAGAGTTTTGGACTGTAGTAAGATCGTTCTTCTACTAGTCTCATTGGATATGAAATGAGTAGAACCTCTCGTACAAACCTCATATTTCCAAGGGACTCAAACTCAAAATACACCTTGTATACACAAGTACAATAGTTTAGTTTTAAATAACCAAGCAATGTCCATCTGCTTCCGCACCGTCTGGTGGTAGATTGCAATAAAGTGTTAATAAAAGTTGATTTTCCTTCTCATAGTTACACAATTAAACCTAAAGCCCGTTAACTATTTCAACTGCCGGCAGACCTCATAACTGTTTCTTATTAACCCTTTTTTTTCAACAAAAACTTTAATTATGTTTATCAACTTCAGGTTGACTCTGAACACAATCAACTTTTGGCGCGTAATATGTGTACTTACAATATGGTTTCGGTGCGAGTTCATCATTGGATATGCAAACCATCAACATTAAAATAAAATTAAAAACAAAAATAAAATTAAGAAAAAAGTGGAAAAACAAAATAAAAAGAAATACTTATATGTATATGCAATATGCATATAATAAAAAAGTTGTCAAAATGTTTTTCTCATTAAACAGTCGTCGCCTTCATCACCATCATCATCATCATCGTCGTAGTAGTAGTTGGCGTCATAGCCATCAGGAGAGGGTGGCAGCAACATGGTGGCTGCCATCATCAAAAATGAGTTGTTAATGGGAAAATCTTTTACATTCAGCTTGGAAATTCAATTAACGTTAAAGTGCATAGCATGACGGCCCATCATTTGTGTGGTATTTTCTTTTTTTAACGTCAAACACCAGCCGGTCGCCTCCAGTCCGTCAAAAGTAGGTATGTAAAAATTTCACGGCCTATGCGACACCATTGATAGTGATGACAAAAAAAAAAATTATATCAGAAGTTATGCTATCCATATGGGACTACCCGTTTTAATGATCACTATTAATTATCACTTTGCTCGCGGTATATTTTTTGTTTATAAATATTATAGCACAAATGGGGGTATTTACTCACACACTCCGACTTACTAGGCCAATGCACAATAAAATATGAATGAAATGAAATTCTTTATAATCGAGGGACCACCATATGGTGTTAAGTGCTACGCAATCGAATTCAGCTTTGGCTTAATTGCGAGATAAGCACCTCCCTGCTGCTGATTGGTTAAAAATTCAATCATTTGTGTGCAAATGGTAAAATATCTAAATATTTGAATTATTTAACTGTGAGTTCATTGGGAATGGTTTTGGACTGGGAACTCATAAGTCTATCAATCCAGACTTTAAAAATTACAAGTTTTGGAATCATGGTCACGTTTTTCAGTAGGAAATTGACCTATATATAATATTTCATTAGGTCTTGTGCTCTCTTCGAGGGCAATCGTTCGGATCAAAGTCGTTCATACTTTCGGAGAAATAATCCCAGATGTTTGTCTGGTGACATTGGCGATCGACTATAAAGCGAACTTGTAAAAAAGAACCTATGCTGCCACTAGCATGAAGACCACACCAAGCTGTGCATTTTTATGGCTGTTATTGGGTCTCATGTGTCTGTTTTGGGCTTGCCTTCTTCTTTATGGCCCCTATTAACTAGTCGACGTAGGCCAAGGACACTTCCAACTCGTGAGCGCCGCATTAAGCGAGATCTTCCTATCTTGCCTCCATCAGGAATTGAAATTCAAGATCATCTGGCCTTCTTATGGGCCAATAAGCTCTCGCCATTGTCATATTTTCTTCCTCAGAAGGGCAAACAAACTGAAGTTTAGAAAATATCAAAACCCGAGAAATCGTTGGTAAAGTAAAGACGAATATGCAAAAACGAATGTAGGCCCAAACCGGAATCGCAGAAAAATCGGAATTACAAGAAGCAGCTGGTTCCAAACAGCACACACAGGGGAGTTTTCGCCA
This sequence comes from Volucella bombylans, assembly GCA_949129095.1. Classification (NCBI taxonomy): domain Eukaryota; kingdom Metazoa; phylum Arthropoda; class Insecta; order Diptera; family Syrphidae; genus Volucella; species Volucella bombylans. Next base: position 82,742,986 of record OX422140.1, read on the forward strand.
AGAGAAAAGAAGACAGATTGTAAACAATCACCGATTAATTTTTCCCTGATGGGGAATTTTGCTTATATGTTTTTTATATAAAATGGGGATATGTACAAAAGGCAATCCAAAATCGTGTTGCACTCAATCAACTACCCGCTAATTTCGGTTAGTTATTACCACCTACACACATCCATATACTAGAGCTCATTTCCAGAGCTCTGACAGCTTCTCTGATTTGACAGTCGAGTGACTGTTTGTGTTCATATTACACTCTCGAACCGGTATACTTGGTACTATTAGGGGAGCTCAATTTTTGACTGCCAATTAGGAATGAAACCTTTCAAAAGAATAAATTTAATACATCCGTACGTCTCATTGCAGACTGATATGAGGGGAGCAGATCGTGGAGAATCGTGAGCTTTCTTTACAATTATTATTTCAAATTGACCCTTTTTGGGCTTAAAAATCTTCATTATTGAGGCAAATAATGTAACATTTATGTCGAGCTCACGGTCAAAGATGGGGGTGTCAAAGTCTCGACCGGCAGACCGGCCGCCCGCTAGACTGAAGACACTGCCTGACTGTATCCGGGGGAACATATTAGGTCATTTCTGGAGCAGTCTGTAGAGAGAAGGAATTGGATCCAAAGAACTCAGTGAATACCACTATCCCATCCAGAGAGTAACGGGAAGAGAAAAACGAGGACAAAAACAAGAACAACAAGGATAAAAGAAAAAGCAAGAGGACAGAGAACTAAAACAGACAACAAACGGACCAAAGGGGTGGATCATATTTGAGTCGCGATTTATACGCAACAAGGGATGCCAAAACTAGGCATGCTTCTCTATAGCTTATTTTAATAAATGTTATTCCACGCGGACTTAAAAAGAACAAAGAGGTGATGGTCAATTTGACGTTCCTGAGTTTTTTTTCCAAGATCTGCCGCATGGTGAATATTTGCTTACTAACCAGGTCTGGAGGTTTGTTTTGGTGGTTCGGTGAAAAGTAACACATACTGATTTGCCGTTTAACAATGACCTCACTTTACATGCAGCTCTCAGAAATTTGATAGGATAGCAGTCTCCAGTGATTCTAGTTGTTCGATGTCAAATCTCCTCACAGTACTTTTTCGGTGTTTTGGCGCCCCGCAATATTTGCATTTGCACCTTTGTCCTTGGTAGTGTTCCGAGGTCATAGTTGAGTCGTCAAAGCATTTGGGCTCCCAGAATTCTAGAACTGTGACTTACGCCAATAGCAATGTGATTAATCTGTTTAACGGCTTAGTGACTATGAAATACTTTAGTAAATATTGACGTGCATGAGACGTGTATTGGCTGTGGTGGCACTTTTCCCCACTGGTCCATTTAAGTAGGTCGTACCACTGAAGATGTTTCCTTTCACTTAATTGTTGTTAAAATCGTCAAGGTCAACAATTTTATTAACAGCTAACATGCTTCCCAAGCTGCACGATATTTTTCTAACTGCAGTTGCGTACATGAAGTTTAGGTGGGGGTCCACTTTCCTTTGTGTGCGACACTTATGATGAGGTCCTTCTATACTTCCACTTCCCTTGGTTTGCGACACCTAAAATGGGGTCGTCCTCTACTGATTTGTCCGTGGGACTGGGTTGGACTCCAAAATTTTCCAGGCCCGAACGCTGGTGTCCATGCGTTAAAGGTAATCTAACTATCTAAGAGGTCTATATTGCTGAACTCTCCATACAGTTCGCTGTCGGAACGTCTGCTCTATACTCCATTGGTGCGACCGAGACCGAAAATACCCGAATATCTTTTTTCTCAAAACGCTCGAGAGCATTTTCGTACGCTTTGGTCAGTGTCCAATCTCCTGCCCCGTAAAGAAGGACTTGGATTATCAGTGTGTTGTATAATATAAGTTTACTCGAGAGATGGCTTTCCTACTAGATTGCTTTACTGGCCTAAAGAAGCAGAAATTAGCAAGAATGATTGTTTGCATGATTTCCGCATTGATGTCTGGAGTCGATAGCGGAGCCGAGGTAGATAAAGTTCCTTATTACCTTAAAGTTGTATCTCCCTATCATAACATTTTTCCCTAGGCGTTGATCTTATGTGTGCCCCTTTGTTAACAGCATATACTTGGTTTTTCCTTCAGTGAGTGCTTTGCAAGCCCTCGATTGACAGCGCGCTGTGCATTTTCCATTATGCCAATGCAGTATGTGTATGCAAATAACTAAAAAGAATTTTGAAAGATTTTGCTTGCTAGTTTCACACAATCTTTTAAGAAAGGTGTTGGAAAGACCACTGTACACTCACCGCCTTGTCTTTTTCTGATATTGAACGTCTCGATTTTGTCCTTATTGCACAGTCTAATGAGCATGGCAGGGATACCAAAACCAGACATCAGACTCTGTACAGTTCGTGCCAATAGATGCTGTCATACGAGGCTTTGAAGTCGATGAAGAGGTAGAGTGTATCGACTTGGAACTCCTGGATTTTTTTCAAGATCCTCCGTTGTGTGACATTTTGGTCTACGCTCACATGCCTAGCCTAAAACTTCACTAATACGGGCCGGTCATTCTGCTGATGTGGAATCTTAGGTGTTTATATAAATAACACGGCAGATAGGATTCTATATATTTGCGATTATCCCCCTGTAGTTGGCGCAGTTCCGAGAGTCTACATTCTTTAAGGATAGAAAAAACAATGCTGAGTTTCCATTTATAGGGCATATTTTCGTCGATCCGGATTTTAGTGATGGGTTGATACATGTTCCGTGATGATGATTTTATCTTCTTTAAATAATTCATCAGTTCTGATCTAAGCTCCTATCTGCATGGACGGAATCTGGATGAGGAGAATTAAACTGTTACATGTAGAATGCATGAACACCAGTGCTCCATCTCGAAAAGTTTGAAATTGAAGAAAATACAACAGATTAAGACTACCTCTGAAATGGCCCACTCAAGTAGAAATGGATATAGACCAACTTGGCGAGTGAAATGGAAAGTACAAAAGCTTGCAAACAAAAGTGGCCTTGCTGCCCAGAGGCTTGAATTTTGTAATATGAAAAATCCTTAAAGAAATTGAGGTTACTCTAGAAACGAAAAAAGGTTCAAATTTGTGATCTCCTTCCATTTTAATTCTAGTTATCGCCTGAGTGCTTTAACTTTCTTAGACCTTGTACCCAATCAGCAGAATAAGTTTCATTTTCAATTTTATGCATCCGTAAATATATAACTGATGAGATGATCCACATTAACGAAATATATTAGCCTACAAGAGGCACTTGATACATCTACTTTTGGCATTAAATATCCTACAATGGGTGAGAAAACTCATTTATCTACTGAAGCCCAAAGAATCTAGAACCATAATTGACTTTGTCCATCCAAATTTATTCTCATCTCCCATTATTTACCCAAATTGGTGGCCAGTTTTTAGAATCCTTTAATAGAAACCAATACTCACTCAACCTGGGCGAGATTAGAAAAATATTTTCAATACCATCTCAGCTGCCAGTTACTGGTAAAATACCCTTTTAGAGAACAAATTTCACCTATCCGTATTTGAAGCTGGAAATGTGCTCTTTCGAAACCTTAGTAAAATTACAACATTCACCGCAAAAATCCCTCCATCCAAAAACTTAATCCTATTATTTCCTGTATATTTTAATCCGCTTAAGGGTTCTATTTTAATTACGTTATCAAGGATAAGGTAAGAATCGATTATACGAGTATGTCCTCAACTGTGACGTGACGCTTGGGCTGGTGGTGGATCTTATACTGGCTTTCCTTCTGATTCTGGCGTTTCTTATTCCTACAACTCTTAATGGGAATTTGAAAAGAATGTTACGAGTTCAAGACACTTCCGCTACAATCAGGAAGTTGAAGTTCCCCAAGTTTTCCGCTTTTCGTCTTTCTTTAGTTTATGGGTTTTTTTTTTTCGCTCCGCGTATACTTTTTGTTCCTGTTTTTGTTCAACGGTTTCAATCAGTTTATCATTAATGAATCAATGCTGATAGAAGTTTTGAATACCTTTAATTACAACGTGTGTGCTTCTGTTTAGCTGGCGGCCTCAAAGACTTAATTCAAGACATCGTTCGCTCGTAATTATTTTCAAACAGAAAGCGAACTCAAACTTTGCCTCATTCGTGCGGCACGGCGGCAGGCGGACGAGAGAAGTAAAAGTTTAACATTTTTTTAATTGTAAGCAATTATACGAGTACAGTCATACAGGAGCCGACTAACTTAATGGGTAGAAAGGAAAAAAATGAAGACAGAAAAAAAAACTGCAACCCTAATTTCCGGACCGCGGTCGGAAGACGAAAACTCACTTACTCGTAAGTTATTTTCCTTAGTTCCTTGATGGTAGGATGGGGATTTCAGGGAATTTAATACGCCACACCGGTAATGCGTTTGAAATTGTTAAAAACGTAAAAACGGTCTGGGATTGCTGCTGTGAGGACGAACTTTTTCAACACACGACTTTCGAGGGAGAACCTATAATTTCGTAAATTGTTGCGGACTAAAAGGTGAGGAGGTATGACTGGTGCGGCTGGTGAAATCTTGTGAAGCTGGAGCTCATAACAGAACAGCATAGTTTGGTACGATACAACAACAAGCAAAGGTGCTTCTGGCCTATATACGAGTATACTCGAGAGTAGATTCCTGTTTCGTTGGAAAGGTGTGGAAAGTTTAAGAAAATTGTGCGCAAAAGTTTCCATGTGGTCATAAAACTTAATGACCATAACATCGTAAAGTAACCTTGTCTTGGCCATTACAATGGCTCTCAGCTTGTGTGAACACGTTCGGTACTACGTACGTAACGTCTACATGGTGCCGGTTTAAAAAGGAAGTTTTCCCTGTTTAGACAATGTCGATATAACGGTGAGTGCCATTTAAAGTGCACTGAAGTATGTTTTAATTGACAAGTGTTTTGTAACCGCCATTTGCATTGTAATTTGAAGTTATTTTGTCGAGGGATTTACAATTGTTTTCTGGGGCGATTTTTACATACTTTACACTTGTTAAATGTGTTCCCTGAGGAGTGAAAGTTGAGCAGAAATTGCTGGGATTTTTCTAGAAGTTAGTCATGTACCACTGAGTTGAATTACCCCTTTTAGATTGTATTTATGGACATGATAAATATGATGTGATATGATATACAGTATGTCTTCTTGATGGTGTAGTGTTGGTCAAACTCGCTTTTGAATAACATACGAGTACCTAACTTATCTTTCACTCTCTTCCGCTCCATGATAAACTATAAAAAAAAAACCTTTTCTCTTTTTACTCGTAAAAGTATGAACGGCACTCATGTTTCTGCACCCAGAATCAGAGCTGGATACTTGGAAAGAAGAATTATTGTATGTTTGATTTCAGAGTTGCTGCTGTTGTCAGAATTAGTAGACAGGACTGATGTGACATTTCATCTGCGACATCTGTGCCAGTACCTGTTCCACGTTTCAACTTGATCAAGCCGATCTGCACCGATTTCGAAACGATACCCCCGAGTCCTTTACTGACATTATGTTCAGCGTTCGTTTTGCATTGTGAGACGGAATCATCTCCTGGATTTCATGCTATCGTCTCACTCGATTGCCAAGGAAAGTAAGACCTTGCGTTATCACATAGATACGTTAAGAATATACTATCGGAGGTCTCCATATTAGACAATAGATACATCGAATTCAGAATGCAAGGCCTTGACTTTGTGGAAGAGGAGGAATTAGCAAAAAACCAACTGGACACGCAAGGAGAAGAACGGTAAACCTGTTAAGGTTAACTCTAAAATCAGAATAAAACAAGGGGAAGCTGTTCAGAACCTAGCCTGTACCACTATCAGGTGCTTTGAACTGACATGTCCGGCTGGGAAACAATCTGGCAGATCGAACGTTCCATGGTGGAACTCAAATCTGTAGCGACTACGTAAGGAAACTATAAAACTTATAAACAAACCATTTAAAACTAATTTGGAGAAAGACCGTAACCTTTACACATCGAAGCAAAAAGAATATAAAAGCTAACTAGGAGTTGAGTAAGAGAATCCGCCTTATCTGGTATCTATTATCGATTGAGGTGATGGACGTTGCTTTTTTGATGCCTTCAAGTAATCTGGCTCAAATTGCATGTATCCATTTATGCTACAAAAATATATGGACCAGCTGCTGTTAACCCTGAAGAGAATCTTCACTGCCAACCCAACAATAGCATATAATTTGGTGGGGGCTGATGCCCCCATTTATTTCGCTTAATGCAAGCTTAAACTAACTTAAAAACTAGGACTTAAAAACTAACAAGAGTTAAGGATTAGGAAGTAAGGGAATGGCGGAGGAGATCAAGTTTAAGACGAGAAGTGCTCAGGTTGAAATCAAAAAGGGGGAAGTTTGAGTTGACCTTAGTGAGCATGCGGGAGATTGGTTCGTTAGAGCCATAAGAAGTGCGTTGGTTTGGGATATAGAAGAGAGAGGACAGCGTAAATTACGAGGCTTAGGGTTGATGGAAATAGAATTGTAAAGGAAAGCGCAGTCCACAGAACCGTTTTTCGAGGGTATTCAGGTTAAGAAGTTTGAGGCGGTAAGATAAATGGGTCATTCAAGGGCAGTCCACTAAGAGCACATCGAAGAAAACAATGTTGAATGTTCTCGATTCGGGATATATGTATTCGCTGAAAAGGACACCACACTTGGCTGGCATATTCGAGAAGGGACCGAACAAGTGCAAAATTCTTTAAACCAACGTTTCATAAAACCGAGCGATGAGTTGGCTTTAAGGATTATCTCATCAATATGTGAACGGAAGTTTAATTCTCTATCGTATAAAATTCCAAGGTCGCGAAGTGACTGAACCTGGGGTACAGGTTGGTCATGCAGAAAATAAAGTCGAGAGGGGGATTTATTGGACTTACGAGTCATAGATTGACATTTGGAGACGTTAAGCTCAAAGCAAATTTTTAGACACCAGGTGGAAATCCTATCGAGGTCTTCTTGAAGGAGAATAGAGTCTTGGGGTGAAGAAATAGTCTTGGAAACCTTAGTGTCATCGGCGTAAATCGATACGGAGCAGTGTTTAATAATCCTCTCCAAATAGTTTATAGTTAAAATGAAAAAGAGAGGACGTAGATGGCTGCCTTGTGGGACACTGAAAGTGGCTAAAAACGGGGTTGAGAAGGCTGACCTAAAGCGAATGCTGTAGTAACGGTTCTCCAGATAATACGATATCCATTTTAACAATATGGGGTCTCAACCGAGGGAAGACAATTTGAAAAGGATCAGTTGATGTGATATTTTATCGAAGGCCTTAGCGAAGTCTGTAGCAATAACATCGATTTCGTTGCCATTTTCTAGTGCTGAAAGCGCATAAGATACGAATTCAACTAAGTTTGTAGTAGTTGCTCTACCTTTTAGAATTCCATGCTGACTCTGTGATATAAGTGTCTTGCACTGAAAGCTTAAAACTTCATATAAAAAACTTTCGAACATTTTAGGTATGTGAGAAAGCTTAGCAATGGGGTAGTTGATTACTTCATTCTTTGATCCCTTTTTGTGAACCGAAGTTATGAAAGAGGTCTTCCAAACTTGGGAGACTGGTGAGCTGGTTATGGAAAAATGAGAGAAGAACAAGAGGGGGGGGGGGGGGGGGGTAAAAGTTGTCGACAGTTGATAGGATAAAGGAGTTAATAGGATCACTAGTGAAAATGACGTCTAGTTGCCTACCGATAGAGTTACGGACGCCACTTACTTGGCACAGGCATGAGTCAGTTGTGCTATCAATGAAAAGACTGGTGATTGATGTGGTAAATAAAGGATCATTCGATGGAATCCACTTTAGCAGGGGCAGATTAAAGTCACCAAAGATAAGGATATCGTCGATGGAATCACTTAGGTCAAATAGTTGGTCAATTACTTTAACAGCAAGGATGTAGGATTCAATAGGTTGAGCTGGGAGAATGTAGCAACACATAACGTACAGGAACCTGTTGGGAAGTGTTATTTTAATTGAAACAAAGTCAAGTTTAACAGAAGAAGAGATAGCGATGAGAAAGGTTATTCAGGTTATTGTGAATAGCAAATAGGACTCCTCTGCATGGAGAATCACCTTTAGGGATGGTAGGATCATTAAAGATAGGGAAAGAGTAATCGTCATCACGGAAAACATTATACGAAGATGGGAATAGCTCCTGTCTCTTTATGTCGGGAATCAGATTGGTTTCTGTAAGAGCATAGACGTCGAAAGAGAGACCGTGTGATTTAGACAAGACAGCACGAGTTTTAGAGCGCAAGCTTCTCACGTTTTGGTAGTAAAATGTAGAGTCCGACCGAACATTCGGCTTCTGCTTCGGCTTCGGCCACATTCGGCTTAAATTTCCACCTTCGGCAAAACATTCGGCTTCGGCAAGAAAAGGCCGAAGATTTTGCCGAAGCCGAACCATTTTTCCGCAAAAATTAAACAATCATACACACCGTGTTTTGGAGGAGATTTCGAGCAATTCATTTCATGTTCGTTTCGTTTCTGTAGCAGGTAGCTACAAGGAATGCTGATATTTTTAATTATTGGGCCTCAAGTCCTTATACCTACTTGGAAGAAGTAGCTAACAAATATTTATTAGTTCCTCCTACTAGTGTAGCGAGTGAGCAATTATTCAGTGCTGCTGGACAAATTTATGCTGATCGGGGCTAATTTGCAGGGAGAAAATGTACAAAAACTTTTGTTTCTTGCATATAATATTAAGTCATTTAATTTTGATTATTAATTCTACTTCATCGTTTGTCTTCTCATATTAACTTTGTTTGTTGTATTTACGTGTTATCGAATGTACCTAGGGTTTTGGATTTTTTTTACTGGTTATTTTTTGTTTTTATTTCTTTGCTAAGCATTCATTTTGATTGTTCCGTTTATGTGTTATTTAAAAGAGTCTACTGCAATAATTTACTGGCTATTTTGCTGTTTGTGTCTTTGTAAAATAAATTAATAAAAAAGAAAATATCTACCGATCAATTTTATCAAACTGATCACTATATTTTAGGCTCTTTAGCATTTTGAAATACAATCTCCCTTAGATTCGGCTTCGGCTTCGGCCAAAAAATTCACCTTCGGTCGGACTCTAGTAAAATGTAAGAGGTAGTTTGTTGCGTGGAGGAATAGGGGAGTGTAGATGAGATGCAGGCAAAGAAGGCAAGTTAGGAACGAAAAAATTTGTCATGGTCAGCTCGGCTGCGCTGATGGTGAGAAACCTTTTGAGGAGGTGTGTCGAAGATTTCGTGGTACCTGTTGTAAAGCTTTCTGAGAATAGTTATATCCTTAGGAAGGCCTTCCTGTTGGATGGAGACCATGACACTTGTTTTGGTTTTTCCCTCAAAGCAAACAGAGTCGGATTTGTCGTAAAGATACCCGAGAAAGATATGTATATTTTCGTATATATTTTTATCCCTTAGCCTAGAGAGCGCGTAACGGCATTCCGTGGTGTCTATATTCTTTTGGGTCAATTTAACGTTAGGCTTCGAAAGGGGATCAAAAATAGGGACTGGGGCCTGTGAGACCGAGGGAGAAGGCGATTTAGAAGCGGGATTTAAGATAGGCGAGCTGATAAAGGTTGATTATTTGGGTACTGTTGTAAGGTCGAAATTGGGAAAGCAGTTGTTAGTATTTGTGGGAGGGGTTGTGGGTAGTTGAACAGTGACAGTATCAGTGTCAGGGGTTAAATAAAAAGTTAACGCGTTGGAGTTTAGTTGGAAGATAGTTATTTGGTGTTTTTGTGAAAATACGTGAATGGGGTTGCTTATGGATATAAACGGGAGGGGAAAAATTGAGAAATATTTTGGTTTTAAGGCTCCAGTTGGGACCAGGCTTAGGATGTGGATGGGGAATGGATCTGGGCGATTATAATTATCTTTTGATGAGACGTTGCTTCGTTTTTTTTCTATGTTTTTATTGGTTGGTTGATCCGTCCATTTGGAGACCCGCATCTTTCCTAGGTTGAGGTTGGTGTTGGATGGGTTAACAATTTTAAATTCCGTTTGTTTTTGTGGTGAGATGTTGGGAATATTGTGCATTGGCTGATGATGATGCCATACCTCTTTTTGAAAAATTCAGAAATCCGAGCAACGTCTGCATAATTTGGGGCACCTTTGATGAGTAGGGTGGTGAACATCTGATTCGTTGTGTGGATTCGATCTAGCCTGCCTTGTCACTCTGAAGGTGTCCACCTTGTGTTAAATTGTGTAACAAGTTTCCGTGGGGCGGCGACAGGAGCGGTTGGCGTTGGAGCAGTTAAATCACCATAAGATTTTATAATTGATGGGTTGGTGCAAGGATTTGGAGGTTGGGTTGTCGGCACTGGATGTGGCAATGATTCGGCTTCAGTTTGTAATTTAATTACTGCCAAAATTTAAATATTGTAACTGTTGTGCGGTGGGGGATGGGTTGAAAGAGTATCAATTTTGTGGCATACTATTCCAATGAGATTTTCAAAATCATTCAACACTGTTCTATTCTTGGTGAGTTCATCATTAAGCTCACTGATTTTATCGAATATGATATCAATGTACAAACCGAAACTCTAGCGACCAGTGGGAGAAGTATTTATATCAAAAACTGCAACAGATGTTTACACGCCCGCACAGAGCTTCAGACCTATAAGGCAAAACTGTTCGTGGCATGCATTTTCTGTCTATGATTCAACATACTTACCAACACAGTAGATCCTGCGAAAGTGCGCTTCAAAATCTAGTGGGAAGAACTGAAGCCGCACTCAACAAAATGAAATACGCCCTGGGCATTTTCATCTACATTGATTGAGGGTCGCACTTTTTCACGGCAAGTGTAATTCGCCAGAAAACTCAGCATAGAGGAATCACGAGTTTTGTGGACAAAAAAACATACTGGTGAATAAGACCATGATTGTGGATACTGATTGTGGCAAATATGCGATGGCGTGGATAAACTAGGGTTGACAGCTAAACAGCGTCCTGTCACCAGTACTATGCTACATGCTGGTCGACTCACTGCCTAGCGCTCTCAATAGTTCTGATGCTTATACCCTAACATATGCAGATAATGCAGTTGTAGTGTGTGTTGGATCATGTTTAGTGATTGTCCGATCTAACGCGCGGGTAGCCCTAGTCGCGATAAATGATTGCTGCACTAGCAATCTTCGTAAAACTGAGGTCGTTCTCCTTATGAGAAGAAGGGAGCTGACTGGTTTAACTCATCTAGTGCTTAGAGGTATCAACAACCTATTATTCAAAGAAGCTGAATATTTCTGTGTCATGCTGAATAACAAGTTTCTCTAGACTAAATATGGTAGGTCGAAAATCTTTTTGGCGCTGTCGCTATCTATGATAAAAGCAATTGCTTCCTGTGTGTCGGCTGTGCGGTGGAATGAGCTTGCACAAAAATACGTCTCTGTGGTTTTATCACTCTCCAAATAACATTTCGACTCGGGTGCGTGAACGCTTTTCCCAGCACACCTGGCTCTGCACTGATTAATCTTTCTCCCCTTGATGTTCATATCATATGCTACACTTTGAAAGCCATCTTCCGTTTAAAAAAAACTGTGGACATGCGGTCTAATGTAATGACAGCAGAATTCCTATTCTACTTCAGCGAAAATACGAAACCTGTAGGTACCCGGGAATGGTTTCGGCCAAAATATGGGCCAGGAAGGGAATGTAGTCAATCTAAGGTATGATGTTGGAAAAAAACAATATTATTGTAGATTTAACTCTTTGCTAGAAAAATTGTGCCTGTCTTCCAAGAGGATAGGTATATGTATAGGAAATTTTGAATGAATTATATTTTGAGGAACCGGTGGAGAAGACGATAACTTCTTCCGGAAGCGACAGCCAGGATGCGAGACTTTGTTGAACCCTCTCACCACTTTCAAGCTTGTGCGAGAATGTATGTATTCTTTAAGCTTAGTCGGAAGGCTGAATTCTTGTCCTGGTCCAACGTCACAATGGGATCGCCAGAAATGAGATCCCCGGTTATTTAGCTCAGTAAGGCTCAGAGGAACGAACCCACGTTCAGTCTGTCTACATCTTCGTTTTGGGCTTCCATTTACGGTTGTGTTTATTTTCTATTCTAATCTGAAAGGTGGTTTGGAAAGACTTGTTTAGAATGATGTTGGGGATTATATTGTATTTTACACTTACGGGTGGGTCCCTGGGAAGTCACTATGTATGATGTACAATATTAACTATGTCAAGGGACTGAAAATATAGGAGCTGGTTAAGTTTTTCAGTCGGCCTTAACCTTATCGCTTATTGAATCTTGTTTATATTCCAAACATTCTTTAAACTCTGTTTTTGTTGCTATAAGTTAGATTTTTGTTCGTTCTGCACTCTTCGTCCAATTTAAGGTGTATGTTAGCTTTAACTCGGTTAATCTTGAATTTCAAATGCTCCAGCATCTGTGATTTTTCGGCATAGGTACGACTTCTCATCAAGCCCTTTCGAAAACAAAGGCGTTCAATCGCATGAATTTGACGACCAATTAATGCTCCCACATTGTTCGGTGATCAAATTTTTCACGCAAAAGTTTTGTCATGCCTGGTGTTTTATGGTATGTAACGCTATCCTATTGGAACGATATTTTCATGTCCATCACGCCACAATGCAGACCACTGACTATATGTAGAATGATCCTTATCGTCAGACCACTGACAATATGCACATAAAACAAGGCACAGCAAATCTTGACTTTTAATAGAGGTTCAGTCTTTTCTGAATCACGTGAGAATTTTCATTTCACCATGCTCGTACATGAAAATATTTTTTAGTGACATGCACCAGAGAGGTAGAAATGAGCCCCATTGCTGAAGAATGTTTTCTAGGTATAGAACTCATTTTTTATCTAGTTGATTCTGGCGCTTGAAGCAATACATTCATACATATATGGCGTATGTACCGTCCTTTCGCTTTAGCATTTTTAATAGCTTCATTATAAATTTGAATTAAGACTAAATTGTTTACGCGAAATAGAAAGTGGGCTTGGTTTTGAAATACCTGTGAACGTAAGAAGTGTTCCAAAAAGAGCAAAACATTTCAATTTTAAATGAAAAACTAATTTTGTTTTGGAAAAAACCGAAATGTTGATTTTACCATATAGCGGTCAAGTGGCAATTATGCATGCAAAAACACATCCGACAATCACCCTCCTTGCTTTTGGTGGAACATTTGCGTTCTTTTGATTAAATTTTAAATCCAAGTTTGGAGTAAGCGTTGCCGAATTTCAGTGATACAGCCCCTAATCTGTTCCCTCAATGTGTGGTGCGCTTGTTAACATAAACTTTGGAATTCAAAAAACCTTAGAAGAATAAGTGCAAAGGCGTTAGTTCGGATTATATGAGTAACAAATTTTGGTCCTAGTCCAAACGGACTAGCAAATATTTCGTAAAAAAATTGTTTAACGGCTGTGTGGTAAGTAAGGAAACTGGGTTGTCATTTCCCAATATTGATCGCCATTGACTATTTGCGCCATTGACATACGCTGCATAGTTCTTCTCGTTATGTTCAATTCTTGATGACGATGCCGAATGTATATTCCCAGACTTTTGGCCGGATTCTGTCGAATGTTTTATGCTAAATGATTATGATGATGGCCTAATATTAGCATTCAATCCGCGCTCCTCTATCGTCTTCGCAATTCTATTGGTAGTTAACGACAGAGTCTAGTAATTTAATTGTTCAATATTTCGGAAGATGACTTCTTCCAAATAGATGTCAGGAGCTGGGTTTATGGATTCTTTATCTAGTTGTTAAGAGTTGTCTACATCTACATTTCGTCACCTAGTTTCTTGAATGTTAATTATATTGATTTAAGAATGCCTTGCAAAATTATGGATCATATAATCGACCATTTATTTTATTGCTACTTTAAAAAAATTAAAAAAAAAATTGCTTGATGTACTCATACTGTTGTCGTTCTGTCACATATCTTCAACATAAGCAGCAATAATGCAATCTTACCTGATAGCCTAAAATCGCTGAGGTCATACTAATTCTCACAAAAGATGATTGAAAAATTTAGATATAATTATAGACCTATTTCGCTATTCTCGGTGTTTTTTGAAAAAAATATTCAAAGGAAGAATTATCACCTTTCTCGAATAATTCTCGTTCTTCAGCGAATTAGAGCGCGCTCAAGGGATTTCTGTACCCTTAAAATATTTGTACACAGCGCGGGTAAAGGAAATTTAGGGAGGAAGAAAAGAGAGGTACCGTTGTACATTCATCTTAAATGTTTGCAAGTTATAACGACTAGGAAATAGGGACCTCGACAGGGTATTCCATAAGCGAGTTGTATCATTTTTGATGACATCGAATATGTGATCATTCCAACGTAGGTTGTCACCAAGACACATACTCGTACATACCGAGAATGGAAAGTTTTTCGGTTTCGAAGATGTAGGTGCCATTCATGGACAATGGCTGGGTGTTTAAATTTCGCCTTAATTACAGCAGACAGCATTGTTTTTTGGAAGCACTAAATACTGTTGATAGTTCCCCAATTAGTTATGCTGTTAATATCGGAATGGCTGCCGTCCCGTCCTACAGCCGAAGAGCAGAGACATGAGTTCGGGAACGAATATGAAAAACAGAGAGTACTGTCATCAGCAAAGGAATATGTTGGATTAGAAGTAGCAGACAAGAGATCATTAATGAAGATTAAAAAAAGTGTTGGAGACACTCCGGGACACGCCAGCATTTATTTTGTGAATATCAGACTTGAAACCATCCAAGATAACGTCGAACGTTCCTAAAGGTAATTTATAATCCATTGAAGAGGGGAGTCATCGATCCCAAAAGCACGCATTTTCTACAACAGAAACTGATGCCAAACTCTGTAAAATGCCTTAGAAATATCAAGTGCAACTATCTTGCTTTCGTCAGATTGATGTACTCTTTGGTTCCACTTTAGGAGAGGCATGCGATTAAATAACAAGTGAACCTGTTGCTACGAAAACCGTACTGGCGTTCATAGAGAAGATTTCGTGTTTCGAGATATTAGCGTTTCCATGGCCTTGGAAAAACGGATGTAGGGGGCTGTAGGAGGATAAAGAAGAAGATTCGGCTTTTTTACGGACGGGCTGGACAAATGCGGTTTTCTATCTGCTCGGAAAAAGTCCTAAAAAGTGGGATTGATGAAAACGCTTACGCACTGGTTCTGCCAGCGTGCAAAAATATCTCTTCAAAAGAAGGGGAGATATACCATCTGCTCCAGCGAATTTGTGTATGTTAAGATCTCTAAGTAGTCTTGATACTACACGAATGTGAAAATGGATTCGTCCCACTGAAGATTCGACGCACTCAAGTGTAAACGGAGAGTTGAGCTGGCCGTAGAGCTTGCAGCAAGCAGATTGGCCTTGTCCAAAAAGCTGACAGCTGGAATATCATTGTAAATGAGCGTTGGTATTGAGGATAAGGCAGAATTTCTAATGTTTTTAATGAACGACCAATATTTTGATATTATAATTATGTTCTTATTTTAAATATCATAAATTTCCTCTTTTGGGGGGTGGCAGTGGTGTAGTGGTATTAGCAATCGCTTCTCACTCGGAGGGTCCAGGTTCGAATCTTGCCCATGGCAAGTCAGTTTTTCATTTGTGTAATTGGAACTCAGACAGAAAAATTCTGCGTGTGAAGGCATAACACTGACACGTAGATTTGGCTGTTGTAGAGTTTCAAGCACAGAAAAAATACTGTGAATTATACCTCGAATCACTCTAAGTGAAAAAAAAACTCTCCGTCCTATTCGGACTACCACATCTGGAGAGCGAATATCGAAA
Organism: Volucella bombylans; assembly: GCA_949129095.1. Lineage (NCBI taxonomy): Eukaryota > Metazoa > Arthropoda > Insecta > Diptera > Syrphidae > Volucella > Volucella bombylans. Next base: position 82,758,732 of record OX422140.1, read on the forward strand.
CGAAACACACCTGAGTTTCAAACCACTACAAAAACAATTTTCCTTTCTCCTCCTTCTACCTTTCCCGCACGCGCCCTGGCAACAGTAAAAGGGTATCTAACCCCTTAGTCGCGCGTAAATTATGAAAAAAAAAATAATCTTATTACTGATAACCAATCTATGTGCATTGAACCACCTTCGCAAGATATCTAAACCATTATGTACGTAACATGAAATATTTAGATTACAGTCATTCGATTAAGAGAGAGCTGCATCATCAGCAAACACTGTGATTTCACTTTTTAAACGTTGAATAAATAATTGATTCACATACATTGGAAAGAGAATAGGACCCAGGACAGAGCCTTGAGGTACACCTATATTCATCATCTTTGGCGAACTAAAAATAGTTTTAATTTTACCATTTGCTTAAGCCTTTTTTTTAATAAGAAGCAAACTAATCATGAATGTACCCTCTCAACCCTACACAATAAAGTTTTATTAGCAGTAAATTGTGATCAAGTATATCGAAAGTTTTGGCGGTATCTATGAATAACGCATCTGGGATTGTTGAATCATTTCATTAGATAATTTCAGTAAAGCTCTTTCCGTAGAGCTACCCCTTCTGAAGCAAAACTGAGAAGTGTTCAAAAAAGATAAGACTCGAATTTTTAATACTCCTAAAAAAAGACTAAAAGAGGGGAAATTGGTCGATAATTGTTAAGTATCATAACATTGCCTTTTTTGTGAACTGGTATTACGACTGCCCTTTTTTGAGACTCTGGAAATATTCCTTTTTGTTCACAAGCATTAAAAATGTAACACAAAACTTTAGAAATTTGGAAAGAAATATTTGAAAGGAAAAACTTGATGTCTGGTCAAAAGATGATGAGTTAAATGTTTTAAGAGGCAAAATTAGTTTATGAATTTCAAAAGCCGTCAACTCTTCAAAGAAGAAACTATTTGATTGGAAATTCTCTTGGCTTAAAGTTGTATCTTATTGAAATTCAGAGCCACTGGATTCAGGGATATCCTGTAAAAAATTAATCTTCATAAATAAAACTATTAAACAAATTAGCAACTTCAAGAGAATCGGAGACAGTTGTGGTAATACAGCTTCTAATGATGTCAGAAAAAGGCTTACATCTCTAGAATATTTCATTAGCAACCTCCTCTTTTGGAGTTGCCGATATTATTGGCCAATTCTACGAAGAGGTATTTTATAAGATTGATTGAGTTTTATATTATGTATTAATGTGTTTTTTAACACGCGAATAGATTTGGGTTTTCCGTTTGATTTTATTCAATAAATGAACAGTCATTACTCATTAGGCACTTTGTTTTACTATGTTGCTGGCTTTCACTGCGACTGCAATAGATATCAAAAACAATGGATGGGTCATCTATATTGGAAATATCCTCCCAGGATTCAAAGTTGAATTCATCTTTTAGAGCTACAAAATTTATTTTGGAAGCGCTCTTGATTACAAAAGGTATTATCCTTAGAATATAACGTTCAAGATTAATGCAAGATTGTTTGTACTCCGTTATACTCAGATCCTAAGCTTCGGCTTTACAGACGATAATATTTCTACGACGAGAATATTATTATATTTATTTTTGCGTTTGAAGTCATTAGCTCTCTTTAACAGGGTTCTTGTATAAACAGTAAAACAATGGTCGGCTATTGTTGGTATTATTGATGTCGTCATTTTTTTTTTAAGTGCACCAAAAGCTTTGGACGTAATCTGATGATAATTTGCACATATTTTAGTCATCACTGCTTTCTTTCGAAGAAGAGACGAAAGTTTGAGGTGCACGATATTATGTGGCGTTTGATTTTTATTTGTTTTGTTAGATTGAGGATTTCTAACAAAGAACGATACTAATTTGCGTGGGTCAAATTGTGTATTTACCTTTAATTTAGACAATTTCCAAATACTTCCTTCATTTTTAAGCTAATGACATTGAATACGGAACTTGAATCTCTTTTGTCTAAAACCTCAGACCAAGAAACTTAGGTTTTCCTTAGCTACTAAGATTTAGTTATTAATAAATAATTATAAGTTAATAAGTTAGTGTTTTATTAACATATAGCGTTGTACAATAATTATAATTTCTGTGTTCTTGGGTCTTCCGGTTTGTTCGGAATGCAATACTTATGAGATCTTCAAAACTGCATTGATATGTTACGAATATGATACGATTCTCATGCGTGCAGAATAATGGTTTGAAAGTCGGTTATCTTAATGCATAGAACCTAAAACCGAAATTTGAAGAATTTCTTGTTTGCAGATTCTCAGGTTGATATAGTTTGAGTTATTGAAACATGGTTTAGACGGGCATTGGCGAAAAATCATTTATCATAGATAGATTGATTGATTTTACGTGCAAATAAAAGTGTCGTCTGGTTTGCAAATCAACGCCTCACCACATTACATTTGGCGCGTTATAAACGTTACCTGTGACACTATCAATAACAATACAGACCAAACAAATATGTTGACCTTTTGCCTTTAGGGAAAAGAAAATTGCATGTACCGCATAAGAACGATAGGAAAACAATTTAAATACAACAACAACAGTGTGAGATATAAAATCGATTTTGGCTCTATTTCGAAGCTACACTCATGCCATTATGTGTGGAAGCCACCTTGGCTTCGCTGGAAGTTCGTTAAGCGTGCTTTTGATGACTCGGCCCAATATATGTGGCATTATTCCGGCAATAGCTTGACGAATGTTGGCCACGAGCTCGTCCAAAGTGGTAGACTAATGACTTGACGTAGCCCCAGAGAAGATAATCGAGTGGTGTCAAATCGCAAGATCGCGGCGTCCAATGCATGAACGACTTCGAGCGTTGCTTCACATGTATGGCATGTAGAGCCGTATTTTTGGAACCACAGCTCGGATATATCAATATTGTCCAGCTCTGACTACAGAAAGTCGGTCAACATCGCTCTATACCTGAGACCATTAACGGTAACGGTGTCTCCTTCATCATTTCGAAAGAATTAATGTCCGATGATGCCGCCATGCCATAAACCGTACCAAACAGTCAATCTTTGTAGATGCATTAATACTTGGCCGAACACTTGTATATTGTGTTCGCTCCAACAACGGAAATCTTGCTTGTTGACACGGCGTTGTCTATGGTCGCCCGGCTTCAATTCTTACGTCAGCGCAATGTACGGATGTAGGCGCAAATCCAATCGCAAAATAAGCCGGTTTGACTCTCTGGCTATGCCCAATTCAGCTGATCGGCGCCGAATCGACATCTCTGGGTCTTCTTCGATACTGGCCGCTACATTTTTTAATAATTTCCACATATTCGGCAAGCGTTAAATGATGCATGATGATATGGCAAACCTCATTGAATATTTTGACAGCTGCTGAAACATAACAATTGGAAAAACTATCATTGCTATCTGGTCACCCTATACTATGCGGAAACCTTAACTACAACCATCTTGAACACCAAAATTTGTACAACTTCCAAAGCAATTTTTTACCTCTCAGCTCACTGAGTAAACTCGGCCCAGCCTACCCACTTCATAGAAGAATCGAATACGCTTCTCGACATTATTTTAGTAAATTATCTTAATTAAACTTCGCTCCATAGTCAACTCCCGGTTCTCGATATCTCTAAACATGATGACCATAGAGTAATGAAAAAGAACTATCGAGATTTTCGAAACATAAATCTTAAGCTTCAGTAGCGGGACATTCATGAAGCGGAATGGAATGCAATGCATCTTTTGCAATCTGGTAGTGGTCAGTCTATATTCTTAGAATATAGGCTGTTTGCTTTCTTTGATAAGCTTGTTCTACTCAAAGGTTTTTAATTCTACTTTACCCCCCAGCTTGAATAACAACATTCGGAAACTAATACAGCTACGAGAAAATGCATGCCGTCACTGAAAACATTTTCAAATAGATGCTTTCTTCCATTTTTAGTGACGCCTTAGAAAAAAAGTTGTTTGTAAAATTAGAGCCTTTACCATACCATTTAAACAAGTTATGCCAGGAAAATAGTGAGAGAACTGTGAATATCATAATCTTGATGATATTGACTGTGAAGGACTTAATAGACGATTTGTTTCAAAACCGGTCTCGGCAACTATGAACAATAACGCCACAGGTATTGACAAAATCGGCCTGTTGTTCGTTAAACTACTGTCACTTTATATCCTTCCTCTCGTGACACAAGTATTAACAGTATTATAATCACATCCGAGTTCCCGTCCAGGTGGAAACGCCAAATTCGCCCCGATCCCCAAAAAAACGAATGAAAAGGAAAGAGATTTTAGACCTATAGAAATTTTGAAGCGCTCTGCTCTCTATTGTTGATGACATAAGAAAATCTATCGATATGAATCATATTACGTTTTTAACAATTTTGGACTTTTGCAAAGCATTTGGTACGATCAACATAAAGTACTATGAGAAAGACTACAGGAAATATTTAAACTTTCAAAACAATTCTCAAAACTGATACACTCACACCTATCCGAAAGACACCAATATGTTGTTGCCAACGAACCTTGTTGCAGGTTCCTAATAATTCTAGATGGCGTGCATGAAGGATCAATTCCTGCATCAATTGCTCTACATTAATATGGCCTTTCCCACCATATGTACGCTGATGACGTTTAGCTCATCATCAGTAGTCCCATTAGCCAGATATGTGGGTACCTACAGTAGCGAGCAAAAATGAATACATGTTGCAAGTGAATGAAATAAAATGCAAAATTTTTATGTTTTGTTTCATTTTAGCTTTATAAACTATATTTATTCTTAATCCTAAAATGTTGATTTACTTTTAAGCCAATAAAAAAAATAAAAATATCCTTCAGAGATAACTGTAAAAAACGTTTTTTTAGAATCGCCCAGAGATTTTCAATTTGAATCCTGACTCTGTGCTGGCCACGTAATTGTGTGAAATTGCTGCTCTCCAAGCCAGCTCTGGACAATTCTAGCCGTATGTTTGGGGTGTCCGTCTTGCTGGAATATAATTTCCTCTGCTGTTTTTGTTGCAGAATGTCAAGGTATTATCAGAATATCAGTAATTTCACGTGGTAAGAACACATTAGTGCTATTCTCGGCATTGCCTATAGATGGCTTCTGCCATTATGAACTGCCCAAAAATACATTCCAATTTCCCTAAGAATATTGCTGTCCAAAATATTGTTGCAACCAATAATGCTGTTTGACTGCGAAATTTGCAGCAATGGTGACTTTAATTGTAAAAGGAAACCTAACGTAGCATATAATACCATCACACAATATCGATAGATATCTTCAACCTTCGTAGATACGATCATATCTCCGTCTACTCAATACGATACTGATAGTTTGATAATCTACTGAAACATCGTACAAGGATAATTTTATACCAGGCTAGATTTAGTCCAATCTCGGCTCTCATTGCTCTCATTCAACACTGATATTCCTATTTCTAAGAAGATACATACATTGTGATTTATTTTGAGGCCTTCCTAAGCTAAAAGATGTACCTACTCGTACATACCAGGTGTACGCATAAGTCTTTTCCAGTTTAACTAAAAGATGGCGCCATACGCCATACACATACGTTATTTTGTTTGTCTAACATTTAACTACAAACACACACAAGTTGAGTCCGCCAAAAATTAGCGTCTCTGTTTTATCGTCCAGTGATCACGTCGAGTTTTGTGCCTGAAAAAGAACATTCGCGGCACGCATTGCTTTTCTTATTTAATCAAAAGAAAAAGGCTGTTGAAAGTCATGGTTTGCTGGTAAAATAACATGAAAACATGTGAGATATGGTTTCGACAATTTAAAAGTGGTGATTTTAATGTGAAGGACAGTGAGCGACCCAATAACTGTGATTGCAGGAGTTATTGGATTATAACCCAACTCAAAATCAACGGCAAGTAGCAGAAGCATTAGATGTATCAATCAGCAGACGTATCAGTGTTATGCCTTCACTCGCAGAATTTTTCTGTCTGAGTTCCAATTACAAATGAAAAACTGACTTGCCATGGGCAGGACTCGAACCTGGACCCTCCGAGTGAGAAGCGATTACTGGTACCACTACACAACGGCCACCCCATCATATTATTCGATATAATCCACTACCTGGGCTTTGCGGCATTCAAATGTATGCAAAATCTAAATTATTGAGGCTCTATTATGAATTGTTAGAACTTCATTAGAAACTTTAAAAACAAATCACGGAATCGTATATTTTCTTTGATGCCAAAAGAAAAATTAAACTCGTCTGATGCATGCCAAAAGAAACTTTTCAAAATCAATTGCAATGTATTCGAATATCAATCCGATTTCCATCCGCTCAAGATTTCGAAACGCTCTTCGAATGATTGAGATAACTTATTAAATCTACTAAAGTAATTACGCCGACTTTCGCATGTATTGTCACATTAATCGACCAATGAACATACTTCACTACCTCGTTGAGACAATAGAGGATTAAAGGGAAACCCCGGAGAAGGTAACATGTGTTGTTACATGCCAGCACTTTATTGGGTTTTTGTGTACAATTAATTGGGAAAAATAACACTCAACACCCCCAAAAACGAGGCATGCACATATTCGTATTGAATAAAGTTGGACTACCCGGTACCGTACTCGTATATTTCGTTTTTATTAATGCCTTTCAATTGCTGGCTTGAGCTTCGTCGGCTTGGGCATACAATGAATGCCAAAGGAGTCATAGGTGCTGTGGAGACTTGAAAACAATTCCCAAAATCTCCTCCTCTCGTATCTAGGATTATGGTAATAAATTTCCACGGTGAACAATGCATATGGGTTGAAAGGTAAAAGTAGTGGTATAATGGCATGGAACGAAGTGGTATCCTTGTGGTAAAAGGAAAGTTATTGAAGGGGCTGATAGTGGTGGTTGCCATAAAGTTTATTTGGTTAGGATAATCCAAAAACAAAATCTATTCGAAAATGGAAAAAATCAAAACATTTCTCTCAAATATGAATCTTTCAATATGTACTTTGAAAGATTTCGAATTTATTTCCTTTGGTGTAGTGTAGGAGCCATATTGCTTTTACATATATAATTGTTGAGCCTACTTGGAAGAAATTATTTACCGAATACCTTGAATCGTAACTGGCGAAATGTTACTTGGTACGTCAATGCTATTTGTACGGTATATCCTTTTCTGCGAACGGGTTACGTAGCCAGCAGCCACTGCTTCAATTCTTAAATATGCATAATCCATTTTTCGTTGTGACCTTAAAATATTGTCCATGTATCTATTGCAAGTGGTTGGCAGAAATCCTTATCCTGATCCTTCAGGGAATACCAGTTAGTAATACCCACCATAATTTTCTCCAAGACGGCGGTGATTAGATACGACCAACAAACAAAACTAAATGGTTCATTACCTCCTCTATAGTTAAATTCTTGGGTTTCAGAACACATTCCTGATTTCAAGGGTGGTGTGAGTGCAATTCCTAGGAATACAGGGCGGGGGATTAAACCAGCCACGTACGAGCTCCTTCAGAAGCACATCCATAATTTGTCTTAACCAGGATGGACCTAAAAAAAAAACTAGAAAAACTTGACCTCGGCAAATCGAGAAAGTAGGAACAATTGTTTCGTCAGTAAGATAAAAAGCACAGCCAAGCACCCGTAGGCCGTGTTCGTACAAAAAAAAATTAAAGAAAACGATGTTGCTGGCAGTGTGCGTCATCAGCATCATGAAGACCAGGTGAAGTATTAAGCAGTTGTTGAAGATTATGACAACTACCTTGCTACGAAATCCGGTTCAGCACCAACAGCCAATATGAAGCCGATTTGGTTCTAAGAAGAGGCGGCCTACTTCAATAACTGCACGAGGTCGAGAGCAGCGCATGAAAAATAGCGATCCGCTCAGCAGAACTTATCCACGCGAAAATTCCGCGAGTTGGTTAGTGCATTTATGCAAGCGAGTTACGAACGAGTTTTCAAAAAAGGCTACACTGTCATCAAATGGACATAACCTATCTGCTGGAAAATCTGAACCGTTGCCCTGTTTCGACTCAGCCGATGTCGTTAGGAGATATCAAATATGAGTATTGCTTTTCGAATACTTTAGTTTGCAGATGACTTGATATTAAAGTTTATCACAGCAAATGATATCCCTGTCTCATTAAATTTGAGTAACAGCAAAAAACATCATGAACTTCCTACTTTCGAGGAATATTTAGAGGTTCTGGAGAAGGTCAACCATCGATTGCGCTTGGGTATCAGGTAGGTATGCAAATGTAAGGATTTTCAAGCAGAGAATGTTAAACACCAGCAAGATTTTGGGCGGCATGAGAATTCAAGCCAAGACCCACGATGTATGATGATGCTGACTATAGCGAAGTTTAATCAGAGAAACTTGCGACGTCTCTAGGATAGCCTGTGTGTTCTCCTCAACGAGGAAAACTCCGACGTTAATACTATCCAGGAGCCCTGCTCATGTCCTAATCTTTGCAGATCCAACCATCGTTAAAATAGACAAATGTTTTCGAAGCATGCACTACTAGACAAAATCGCCTAAGAAAAAGCCAATTTTCTGAAAAGCTTCGATTCCAACGCATGTCATACGCTACGGGGTAGTGACGACAACAACGAACGTGGTGAGTCTGTTTTTGATATTATTACCTCTAACAATCTAAATATCTGCAATGCGGGTACATCACCAACCTTTATCTTTCGAGGTAGAGAAAATGGTACGTGATAGGTCATCATTGATTTGACCCCAACGGATAGCAGCGATACCCTTCTGAAGCAGACAGAAGGAAGTTGGTGACACTATATTACATTGGCTCTTTTACACTTGCCCATCACCAAAGGTAGGATGAATACAAGAAAAATAAAAGCCAATGTTCTTAGTTCATGACATGTTACTAAGTCAAGCCATATTTTCTGATTTGAAATCTTGAATATATTTTTGAAGAACTAGTTACTAGTGTTCCGTCCACCTGATCAGGACAAATTAAAGTTAAAAATATCTAAGTAAAAATTCAACAAATCAGCTGGACCTGATGGCTTACCGGCCAAAGTATTCAAAGCTACTGGAAATGTCCTTGTGGAGAGCATCCACCGACTCATTTAACAGACCATCAACTGCGCCAACTATAGAGGTATAAGTCTCCTCAACATCAGCGGGATCGGATGAAGATATCCTCTGTCGTTTCGAGAGAAAAATCTTTGAAAAATATTCGATCCCGTTTGCGTTTGATGGGCCGTGGCTCAAGTGGTAGTGTATTGGCTTCCCAATCGCACGGTTCGAGGGTCAATACCAGCCGTGACCGAAAGTCTTTTTTTCAGGCATCTAACATCTTGTGAACTGAATGGTTGCCTAAATATAAATTATAAAGTCAATTTACACTAATAATTTAGTCTCTCCATTAAATGTTGGATGCCACTCATGTAGCGACATAGCCACTAAACCTACAAATCTTTCTTTCTCTTTCTGTCCCATTTTTCGAAAAACTTCATCATACTGCATCATAAGTATAATCATACCCACTTCAGGGTTAAGTTCTTTACAAGCTGCACAGCGACATCGACGTACACAGAAAACTACGCTTCAGTTGCCTGGGATGGCTGGAATATATGGAGCGAATTGACATCAATGCTCCCTCTGGCCCACAGAGTCTTCGAATCTGACCCGGAGTGATAACGCAGTAGCAGAATACCTCATTTTATATGGCGCGCACAAGTAGAAGTGGACCCCTATCGACTTGGAGTGCGCAACTGGAGGCAGTTAGTTAACTGGAGAGGCTATTTCGTTGAGGCCCAGGTGTGCCCCGAAGTGTAGCGCCACCTAGGTAAATAAGTAAGTTGCTAGCCCTACTAGTGACCATTACAATTGGAGTAGTTCAATGCAGATCCTATCTTATGGATCTGGCATTGCTTACAATTCTGAGGTAGCATTAATCTAACGGAGTTTCCTCCAATCAACTTCCGCAGATGTGGAGTTGCGTTAGTCGCCTATTATTATCTGGGTTTTAATCAAGTCAAGACCGGAAACTAGAAAATTTAAATTTTCTGAGGCCATTGACTGGTAATAAGAAATCTTCGAAATGCAAATGTCATTTTCCAGTTGTGCAGAATCTTAAAATGCGATACCACACATCTGCTTATGCTAGCAAATTAAGAACATCGAAATTCAGCTCAAAAATTTTACTGAGCCCCGTAAGCCTTTCATTCCGTCTAAAATTGCTGCATTTTATTCATTGATCATTAAAGCAACATAAACCAGTAAGGTCGCTACTAAAATACGAAAAATTCGTGGCTGCTTCAGGAAAAATTAGAACAATGACAATGTTTGGCTTCCTTGAAAAAGCAAGGTATGGGATAAGCAAACGAAGAATTTAAAAATATAAAAACTTTGCACTGCGGTGTAATGTCATCATAACTATCCATACCTTAACATCCCTTAAAATATTCTGAAAGAACTGTCAGATAAAACTACAGCTCTAGTTTTTGAATGGGGGGAAGTCTCCAGGGGCTAACATCGACTTGGACCGAACCTTGTTAAATACAAAGTGAGAATGTGGATATTCCTTTTGTCCTTATATCTTCTGGCTTAACAAAATGTTAACATTATGCTCAAAAAAGACTCCAGAGTATGCTTTTCATAGGTGGAAAACCTCATTTTTAATACACCTTATTGTATTCTTAGTTTCGCTTATAAGGACGTATGTGAAAAGTTGATTACAGTCTCGAAATAACTGATCATGTGGCTTGTGTTGCCACTTTAATAATCGTACCCCATCGTTCACCTGCTGCTTTCATAATTTTGTGAGTTTTTCTACCAACATGTGGAGCAAATGCCATCCAAAAAGTCCAAGTTCAGCAAAACTGCTGGATCCCATCTGTTTAACTAGCAGACAATGATAGGGTATAGAGCATACATTAACTCATCTCCAAAATCTAGGTGGACGAAAGTATACCCGACAAATGGAACTTCAGCATTGCTTGTGCGTTCCTGCGTAAACTAGAGGGGAGCAAGGCTCCGCAACATAGCATATAAAATCCAGTCTGCCGTATTATGCAAACGACTAAAACCCTTCATCAACTGTTTGTAGGGGTTCTATCAGTTTGATTTTATGCCAGGAATGTCCAAAAAAGGTAAAATTTTCACAGAACGGCAGATTTCGGAAAATACTCAGGTGTTCCAAACCGATATACACCACCTCTTCATCCGTTTCAAAGCCGCGTATGACAGCATCTATAAAGACGAACTATGCAAAGCCATGTCTAATTTTGGCATCCCTGCCAAGCTCATTCGAATATGCATTATGTCGATTGAGACTACCAATAGCTCCGTCAAGGTCGGTAATGACAAAACCGAGACCTTTAGTGTTAGGAAAGGACTTAAACAAGTTGATGCGCTATTACGTGATTTTTTCAACGTCGTTTTTTAAGGAATTGTGCGCCAATCACAAGTCAACTCCAGTGGCCCCATCTTTCAAAAGTCTGTTCAGTTACTAGCATACCCAGATGCTTAGCAAAGAGGTAGTGCCCAGCGATGACACCAGTTAACAGTCTACCGTATTTTCTACTTTGGGACAGCTGAAAAGTCGTGATGAAGAATTAATTTGGTGTAACGGCATCCTGAAAAGTTACGCCATTTGGTGTTAAGCTCACACGAAATCCAACAGAAAATTGAAACCCAGGAAGTGTTCACACAGGTTCAGGCCTTGAAAAGTTCTTCTCTGGGGTTTGCCAAGTAAATTGAGCTTTAAATTCATACCGTTGACGCCATTGTGATCTTGGATGCAAACAAAACTCAGAGAATTTATACTTCCGGCTGCCTTCCGAAAAGTCTTGTTTTCCCGAACGAACTTAGAAGTTGTGAATGGGTTTAGCAAGGCATCAAATGCAGCTTGGATGTCACTTCAGATACTGTGCATACCCGTCAGATGCCTCACACTATAGTTCATTCCTATCTAGATTTCGCATATCTCCGCTTAGAAGGAAGACGCAATTTTTGCTACATGAGCAGTGAAATGCAACGTTGTCGTCCTCCAAAAAGGTACAAGCCCCATCCTAGACACACTTTAGTGTCATTCCTATAGACCCGACTGAAAGATGGCTTTAAGCGTGCAGCGATAATCTGAATATCAGAACGTAGAAAATGCATAAGCGTGTTTACTGGAGAATCAGAAGCGCTAGGGAATGCAGAAAGTCACGAAAGTCCGTTCAACTAGATAGCAGACCCATAAGATATAATTGGTCTTATTATATAATAGCATTGGAGATCCAACAAATCTGAACCGGATCTGATCAGGTTAAACGATTTCATTCAGTATCTACAGGTACGAGTAACATCAGATCTTTCAAAACTTTCCAGTGTTTCCTAAATGAATGTCAGCTTAGAATTTGAGTTCTGAACTTCCTCCAGCTTCTATTTCAATCAAAGTTTATTAAAACTATTGACGGCCGAGTTGCTCCTTCAAGCACGTCCAGGTATTTTACATGGAAGCCAATTAGCAGCACTAATTTAGATAGATTCTATTGACCTACTAATCCATAAATGGTTACATTAACTCTATCCTTAGAACACCATAGAAAATCAACTGCCAAATGAAGTGATGGGGTAACACGCGTTAAATTAAATAATCCTTTGTGTGTTCCTAGAATGGGTTTTAAATAACGACATCACCCATATATCCTAGTACCTAATAAGTTACTTCATAAAATTAACACCAAATCATCCACTTCACGATCAAATCGAATTCCAAAACAACATTATACTTACACCATCTGCTGTACTTGCATAGATATGAGTATGTTCAACCCGTCGAACTGGAGCCCGTGATGAACAAATGAAATTGCGAAATAATGAATTGATTATAATCCAGAATCGAACACTCATCAGATTAAAACACGTAATCATTTTCATTTATAACACATCGATACGATTAAATGTCCAAGAGAGGCAAACAGAATGGGAGACTTTTATTATCCTGTTACTACAATTCAATGAGTGCTTTCACTGCCACACTGTCCGACTGTCATACTGTCACACAGTGCCGGGATATGTGGCATTTTTATTGACTATTGTTATGGGATCCTAGAAATCGGATTATTATGGTCGTTATAAAAGGAATCATCTTATTTGGTGTGCGAATATTGCATGAGAATGGATTATGGTCCATAGTAGTGCACTGGTAATTACACTGGAAATGAGAATTTTGCGATATCATGAGATTTTACCATTTCTTTCTGTCATGAAAGCAAATATTATGACTAGCTATATAAACGGTTAATGCTCCGTAAGGAAGCTCCCTGATTGTGGTATTTAATTAACGAGTAATTCAATTATTGTTATTGGGAAAATGAAATGTTTTCCCTGAGGAATGACAAGTATGAAGCGCCAAGAAATTCAGAAGACATAGACATAGACACACATTGTGGTTCAAGTATGTTACTCGTGTATTTAAATATTATTAAAAATAGGCAAGGAAATACTGCAAAAGGATGACCTAGATATTTGATATACACTTCGGGGTCGGGTTAGGTCAGTTTAGATTTAGGGATTGTGGAATTAGTGCAGACTCTTCGTCCCTACGTTTTGTTATTTTTGAATATAGTCTTCGTGTGCTTTTGGTTATTCCTTCGATCATCTGATTTTTTTCAGCCAACCTTATATTATTAGAAACCTGTAATAATTAGATAGTGCGATAAGACAGGGCTCTTGTATGATATATCTTGAAGGTAGTAGATTTCAAGTGATTTTTCGTTAAATGACAGTGACTTAGGTCTCCACCGTGCAATTAGAGCAATGTAAAATGGTCAATTAGAAATAGTAAACTACCATTTGTTTGCCAGAAGTCTTTCATGAAATCTGGAAAAGCAACCGCCGAACACGAATCATTCTCCACTAAGACAATGCGATCTGTCACAGGTCGGCTCAAACAAGTGACTTTTTGAAGACTAAAAATATCGAATTGACGTAATCTGCCATACAGCCCTAATTTGCCATCCAATGACTTTTTTTTTACTCGTACACCCGCGCATCAAACTTATATTGTGAGTTCAACTTTTCTTGACACCCGAAGAAGGGGTTGATTGGTTTAAAATGCATTTTTTTTTTGAGTTACCTCGTATATAGCGGGAAAAGTGCTTTCAAAATTAGTTCAAACGCATGTAAAATGTATTGATCTTCATCATTTGCGATGATAAATATTAGCTTTTACTTGTTTTTCTCAAAACTTAAATAGCAATGTACGTAGAATGATTTTTTGATCGACTGAGGTGACTGGCAGCCATCTCGTTGCCGTTTATGTCAGTTATTGTCCAGAGAGATTCTTATTATATTGTAGGCCAAAAATTCCACTTCTTTGCAATGGTGGTGAACTATGTAGATTTGATTTTATTTCTGTAAAATAAATGTACCTTATGATGGACGCTTCACTGTCAATAAAAATGTAAATCTTGTGCTGGTTGCCCCTATAGATGCTTGTCTTTAAATAAGATTGGTATCTTTGTCTCTGGCTTGCCACCAGACTATGCTGCTATATGTAAATATTGGTGGCACAATTTACATATAAATTCTTAGAATTATTTTGGAGTTTGGACCCAACATTGTACCGAAGATTCAGTTACATGCACGGAATGTATTTGGTGATTTCTTTACTCTTTGGTTGACAATCTATTTCCCACTTTGAAGTGTTTCCAAGGAGTTTAGTCGTTGGCGAAAGCATTCTTGATGCAAAAATAGGCGGCTGTGTCACGCTCGCGTTTTCGCCAGTTTAAAAAAATTCCGCTAAAGAACCGTCCAAAGCCTTCGATTATTTTGTTGATAGATAGTCGGTCGTTTTGTCGGATATTTATTTCTCCAAAGCATTGATTTAGAACCGCAGCGCTGTACTTCCTGAGGTGATCCTTATTCGATATCACCAAGAAAATTTCTAAGGGTTGTAGAAAATTTAGTTTGGACGGATTTCCCTCGTCAGGGGTTAAAATGGAAAAATCTTTGTGCTAAGTCCGCAGTCAAACGGGATCTAATTACCTTTATCTTCTACCTCTGATCTCGGTTGCGAAATCATGATTCACAAATCTCTAGAGGTCTTACACAGTCTTGTGCTAATACGTACTGATTTTTTGACTCCTAAGTTGAAATTTGTTGGTGCATTACGAGATTACTAGGACTTTCAACTATAATACGAAGGTGTATTTGAATCTACCATAAGAGTTCATTCAAAAATCACCTCTGCTAATTTAAGGCATTGAAAAAACAATTAAGTGCTAATCTCACTATTCACTATCTGACTCACTATCTGATTCCTTGTATTCCTTGTGGTAGTTCCGATGATAAAACAGTGCGCCTCTGCTGACTAGGTCATTGTCATTAGTTGATAAGCCGACAGATCATTCTGAATGTCGCGTTTTTATTGAACTGTTAATATCCAAGTTTCATTGTGATGACTTTTGATAAGTAAGGACTATGGAGTCGTTAAATAAGGATCGATACATACCCGCACAGTATGCTGAAATAGTGAAAATTCAATACAAAACGGTGAAAATAACTCGGAAACGTATCGTACTGCTTTTGGTCATCTGCAAGCACTTTTGTCGGACTTGGTTAGTGATGCGACGGCTCCAAGTCATGTTCGTCCAGCAAGGTCAGCTAAGACTGAAAAGACAGTATTTTTTTTTACAGGGGTTAAGATACCCTTAAAATGTTTTCAAACAGCACGGGAGAAGGAAAATTAGGGAGGGAAGAAAGATAGGTAAAGAATTACTCGTATGTTGGTTTTAAATGTGTGAATATTATAATGACTAGGAAATTAAGAATTCGGCAGGGCATTCCACAAGCGAGTTGTTCGGCTTAGGAACGAATCACGATATTTCAGAGTACGTCCGAAAATGGGCTTGAGGGTATACTGCTGAGCTTTCTCAGCGAGATGGATATTACAGTTAAAGATGAATGCTATTGGCGATTTTAATGGAGCACGAATGAGACATGAGACATTTCGTCGGTGTTCTAGGGTGTCCATTGACTGGGTGATATTTGCATCACTTACGAATTTTATCGAACGATTTTAAATGCTATCTAGCAGGTGCAGAGGTGTTTTAGGTGCCCTTGACCAGTTGTGTGCATTGTACTCCAATTTTGGGCGGATGAATGCCTTATATATTGAGGCCAGCTCAGAAGGGGAAAAGAATTTCTTACATCGTTTGAGGAAACCTAGAGATTTCATAGCATTTTTGGCGACATCGAATATGTGGTCATACAAACGTAAGAATGGAAAGTTAATGGAAAGATAATGAAAAGATAATGGCTGGATGATTAAATTTCGCTTTAGTGACAGCAGAAAGCTTTGTGTTTTGGAAGCATTAAATTCTATTTTGTTCATAGTTCCCCAATTTCTTATGCTGTTAATATCGGAATTTAATGAGCTTAACATACGCTGCCGTTCCCGTTCTTCAGCCGAAGAGCAGGGAAGTGAGTACAGTAACGAATATAAAAAGAAGAGAGTAATTTCGTCAGTAATGGAATATAAGACTACTGGTTTTAATCCAGTATCAGACAAGAGATCATTTTTGAAGATGAAAAGAGTGCCGGAGGCAGAACGGAGCCCTGTGGCAGAAAAGCATTTATTTTGCTAACATCAGACTCGAAACCATTCAGGACAACTTGAATTGAACATTCCGAAAGGTCGTCGATTCCTAATGCATGCACTTTCGAGAAAAGAGCCTGATGCCAAACTCTGTCAAATGCCTTAGAAATATCAAGTGCAACTATCTTACTTTCGGCAGATTGATGTATGCTTTGCTTCCATTTTTCGGTGAGACATGCGGTCAAATCACCAGTGGACTGGTTGCTACGAAAACCGCATTCCAGGTCATTGAAAAGTTTTCGTGTTTCGAGATATTTCATGAGCTGACGACTTATCAGCATTTCCATGACCTTGGAAAGAAGAGACCTAAGTGTAATGGGTAAGTATTGGGAGGGAGAAGACGATTCACCTTTGTAGGGATGGGCTGGACACATGCTGTTTGTAGAATTGATTAAGAAGCTTACGCAGCGGTTTTGCCAGCGTGGAAGAACACGTCTTCAGGAGAAGGCGAAATATATAGTACCATCTAGACCAGCGGATTTATTTATGTTGAGATTTTTAAGCACTCTTGCTACCACAGGAGTGCAAAAGTGGATTTGTCCAATTGAAACTTCGACGAACTCATGTGTAGGCGGAGACACGGCACAATCTGGAAGTTTTGAGCTAGCCGCAAAGTGTGCAGTAAGCAGAGTGGCCTTGTCTAAAGAGCTGACAGCTGGAATGTGATTGTAAATGGGCCTTGGTGTGGAGGTGAAGCAGAATTTCTGTGGTTTTTGACAAATTACCAAAAACTTTTATTACCTTTGGGCATTGTAGAATTTTTTGGCGCATATTTTCGTTGTATTGAAATTTCACATGCTTAAGAAAGACGTTGCAGTCATTTCTGGGTCGTTTAAACTTTTTTCGATTTTCTTCGTTATCGAGAACACATAATAACCTGTTAAAATTCCTAAAAAAGCTGCTAAGTCCGCTCCAATTGGCTTTCTCGTATTGCCATACGGTTCTTTTCTCTATCTGATATGACATAATGGTCCGACGAGCCTAGAGGGGATACCATATTGATCTTGTATTGTATTTGTCAAGTTGAGAAGTTAAAAACAAGTCCAGGGTGTTGGCGGTATGACTATCAACGTCTGGTAGTCATGTGGGCTCAGTCACCAGCTGGGTTAAGTTACTTTCCGCAGTAAAGATCTCAACGATGAAGCTCATTTAGGTTTGTCTGAGTACATAAGCAAACAAAGCTGTCACATCTGGGACTCCGAAAACCTAAAAGAAATTGTGGAACAACCTCTCCTTCCTCAACTAATGACAGCTTGCTGTCATCGTATTGTATTGTGACTTTTTTTCGCCTGAAATTGATGCTATGGATATAGACGAAGTTTATTTTTAGCAGGATGCCACAACATGCCACATAGCTGGTGAAATAAAGGCTCTATTGCGTGACAAATTTTCTGGACGTGTGATTTCTCGAGATGGACACTTCAATTGACCGACGAGATCGTGCGAATCAACACTATCCCATTTTTTCGTTTTGAGCTTTGTTAAGAAATAGTTTAGGCCAATGCTCTATTCATGCACTAAAACAAAAAATAAAAGCTATTACTGGCGAAATATAGTCGCAATTATGCAAAAACTTGATGAAAAATTTCCTCAGAATAACGACTATTTGTAGGCAGAGGCGTGGCGAACGTTTAGAGGTATAGTATTATTTACTAATGTCAAGGTGTTTGCTTTAGATTAAAATAAAAATATAACATTTAGGCTTTAAAATGTAGTTATCCTTCTCATTCCCAGTCGATACTTTCTTCTATGCACACTGTGATATTGTGAACTTTCTATACTTTCTATATACAGTTAATAGTCGGTGACTGTACAGTTTCTAAGATCTAATGCTCTTTAGATATTCCGGTGCTAACACAAGGCCTGTGCCGGAGTGCTACATCATTTCATAATGGGTACCAGGGTATTGTGAGACAGCTTTCGAAGTTATGAATTATTTTCAACTCGCCCTTAACTTAAGAGAGTTAAACAAATTCCTCGTCTTCAAGACCTTTTCTTCGTAACTAAGGGAGTTGCAAATTGGATGAAACAACATTTTTATTAGCATTTCAATGGAGGATCTATTCAATAATTAGGAGCTTGTGAATTGAAGGATATAGCATATGTCATTTTATCATTTTATCATTTTATCATCACGATATTTATCATCGCAAATTGTAATGAACACTTATGACATCCAGGAATCGGGCTATTAAATCAGAGCGTAAAAATAATTTACTGAAAGTATCGATTCTATAATAATATCAACAGGTACAAGTTAAGATGTATGTACAATATGTTACTTTGATATTGCAACGGAATACATAGCTGTGTAATATGCACTTCATTGGATTTGTATGCCGAGATAGTTCTGTGAACTCTTAACCCGAACGCACTTCTGGAGTCATGTATAAACACAAACTGTTGATTCAGGGTTCGTTTGATCACTGCCTTCTGCTCTTCCCTGCGAGTGAAACTTATGCAAACGTGTAATTAAGTATTGAACGAGTTATGACTGAAATTTGTGTTTCAGAAAATTACACCCTGCAAATGTAACTGAAATGTATACTATGAATAGGTCTGTACAAGTATTATACAGTTCTTTAAGTGTTTGGATTCAGATAAAGCACAATGCAGACGATAAGTTGAAGGAATTCACTAAACATAGCCAACAAGTGCCCAATTGAGCCACGATATCGAAATAGAGAAACTCTCTATTCCCAAAATACCCACATAATAGGTCTGTCAAAATAGACATATAAACCAGGCACAATTCGCATTTTGGTACAGATATTAAACACACTATTATGTAAAAACAAAATGTCAAATATTCCCACCGATCCTAGTTCTGGCAAAAATTTTGGATTATGCAATTGTCTACAGAAACTGTTCAGATACTTTTTTTCCTAGGAATATTCATTCTGAGATATCTTTATTCCAAACCTATGCACATTTGGACCGGTCCATGGTACATGCTGTACGAATTTTTTTAAGGGTTATGTTTTCCATTTTCCTCAGGAAAAATGCCAAGGAGTAAGTCAGGAGTAAAAAGACCAGCTGTTGACGTTGACGCTTTACGGCGAGCTGTGGAGGAAGTAGTTGGAAATGGAAACTTTCCTGAAAAAAACAACAAAACCATTCTCAAAAACTGGTTTGAACAGTGTGCAGCTGGTAGGGACTGGCTTAACTTATTTCAATTGTTTCTCATCAAACAATTGCTCTTCGAAAACCCAAGGCAACCAGTCTTTCTAGAGGTACCAGTTTTAACGAAGTGAACTTAAAAACATTTTTCCGGAATTATAAAGATTGTTTATCCTGATACCGATTCACTCCTGAGCTAGTATTCAATATCGATGAAATAGGTAACTATTAAGCTCTTAATTTAGATTCCGGCTTCAGGTTATTCATTTAACAGGTAATTCTACGGCTCATGTTCCGCCTAAAATTCTGGCTCAGAAAGTTGCTTAACAAATAGGAAGTGTAACGTCAGGAGAACGAGGGTTAAATGTTACCATGATCGCTGCAGTGAATGCGATCGAAAACTACGTACCTCCAATGCTAATATTCCCGCGCGTAAATTTCAAAGATCATATGATCAATGGAGCTCCTGCAATAACGATTGGAGGTGCCAATCCCAGTGGATGGTCCACTGAGCAGTTACTTCTCATATACTTAAAACATTTCATTTCATTTGTCAAACCAACAGAAAAAATTAAAGTGCTCTTAATAATGGACAACCACGACACCTATATCGCTATTTCGGCAATAGATAAGGCAAAAAAAAAACAATGTTATTTTGCTCACACCTCCGCCTCACACCTCCCACAAATTGCAGCCACTGGATAGAGCAGTGTTCGGAGCTTATAAAGGGATTGGATGTTGTCTAATCCTGGAAAACCAGTAACGATTCACGATGTAGGGCAAATAATTGGAAAGGCTTACCCGAAAGCTTTTACCTGCCAAAATATTACGAAATGCTTTCATCATACGTAACTGATAGGCCTCTCGATACTGGACCTTTAAGAGAGCCAGGAATTTTATTAACACCAACTGTAAATGCTTCGCCGCTTGCATCGCCTTCGATTGCATACGAAATCAAACCTTCAACATCTAAATCTGCAAGTAACTCTTTCTAACAAGATGCCATTTAAACAATCTTCAAAAGTTGTAATTTCGCCGGTGCAAATAAAGCCATTCCCTAAAGCTGCACCCAGAAAGTCGGCCAAATTTTTAATTTTATTTAATTAAGTGGTGGACGCAGATTGGGGAAAAACTAAATCCTCACAGACACCCCTGAAAAAGTGGAAATTCTAGCTAGTCAATCAGCATAGAAGAAATCGAAAAACATTTGCCAAAAAAGTTAAAAAGAAATTGGTAAACCATAACTCTTCATCTTCAGAAAACGAAAGCGAACCCCCAGCGGTCGGAATCGCACGCCGTCCAAAATCGAGAGCAGCAAAGCAAAAGACACAAGACTTTATCGCCAAAGATGCTAATGATCCAAATGATGATCGTTATGATTTCGACGCCGAAAGTGATTGGTCGATTTCGGAGTTGCTTACAGCTGCCAGAAAAGCATATTCAACGTTTTTTTTCTTATTTGTTTTTAGTCTTTTTTCTTGTATTTTCAGTTAAATGTACTTTGTAATGAATTAATAAATGGACTGAATTTTTTTTATGCAATAAAATAGTATTTACACTACATCATGTGAACACAATTGATTTCGGTACAAGGTACATACACTAAGAGTCCAAGGTACATTCAGTGTATGCACCTCAGACCATTTGAAGTTTCCTTGCAAAAAAGCATTTTTTAGGTATACGATAAACACCTAATAGCTACCTGTTAAGATGTCATTTTAACACTATTGAATATCCAAAATAAAACACTTTTAAGATAAACAAACTAAATTGAAAACATTTACGTCGAACAAAAGTTGAAGTAAAAATAGTAAATTCCGGCAAAAGTAGGGGAACCTACACTAACTATACTGTCAGTCGCAACAATTCAAAAGAACACATACAACTATATTTGTTGGTGAGGATGTTGATTTGTTAATACTACCGATCGCACGAACTCGAAATTGCCCTCGGCGATTTTAATGCAAAGCTAGAGGGCAACTTTGGCAGTACTGTCGGAAGGTATAGCCTGCACGACACCTCCTCCAATAACGGATTCACGCTAATCGAATCCGTTATTCACAAAGGTAGGGGACGAAATTTTGTCGTAGCTAGCAAGCGGTTCCCACAAGCTTGTCATACGTATGAGTTCCAAACCGATACAGGCCGCATATGATAGCATCTATAGAGATGAGCTAGGAAGAGAAATGTCCACGTTTGGCATTGCTGTCAAACTCTACCGTTTGTGCAGGATGACAATATAAAAAGCACGGTGCTCCATCAAGGTCTGTAGAGACCTCACCGAAATCTTTGATGTCAAAAAAGGTTTTACACAAGACGATGCGTTGTCATTGCGATTTCTTTAACATCATTCTTGAAAGAATAATCCAAAACTCACGTACCAACACAAGAGGCACAATCTTTCAAAAGTCCGTCCAATTACTCGTATACGCCGATAATATTGACATAATCGGAAGAAACCAACGTGTGGTCAGTGGCGCTTTCGCAAGTATTGTGGCGAGAGCGGCTAGGATGGATATGACGGTTGAGGACAAGACCAAGTATATGTATAGTGTCAACAAGAAAAGACACCCAATACCGACGTCTTGGTATCGACAGATATAACCTTGCGGTTGGTAAGGACTTTGCCAACTTAATTCAGAAAACGACACGGAGAATAACTCTTGTCAATCGCTGCTTCATTGGGCTATGACGAACTGACTTACCCAGAAGAGTGATGGCTCAACTACAGATGTGGCTGGATAATGTAGAGCAGATGAAGACCAATGCTCCAATCCGAAAAGTCCCAGATTTTCTTTTTAAATAACTTAAAAGAGGGTGTGACTACTTTTAAAATGCCGGAGAACGTGTTAAGTTTTTCGGAAAATTTGTTAGAGATAGAGAGAGAAAGATATTGGTTATTTCGTTCCATGGGTGACATCCAGCATTTAATGGGGAGATTAAAAGACTAAATTATTAGCGTAAGTTGAATTGATGTTGTATTTAGGCAGTTTTAGATTTTAGTTGCCTGAAAAACAGTCTTTCGGTCACAGCTGGTATTGAACTCCGAACCGTCCGTAACAAAGTAAGTAAGTCTCATCTCTCACACGACATCCTCACAAATGGAATTTACTTTCTTCTTGCTATACATATACTCGTATGAAGCTCCAAAAAAAATTGATTCTATACACAACTACTCCTATAGATATTTAAGGTTTGTAAAAGAGGCATGGAAAAATAAAACAGTACAGTTGTCTTGTCTTCCTCCAACAATTACATATTTCGTGTGATAGTACGAGTACAAGTTGAAGTGTGGCTACGCAATGAACTGGACCCAGAGGACAGGAGTTTTTTTTTTTTTTTATAATTTACGCGCGCGCTAAGGGGTTAGATACCCTTTTACTGTTGCCAAGGCGCGGGCGGAAAGATAGAAGGAGGAGAAAGGAAAATTGTTCTTGTAGTGGTTTGAAACTCAGGTGTGTTTGGTTTCTATGTTTGCTCTCCACGGGTGGGAGTCCGAATAGGACGGAGAGTTTTTCTTCACTCAGAGTGATTCGAGGTATATCACAGTATTTTTCTTTTTCTGTGCTTGAAACTCTACCAACAGCCAAATCTACGTGTCAGTGTTATGCCTTCATACGCAGAATTTTTCTGTCTGAGTTAAAATTACACAATGAAAAACTGACTTGCCATGGGCAGGATTCGAACCTGGTCCCTCCGAGTGAGAAGCGTTTGCTACTACCACTACACCACGGCCACCCTGTCAATTCAAACTCTACTCCCGCCTGTTCCAGATAAACTGGTTAATACTATTTTTTTGCAATTACAAAAAGGGTTGTAGTAAAAATTGTGGCTGTCAAAAAGGCAGATTATTTTGTTCAGTAGTATGTATTACTGGTCAGGGCCAGTCTTGCTCCAATGTTGAACCAAATACCACAGATAAGGGAAGATACTTATGATATCAATGAAGTAACAACTGATGCTTATTTTTTCTTAGAACGATGTACAGAAATCCAGTAAGGAGAGGAAGAAAAGATTTGACGATTGAAGTGGAATTTGAAGATTTTCCATCGTTCATTACCAATGGTACCATTTTTTCAATCAATAGGATTTTTTTCAACAAATAGGAGACATCCGTAGTCGCAATAGATTAATCCAATATGTGGTTTCGGATGATTAAGTGTTTTACAATACTATATGAGGAGCGATCAAAAAAATTTAAAACTTGTATATCGTTCCAAACCCATTGCCATCATACAAACTTGGGCAATTTTGCAACCAAGATTTAGTTGGATGTGTCAGCTTATTCTGCCTTATTCGTACTTACACAACAAAATGCGGTATGTAAGCTAATGCTGAGAAGCAAATACTCAAAAAATTTTGTTGGGCGCTATCAATTGCAACCTCTGAAGAAATCATCTTCTCGACAGATAACTAACCGTATCTAGTCTAGTTGGATGACAGAAAGTAATCGACTTAAAGCTATCCAGCCTGTTAGCTTTACGCATTACTGGTTGAAAAGTTTTATACCCGTACTATCGGAGAGTTCCATTTCCGATTAAAGGTACATCGAATTCAGAATCTGATTCGATACCTCGGCTTTAATGGAGAGGTGGAATCCCGGAGAAACTAACTGAACACGCCTTAAGAAGAAGCTCGGCAGGTCTATCGAAGCTCCGCTATTGCCTTCCTTGATGGCATCAAGTCACCTGGCGCCGATGGCATTTATTCAATTATGCTAAAGAGAGGTAAGGACCAGCTGCTGGAAACTCTAAAGAGAATATTTACTGCTATCCTGTCACTGGCGTATATGAGCAATCCTTGGCGAAAAGATATATCCCTTTATACTAGCACGCCAAGGTCTCTAAACCACTAAGTCTGACTTCAAAATCTTGGTCAAGGCGCATTCGATGAAGAGTATGTAGGTTGTAACATTAATGTTGCCGTCAAATAAAAAGGACTACTTTTGAAACTTTAGTTACAAATTTATTTAAAGAAAAATTCATGTGCTTTTAGTGAAACTAAAATTTTCAGTTTTCTTTTTCCGTTTTCTTCCTTTGGCGGCAACTTTGGTTTTCCTCTTCTTTTTTTTTTAATTCCCGCTCAAGCCATTTGACGTCTTAAGAGCTCGTAGCCTTGAGCTAGGTTGATTAAGAAGTGCTGCCAGGTTTGGCAACACTCCCCCCTGGTAAGCTGGGTATCGCCGGATTACCATTAGCGCCAAACCTATAAACGTCTAAAACTGCTAGTTTCGCTGTTGGGCGAGTATAAATGCCGGTCATCGTTTGTACTACCGCTGATCTAGTTTGCCCATCCCTGCTACGGTGAACTTGTATCACTCTTCCTTTTGGCCATGTGCTTCTAGGCAAATTTGCATCCACAACGACAACGATGTCGCCCTCCGATAAGGGTTTTGCCGGTTGAAACCATTTTGTTCTTCTAGTGAGAGAAGGAAGATATTCCCGGATCCAGTGCTTCCAGAAATTTTCAGCATATTTTTCGCAAGTCATCCAATTTTTTCGAAGAACGGACCCATCATCGTTAAGTTCTCCTGTTAGCCTTATTCCACTCGAAGAACCCATCAAAAAATGGTTAGGCGTTAGCGCTTCGTCACTGTCATTGTCTAAGGGTATGTAAGTCAAAGGTCGCGAATTGACGATGCACTCAACCTCCGCCATCATTGTTAACAGCAATTCATCCTTTGGATTCCTACTGCTAGACATGTGTGCTAATGTTTGTTTTATCGAACGAACTAGTCTTTCCCAGCTACCACCCATGTGTGGTGATGTTGGAGAAATATAATTCCACCTGATGTTCTGCTGAGCAAACTTGTTAACAACAACATCTTCTCGTAACAATTTAAATGCATTTTGAAGCTCTTGATCTGCGCCTTTAAAATTGGTACCATTATCTGACCAAATCTCGATTGGTTTTCCTCTTCTTGCAAGAAAACGTTGAATTGCTAGTATACACGAGTCACTGGAGAGACTATGTGCAATTTCTATATGTACAGCTCTTACGGTTAGGCAGGTGAATAGTACTCCCCATCGTTTTTCGTTATGTCTTCCTACTGTTACCAACATGGGCCCAAAATTGTCCACACCTACGAACGAGAATGGGCGAGTAAAGGCTTTAAGCCGTGCTGGAGGTAAGTCTGCCATAAGTGGTGGTACTGGAGCTGCTCTTCTATTCTTGCATTCTTGGCATTTGCGTTGAACCCCTCTAAAGACTGTTCGCAGATGTGCGATATAGTAGGACTGACAAAGTTCGTTCACAACAGTCTCAAAATTCGAGTGATGGTAACGTTCATGTACACTCTGGACTATCAATGTTGTTATGTAGTGCATTCTCGGTAAAATTATTGGTCTCTTACTATCAAATGACACATCTTTAGAAGCATCGATACGACCTCTTATCCGCAATATACCATTCTCATCTAAATATGGGCTTAATTTCAACAATGAATTTGATTTTTCAAAGGGCAATTGTTCAGATGAATTATCAACGCCTTGTTTCATCATGTTTATTTCGTTCCCAAAATTCTCAAATTGGCACAGTCTATATAGATATAATTCAGCCATAGTAACTGCTTTAGTCGATTTAAAATTCAAGTTTTTTATTTGCCCTGGTTTTAACTTTATTTCCAGAAAACGATAAACGTAAGCCATAGTACCTTTTAATTTTTTCCAAGATGAGAAACGCGTATATTCCACTAGTGGTTCTAGATGAAACCTAACGTGAGTGAAAACTTGAAGCTCGTTTTCATTAATTTTTGGTGTTCTCGATGGCCATGTATCTTCAGATTGGTATAAGAAGTTTGGCCCATGATACCAACGGCTTTCAGATGAGAAATGAATCTGCAAATTCCATTTAGTGGCATCGTCTGCTGGATTGTTCTCGCTAGGCACCCATCTCCATTCATCTTCATTCGAGTTTTCCAATATTTCACCTACTCTGAACATGACAAACTGCTTTACTTTTCGATTGTTGTTTTTTATCCAGCAGAGAACAGACTGAGAATCTGACCAAAAAAAGCGCTTGTCAATTTTAATCGAATGACCTTTTATCACGGTCTTAGCCAGACGTACACCTAACACAGCCGCCTCAAGTTCCATACGTGGTGCTGATATATGCTTGATGGGACCCAATTTCGATCTAGAACAAACAAGAGAGCATTCAGTGTGAGATCGCTTTTTTACTCTCATGTAGGCAACTGCTGCATATGCCGACATACTTGCATCTACAAAGATATGAAGTTCGACTGAACATCCGTTTTCAAACTTTAACTCGCTAAGATATGGCCTTCTTATTTTGATTTGCCTCACTCGGGGCAATAACTTTACCCATTCGCACCATAGCCGTAACTGATCTGGATGTATTTCTTCATCCCACTGCGTGCGCTGCCTCCAAACTTCTTGCAAAAGTATCTTGAGTAGGATTAGGAAGTGCGCAATAAGACCAATTGGATCGAAGACACTCATCAGTATTTTAAGAATGTCCCTTTTGGTTGGAATGCGTTCCCCATTAAAAATTCCCGAGTCAAACTTCTTGGCATTGTTTAAAAATGAAAACTTGTCTGCTGTAGGAGACCACCACATTCCCAAAATCTTCTCAACCTCAAAATCACCAAAACGTTGGTTGAAGTTTTTGTCGCAGTAAGCGGCCTTTTCTCCTAACGCCTTAAGCACAGTAAAGGAGTTACTGATGAAATGCCTAATTTCAAATCCTCCTTGTTCATGAATATGTATGACCTCCTTAGCTAGTTGTATAGCTTCCATCTCAGTGTCAATGCTATCAAGAAAATCGTCAACGTAATGGTTTTGAATTATGGCCTCTGCTGCTCTAGGTGATTTCGACGAAAATTCAAGGGCATTTTTATTTTTAATATAGGCTGCGCAGCAAGGGGAGCAGGTTGAACCGAATGTCAATACTTGCATGACATAGTCTTCAAGTTCACCTGTTTCTGTATTTCGCCACAAAAACCTTTGAGCATTCTGGTCGGACACTTGTACTTGAATTTGGTGGAACATTTCTTTTATGTCCCCACATATTGCAATTTTTCTCTGGCGAAAGCGAAATAGAATCTCTGGAAGTGATGGCAGATTATCTGGTCCAGATAGCATTGAATTGAGTGAAACTCCGTTTACTCTTGCAGCTGCATCCCATACTATGCGCACTTTAGATGGTTTATTAGGGTTGGTAACAGGAAAGATGGGCAGGTACCAAATTGTTTTCCCCTTATTATCCTGGAGCTCAGTTTTTGTTAGCTTACGAGCGTATCCCTTATCAACATAGTCTTGAATTTGTGTATTGAGGTTCTTCGCAAGTATTGGGTCTCTTTTTAGTCTCTTTTCTAGGCACAGCATTCTGCGTTCCGCAGCGGGCCTGCTGTCAGGAAGCTCTAGGAGTTCGCTTTTCCATAATAGTGGGACACTAAATCTATTTCCAACTCGCTTAGTGCAGTTTTCTAAAAGAGCAATTGCTTTCGTATCATCTCCACTCAACAGGCGCTTAACGTTTTTTGAGCCAACACTATCGATTGCAAAGAACTCTCGTACGAGTTCATGAAGTTTTCCATCAGCTTTTTCTTGGCAGTCACACACATGGAAATGAGAGAAATTATTAGCACTCGTTTTTCTTCCAGAACATGGACCAAATACCGTCCACCCTAAACGAGTTTTGATAGCGGCTGGTTGGTCAGTATTTCCTTCGCGATGTTTTCTTGAACTTGTTAAATGAACTTGATCAATGCCAATTAAAATTCGGGGTCTAACTTGCTGGTAAGACTCCATTGGAATACCTTTTAAATAAGGAAATTTTAACGTGAGTTCTTCAAAGTTCATCGACTGCGATGGTAAGTTTAATGAATCGACAGTGCGAACATTAGTGAGGAAATGTTTCTTTGAGCATCCGCCAGCAGAAATTTGCAGGCTTACCCTTTTTGAGTTCTTTTCGGTTCTTTGAGTATTTGCGGTCCACCTAAGACACAACGGCTCCTTTTTCCCTCTCAACAGCAGCATGTCAGCCAGCTCTTTATCCATCAGTGAAACTGAGGAGCCATCATCAAAAAAGGCATAGGTTTTGACTTTGATGTTGTTGTTGTAAAGTGTTACAGGCAATATTTTAAAGAGAATGCTATTTTGGTCTTTATGAATGTTGCAATGATCTTCGCTCACATTGCTAGTACCGGCTATTTCTCTTAATGGTTCCTTATTTTTGTGTAAAGACTTGTGGTGTTTGTGGTCGCAATTGTTTACTCCACATTTTTTGTTAGAGGTGCATCTCCTATTATAATGTCGAACCAAACATGTTCGACAAAGAAAATTCTTCTTTACCTCTTCCCACTTTTGTTTTAAAGTCAAATTGTTGAACATATTGCACTGTTCTACCGACTTGCAGTTTCTGTTGCAAATAACACATGTATGTCGCACTTGATTATTGTTTTCTACCTGTTCGTGGTTAGCGCTCAAGAGGGTCTTATTTATGATTCTCTTTTCTTGTTTCGTGTCTGCGAGTCGAGTGCATGACATATTAGTGACTTCACATGCAGCTTGAGCTATTTGGTGAAGCCACGAACTGAATGTTGACAGATTAACATTGTTTTTCTCCAATTTAAAAACTCCCCAGTTTAATCGAATTTGACAAGGCAGGCGTTCAGTGAGCTCTTTCATCAGAGATGGATTATTAAGGTAGGAGTGCAAGCCTGTAGCTTGCATGATGTCAACTATATTTTCCACCGACCTTGCAAATGTAACGAGGGAATCTAATCGGTCAGGCTTAGGTGGACGCTCAGCTTTTAACTGATCAATTAAGCTTTCAATTATGCTTTCTGGACGACCAAACATCATGCGTAAAGTAGAAATAATATTTGGCACCTGCTGTGGATACATAAGTTTGGACCTAACAGCGTCCAATGCTCTTCCTTTTAAACATTTCTGCAAGCGCAGAAGATTTTCATCGTAAGAAAATCCACATGAGCGAGTAGAATTCTCGTAACAAGATATGAAGAGAGGCCACTCCTCAGCGTAACCAGAAAAACTCGGTAATTCTTTCGGAGTTATACGCCTTGTCTCTATTTGCATGCTACTCAATTTTGGTGTATTATTTAACTCACCAGGTGAGAGTTGATCTGCATGTGCGAAGCATTGCGTGTCATGAAAAATGGGAGCTTGTTCTGGCAGTCGTCGTATACTATTATACACGCATTCTGTAGGTTTCGGCACTGAGTCAGTTCTTGCATCAACTTGATGATCATTTAAATTCGGTGGCTGCTCCAAGGTATAGTGGGGTGTCTTAATTACCTCTTTTGGCTGTTGACGAATTGAATGAGAAGCCAATTGTGGTTTTATGCTGCCTTTATGCTGTTCCGAGACCCAGTTCTTCAATCTATCGCTTCTACATGTTGAATGTGTATCACTTTCTTCTTCTGATGTTTGTTGTTCCAGGAGGTCATACTTTGCATCAAGATACTCTTTGTCTCTCTTCTCTTTTTCCAAAAAATATTCTCTGCACCTTTCTTCTTTAAAGCGCTTTTCTTCGTCGAGCTTCCTAAGTCTTAGTTTGATTGATCTTGTAGAACTTGTTGACTTTTGATAACAAGCGCTCTCTGTCCTGGTAGGTTGACTCATATTTGGATTTAGAGAATACTCTGTTTGATTCAATGTTGGTAATATTACGGTGTGTGTTTTCGATGCCCTCTGCGAACCTTGGGGCAATTCACGCGTCGGTTGTGGACCTACGGCAGTTGGGTTCGATGTGCATTTTGCGCAGCACCAATCCATGTCCTTTATGTCGGATGTCACATTTACGCAGTCGAAATGGTGCCATTGATCGCAAAGGTCACATTGAACCATTTCGTCGGTGTCAGGTCTACAACATGACTTGCAATTGAAATGGTTTCCTGACTGCAGTGCTTTTTTTGCTGGCGCCGAAGAAGAGTCTTGCCTTTGGACTTGAATCGATGGATTCGATTGTTGCTGATTTGAAGGTGGTGGCGGAGGAGAATGCGCGACCTTGGATGTTTTACCAAAAATATTTTTATTAGCCATGCTTACCTGACAGTGACGGCGTAAAGTGGTGTTGGATGATGGTCTTAGATGATGATGGTGTACCGTCTGATGTGGCCAATGGTGGCGATGCGGTTGGTCCCTTCAGATATGTACTGGGTTTTTCCTCTCACGAACTGTATGGCAGTTTAGGAGCAATTTGATGCTTGTTGGTGGTCTTCTTGCTGCTGGTAGAGCAATTAAGTTTTAGTTCGCACTCGAAAATTTTAGTACAAAAAAAATGAAAATTTTAGTAATGTTGCCGTCAAATAAAAAGGACTACTTTTGAAACTTTAGTTACAAATTTATTTAAAGAAAAATTCATGTGCTTTTAGTGAAACTAAAATTTTCAGTTTTCTTTTTCCGTTTTCTTCCTTTGGCGGCAACTTTGGTTCTCCTCTTTTTTTTTTTTTAATTCCCGCTCAAGCCATTTGACGTCTTAGGAGCTCGTAGCCTTGAGCTAGGTTGACTAAGAAGTGCTGCCAGGTTTGGCAACAATTAATAACATTAATTCGGCCAGACAACATGGAGCAAACAAATCACTAGTTTTGTAGGTAGGAGCAATATTGACGAAATGGAGCCCGATTGCGGATGCGGATTATAGCCAATATGTGATGGCATATGAAGTAGGCCTAGGTGTGAAAGACGGATGGTGCACAAGAAATGTGTTTTCTATTAATCTTTTCATAACTGATGTTTTTTTTTTTTGTATGAGAAGGAGGGAGCTGACTGGTTTGACTCACCTCGTGCTTAAAGGCAGCACAATCTATTTCTGCAATGAAGCTAAGTATTTGGGTGTTTTCCTGGAAAACAAACTGGAAGCATTTAAGGCACTGCCGTCTATCTGAAAGTGCAAAGTAGCTGACGGCAAGAAGTGGGGCCTGTCACAGGTTTTCATTTCCCTTTTGTTTTATAATTAACACTCAAGGAAAATGCTGATGAATCATCCTTCTCTTGATAATCAAATTATGGGCTAAACTCACAAAAACGTAAGAACCAGAGCCAGCAAATGAACATCATTGGCTCTTCAACAATAGCTCCAAAACGAGTTGTCGTCTGCACTCAGACTTCACTCTTCATACAAATAAACTACTTGGCTGAGAATCAGTGGAGGAAGCGAAGTATCTGTGTCTATAGGAACAGCCAAACGCGAATGACGTTGTTAAACTTTCTTACCACTTTCAAGTAAATTCGAATATGTAAGGCTTACCTGAACGCAGTCGGAAAACCAAATCCCCTGAGTTCTGCTTGCGTTCGAGGTCACAATCAGAACACGGAATACAAGATCATCGACGAACTTGTTAAACAAAGGCTCAGAGGAGGGTTTTTTTAGAGCGAAATTAGTTGAAGTTTCCATTGACAGTTCAGTTTCATGTAATACTGACACACCAAACAAATGCCTCCTATTGACACTTAAAGGTTAGCTACTTTTCTACTGTCCCACAGTAGGAAAAACTGTAGATATTATACTGTCGCCGTACCACCGTACCATTTGTTAAACAAATGTGTTGGGCATATGTAATAAAACATCCTGCGGTTAATCCTGCCAAAGTGATAGAACGGAATAGTATCTCTCTGAATTTACGGCCTACGATCGCATCAGATTGTAGGTACTTGGTGCTGATGTGGTCGGTGTTATTACTGTAGGCATTTTATCACAGAATCACTTACTCATATTTCTAACAAGAACTAAGAAATGTTAGTGAAAAGTACATACAATAATATATACAGTGAAATAGTTCCTTGTCTGAGTGATCTGCTCCCATAGAAAACAAAACTCAAAAACCATGTTGTGTCCTACTGGGACTTCAAATATTGTTTTAAATTGGAAGTTCTGGAAAAATACAGAACCTTCTAGAGTAGTCAAAATATAATTATAATAAAATATAATTATTAATAGAAACCGTCGCAGCTGATATCCGTCATCCATGTCTGAAGGCGTTTGCAATGTCACGAGGAGGCTTTGACTTATATATATCGAACTTTAAGCGAACAGTGGAAGAAGCTATAAGATGACTATTCTGTTGTCAAGAGCTTAGTAGCCACAATCAAGTAGTTATAATCGGGTGTACAACGGGCTCAACATTGAGAGTATCTTCTTCGTCATAATTTTTGACAGTATATGTAGTTTGGTCAGACAACATGGCGGGACTATATGAATTAAAACAAAGTATGTAGACAGAAACTTGGTTACGGATGCAGGATACCAGATTTTCGCTGCGACTATTTTTTGCATGTGGGTTGACATAATGCTCTCAATCCTGCTAATCTGCTCCCAGATAGGTATGTGAAGATGATGTAACCCTTGAATTATGCCTAGCGAATATTTACCTTAAAACGCAGTCAGCTTTGAACCTAGTCGGCAGTTTATTAGATGTGCTAAAAATGTGCCCTTCGCAAATCCCCGTAAAACTGATACTGCTCTTCTCACAAGAAATAGTACTAATCTTACTCATCTAGTGCCAAGATGCGCCATCATCTGACTTTCCGACGGTAGCTAAGTACCAGAATATCATGCTGGATATCAAACTCTTTTAGAATAAATGTGAATCCTGTGAAAAACTGCTAGTGGGAAACGTATAGCATTGTAAGAGTACTTTCGGAAAGACATGGAGACGAAAAGACAAAAATCAATTCTTTTATTTACGTAGTTTCTTTAGTCGAATAGATCAAAGATCTTCTTATATGATAGAAAAGGTCATTGGTATGTCGTTTGATGCAATGAGACTAAGATTTCGGCAGTTGCTAGAATACCTAATGCACTTGCTCTGCGCACATGATTTTATTTCGCCAGTTTATAAGCCAGAGAAACAATGCAGTCGAGTTTCCACGGGTGGTTCTAAAAGCGATAAGGGATGCGGCTTTAGCCTACCCGTAGAAGATGAGAAAATTTCACTCTACGTTGATTCTGTTTCCCTGGGGCAGACAGTCATTAGACATCCAATAAACTAAACATGTGGTGTGAAG
Source organism: Volucella bombylans (assembly GCA_949129095.1). Taxonomy (NCBI): domain Eukaryota; kingdom Metazoa; phylum Arthropoda; class Insecta; order Diptera; family Syrphidae; genus Volucella; species Volucella bombylans. Next base: position 82,792,442 of record OX422140.1, read on the forward strand.
AATGAGTTGGGCGAACCCTTTTAAGCTATTATTAAGGCCTTTCTGTGTAGTACATCAGAATTCGATTGTAGCAAATGAGGTCGCTAAAGAATTTGCTAGGCATATACTCTTATACTCTACTCGTATATTCTACCTAAATCTGTGTTGATTGTCTCTTACGCACTTCATAGTTAAAGCCATTGCAAATCTTTTTATTTTTTCAATTGACAAATAAGGAATAAGATGAGCTGGATATTGTCTGAGTGTTCTGTTAAGACAAAACAAGGTATGTAGCTACAAGAACACTTATCATCCCTATTTACCCTCTCAATAGTTTCTAAAAGTTTTAATTACATTTATTTGAATCCCAAATACTTCACCCCCTTATATCGTCCTGCTACCACCAGGTATAATTTAATGGCTTCTGTTATTATAGTTGCAGTCAATCGAATTGGAGATTGGCAGAAAACCATAAATGAGTATAATAGGATGAAGTCAGAATTATTAGACATATTTTGTTGGTGCGACATGACCTGTAAACCTCATATGCAGTTTCACTCGAATACTCGTATCTATTCCCTGTCAGTGCACCGCATTAACAAGTGATGGGATTAAATTCCCTCGACTTCGTTTCAAATTGTGTTGATTAGAGATTGATGGATGTTACGTTCGAATAAGTTAACCAAAACTAAGTTAAAGTGGACATTCAATAAATGAGTCATTGTATGATACAAACTATGTACATCAACCCAATTTCATCACATGTAATCCTAATGCAATTCCCCTTGGGGTAAAGTGTTAAAAACCGCGCTCATTACACTTCACGCAACCGGAACTGTTTTTAGGGAAATCAAAGTCCCAACGACCGTCATATACACACCCGTTTACACTTCAACTCCAATTGCCGCTTACTGACTACTGATGTTGTTATGGCTATTTTTGTTTTTGGGTGGTTTGGTTGCTTTTGTTTTGTTTTTTTTTCTGAATTTTAACTATAAATTTGCCTCTAAACTGTCCATTTCGTTTATGCCACTGGCATTATGAGTTAGTGCAATTTGTTACACAGGCTATTGCCAGAAACTAGCTCGGACGCATTTTGCCACCCACAGTAACCAATCAATTTGAAGTTTACATTTCCGCTGGATATTTTTGCGTGTTTGCTACTAACTCGCCATAGAAACTTTAAATGCTGGCAAAACGGTCGTCGGAATGCCGATCCGAAAGTCAAAATCACAAAAAAAGAGTGCGATTTGAGTAGGAATGCATTCAAATGCCATCTTCCTGGGGCCACCCTGTTGTTTGTTTCCATTTCCTGGCTGAATTTGTTTGCCTGTTTTTTTGAGGATTCCTTTTTTTCTCATGTATACGAGTACATACGTAGCATCGCACATAGTTTATAGTTTAGGATTTATGATTTTTTGAATACCAGTGGAAGGCATGCTTTGTGGGTTTCATATTTTGCTGTCATCCGTTGGATTCATATTGAAATAAATTTCACTGCTAGGAAGCATACAATAGCTGGATTTGAGGATTAAAAGAGACTTAAGTATCGGAAGGGAATTTTTAATTTCTTTCTTTATTTACTATTTTCTTTTGAAATTCGGTTTTTCCTATTTGGGAATATAATTTATGGTTTTAGTTTTAGATGTGGACAGAATTACTGCTGACGACCTCAGCAAATGATAAACAGACTCGTAATGATCGGATACTTACTCGTAAGAGTCCATATGCAGTCAAACGGCAGAAGTCTATTTCGTTGTGAGTTTCAGAACCCACCTCAGAAATCGAGTTAGTCAAGAAGTCTTGATTTTCAAGCGAATGCCGGATTCCGATCCATAAGGTTGATATGTCCTCATGCTTCACTGAGGAAAATGATTCTACAACTAGGTGTATGAGGAATGTCCTATGCACAATGTTCCATATCTTTGGTGACATTACCGCCAAGTTAGGAAAGGAGAACATCTTTGGCGGCATAGTTTGAAAATATAGTCTACACAACACCAACTTCGCGTCGGAACGAAATATTATCATAGCCAGCTTATACTTCAACACTAAGCTGGCAGTTACTAGATCAAAGAGCTTGTCAACCAAATTCATCACATTGGTATCAACTCAAAATACAGCGCTAGCATTTTAGATGACTGAATATTTCGAGTAGCCGAGATCGATACAGACCACTTGTTTGTTGTAACCAAGATACAATACGAATATCCCGGACGACTGAAGAAGTAGTCTCTAGTCTCTTTTCCGTCTCTTTTCTGTTCGAGAATTAAAAACCTTCCGATAAATCTTATGATGTCACATCGTCGGCCAAGCGTAAGAAGGTCCTGCATCTAATGTATTCAGTTCCATCCGACCACGAAAATAAAGTTTTAGTTTGACGAAGACTGTGTCGAAACAAGAAACGTATGCTACAAAGGAGGGTAAGAGCATTTTCAGGAACGCTAAAAGCAAAGGAGTCGGGATGAACATCATATTCTTAGAGAGAAAAAGAAAGAAGCAGGAATGCTACAAAGGAGGGTAAGAGCATTTTCAGGAACGCTAAAAGCAAAGGAGTCGGGATGAACATCATATTCTTAGAGAGAAAAAGAAAGAAGCAGGAATGCTACAAAGGAGGGTAAGAGCTTTTTCAGGAACGCTAAAAACAAAGGAGGCGGGATGAACATCATATTCTTAGAGAGAAAAAGAAAGAAGCAGGAAAGCGCCGATGGGGCCGTGGAGAGGTGTTTCTGCAGAAGTTCTTACAAAAAGATAGAATAACGCACTATGGACACAAATAGCGAACAGGAATATAGTGTACACACTGTGTATTATAGAGTATGGAACTTAACATTGGAGTAACAGTGGGTGCTTCAATTTTGGAAGGATTACTTCTTCAGATCGTTTAATGACGAAAACGACAAACATTCCGCTGTCATACAGAAAGAACGATTCAACGTGGGAGGTAATGGACAACAACTTTGTCCACCTTTTTTTTATAATTTACGCGCGACTAAGGGGTTAGATACCCTTTTACTGTTGCCATGGCGCGGGCGGAAAGGTAGAAGGAGGAGAAAGGAAAAATTGTTTTTGTAGTGGTTTGAAACTCAGGTGTATTTGGTTTCGATATTCGCTCTCCAGTGGTGGGAGTCCGAATAGGACGGAGAGTTTTTTCTTCACTCAGAGTGATTCGAAGTTATAATTCGCACTAGTTTTTTGTGGTTGAAACTCTACAACAGCCAAATCTACGTGTCAGTGTTATGCCTTCACACGCAGAATTTTTCTGTCTGAGTTCCAATTACACAAATGAAAAACTGACTTGTCATGGGCAGGATTCGAACCTGGACCCTCCGTGTGAGAAGCGATTGCTAGTACCACTACACAACGGCCACGGCCACCCTACGCTTGCAAGAGAATATGGACTTCGTAATGCTACTTGAGCAATTATTTAAGGCAAAGGGCTGATGAATAATATATGTTGGAACCAAATCAATAGAAAAGTATTTATTAAAATTTAAAAGAAATGTAGAAACAAAAATCTACTTATCATTCTATTTCAATATTTAAAATGAAATTTCGCTTATTGAAAGCTTTTCTCCCGCCGTAAATTACGTTTTTTAATAGCTATTGTACTAGGTCCCCCTCCTCATACCTGACCATAGCCTTTCTTTTACGGTTGTATATTTTTTGTTTTCTGTTTGTAATATCTCAAATTGCTGTCGAACTTTAAAACGTATATCTTCTCTTTCGTCATCGTGTTGCTTGATCATTTCCAGCATCACCATCTCCAAAATGTTAACGTCAACTTTCTTACGCATTGGCATACCAAAAAGTACTTCAAACGGTGAACATTGAATTGACCTCTGCAGTGTACTATTTATCGCAATTTCTGCTCTAGACTGGAATCTATAACATTTTTGCGGGGCATCAACTGATAGTCTTCTAAAAACTTCGATAACTATACGATTTGAACGTTCAGCTTGTCCGTTTCCCCTGAGCACGCCTGTTGTTATGAAAATATGTTCCTCGGTGCAAAATTCTTTAAAGACTTTAGAACAAAACGCGCTTCTTCTATCTGTTATAACCCCCTCGGATTTCTAAAATGCTGTTGCAGCTCCCTATATATTTCGAAAAACCATCAATTATAGTTAATATACATATACTTATATTGCTTCGTTGTTAAATCCATTGGGCTGGATTGACTAAGGTGGAATGTATCGAATGGCTTGTCTTCCTTATCCAGTTTTTGGAGGAATCCTTCCTGCTTAACAGCTTTTCCGTTAGCTAATATGCATTTGACACAGTTATTAATACGCCCCTGCCTGGATATAAAGAGTTCTTGGGAAATGAGATGCATTGTTTTTTGTATCCCAAAGTGTCCTTCATTGTGTTTCATATTAATGATTTCTACTTCCATATTGCGTGGCACCACTAAGCGTGAAAGTCCATCAATTTCTTTAAAAAGCAAATCACCTTGGATTTCAACATTTTCGTAGGGCTTTTCCTTTAACACTTCCTTTTTACCGTTTTTAGAAGTTCCTGTTGAATGGCGTATACGACTGGCGTACGGCTTAAGGAATCCACATGTACCATTCTTAATCCCGAACGATGTTCTACAATATAGTAGTAATCTTGCATGTACATAACCCACCGTTTAATAGCACTCGGTATGGCTTTTTTGTTTGTTGTTTCACGAAGCGCTGCACAATCTGTTACTACTCTGAATTTTATACCTAAGGGATATACGCGAAACTTTTCCAAGAACTTATAGACAGCATAGGTCTCCAAAACGTAGCTGTGCCACTTCTGTTCAGCATTGTAATTTTTTCTGTTGTAATAAAAAAATGGATGAAGCTGATTATCGTTACCTCGTTGCAACAGAATTGTTCTTATGCCTTCTGGACTTGCGTCCGTATGCACTTCAGTTTCTACATTTTGACGATAAATGTTGAGTACGAGTATGCTTGTTAAAGCTTGTTTTAATGCTGCTATTCCCTGTCGTTGATAAGCTGTAATGATAAACTTTTGCATTTTTCTTTGTTAGATCTGTTAACGGCTTATCCAAGATAGAGTATGAGTCATGTAGTTGCAACCGATTTTAGCAAAGCCTTCGATAAAATCTCTCATCGATTAATACTCTTCAAATTGTCTGCCTTCGGTTTTGCACCCATACTGTTAAAATGGATATCCTCTTACCTCGAAAACCGTTTTTACATTGTTCGTTTTAGGTCAGGTCACTCGGCTACATTTTTGGCCACCTCTGGAACTCCACAAGGCAGCCATCTCGGTCCCTTCTTTTTATATTAACCATAAATGATCTCGATAGGATCATCAAACATTCGTATGTCTCCCTTTACACCGAGGATACCAAATTTTTCAAAACCATTTCCTCTCCACATGACTCTTTCCTCCTTCAACAAGACCTTGATAGTTTTTCGATCTGGTGCCCCAAAAATTGTTTGTAACTTAAGGGGCACATGTAGTGTGACAGCCTAAAAAAAAGGCGATTTTTGGGAATTTAAAAAAAAAAAACAACTGTATCAATTGTTTTAAAATTTTAAGAGTATATTTATACATATTTTAAGAATACACAGTAGAATTTTTGAAGAAAAAAATTTAATATTTTTCCAGATACACGCGATCTCCGACGGCGCTAAAAAAAAAGGTCCTCCACTGCTGCAGTGATTCCGGCCTTCTCCGTGGATGAAATATTAAAAAAAAAACAATTCTCGTTAAACTAGAAGATATTGTCCGTACAACGACTTGCGATCGAAAAAAAAAATCAAAAAGTGACAAAATGGCGGCGTTTTTTAAAAAAAAAAGTTGAATTTTACCCAAAATTTTTGTCGTTTTTGACCTGCCAAAATTCGATTTTTAATCAAATCAAAAAACTGGTAGGTCATTGTATGTAGAACTATATACAGAATATGCAGAAAAAATTTGATAGTGATCGGATCATTTGTCTCCGAGTTATCACTGCAGCAAATTTGAAAAATGCTGTTTCGAGAAAAACGCGTTTAAAGATAAAATGATCGTTTTCACTGTTATAAATGGATTAAAATCATACTTACAGCTAATCTGCTATTCCAGGCCCATATATATACATATATATGTCTGTATACCTGAAAGCCTACAATAGAAACTGGAATCGTATTATAACGGTTGCAACCATTAGGAAGAGACGGTAGACTCCGAACAATACCTCAGGTACGTCCCGTATGCTAATAGTTCAATCTCTTCGCGACCTTGGCATTTTGTATAATAGGGAGCTCAACTTCCGTTTACATATGGATGATATAATCCACAAAGCCAACTCTGCACTAGGTTTTGTAAAACGGTGGTCCAAAGAATTCACCAACCCATACGTGACCAGGTCGCTCTATATTACCTTTGTTCGCCCCCTCCTAGAGTACGCCAGTCAAGAATGGTCACCATATCATCGTGTTCATATCTCCAGAATCTCTTTGATTTCCACCGCACCACTTCGAACCTCAAATCCGTTCTCCTTCACCACTCCAACTAACCTTAGTTTTAAGTTTTATTTTAAGTTTAATTTTTAAGTTATAGCTAGTATTAAGCCGAATAAATGAGGGCATTCGCCCCCACCAAGATTAAATTAAACGTCTAAAGAAACCTGTTAACTCCAGAAACTCCTGCAACTTTTTAAATTTTTCGCCACTGGGTGGGGTATAAAATTCAGCCTCAAAAGTTCACCGCTAAATTTGAAGATAGTACTTTTCTCATCCGCCGAGTACTTGTTCAGAAAGTATGTACCTGCCTGCAGACAATGGTTTATTTTACTATAGTAAACTCTATATTAGGAACCACTTTTCTTCTTTAGGGAGTTTATTTTTTATCTTATCGATTTATTTTTATTATTTTTTATCTTATTGCTCATTCAGTGTTATAGAAAATACGAAGTCACAATCAGATCCTAGTCTTATTTCGTAGAATTTGAGAAAGCACCCACTTCGGGATTCTTCCTGTCTCATTACATTAACTTTCGCAGAATAATTCAAATAAAGCTTGAAAGTATCTAGGAACAGGGGCGCCACGCAGGTTTCCAGATATATCATATAGTTAGGGCAACTGCTTGTGAGTTTAAAAACTCTCCTGAGGAACTATTATTGAAACTTTTCGAATGACTGATAATCCCGTCTAAAATAGGTTGCCGTTTTCTACGATATAACGTTCAATCCCTATCATTAACAATAAAAGACCTAGGTTGACGGCATTTTGCAGAAATGATTCCAGGAATTGAACTAGAGGTACTGGTCCTCTTAAAATAAACCTTTTCATCAGGTTGAATTGGCCTTAGAATACTAGAGTCTCGATTATAATATTGCTGGACCTTCCACCACCTTTTTATTGCCCTTCGCGTCGACTAATGATGGTTTAAATTCTCGGACAATGCTGGGAGTTTAGTCCTTAGTTTCCTAGATATTAGCAGCTCGGATCGAGAGGGTAAGCTACCCTTTGGAATGGTTCTGTAAAGAACAAGAGCAATGAATGGAGCAGATTTGGTTCCTTCATAGTTTTTTCACTATTTGAATCTGTTAGAACGTGGTAAATAGGAACTTGAAGTTACATGCTCAATATTATAGTTAACACAGAATTGTCGAAACTCCTCTGAGTTATAAGATAGTCCATGATCGGAAACCATGATTACTGGTGTACTATGACATGAAAATATAGATTTGAGTTTTGAAATAACAAAACCAGAAGCACATCCTGAATTTAAAATTATAAATTTCGAGACATGGTCCACTACACTAATGTAAAATTCTATTCAAAAATATCAGTACCTACCTTATATTAATAATTTCACGGACCAGCAGTGGTTCCTTCTTATTTTAATTTCTGTGACGCATTCAAATTTCACAGTTTGAAACGACATTTAAATATCATTGTTTATATTATGCCAATATACAGTATTTTTTGCTGAACTTTTGAATCGTTGAATTCCCAAGTGGCCTTCACGAATGAATGTAGCACTTCCTTTGGTAGTTTTTGAAAAATGCAAAAGGTCCTTAATGGCGAAATTTTTTCCCAGCTGAAGCATTTAAAACAAGGTGTTTCTCAGGGATCTATCTTAGGACCTCTTCCGTTTTTCATGTTCATAAGTGACTTGCCAACGAAATGTAAATGTGCTTCAGTCCTTTCGCGACCTTTGCACGAAACTGACGAGTTGGCCCACGTGATCAATAAAGGTCTGGCCAACATTCACCACTCGTCATTAAAGAATGGCTTAGTCATCAATACTGCGAAATCTCAAGTGATCCCAATATGTAAAAAAACCGTCGATATAATCAGAATTCCTGATTTTTGGCTTTGTAATAATAAATTAAAAGTCGTTGAATCTGTATCTAGCCTTGGTTTTATCATAAATCGCCATTTGACTGCCTACAACCTTGCGAATGTAATAGTTAGTCGAATCTCCAGAAGTCTTGGAAAACTTTGCCTCCCCGCAAATTTCACTCCGATAGAAACTATACGAAGGCTTATTAGAGTGCTTGTGGTACCCCTCATAACGTATTCTGAGAATGTTTATTGTAAACTGGACTCCCTATGCGAGCACAAACTATAATTTGCCTTCAATGACCCAGTAAGATACATTTATAGTATTCGAAGATAAGAACATGGTTCTGAACTATAAGTATACGAGTATTAAGGCCAGAAATTGCATATTTCTATTTAATATAATAAAAACTAAATCTCCACCATACCTGTTTTACAAAATTCAATTTGCTCAGTCTCCAACAACGTTTAACATTATCTTACCAAGATATAATTATTTAAACTCCTCTCGTATGCTTTTTATTCACACGATTAAACTTTGGAACGCACTGACATTGGCTTTAAAGGGTATATCTAACGTTGCTAGGTTTAAAGATGCAAGTTTAGAACATTTGTCCCATGTTCCCCTTTAAATCATTTTTGTATTTCCTCAGTTAAAGTTTACTACCGAAAGAATTTAACAAATTGTTAAATCAATAAATTATTTCATTAAATTTAGATTTAGTTTTTCTTTTTTATTATTTTTTTACCTCAATGAACTGCAATATCTTAACCTAACTCCTATGTACAAAAAAAGACTATGTCTTAATGTATTACATATATTTGGCAAAATAAATAAATATTGAAATTGAAATTGAATTAAGCACTACTCCATCTATCACATGCAATTCTTTTATATTAAAATATGGCATTGCAGTTTGATCAAGTATTTTTTTATTAGTTGACTGACCTAACTTTATGTATTCTTTAGTCTTGCAAAGAAAAGGTCACTGTTAGATTTATCTTTGATCTCTTGCAGTTTGGAAGGTGACACTGGCAAATTAAATATCAACGCAATGTTAGCTCTTAGTCAAACTCTTCTAAAGATGTTTCTGGTAGTGCTGCTCTTGAAAGAGTGTAAATGTAACACTTAAGTCATATGTTTGCAATATTAACATAAATCTTTTGAGCCTGGAACTTTATGTAAAAGTTTATTAAATGATGACACTAACGTCTTGTGATCATTATGATAAGTTTCTACTGTGACATGCTTGGCGTACACTGATACTGATGAAATAGAGAAAAGTTATTTTTCGATTTGCGCGTAGTTTTTCGTACTATCGGTCAAAGTTGCAGACGCTAAAGCCATTGGACTTTGATCGTGAGAAATGACGTCTCCGACAGTGGTCGACTAATGATTGTTTAAAGTTCCCGGACAATATACTCGTATTTTTTACTGTATTGAAATAAAATTTGTACTTAATTATACTAATACGTGCTTCCCAATCATAAGACTCCATCAATTCGAATAGAACAAGCTGAACCAATGGCTAAACGGCTCCGAAGCGTGACTTCTCCCGAAGGTACACAACAACAAACCAACGCACTACCAAACGACCACCTTATCTTAATTGAGATGAAAAAAATGCAAAAAGAAATGGCAGAAATAAAATTAAGTTGTGAGTTTGTTGCATGCAAGTACAAGGAAATACAAAAACACTTGTCTTACTTACAAATGAAATACAAAAACTAAAAGAATATGAAGAATATGCAAAAAGACAAACACATTATCACATTGGAAACAAAAATAAACACTCTTGAACAACAACTAATGAAAAATGACATTGAAATTAAAAACACAGAATGAAAACCTAATTGATATTGTCCAAGCTTTGGGCAAAACAATAAATTGTGACATAAACCATTCTGATATCACTGGTATACACAGAACAAATAAAAAACATCCAACCAAAACAACGATTATTGTCTCCTTTGCAAGGAACACACTTAAAACAAACTAAAATAATTCGGAATATCACACTGACAAAAATTAAGGAAAATACTGGAAATGGCGAAACTACGCAAAACGAAAATTCTGCTGTCATTTTTGTAAACAATCGACTTACACAAACCCACAGACACCTTCTCTGGTCAGCAAAGAACAAAGCCAGAGAGTGTAAATGGAAATTTGTATGGGAGACAATAGGAAAAATACTTGCGAAAAAAAATTAAAATGGAGAAACTATACATATGTATTGCGACCTGTAACGATATAAACAAAATGTCACATTAATGTGTGCATTTTAAAAGAGTACAAACAAAACAGAAATCAGGATGATAAAAGAAAACGAAGACAGTGAAGCTGTTATCGAAATAGAAATACCATCGGAATCCGAAAACTATGAGGGAATTCATCTAGAAATAATTTAAGGGGATGACAAAAAGTATATTCATGCTATCTATAGGCGGCCTAAGTTAAGTATTACAGTATTCATAGGTGAAATTAATGATAAGATCAAAGAAATCAATACTAACGTTTTATTAAGTGACATGAATATTAATGTTCAAGATAAGAATAACTCTTTAGTCTTAAAATATATGGAAGTCATGGCTGCAAAAGACCTTACAAGTGTGATCATGCAACCTACCCGTGATGATGTAAAAAAAACATGTCTAGCGTCATTGATCATATGTATGTTAGCCTTACAAAACAAAAAATATATTCAGCGGTAATAGAAACAGATCTTTCCAAATACTTTGCCATTTTTTATGCAACAGAGGATCAAAAAAAAAAAAAAAAAAAACCGAACAATGGATAAATTGAATGCTGTGCCGATAAATCAAGAAATAGTAAATAGGCTAACAGAGCAAACTAACTGGAATGAGATTTTGAAAATAAACAACGTAGAAGATTTATATAACAACTTCGTCCAAATAATAAATTATATATATGTATACTGAAGCCAGCAAAACAAAAACTTCCAAAAAGACACGAACATAGAAACCATGGATCACGAAAGAAGTAATTCGAATGTGCAAGAAAAGAGATGAGCTTTATAGAAGATGGAGAAACAGTCGAAGTTGTATAAATTACGAGCAGGAGTATAAACAATTTCGAAATATTGTTAACGCTAACATACAAGCAACGGTTTTAATGGCATTGTGGAGAAGTTTGCGGATCAGTTTTTTAAAAATACCGTATTACCTGGAGCTGACAATATAAGAGCGATAGAACTAAAATTAAACGCCCCTATACTTTCCCCTATTATACAAGCAATTATTAATCGAAGTATTATACAAGGCCACGTACCACGGTTAATGAAAACAGCTATCGTCCAACCAATCTACAAGGCTGGTGCTAAAAATAATTCAGAAAACTATCGGCCTATTTCTATTCTATCTGCTGTTGAAAAGTGTTTGGAGGACTTTATGGTCAATAGGCTCAATGGTGTCTTAGAAAAACATCAAATTATTCATCCAAACCAGCATGGCTTCCAAAAAAACAAAAACACGGACAGACTATAAGGAGAATTTGCGAACATAATCAAAGCAGGACTAAATAGAAACTTAAACTAACTGGTACTTTATATTGACTTCAGCAAGGCTTTTGACACATAATCTCATGAGAAAATCATTGAGGGTCTCGGCAGAATTGGTGAGAGGGGAGTAATATCGAATTGGCTCAAAAACCATATCACTGATACAACAATCAGAGTTAAGGTGGCAACAGAAAGAAGCCAACAAAAATCAAACTAGTACGATGTTCCTCAAGGGCCCGAACTTGGTCCTATTCTTTTTACAAACGAACTGTTACGGATTTTCAAATGCGTATGCATTTGCGGACGATATAGCCATCGTTGTCAAACATAGAGATCTTAACATGGCCGATAAAAATCTTCAGAGTGAGTTTTATGCCGTTTCAAAGTGGTATCGTGATAATGGACTCATAATTAACACGAAAAAACGAAAGTGATGCACATTCGCACACCATCTAAGCGGGGCGGAGAAATTAAAATTGTTCACCGAAACGAATATTGTTCTTTGTCGGTAGGGAACCAGGAGATTAAAGCTGTACAGTGGACGAAATATCTAGGAATAACAATTGACAAACACTTTGGAGTGAACACATACTGCGCCTTCAACTTAAGAGTGCTATTTTTGCGATGGCATATTTGAAAAGACTTTGCAATTCGCACTCGTGTAGTAGCAAGAGTACTTAAAGATCTCAACATACATAAATCCGCTGGTCCAGATGGTATATCTCCCCTTCTTCTGAAGAGGTGTTCTTCCTCGCTGGCAAAACCACTGCGTAAGCTTTTTCATCAATACTACACTTTAGGACTCTTCCCGAGCAGATGGAAAACAGCATTTGTCCAGCCCGTCCCTAAAAAAGGCGAATCATCTTCTCTCTCCTCCTACAGACCCATTGCACTTACGTCCCTTCTTTCCAAGGTCATGGAAACACTGATAAATCGTCAGCTCATGAAATATCTCGAACACGAAAACTTCTCAATGACCGGCAGTACGGTTTTCGTAGCAACAGGTCCACTGGTGATTTGATGGCATGTCTCACCGAAAAGTGGAACCAAAGCGTACATCAATCTGGCGAAAGCAAGATAGTTGCACTTGATATTTCTAAGGCATTTGACAGAGTTTGGCATCAGGCTCTTTTGTCGAAAATGCGTGCATTTGGGATCGACGACTCTCTTCTTCAATGGATTAGAAATTACCTTTCGGAACGTTCAATTCAAGTTGTCTTGGACGGTTTCAAGTCTGATATTCACAAAATAAATGCTGGTGTGCCCCAGGGCTCTGTTCTGTCACCGACACTCTTTTTAATTTTCATTAACGATCTCTTGTCTGCTACTTCTAATCCAATATATTCCTTTGCTGATGACATTACTCTCTGCTTTTCATATTCGTTCTCGGACTCACGGCCCTGCTCTTCGGCTGTAGTACGAGAACGGCAGCGTATGCTAAGCTCATTAAATTCCGATATCAACAGCATAACCAATTGGGGAACTATCAATAGAATGGAATTTAATGCTTCCAAAACACAATGCTGTCTGCTGTCTTTAAAGCGAAATTTAAACCCCAGCCATTATCTATGAATGGCACTTGCATCGTCGAAACCGAAAAACTTTCCATTCTCGGTATGTGTGTCAATGACAACTTACGTTGGAATGACCACATATTTGATGTTGCCAAGAATGCTACGAAATGTCTAGGTTTCCTCAAGCGATGTAAGAAATATTTTACCCCCTCTGATCTGGCCTCAATATATAAGGCATTCATCCGCCCAAAATTGGAGTACAACTCTCACATCTGGTCAGGTGCTCCTAAAACATCTCTTCACCTGTTAGATAGGATTCAAAACCGTGCGATAAAACTTATTGACGATACTAATATCAGTCAATCAATGGACACCCTCGAACACCGACGAAATGTCTCGTGTCTCACTTTGTTTTATAGCTATTTCCACCACCAGTGCTCCACTGAAATCGCCAGTAGCATTCCGCCCATTCAAACTTTCAACCGTAACACCCGTCTCGCTATGAATGCTCATCAGTATATCCTCAAGCCCATTTTCGGACGTACTCTAAAATATCGTGATTCGTTCCTAAACCGTACAACTCGCTTATGGAATGCCCTGCCGATCTCTGTATTTCCTGGTCGTTATAACTTGCAAACATTTAAAAACAATGTACATCGGTACCTCTCTTTTCTTCCTCTGTACAATAACCTTAAGGGTACTCAAACCCCTTGAGCGCGCGCTCATTATAAACAAAAAAAAAAAAAAAATTATAATGTGATGAAGCAGGTGTATTACTCTCTCGAAGAGGCGCGCATTAAATACGGCATCCTGGCTTGGGGGACTGCGGCAAAATCCCATACTAAAAAAATTTCATCCTTACAGTATCGTTTAATAAAACATCTCAGAGGATTTAACTCATCTTTAAAAGCACTGGATGTTCGTGGCATTTTACAGATGACCAACGATTTTTGAAACCTATCCACCCCAATCAAAACACACGAAGACGAGCCCAAGGAATGTTAGAGATACCAGAGACTTACAATGTGTGTGGTACAAGAGAACTTCGTTATGTAGTGCCTAAAACGGTTAATATATACAATACCGCAAAATATAAAATAATTACAAAATTATGAAAAAAGAAAAAAACTTATAAAACAACTACTGCTTGATTTATACCCAGTGTGTAGATGCACTTTCATTTCCTATTGATGCAAATTAATTTTTTTCTATTTTTTGATAAACCTTTTCTAATTTAAATTTGAAAGCTCACTGTTAAATTATGTATTATTGAATATAGCCACCTACCGGTAAGCACGACGCTTTGCGGGTAAAATGTATTATATAAGAAATACTGTATTATATAAATTATAAAAAAAAATAAATAAATGGGCTATTTTTAAAAAGACCACACTTTGATGACAGTCAAACAACCACTGACTCTTTCTTTATTTAACAACTTACTTGCTTCAGTCATATGCATAAATTTGTGTTATACTTTATTCATACACAGGTATACAAGAGCGGATTTTCTTCACGCTTTAATTAATATGCAGTTATCAAATAATTATCAATATCTTCTGCATAGTTTGGGGCAATATCCACTCAACATCTGTATGTCCCACCCATTGATTCCCCACTTACTAAGTATATCAGACTTCATTCCCAATAAAGACTAAAGAGTGTTCTTAGATACCGAAAAGTTATAAAATTCTCTCAAATATAGGGTCCGCCATCTAACGTTTTTTTTCTCAACTGGTGCTTGTTTCGTGAATGGTAAAACTTAGCTCATGTCTTAGTTTTATTTTAGTTTTATCCTTCCGCTGAACGAATATGGTTGTGCGTACGCTTGAACAACGCTGGGAAGTATTGCCTGCGATCGACTTAGAGAAGATGCCGATTTTCCCAAAAAAATCATCTTTTCAGATGAGGCCCTTTTTTATCTTGGCGGGTATGTAAACAAGCAAAATTGTCGCATTTGGGGCACAAAAAACCCGCACGCATACATTGAAAAGCCGATGCACCCAAAACGAGTCACTGTTTGGTGCGGATTTTGGTCCAGAGGCATAATTGGGCCATTTTTCTTTTTATTGGCCGTTGCAGTCAATGGCGATCGTTATCAGGCCATGTTGAATGAATTTTTGTTCACAAAAATTGAAGAGGAGGATATTGGCAACATTTGGTTTCAACAGGACGGCGCTACGTGCCATACAGCCGAAGCTACACTCCATGTTTTGCGTCTTGTTTTTGAAGATCGCATTATCAGCCGCAGAGCTGATGTCGTTCGGTCACCTCGGAGCTGCGATTTGACACTGTTGGACTATTATTTGTGGGGTGCCGTAAAAGATAAGTGTTACGCCGACAAGCCAGAGACAATTGACGCTTTAAAGGACAATATTCGTGAAGCCATTGGTGAAATACAGCTGCACACAATCGATAATGTGCTTAAAAATTGGACCGATCGTGTAGGCTACTGCATGGCCAGCCGAGGCAGCCATTTGAATGAAATTATTTTCCATTATTAACCGGAAGGATTGCACTTTCAAATAAAAAAAGAAATTTGAGAAAATATGCAGTAGTTTTTTTTTATAGCATTTTCAAAAAAAAAATTTTGGCGGACCCTATACTTATAATTACTAGGAAAAGTAAAAAAAACATTCTCTACTTTACATTTGTCCAAGTTGAAAGGCTTAAAGCAGTTTAAAAACTCAACTCTCATTGCATTCCTTTTCATCTATTCATGTTCAAAATGCTTTCGCTTACAGACACATATTCGTAATCGTCCTGCTCCTTCTCAACATATCTCATCCTCCTTTATAGTAATGTAAACGAAGTCAATATTTTGTGGAAATTTTATAAAACCCCTTCTCGACGAAGCATTACCACTGAGATGACGGCATTAAAGATGTCCAAACTTTCTGAATCCGTCTGTACATTTATATCCTCTAGATACTTTGTTAAAAAGCATATCATTCCCATGATATCTACTTTATGGAGCAACTGACAGTGTAAACTTTTGTTGACTTGAATGTTGAATCCTTCGTCCGCCGTTCCATCCTTGTTGATCTTTCAGAGTGTACAAACGAGTAACTTTGTGACCGAGAGTCATATACTATCTGTGAGTCGGAAACCCTACGAAGTCAAAAGTACATTTGTCATCGATAGGGGTTAAAAAGTATAATAGTTTTAAGGTTATGTAATAGTTAATATTTTCCGTTCCTTACTGCTAGACACACTCTAGGAATACGAACGAACAAGTATTTGCAGTTCTTCCCGTTCATTCAAGTTTTAAGGCAACGTAAGTGTGATGAGTTTCGTTTAATTTTTTAATCGATATTTCACTGTTCTCGCAACAGCGATGGTATCTTTGTCACCTTCAGTAATGAAGTGAACGTTTAACTTGAATTGTTCAGCTTGATAAATTACCATCAACCATTTGACAGAAACTACCAAAGGCTTTCAAAAAGATTTGTTTTTTCTTGAGTGTGAAAGGGGATGCCTTACGTGTCCGTGGTGACCCTCCACACGGGTCCAGTGGTGATGTTAGTGATGGCAAATGAATAATCTGCTAATATCCGTATGGTTTCGTGTATTGAGTTGTGTTTTGGGAGAGTGTGAAAGAAAAGACATCCGAGGACATGATAAAGATGAGGACGAATGATTTATTATGCTATCACAGTGAGGAGCATAAGTATATAACAGCTAGCTGGGTCATTAATCGTGCGAACGAGTTGGTGTTGTAGCTTCTTTCACTTGTATCCGATTGGAGATTCTTATATGTTTATAGTGGGATGACAATATTATGAGTTTTTTTGTTTATTTTTGTTCTAAATATGTTTATTTACTTAAAATAATAAAATCATAGCCTCTTTTAAATGTGGTACATTTTGAGCGCTCTTCTAAAGATGAGTTTTAAAAAGAATGATTTTGAAACAGTCTCTGCTGGTTTATTGTAATTGCTTTATCATAAAGCATGATGATGACTTGACATAATAGTACGAGTACAATACAATTGCAGTACGTTTATTTAATTTTACTTTAGGTTACGGTGGTCCAGTGTGAACCTAAGCCTCAAGCAACAGTTTTCAACGTTTGGCGTTCCACTTAAGGAGAAATGTTCCATTAGCGGTTGCTAAGGTATGGATTCGATGATATTCCGGGCTGCATTTGCTCAAAATGTTCGAACCATCTGAATCGATGGATTCTAGCCCTTTCGATAATGTCAATGTCGCGGCATTGCACCAACAGTTCGCTGGCGGATCCGTGACCAGCAACAATGGAGGAAATTTTCACTCGGAGCTACAGAGGGCCTTTTAACCTCATTTTGATAAAATCAATGCTTTCGAGCCTTATACAGGGTGGGTCAAAAATAATGTCACAATGTGAATGTGCCATAATTTTTGAAAATGTCATCAAGTGTAATTGTACTTTGACATTTATGTTGTAGATAGATAGAGAATTAATTATCAACAAGCAATAGAGCGATATACACCTGAAGAACGTGGAATTATTTGTACAGCTTATATGACTAATTTCCGGTCTGTTGTTTTAACCCAGCATGAATTTCATCGTCGTTTTCCCAGTCATCGTTCTGCACCATGTGCGCGAAAAATTAAGCGTTTGGCTGACCGTCTTGTGCAAACTGCGTTCACTAGAAATATCACCAGAAGTGACCGGCCTCGTGTATATCTCTGGTTTGGCCGTCCACAAACATCGACGAGACAACGATGCACACAATTTGACATTAGCAGACGTTGCTGGCTTCGAATTTTTGTGAAATACCTGAAGATGCTCCCCTATAAAGTGCAAACCGTTCACCAATTGCTGCCTGCTAAAAGTCAAGTGCAGTTAACGTACTACTATGCTCTGTTAAACCTGGTGCAAGAAGGCGATGATTTCGTATCCAAAATCATAAAGCGTCGCCCATTTTCACTTAAGTAGTTATGTGAATAAACAAAATTTTCATTTTTGAGGTACAGAGAATCCATGCGAAATACACGAATAGCCATTGCATCCTATCAAAGTGACTGTTTGGTGCTGCATTTGTATTGAAAAAGTGATTTATCCTTATTTTTTTGAGGACGCCGACCGCACCACAGTAACAGTAAGTGGTGAGTCCTACAGACAGATGTTCGACGGGTTTTTTGCCTCAAGTTGTTGAATTGGGTCTCGAGCATTACTGGTTCTAGCAGAAGTAACCGCTTGCACAGCTCGGGCAACGATGGAGACTCTCGCGATTGCAAGTGTTGAAAGCTAACATTAAAGAAGAAATTACCAATTTTGAGCCAGATATTTTGTGAGTATCAATTCGAAATGCCGTAAAACGAGCACAGATGTGCATCAGCTCAGGAGGTGCACATTCATTTTTTTAAATTTAATTCTACGCCTTCAAGTAAACTTTTCCTGAAAACAGAGCCTAAGTTTTTTTCATTTCATGTCAACGGTAGAGAAAATAAAGCTATGGCCAGAAGCTTAACTCAGTACAATTGAGGGAAGTGAAATCCCAAACTGTACAACTAGGTATAACTTTCCTCCCAGACGATGATAAGATGTCTAAGGAAGTTTTACTATCAAGGATTGCCAAGCAGAATTATGGCATTTCCACAACAATTTGGCTTGTTCTCAGGGTCTCCAAAAAAAGAGTGGATGTGAGAGATTCTATCGACGAGAATTCGAATTCTATCTTGGACGAGCGCACAACCAAAACTGCTTGATGCAAGATCATTAAAATAATTTGGAGTATAAAAAGCCCAAATAGATTGCCAGCCCACAACAAAAAGTGGCACAGACAGCTCAATGTATGTAGACAAAAGCTCTAATGCCGGAACATCAGAAGACATTATCTCTATGCCCAGACCATTAGATACCATCCCAAGACCCGAGCTGTCTCTAAATACTGGCAACTCTGCCAGTACCACCTAACAATAACTAACATGGTGCTAAGGTGCATCCAAGTTAATCTCCAACATGCTAAGGCCGCCTCGGCAGTCCTCAGACATAGATTAACTAGGATCACCTACACATCCAGGAACCAAACATCCCTATAAACCAGGAAAAGTGACCCGCAGGTGAGTTATTATATAATTCTACTTACCCGGGAAAACCCAGAGCATGTATCTTAACTAATAACAATACAAAATGCACTCACTACTTTTATAAAGAATTGGCGTGTCTCATCCCAAGCCTCAATGTCGGACGTCGCCACATATTATTTAACCTTGCGCTAGGTGCTATTATATCTGAAAAATACAAACGACCCAAATCCATAGATTGGGACATATACTGTCAACAACTCATGGATAACCTGGGTAGATGTAACGCAAACATCAGAGAAATAGACAATATTGAGCTAACTTGTAATAATCTCAATATGGCAACCATAACTGCCTTTCATAAAGCTTGCCAGAAAAAGCAAACACAGGCAATTGACTTAGCCTCTGGCGGAACGAAAAACTATCCAAACTCCGAATAGAGACGAGAAAGCTCTCCAACCGGGCTAAACGTAATGGTGAATGGGAAATATACAGAAGAACACTCACAATGTTCGACCAAGAAATTAGAAGGGCCTAGAGAGATTCGTGAAAAAACTTCTGCCATACCACCGATGGCACCAGAAGTTGTGCCCGCATTCATAAAATGCTCTCTAAACAGCACACTAATCCTATCGCTTCAATGAAAAAAACTGATGGCACATGCGCCGAAAATGGGCTGCAGGCGCTTCAGCTCTAAGCCAAACCACACTTCCCAGACTCGACGAATAATAAAACAGAAGCCCAAGAAACTCTCCCCAAAGAAGGACAAATAGGGCACTCAGAGTGGACCAGAGGAAAGGAAAGTTTTCATGAAGGCAAAATAATTTGGGCAATTACCTGGTCTCAACCCTTCAAAGCCCCTGGATGGAATATTAATATTAATAATACAATAATACAAAATGGCATCCGACAACTGCTACCTACTCGTATACTAATTAACTTATTCAGCTACATGTGGGAATACTTACCAAAAAAAGTGAAAGGAGATTGCTGTCAAATATATACCTAAAGCAGGACGCATCCCGTTTAGTTTTAGTTTTAGTTTTAAATGCATTTTATTTACTTAATCATTAACTCTTACATACTAACAAAAAATGCTTAAATGCTATCTTACAATTACTTAAGAATCTTATACTAACTTACTGGCCGCACACGGGCACTCTAAGCTACTCTTAATTCTTATATCTATGTCTTTCGACTTCATTACATTTTATTTAGAATGTTTGTTTTGTGTGGCTAAGAAAAAATTGTTAACAAAAAACTTAGCCTATGGATGTAATTTTATATTTTTTATAAAAAAACTTAATATCTAACTTAAAATAAACCTTAGTCTACCTAATCCTACATACACAATACACACATACACACACATAAACATTATACACAATCATATACATATATCAGAATACACCTTTGTATACACTGATATTTGTATATGTTTCATAAATGCTAACGTAAACCTATGTAAGCTGGCCACCGCTATTCACAGAGCAAATAAATTGGTCCGCTCTGCCTCATTAGTGAGGCTGTTCCGTAATTGACGGAAACGACGACGAAACATCTTCCCCATCATTCAACCACCAGAAATGCTGGTGCTGCCGAACGACATCCCTCTTATCACGATTCCCCACCGCCCTACTGAACCTGAGACGATCCACACTGCCGTGGGCGACGTCTCTGTTGTAGCTGTCCGAGCGACATGGAAGATGAACGGGACCGCTGAACTATCCTGGATCAACCCTATCTGATCAAGGTAGAGGAATGCTTCCGGTGGAACGAAGCCGTCAGAGCGCACACTCTCGTGGTAAAGGTAATTGGGGTAGTAAGCCCCAGATATCAGCTTATTCGTCGAGGTCATTGCTCTTGCAATGTGCCTTCGGGTCAGCTTAATTACGAAGTCATCCACTCGTATTAGGTTCGCCCTGTTGTAAAGGACCTCATTAGGATAAAATTTCTTGTACTCCGACTCTGGTGTTCTGTATAAGCGAAGACAAGCCCTAAGAAAAAGCTCACTCAAACACCCGAATCTTTTCCATTAAGCTTGCTCGTACATTGAACCACACGGGACAAGCAAATACCAGCATGGGCCTGATAAGGGCCATTTAGCAGATTACCTTTACCCTCGCATCGAGTTGGCTGCTATAAAACAGTCTCTTTGTAAGGGCAAAATCACCTTTAGCTCTGGCCAGAGCAGCATCTACATTTTTGCCAAAATACAGAAACTGATCCAGCCAGATCCCAAGGTATCTGACTACATTTCGACAGGCAAGAGGTTGTGTTGTCCAATGATAGAGAACTTTCGCCAATTTTTTCTGGTATCCCTAGAGGCTCCTAAAGAGAATGGTTTCCGACTTCTAAAAGTTGATTTTCAACTTCCAGTCATCGCAAAATCGTCTTATCTTATCGAAGTCACGCTGCAAGACAGTATTAATGACCTCGATTTTTGGACCGGTTCTGTACGCTATCAAATCGTCTGCGTACGCAATAGTATGGGGAAGCGAACCTATCAAGTCGCTTGTAAAAATGTTGAATAGGATCGGCGAATTGACCGCGCCTCGCTGAAGACCATTTTTAATTTGAAATATTCCAACAGAAGTCACATCACCATTTTTCACGATGAACTGTCTGTTGGTTAGCATATTATAAAGAATGTACAAGATTGGTTTACTGATCCCTAGCTTAGTCAGCTTATAGAAAAATACCCTCTAACCATACGGCGTCGAAAGCCTTCTCCAAGTCAACAAGGCAGACACCAGTACATTGTTTTTTGCCTTTATTCCATTGGATATCGGACACCAGTTTAGACGCGGCATGTGAGATATCATGTCCCGCCTTAAAACCGAATTGATTATCCCTAACTATATGTTTGTCCTCAACCCACCTAGACAGAGCTCTATTGATTATTTTTTCAAAAACCTTACTGATATTCGGAAGGAGACTTATCGACCGGAGATTCGCCGGATTTGATATATACTTTCCCTTTTTGGGGATAGGTTGAACCACCGCCGTTTTCCAATGCGCTGGATAATGTGCCATATTCATTGCATTATTAAACAGGGTGGTGTAAATGTCCACCGCTTCTAGAGGAAGATGTCGAAGCACGATGTTCGGAATACCATCGGTCCCCACTGATTTCTTAGCCCTGATTGTGTCGAAGATCTCACGGAGTTCTTCCTTCGAAATGAAATTGGGTAGGTCACACTCTCTGGTCATGACATTATTTGCCATATTTTCGCCGCTGAACCGGGTGAAAACAGATCCCTCGGATCGCCAGTTCCCTATTTCATTTCGAATGCGGAAAGATGCGACTGTCCAGGTCGTAATTAGGGCCAATGGTATCAGTGGCCTTGTATACTTCCTGGAAAGTCGCCCCTATGGTCTCAACCTTCTCCTGTGGATCCTCGATCACATAGAAGTCGTCATCGTCAGCGGCTTCAATTGGATCAATACCTGCTATTGCCAGTAACCGTTCGTTGTCTGTTGTCCGGGCTATTTTAAGACACTGAAGGTCGTTTTGATTTTTTCTCCGAAATAGTTTATTTATTTGCGGAAACATATTCGGGTTGCTGGTGTTTACAGCCCGAACCTTGTTGTCCGAATACAAACTTACAAAAATTCTGTAATTTTCTTTTATTAGCGTTCGAATATTTTTAATCAACGACTTCAGTGTCCTAACAAGACCCGGAGCTTGTCGGTCGGTTAACTGTCTGTACAAGTTTTTAAGTCTTGTCAGAAGTCTACTTTTCTGTCGGTGCAGTCCGTCAATATTAGGATTGCGGAACAGGTCTTCGTTAGTCGTACGTCGATACTGCGGTATTGTAGTGTCCATAGTTTGTTTAATTGTCTCGTCCATTTGTTTTAGGTAATTGTCGATCTCCTCGTTTGACAAATTCCTACTGAACGGTGGGGGGAGCATGTTCGAGGAGAGCGCTCTTTTCAAGGGTGCGGAGAAGCGTGTCCATCGAGTCTTACTGTAGTTGTAAGAATATCTTTGGACAAACTCCTCCGATTCCGCAATTTCCGGAATTGTAATTTCGGTGCTAAAACCGCAATGGTCACTGTCATACACGAATGTGCGCAGACAGTTTAGCGTTTGTAAATTCGTACCTGTCAGTCGTATGCGTTCGTCGTACAGCAGTAGATCCAAATAAGACGCGCCTCAGGGAAACGACGGGTTATCCGTCCGAGTCTTTACATGACATCGTGCTGACCCCACCAATCGAGTAGTAGGTTCCCTCTAGTATTTGGCAAATTATTTCACCAATCTCTGTGTCTAGCGTTGAAATTCCCGCCGATTATAATATAATTCTCCCCGATTCCAGCCTCAGAAGTCGAAAAAGCGTGTCGAGCTCTGTGATGAATAGGGTGGATTGTGAAGCCTCAGGTGCACAAACAGAGGCCAAGTACAGCCGCTTTCCACTGCGGAGCGGTATGTAAATGACGACTGCTTCCAACACCCGGAACCTGCGCAACACTCCCTTGTACACTCTGTGAAATTTGATACCTTCTTTAATGAAGATCGCGACACCGTCTCCACCTTTGGATCTGGGCATATTTCTTCTTCTAACAATATAATTATTGTACTCCAGTTTGTGTTTATCTGTTAGCTTGGTTTCGTTAGCGAAAAGCACATCAGGGGTTTGGTCTTGTATCAATTTAAACATCGCGGCTCTTCGTTCAATCCTAATCAGTGAATTAACATTCACCGCAAGGACCTTCAAAGTTTGCTCCACCATGTGCATACCCATTACGACATGTGTTGCGTTAGGCCCGGCAGCAGCGCGTAGATCTGGTCTACCCGCTTGGCCTGTTCTTGCACCTGCTTTTGCAGCTGAGCCATCTGCCTTTTAATTGTGAGCAAGATGGCTAGCATGTTAGGTGCAGCTTCCGTTGTTCCCGGCATTGGCGTCAGAGAAGCAACAGTCGCTTGCTGTACCGTAGCCCCCCTACCTGACGCCATTTGGGCTTAGGAAATTTGGGATGTGACGGCTGGTGTTTGAAACCTAACAGGTGAACGTTTGACCTCCACCTTCTGCTGCCGAGCCAGTTTTGCTTTCTTAATGTCAGCGAACTTAGGACAATCCCGATGACGCGGCGTGCCCGAACCTCTGGCAGCGAACGCATTGTATAACGCCTTCGCTCCTTTTTAGTTTTTCCCAGTGAACCACTTGGTAGTCTAGGACATTGATACTCCTTAGACTATCCAGACGACTTTCGGGACTGAGCTGCACCAGGAAGAACGGCCGACTCCGTTTCTCCCGCCTGGCTCTAGCTGTGGTAAACGCTTTACCCCCACAAACTTGAGTCCTTCGCACTCCTTCTCTTTGAGCAGCACCAGGATCTCCTCAGGATCAGTAGATTATTCCAACCCCTTCAGCAGCATCGATTGCCGCTTTTCACACTTCGCTGTGAATGAGAAGTGCTCCGTCGTCGTTTCTTTTAGGAGCACTTTAACTTTCGCGTAGTCCTCCACTGTATTACAGTGGATGGCATGACGATCGTTCCCCAATCTCTTAATGTTAAAATATTTACCAATGACCAACTTACACAAGTCCTTGGTTGCACTTACCTCTAATTTATAGGTATTGATAGGAGCGACTTTCTCGTTCTTCTTCTGCTGGTGTTGCTGTTGTTGTTGTTTCTGCTGCTGCTTTTTTTTCAGCTGCTGTTGTTTCTGCTGCTGCTGTTTTGTTTGCTGCAGTTGTTGTTTCTGCTGCTGCTGGTTTTGTTGTTGGGAGCTCTCTACTTCTAATTGCTCTCTCTGCCTGCGTGCTGCTTGTTTTTGCTTAATAGCAATCACTTTTTCTTCCAGCTTTTGTATGCTGCTGGTTATGTCATTTATTTTCTCATCCTCATCTTCCGACTCGGATGCCTCTAGAGAGGCAAAGTTGTTATTGCCCCCTCATAATGAACCTCATCAGCCGTTAAAACGGCATTTATTCGTTTTTTTGTGAGATTAGGAGGGGTTTTAAACTCTTCCTCCTTTTAATGGCTTTCGCCACGGCACCGGCAGCACTATTTTTGCCTTTTTCCACTCCCGTTATGGGAAGAGCGGAGCGCTCACCACCATCCATCACGTGATTTGCTTAATTAGTTTTTGTATTTGTTTAGTAACTACACTTTGCGGAAAAAAAAATAAAACTAAAAAAAAAGTTCCAAGATTGGCCTGGGCTCGAACCCGTGTCCCACTATTCACTGAACGACGCCGTTAACCGCACGGCTACCGAGTCAGCTAACTAAATTTTATCTAATTCACAAGTTTTTTTTTTTTTTTTTTTACTTTACGTAAAGCCGAAGTACGTGTGTTCTATACGGAGATCTGCGAACGACTGAGGACGTAGCCCGTCTGAGCTACCATATTCATATAAACCACTCAGCCTCACTTCCTTCTTCCTTAAAACTATGGAAAAAATCCTCGATTTGACAACACAGAATTCTCGCAGATATACAGAGGCATTCAAAACATGGGAGTTTACGACACAGATAAAATATATGCTAGGGGATAAAATAATAAAAACCTCATTAGGCAGCAATAAACTCAGTGTGATAGCTACGAAAGGATGTCTCCAGGGAGGAGCAGTATCAGTCCTATTATGGCCCATCTTATTATAGTTAATGAACTACCGATTATTCTCAGCAATGACTGCTTCTATGTCTAAGGATAGACAGACGACATTGCTGTCCTAATCGGAGGTAAATTCGAGGGCACAATCTCAGATCGCCTCCGGAGGGCTCTAAACCTAGTTGCTGGAAGGTGCGTCAAAGTTGGCCTCGAAGTCAATCCCAAGAAAAGCACAATTGTTAGATTCACTAAGAGAAAAAGACGAGAAAGACTCAGAAATGCAACTCTCTTCGGTGATACAATAGAGTTCTCAACGGAAGTCAAATATCTAGGAATCGCACTGGATGAAAAACTTTCCTGGAACACTCATATTTCTAAGATTATTGACAAGACCAATACCTTACTATGGACCAGCAAAATTCTAGCTTTAAAAAATAGGGGTTTCAGTCCCAAAATGATGCTATGGATGTACATGGCAATAACGAAACGTTTAAAACGTACTCGTATATAACGAATTATCACGTATGCAGCCGACGTGTGGTGGCGTAACGCAACGCAGAGGTCAACACATGCCAAATTGAACAAATTTCTGAGACTAGCATGTGTCTGTGTAATTGGTGCAATATAAAGAGCACCAACAGCTGCGCCTAAAGTTATCCTAAACATCCTACCACTTCATCCAGAACTCATGAAAGAAGCATTGGTAAATACCTACATGCTCATCACAGAAGATGAATCCAATTCCAAACTACTTCATACTGCAGTTCTTCATGAATTCAAAAAAAAACTAACTACTTGGTATACGCTTAATAATTAAATGTCCACCACAATATAACTTTCGGCACAACTTTAAGGTTACATTTCCTAACCGTCTCAACTGCATCACTAAGACATTCCATACATTCCAGTATGGATACAAGCAGCTCCGTATTTCGGGCTGAAATGTTTGCAATAGAGTTTTGTACTCGAGAGAATCTAAGCAGACATATAACAAACAAGAACATTTAAATTCTCTGCGACAGCAAAGCAACCCTACTTTCAATTAACGCCTTTGAAATAAAATCAAAACTCATGGCCACCACAAATAAAGTCCATCTGGTTTGGGTGCCAAGACATAGCGGACACGAGGGCAATGAAAAAGCAGAAACTAGCCAGAAAAGGATCTGCACCTCAATTTATAATGCCAAGACCATTTTAACACAATAAAAGGATGTATTAAAATCTGGCTGGAGGAAAAGAAGCTTCATTTCTGGAGTGAAACCGAAGGAAACAGACAAGCCAAAAACGTCATGCAATGCAGTTGCCACAAAAAAACAAAGCAACTACTACAACTAAGTAGAAGTCAGATTCGAGTGATCACAGGTTACCTCAAAGGGTACGGCCGTGTGAAAAAACACCTGGTGACGATATGCATGGCACAAGACAATTCATGCAGATTGTGCAATGAGGACGTGGAAACAGCAGAGTGCATACTATCTGACTGCAATGGTTGAACCAAAACATGTCAACGTCACCTAGGTGAATTCTACCTTGAAGCAGCGGACATAGCTGCCAGCCCACAAGAGCTTGTAGCCGCCATCCTCACTAATTGCGGCGTCATAGATGAGTTCTAGATTGAGTACATCACAATAGGCCCATCTGTGGACGCAGTGATCTGGGATTCATTATACCGCCTCCCACAACAATCTAATCTAATCTACCTTTGCCCCACCTTGTATTTAGTAGAACCAGGACAATAACGATGTTTTCATTGTTCGTAAAATTGACGGCGTCTCAGTCGATATCAGTGTTTTTCCGTGACGCCCAGACTGACAAAAAAAAGTCTTGGGTATCTTTTCTTGTTTAAGATATAAAATTTGTTTTCAAAAAAAAAAACCGATATTCACAATTCACTGATCTGTTTCCATAATGTCAATATTATCAGCGTGTACTAGAATTTTTACAGACTTTTGCAATATAGTGCCAATAGTATTGGCCAGTGATATTCTAAAGTGACAGCGCTACAACCTGCCGAAATCCTTCTTTGACATCATACGCTTCAGTGATGTCGTTGCCGACTTTTGTGGAACATCGAGTGTTCTCCATTGTCATAATGCACAGATGGGCAAATTGCACTATGAAACTCATGTCTATAAATTCAGCTTTAGGGTCAATAAACAAGTGAAGGGTATCGCCTCAAAATTCCTGGGGTTTTTCCAACATCTGCTGTAATGCGAATATCTAGTCTATTGCGGACTTATCAGGCTTAAATCCAATTTCTTCTCACATTTTTTCGTAACTTCATCTTTCTACAAAGAGTATCGCTGTTGCCTCGACTCTTTTGGTCCTATGGTCTTCTGTGATTTATACTAAGACTTCTCAAAAGGCTTTCGGGGACACGTTCAGGAAAATCCCTAGTAGTCACTTTCAGTTGTAGCCATTTGATGTCAAATTTATAAAAGAATTAGCCGAACTATTGACGAGGCACCCAGCAAAATTTTACTTCGTTCTTATGGCAGAGATCTTGTAGTGTATTAAATCGGTGCAAAACCGATTTGGAGTCAGTGAGATTAGAACCTAATGTCTTAATGACTGCTTTAAGGTCAATTAGTATGTGGATGGGGACGCGAGTGTCCTTATACCACTTGATGCCTTTAAGATTTGAGGTGGGGTTTTTTTAGTTCCATGCTTCTAGGCTTGTGAAACTTCTGCCGTAGCACAGGGTCTTAGGCAGGGGATCGTTTACCGCCCAGATCATGTCAAGCTCGGGGATTTCGGAGAGTAGATTAATTTGATTCATGTGATCTGTGAATTTCCCCTGTTTGTATTGCTGCGAATTGCCATCTTTTTTATAAAAAGATGGTTGGCGTTAAACCAATGAAGACTTCTATTGATGCTGTTGGGAATGTGTGCATTACGCCACCGCTGCAGATTTTGGATGGCAGATTTTACTTTTATTTTGTAGATGATGGTTCTATATATTCATTGTGTGAACTTTGGGGTTAATTTCCAGGTCTTACTTTGATAATTTTATTATTAATATGTGAATTCCAATTTAGCTTTTATCGAGAATCATTCCATGATATTCTTTTTCGTTGGAGTACACAATTACTGTAGGAAACGTTAAGTGAGATCTGGACAGGACAGATTTCTTTTACAAGTACAGCTTTACTGGGGTTGATTGAGAGATTTTCTCCAACACACTAGTCATTTACTACCTTTAGAGCAATCTGCAACGTCTTTAGGGTGTTTACCCTTCACTACTATGACTAAGTCGTCAATATATCATATTGTATAATAGCCCAAATTACGGTGAGGGGACACCTCCTTGTGGACAACCTTTGACGGCTGAGACAGAGGTGATATGATATGGATATTTTTCGGTTTACGAGCATCGCTCTAATGCAACTGTTCGTGAAATAGTCAATACCGGTTACCTTCAATATCTAGGAAAGTAAATATTAAAATCTGCTTTTGTTGGTAGGCTTCTTTAACCTGAGCGCCTTCCGCGGATCTGAATTTCTTTTAAGAAGGTCTCCGAAGTGTAAATCGAGACTTATCGAAATAAGACTTATGGGTCAATAAGATTTACGTAGTTCATTAGGTTTATCTAGTTTGAGGATAAAAACTAAGTTCACTTCGATTCAGTCATGTGGGACGCATCCCCAGGTGAAGCTATACCTAAATAAGGCGGTTAAAATGGAAAGAATCTAGACCAAACCTTTTTGTATCAGTGCTAGGAATATTCCGTCTGATCCGTACAAGGCAGGTTTAAACGAGCCCGTTCAACTTTGCCTATGCTGAACATATTTCCAGATAGGCTGTTAATGCTGTTGCTGTAAGAGAAGCTTGTGGCTTCAAAATTGACATATTGTGTTTTTTTAAAAAGAGTCGAGTCTGGGAAATGAACGTTAAGTAGCATTTTTATAATTTCCTGTCGACTAGCTGTGAAAGTACCATCTTCTTTTTGTAACAGACTTAAGCTATTTGAAGAGTATTTTGAGAGAACTTTCTGAATACGTTAAATTTCTAGCAGTTTTTACAAGTTCTTACAATTCTTTCTTCAGTAAGCTCTCTTTGACTTTCTCAATTCTTTATTGAAGGTGTGTTTGGATTTCTTAAAAACAATTCTCACAATTTTATATATCTATTCGAGGATTCCACCATGGTACATACCTTTTAACCATTGATCCGCCGCTTCATTTCCATTTCCAATAGACTGTAGAGATGACAGCGAAATTTTCTTGAAAAGTACACCAGTTCGTGAGTTTCTTCTTCTAGCTAATTTAACCCTGTCCGATATTGCATCCTATATTAAACCTTATGTGCATATGGCCCAATAAGGATACCTCATACCAATCACAAGGTATGAAGAAATGGAGACGAGATGGTGAGGTCAAGTACCTTACAGAATTGATAAAAGTGGAAAGTGGGTTTGTTACCCTTAATTCACAGAGGCAGATTTTTGTTAAAAATATAATTTGAAAGTAACTGATCCCTTTTGTTGTTGTGAGCGTTGGCATCGCATCCAATAACGATGGAAGGTGGTACTATTCGATCATATCCTGTACAAGTAGGATATCACATTTTTGTCTCCGGGAAAATAAACTGAGGCGCACACGAACTCTTATAATCCATTCCCCTGAGGTAGTTCGATGATGGGTGCCAGTAGACCTCTGGTGTTTAGCCCTGGAATGAGAAGATGTTTAATTTTGAAACTAATCAGTAAATCAGACCTCGTTCTAAAATATCCTCGGGCAAATTACGAGTATATTTTTTGCTCATTATTATTGAGACCAAATATCTTGCCCTTAATAGCCCAAGGTTACTGAATTAGTCCTAGGGTGATGTTCTGGGCTCTTGTGCATCGTTATTTAAAGGTGTAAGAAGCACCTTTCGCATGGTGTAGGTTTCCCCACAATATCTTGAGTGTAGGCATCATCGTTCGCGGCTATAAGCGGTGTTCCGTATGTTACTCGGCTTGTTATCGCCTCTCCGTCGTATGGGAACCTCGCCGAGGGAGTAGCCCTTTGGCCTCACTAGGTAGTACAAACCGCGTCTACTGCCCCTTGACTTCTCGGTAGAGGTACAGGAGCTCTACTTTGGGTCTACTCGCAGCAAGATGAAATCATCCTATCCGCGGCCACATCCGCCTAAGACTGTGACTTCTTGACTGCAAAATTCATAAATAAGTAGTTTTATTAGTTTGACCACAGCCGTTCGTGTAGAAACCATATATAAATTTCTTTTTACAAATAAAATAAAATTAAGAAAAATCAATTATTTTCTCTATGTTATGGCTTTATTAGAAAGAGTGAACCGTCCCATTAGTTATGGAGTACAATATCACTCATGCGGTTGCCTCGGCTGGCTTTGTAGTATCGCTCTATCTCACGGATAACTCGGACGATATTCTCTCTAAGGGCTTGAATCGTTTCTGAATTGTTCACATAATATCGGTCTTTAAGGGCACCCCACAAAGAAAAACTCTACCAGGATCAAATTGCAGTTCTCAGGCGACCAATTAACATCACCAAGGCGGCTGACAACACGATTACCGAACTTAGCTCCCAAAAGGTTGATGGTTTGATGAAACCAAAGATCGTACAAGTCCATATCTTCAATTTCAATCCTAAAACATTCGGTAATCAGGATTCTGTAGCGCTCGCCGTTGACCGAAATGAAGTTTCTAGCAACATTTGTGAAATAAAATGAGCCAATGACGTGACCACTCCAAAATCCACACTAAACACGCGCGGCTTTCTAAAGGAATAATCCGAGATCTTTGTGCAAAATTTTCAGCAGGCTGAGACTTGAAATGTTGAGTTGTTAAGATCGATGGCGAGTCCTGTTCCTGGATTGAGTCGTATGTACCGTACGATGAAAGGAACCGTGAGTTTTGTCCGCAAGCAAGCAAACCTCACAAACTTTTTGCACAAATTTGCGTGCAGTAGGCGTGGAGGGTGCCTTTATTATTAGTTTTTTTTTCTTTATTTATATCTTTATTTCTTGACAAGATACTAATAAAATTTTGATAAGTTACAAGCATAATATATAAATAGTGTTGATAAGAAATAGTTTAGTACAATCTGTTGCTATTGCCAGAGGCGAGAGTATGTTACTATACAAAACAAAAAGAACAATTATTTATAGAGTTATTGATGGGGAAAATGGTTAATAAGCAAATAGTTTATAATTTAAAAATAATTTAATAAAAATTCAAAAGTAGTAAAATAGATTACAACATTGGAGTCAAAAATGAATCTATTGAACAATAATTGAAAGAGCAAAGCCGTTTTTTAACATATCTTAAGAATACTGATTTCTTTCTCTCACATCTAAGATCTTCTGGCAGTGAGTTAAATAACCGAGGCGCGGTAACGTAATAAAAAAGTGAGAAATGTGTTTTATAAATGGAAGGAATTTGTGGCAGAAACTTATTTTTGTTTATGCGTTTGACCAAGCGTTATGTACATGCTAGTACAAATGTATATGATGTTCGCTAGCTCGGCGATTGCATCACTCTGATTCTGAACTATGCGCCTGTTACATTTATGTAAATATAGATACATATAATCGTATGCTTAAACCAGATGTTGTAGTAGTTCAAATTTTTAAAATATTGTCTTTTTTTTAATTGTAACTTCGGCTCTGTTCCACCGATTGCAATGAAGCATACCACATTTTGTAGGCTGAGAAATGGGTTATTGAACAGTGGAAACCTCATTAGAATCGGTAGCTTTTTTTTGATGATCGGACAAACAGATAAACGGATAAAAATTTAAAAAAAATGCATATCCTCAATGTACAGGTACGGCTTTATTACAATTTTATAATTAGAGATTATTTTTCGAATGAATTATAATAAGGGAGTAGCATATTCTTTGTCATTAGATACTTTAATCTATCCGTTAAACGTTTATGAATCCGTTTTTCTGCGCTTTCTCCTAATTGAAAAAAGTTTCAGCAGCAGGCCATTTTCTATTTACAATTATATATCTGTTAGTTCCCAACGCTGTTACTGTCTTGAACTTTGTAAGTAGATTAAATAATTAGCACAAAAGAGCACAAAGAAGGGAGCAAAAGTATTATGGAACGTTAAGAAAAATCAACTTAAGTTTCTTTGAAAACAAAAGAACAGAAAAGCAAAGAACCAAAAACAGAAAAAAACCAAATAAAGGATTAGACCGCAGAAGGAAATCAACAGGATGGATCCGCATCCAAAGTCCGTACATATTATTTCTTAGAAATCTACACCTACACTGCCTTCGGGGGAACGTTCCTGTTGCGGCTACTCTATAAATCCCTGTATCTTTGTTTCTTATATTTTTTTTCCTCCATCGTTATCGGAATCCAAGGCGTAAACAATAGCAAAAGCCCTCTTGTCCATTCTATAGAGCTCAACAGTTACAGCCTATTGACCGTTCTATAGACATAGTTATCCTAGGTTTTCCCCCCATGATCATCAGAAACACGTTTCAGTTTCTCAGGACTTTTGCCTGCCGCTGCTACTACTACCACGGATGCCACAAAGAAAACTTTCCGACGGATTTCAGATAAAAATCAGAGAGAGCGGAAAAAAGAAACTTTTTTTCGGCCTCCCAATATTAATTGTTTTTTTGTTGGCACTTTTGAGGTTTCGCCTCTAATACGTGATGTAAACGGTTGTTATGCCCGGGGGGCGTTAGACGGGGTTGCAGAACTTTTGTTAACGGACTTGATGTTGATTTTTATGTTGGCACTGTTTTGCGTGAGGTTAGTATCTCAAATGCACGTTGAATGTTTGATAGGAATTCTTCGGATTCCTATTTTTTTTTCTGCCAAATCTTTTTGTTTGGCAGCAAAAAGGAAACGCATACAGTACGAGTATACGTTGGTATGTCCGTATAAGGTTATTTCCTTTATCCTCCTGTTGATGGATTTTGCCGAAGGCATCACAAAATGAAAGCCAAGTTGAAACGTGCAAAGATTTTAATTAAATGCGGTAGTACGAGTATTTTATTGTTATTGTTGGTTGTAGTTACTAGTACTGTTTCTCCCTCCGTGTGATTGAAGCAAGGAAACAAAAAAAAAAGACAAGGGCCAACAGCCAAAACTTTAGCAATTTTTTCCAAAATGTACAAAAGTCTGTACCTATGTTTGTATTGGGCCACTCATTCTATATGCACCTTCGTTAAAAAGTTTGACTTGATGTTTTGATGTAAAATTGTTGAGTTTTCACTTAAGTTGAGAACAGTTTGATGAATGTGGACTAAATTGTTGATCGCAGTATCGATGGTACAGATGTATTTCCGACTGTGATGATTTAAAATGTAATAAGGCTGTTCGAAGTTAATATTTTGACAGAAAGAGAGCTTAAACTTTTTCACACAGAACACATTCTAAGGTAGATAGTCTAAGAAAAACGCAATATTTTTTTTCACAAGATGGAATCTAAAACCATGAATTATATAATTACAGTGCCGTTCAAGAATGTTTGCTAAAACTGGTGTGCACTTTTCTGACCAGTACAATTTCACTACACAGCTCGTAAAGTTCGTCGTTAAATTTCCTCCATCAAACCCCGTCAGCACAAACGAGATCAAATCTCAGTCGAAGCACTTTACATTCGAAACGGTCACGAATATCTTCATCAAGCTTTGCTAAGTTACATGCTTCAGGACTGGGATGATAGTATGTACTGTCCTGAGTGTTTCTTGGCCTGATTAGTCATTTGCATTCTAAGGTCGAAGAAACGGCGATTAGCGAAAGAAACTCTTCGTTTGATTTCTGATGATATGTCATTATCAGAGCGAGGTACAAATGAGGTATGTATGAATGTATTGTGACATTCTGTTCAATTTTCGAAAATTATTATGCCTCTTGTGTTGACTAGAGAGTTTCACTCACTGTCCTCAAGTATGATGTTCACAAAGTTACATGGCAGTGCACCACCTTGCCTAAATATATTTTTGATTATCAAATCAAGGTCAGTTCTCTGTTCCTTCTCCATCGTCATTTTACACAAGCTGACGAGTTTGGCAGCGATACCAAGGCTGGACATTCTGTCATATGGGGCGTTAAAATTAACGTTGCGTATCGGTGTGGACAGGATATGCTGTAAAATGTAATCGTTTGTAGACTTACTCGGACTAAAACTGATAAAACTGATACGGGCTAATTTGATTGTTTATAAGTGGTTTCATTCACTCACACATGAGACTGATGCCGCTATAACTGGCGCAGTTATGAGGGTTCTCTTTTTTGTGGATCGACTATCGGTGCTAAGTTCCTATTTTTTAGGCATGCTTTTACAGACCAAATTTTTTAAACGAGTTGGTGCAAGTTCCCTCGCACGTCATCTCAAGCGGCTCTGTTGTTTTGCATATATTTCTATCCTCACTTTATTTTGGTCGTTGGACAGATCTCATGACTTTCACTATTCGTGTTTAAAGGTTAATTTTGATTGACAG
Source organism: Volucella bombylans (assembly GCA_949129095.1). Lineage (NCBI taxonomy): Eukaryota > Metazoa > Arthropoda > Insecta > Diptera > Syrphidae > Volucella > Volucella bombylans. The sequence continues at coordinate 82,827,734 of OX422140.1, forward strand.
AAGTGGTCAAACTATACTCTACTACTAAATTCTCTTATTCATGTTTTCAGGCCCCTGTTCGGGCCCTGTTGCCATGACACATTCATTTGGGGGTGGCCGTGGTGTAGTGGTAGTAGCAAACGCTTCTCACTCGGAGGGTCCAGTTTCGAATCCTGCCCATGGCAAGTCAGTTTTTCATTGTGTAATTGGAACTCAGACAGAAAAATTCTGCGTGTGAAGGCATAACACTGACACGTAGATTTGGCTGTTGTAGAGTTTCAAGCACAGAAAAGAAAAATACTGTGATATACCTCGAATCACTCTGAGTGAAGAAAAAACTCTACGTCCTATTCCGACTCCCACCCCTGGAGAGCAAACATAGAAACCAAACACACCTGAGTTTCAAACCATTACAAAAATAATTTTCCTTTCTCCTCCTTCTATCTTTCCGCCCTCGCCCTGGCAACTGTAAAAGGGTATCTAACCCCTTATGCGCGCGTAAATTATAAAAAAAAAAATTTACTTTTTGGTAAAATTTCCGAACATTGTTCCTAGACTTGCATCTATTTAGTGGATCACGCGCTTCTCAAATCCTCTCTTTTTCCTACGGAGAAGACGATGAATTCCTCCTTATTTAGCTCGCAGATCTCATGGCCCACTCCCATTCTTCTTTCCAGTTCCGCTTCATAGACAATATGTTTCCCTACGTCTGCTTGGCTTCTTTCTTCACAAAACCATAGGCGTCGTAGAGGTGGTCGGGCGAACATAACACGTCGTTAGTGGAGTTTTTGATTGCTTCTTGGCATCGAAACTGCCCCGCTTCAGACTTGATATTGGTTTCATAGGATATTCTGAAAGATCGTGGGATACGCGATCGGTGGTTTGTTGCGAAGCACAGTATTTCCTCGTTATTGTGGTGTTTGAAATATGTCAATTTTGCTGACGGTTTGATGATCAGGTAACCGCCATATCTCCTTGTCGATATTATGGCGTGGAAATCGTATGCTAGCTATAGTGATGTTTTGCTCCCCGCCAAAATCAATCAGCCTTAGTCCATTTACAGATGTGGTGTCGTACAATCTATGCCTTCGGCTACCAATTAAAACCTCTCTTTCCAATTTGGCGTTGATATTATCTAAGAAGATCTTAACGTCATATTTCGAAAATTGTTCGTAAATTTTGTCGGGGACCTCGAAGCCACATTTTTTGGCAGCATCGTCAGGCTAATGTTGTCGAACGGAGCCTTGGTGCATATTGTTCAAAGTCACTCGCTTAGCTGTCGAAAATTCAAGACTTCTAGCCTAAGTCCGGCGTTTGGAATAAACAAGCTCTGTTTGTTTTCTCTCTAGTAATCGACGTAGTAAAGGTCGTAGTTTTTCAACCCTCCTTTATAGCAGTGATATCTCCTTTATAGCAGTTATAGGCCTCCACTTATTGTTGGGTTGCAAGCGCAACACTGGAAAGACGCAAACTAACCACAGCCATCAAAAAGAGCAAAACAACCTGCGTCTCTGTCAAGAATTGAAAATACTGAGGTCTATAGTAGGGCATCAATGTACAACATCGTAAGAGATGTCAGTCCAGGGGAAAAACCACTAATCACACTGTAGGAGTTGCTAAGGGCATGGGGCGGAGATAGGTGACAGCAAAGCCCCTGGAACTGACAGCATCCCGAATAAATTAATAAAACCGGCTGTCAAAAATAGACTAGACCTCTTCATAGCAATAATGCAAAAGTGTGTAGAAGAAGTAGTCTTTTCCGAAAGATTGAAAAGGAGCCCTCTCAGAAAACCAATTTGGCTTCAGAAAAGAGCATTCAAATTTGAATGCTATGCGAGCGGTGGTCGATATTGTAAAGTGTGCCATCGAGGGAGATACATAGATCTACGGCACAAAGGAGTACTGTGCAGTAGTTATGCTGGATAGTAAAAACGCTTTTAACTCTGCCAGCTGGTTATCTATTAGAAGGACACCTGCTAGGATGAACATATTTGTTGAGGATAGTGATGAATTACAATATTTCAAAAACTGGAAGCTGAGGTATAATTTGGGTAAAATAATTTGGCAAAATACTACAAAGTCACTGCAGGAGTCCACAGGGGTCCCTAGTGATCAGTCCTAGGGCCACTGTGATCGAATATAACGTATGACGGAGTCTTACGTCTACCACTGCCCAGGAGAGTAACGATAATTGGATTCACCGACGATAATGCCGTCGTGAAAGTAACCATGTTGGCTTTTTATACTTTCTTATTCTCGTCGTGTTCGGACGTGTTTTGGTTTTGCTCCACCGCATTAAACTTTTAAATATTATTTATTTCTTCCCCTTCCATATCTCTACTTCTGATATCAGTTTCGCGACATTATTACATTACCCCAAGTGCTGACTGTCTCTTTGGTTTGTTTTGTTTTTTGGCTGACCTCAATCTTTCGCGCTCAATAACTGCCGCGTTGCCACTTCTGATATCGGTTCCGCATATATTTAGTGCATTACCCCCAAGTGTTGACCAATTTTCCGATTTTGCTGAATTTCACTTGCAGTGCATAACAGTGCGTAAAGTTCATTGTTTACCTTTTTGTTTACATTTGATAAATTTGCGATGTCTTGCGGAATCAAACTGTCCAATCTTTGATGTCAATGCTGACTTTCTTACTTGTAAGGGCTTCTGTGGAAAATCATTCCATGCAATTTGTGTCGGATTACAACCTCCTATTCTTTTGTGATGAGTGCAAGATAATCTCGATTTCGCACGTGTTGCTTGCTATAAAGTGCCTCAGTGACTCTAATGACTCATTCCAAAAAAATCTCACAAAAAAGATAACGACGAATCAGTCCAACTTAGAAAGTAGTGTCAGTTATGCTGATGAATTAGGCAACTCGATTCTGTCCTCAACCGATATAATTAAGTCCAAGCTTACCAACATCGATAAACAATCTGCAAGTCTGGTCGAGATGAAAACTGCGATCAATGATCTCAAAGCAGTTTGTTCCGCCCAAAACATCTGTAACCTTAAATTGTGCGAATCGATAAACAACCTGCGTGAAGATCTTGAGACTTATTTTCAATCCACCTCAAAGAAACAACCATCTCTAATGCAGCCTGATCCAATGCTCGAAGTAATGTTTGACAGAATCAACGGTGTTGGTGACGATCTAGCTGCAGCCCAATCAACAATTTTCGATATTGAGAATCATATCGAAACGGTAAGCAGCAAAATTGACGATTTACGATTCCACACACAACACCATCAGAATGTCCACTACAATACATCAATTTTGGCTGAATTACTGGAAACCGAAGTCGACCCATTTTTACCACCACCTCCTCGTCCACCACGGTTAATTATATCTACAAATTCTCCCGCTGCCACTTTAATCCTTGAGACCGAAACTGTTTTACTGTCAACTCCTCCCGTTGACGCCCCACGCAAGCTAATCAAACATTTTGGTACTATTTGGACACCTTCCGAATGGAGGCATTTTCGTACTATTTGGACACCTTCATCAAAGGCACCCCCGCAAACGCTGATATTTCTTGGATTACGAAATTCTTCGCAGACAAATACGGCATCACCATCAGCAAATGTGAAATGTTCCTGCCATCTCACCACAAAGGTAATCGAAGCTTTAAATTCGACTTCTCTACTAGATACGAATGGTTATTTAAAAACCCTGCGGATACTAATTTCAACGTTGGACAGATGCTCATCTGTAAATGGATCGAAACACCTACCAAGAAACAGGATAAAACGAAGCTTAAATCTAAGTTACCTAATCCCGATTCCAACTCCCATCCCAAACTGGACTCTAATAAAATACAGAAACCCGTCCCAAACCGTAGCAAACCTGACTCTGTACCGAAAACCGTTTCCAACTCCCGTTCCAAATCTGACTCTAATTGGAGATCTACTCACATCCCGAACCAACTTCATCGGTCCTCTAATTATATTGCACCTGCAGCCTCCGTTCCACCCAAGCCACCGCGTTAACTCGTCTCTTTCAAATTAGCACCAACCGCTCACAATAACCCCTCTGAAATACCTAACCCCTCAGCACGTTCCCCCACTAGCACTTCTTTTCCTAATTTTGACCTTAAAACCGGAGCTAAATATCCCAATTTCGTTAGGTCCCATATTATAAATCCCTCACCTGAACATGTGTCTACTGCCCCTTCAATCACCCCTGCAGCGCCTTCAAAATCTTCGTTCAACTGCCCCATTTTTGACCCCCTTCTGCCTCCCACAGTTAAAATAACCCAACAAACTTTTGGCACAACAGAATGTCGTTATGCACTTTCTAGGCTTAGAGAAAAAAAGAGACGTACGAGAATATACGTCTCCTTCTAGCGTATCTGCATGACAAATCAGACTCAGTTTGTTATGAGGGGAAAACTAAAACAAGCGTCATGGTCTCAATACAGCAGGAAGCTCTCCTTACTGGCCTTACAAGTCTAAGGAACTTATATATCAAGTTCCACGAGATTTTTAATATGTCTCCGCAAAAAGTCTCAGACGACCTTGCTGCTTTCGGTAACTATGTGCACTCAAAAAGGATCTACACCTCCAACGGAGCAGAGCTGACAACGACAAATTTTTTCGTCCCTAACGTGCTACCATCCACTCCTACGCCCTCTCGTAATGACCTTCCTCTTACCTTTTACTATCAAAACGTAAGAGGACTGCACTCTAAGACCCGTGCCGTCTTGCGCCAATCGCACGCTCTCCGATTTGAGGTCTACGCTCTGACCGAAACTAATCTAATTCCCGATATAAAGAATCAGGAATTATTCCCACCTAGTTTCAATGTTTTTCGAGACGACGATCTTATCCGTCCAAATGATGATGCTCCGTGTCGAGGTGTCCTATTGGCCGTCCGCAATGACCTAAACTCTTCACCAATCGCTGTTTCTACTTCCTCTAAGCTTGACTACGTTTCAATAAAGATAACACTTCCCTGCAAGTCCCTGTACATTATGTGTTTTTACATCTTACCGGCCCAACCAATCGAATGCTACCAACTCGCTATCGATGCAATTGATCAAATAATTAACTTATTTGATCCTCTCGATGATATCATCGTATTCGGCGATTTCCTCAGCTGCACTGGACTCAATCAGATGATGAATCGTTTTTTTATCGCTAACCCTATCTCGAGTAAAGAATGTCTCTTCTTGGATGAGCTCACAGACTCTAGCTTATGCCGAGTTAGTGGAGTCTCCAACTATATGGGTAGGCAATTAGACCTCATTTTCACCACTGACCCCGTAACCTCCTCTGTCTCGCTCCGTTCTCTTTCACTATCGACCATTGATAACTTTCACCCACCACTTCTTCTTTCTCTGTTCTACCACTTTCCTTTCCGCCCCATAAAGCGAATTTCCGCAAAATTAACGCATATCTTAGTAAGTGTTCTTTTGATTTCGCCAATATACCCCTAAAAAGTGCTCTCTCTATTTTCTACAGAGAATTATTCAATTCTATTTCTCTCTATGTCCCCTTTTCGCTTAATAGGATCTCTTCTACGAGCCCCCGTGGTATAATCGTAAACTTCGCTCTTTACGTAACAAAAGAAACAAATTATGGGCAGTTTTCCTCCGATCCAACTCTTTTGCTGACTATTCAAACTATCTCGGGTCATACCTTCAATTCGCCCAGCTCTATAAGTTTCTCTATCAGCGATACCTTGATAGTGCGCAATCAAGACTTATAAATGATCCTAAGTTTTTCTACCAATTCGTTAACTACAAAAAAAAGTTTCCCTCCATCCCTCTCATACGAAAACATATCATCAACCGATCCGCATACCATAGCCAACTTTTTGCTGCTTTCTTTAAGCAATCTTTTTTCGATAATTCCTTCGTACCGGATCCCTCTTATTTCAAATACCTACTTAACTTCCCCATTGGCCCCACTATTTTTCAAAGCTTTGATCATACAGTAATAGAAAACAAATTACAACTTAATGATGAACACTTACCCGGCCCAGATGGCCTTCCATCCATATTTCTTAAAAAGTGTTCCTCAACTCTTTCCCGCCCCCTTGAAAATCTCTTCCGATTATCGCTCTCTCAAGGTAAATTTCCACAGATATGGAAGTCCTCTATCATAGCACCCATACACAAAAAGGGATTAAAGAGCGAAGTCGCTAATTACCACCCTATAGCTAAACTTTCTCATATGCCCAAACTCCTCGAAAGCATTTTGCATAGAGCCTTAAGCTTCCAGTGTAAATCTTTTATTTCCGCCAATCAACACGGCTTTCTGAAGGGTAGATAATTTCTAAAGCAAACTCATCACTCGGCTTCGTTAAAAGATGGTCCAAAGAATTCTGCAACCCGTACTTTACCAGATCACTATAAATCACTTACGTTCGCCCCCTTCTCGAGTACGCTAGCCAAGCGTGGTGTCCCTTCCAACAAATTCATGTATCTCGTATTGAGAGGATCCAGCGTCGTTTTCTTCGATTTGCTCTTCGAGGTCTACCTTGGAACGATCCTCTAATCTTACCTCCCTATCGAGACCGTCTCAAACTCATTAACCTGAATACCCTTGAGAAAGAAGGGACGCAGCAGACACTCTGTTCATTCACCGACTCCTCTCAGGCTCCGTCGATTGCATGCCTCTTTGCAACTCCATTTTCTTTAACACTAACCCTCGTAATCTACGTTCCACCCGTCTCTTTTATCTACCTATACACCGCACCACATATGGCTCTAACGAACCAATCTCCCGAAGTAAGGTAAACTCGAACCTTTCCGTTTTCGATTTTAATCGCAGCACACTTTCCCCCAAATTCGATCTCCTTCACCATCCTTATCTTTAAGCCCTAGTACTAATAGCTAAACCTCATTTTATTAGTTTAAGTCTTAGTTTTTAAGCTTGTATTAAGCAAAATAAATGAGGGCGTTAGCCCCCACCAAAATTATCTTCGCCTAACTGGAGCTAGCCGATCATAAAACCGAAACAGTTCTCATAACAGGTCGGAAAACCAAAGAATTCACGAATTTTTAAATCGATAACCAAACCACCACATGCAAAGAAACAATTAAGTACCTAGGAGTGATGTTGGACAACAAACTGCAGTATAAAAAGCACTCGAGTTATATATGTGAAAATTCCTCGAAAGTACAGGCAGCTATGTTGCAAATATCGGTGGACCTGGATGTACTAGAAGAATTCTACTTCCCAGAGTAACAACATCAATCCTTCTGCATGCCGCCGCAGTCTGGGTATAGGAACTAAGAACGAAGAAGTTTAATAGAGATTTTCGTCAAAATACCGAACCTGTGCGCTTCCGGCAATTAGCGGTTTTCAAACCATCTCATGCGACGTCTCCTCTGTTATAGCTGGCGTGGTCCCCATTGACATCATTGCAGATGGACGCTCAGAATATATAACAATAGAAAAATAGTGAGTCAGCACGATGCCAAAATAATATTTAATGTATTTGGCAGGCTCTTTGGACCAATACATCAAAAGACAGATGGACGTTTACATTAAAACCGACTGTCCAAAAGTGGATAAATCGTTGACAAGGGGACTGCAACTACCACTTAACGTGTTTGTCCATAGTGTTCAAATCAGGAGGAAGACATAGATCATGCAATATTTCATATTTCAACTATACCCACAGTTAGTAATTGACCAAATGTTGCGATCAGAATTGGATTCATTCATGACAAACGTCCAAACGAGCTGAGAAGGATCGAGAGATTGTTTACCAGCCCCACGAGTTAATAGCTAACGGCAGCCCCGCGGGGAGAGTAGTTGAAGTGTGTAGAGTGTGGTTTAGTACGTATTCCTGGAATCCAGCAATTGTGCTTGCAGGTAGCCCGGGCTACTAATATCTTTGAAGATTATACACCCTTTGGCGCAAAAAAAAAAAAAAATACAATTTCATCTTAAACTTCCATGACTAAAGTCAATGAACCCTACAACATTTTAAATGTGATTGGAAATTTTCTTTAATATTGTACCTAACTTTAGTACATGTCTTCCAAAACCACTATCAGTGCTCGTTGTGCCCGTATGCATAGTCAGATTGGGTACTGCTTTGGGAAATGAATTACTCATCGCGTATATACCTGTACGTCAAAACTATGCCTCCAGTCTCATCATTTACATTTTATATACATACTCGTATTAAATGTCAGAAACTACAAGCTCCTATTTAAAGTAAACCATTAAAATTATCTTAATTTCATTCCCTTAAGATGACAAAGGACACCATCCTTAGATCCTTAAAATAAGATTTATGTTCCCAGCATATGACGCAACATGATAAATGAGCAAGAACAAAATGTTAACGTTGTTAGGAGAAATATCATATATGTCCTATAGTAAGATCATAACCAAAATGTCCTTTGACTTCCTGTTCGGACTCACTGAGGTGAGTCTTTGTTTTCTTTTTTTTTTGTTGTATTTTTTGGTCATGTCAATCTTATTGCCATTACCAGAGACATGGAGAACAAAATCAGTGGGATACGTTCTCCATTATACATGTACCTATACAATCTATGTATACGAATAGGTTGTTGGGAATAGGAAAAACCATATATCATAGTAATGGAAGAAAGTCTTTTATAGGTTATCATTAATTTCCTGTGACGATGATAGTCCTGGCAATCAACTCAACTCAACTTGAGATAATAATGAACTTGTGCGGAAAATATTTCCCTACTATGGCGATATCTATGAATTGTGTTATATTGTAAAATTTATCTAAGATCTAAGAACCTGCAATGGAGGATATTATGATTTTCTTAACATCTGACTATGATGAGTAATAAGAGACATTTGTAAGCTCTTGACAGAGGAAATAGCTATGTATCTTTTATGAGAGGTTAAAGATAGATATGATGTGCACCCACTGATTTATTGGTAAAGAGAACAACTAAATGACAGTTTTTCGGAAAGGTAAGTGCCATGAAACAGAGGTTGTTTTAAGTAACGTAGTTGGCTATCACTTTGAGGAAAACGAGTGTTTTGCAGCAGAGTAGTACATATCGTAGATGTGATGATTAGAGATAGCCATTTATTAGTGTTGAATTAATATCATAAGATACTGCGACTTTTCGTTAATACTACGCATCATCAAGATAAGATATGCATCCCCTCATACCGATCCCTGAATACTGTTGGGCGCAATAGAATATTAAAATATGCATACACATCTATGGTTTGTCAGGAAACCGAAACTAACTTAGCCAGTTTAACGAATACAATGCGATTAGCTATAGACAGTTTGTTATTGAAATCAAAGCGGTCTTCTTCTATACCAGATCATGTGGCTACTAACGATACTCGTACTATCGACTGACTTATACTGACCTCATTTCCAAATATGCATCCAACGAAACTGGTTAACCCCGAATTGTTGTAATACGGAAATATTTAATAAATTTCGATCACTAGTCCGTATTGAATTTTTGAATACTCATCGGCTTAAGACTGGGCTTTAATAAATTACTATTTTTACTTAGGCGATCCGGGATAGTCCGAATCCTCAGCCAATATCTAATCGAATCGGTCTTCTGCTGATTGACTCTAGTTTAGGACTTCTATGTCACCATTACATTGTGAACGTCACCAAAGTCGGCGACTTGCTCTGTTACATTGACCTGGTGGGTTGAATTCAAAAAACATGCGTAGCCTATTTCCCCCACATATCCCACTTATTTAAGGCGGCTTATTCGCAACCTCTTGACAAGGTCGATATTTCTGGGCGGAATACATCAACGAATGCGATTAAATGTCTCAAAGAACCTTTCTTTCAAATATCCAAGCAGCAGACTCTAGTTGTGGTGTTCTCCATTCTTACGAACTGAAATGCAAATGGAGAGATTCCATTTACCGGGCCTGTGGTGAGAGAAATGAAACAAAGAATTAGTCCACTGTGTTCCTTGTATGTTTTTCTGTTTTACTTTCGTGGTGTATTTCTAAGTCAATGATGATGATGTAGACTCCTGTTGCTGGTAGCCCGTCAGAGTAAGTAGCTTTGTTTGCCTTGAATATGGATACATATTCCTATCTTCACTTAACTTTGGTAAGGTGAGCGAAAGTTGTGGCTCATGTAACCTGGTGTCATTGGATTGTTCTGACTAGTATACATTTTTTCTTCATCATTGTTAAATAATCTACAGAAATTATTTTGCTTATAAACTCAGCACAGACCGTTTTCTTTGTCCGGAAATGCTCAAATGATGTAAGAAATACTTTTCCCCTTCATTCATCCTCCAAAAATTGGAGTACAATAAACACATCTGGTCAAGTACGCCTAAAACATCTCTGCACCTGCTTGATAAGACTCAAAATAAATGCAATAAAACTCATAGGTGATGCTAACATCACCCAGTCAATGGACATACTCGAACGTTATTACCACCATCAGTGCTCCATTGAAATCGCTAGTAGCATTCCGCTCCTTCAAACCTTTATCAGTAACACCCATCTCGCTATGAATGCTCATTAGTATACCCTCAAGCCCACTTTTGGACGTACTCTGACGTATCGTGTTTCGTTCCTAAGCTGAAAAACTCGGTTGTGGAATGCTCTGCCGAGTTCTCTATTTCCTAGTCATTATAATATTCAGACATTTAAAACCAACGTACATCGATACCTATCTTTCTTTCCTTCCTAATTTTCCTGTGCCAACGCTGTTTGCAAACATTTTAAAGGGTACTTTAGCACCTTGGGCGCACGCTACTTTAAAAACAAAAATAAAAAATTTAAAAAATATGTAGTGTTCGTATTTTCTAGAGTACTTACATATATCTACTAGACTATCTTGATTCGGTAGATGATGTTTTCCCACTTCGGTTTACGCCCAAAGAACCTCAGATGTATTTGACCTTTTCGGTTACGAGCTTTGGAAATGAAAAACAGATAATGACTTTCGCATACAAAAGTGTGTTTTGTGGACCCCTAACAGAATAAGAAAATGGACAACTATGACAGTTAATAAATTGTTTATTTTAGACAGAATAAACGGCGCATACTTTGTCTTCAGAGAAAGATATACTGAACCTTAGGCAACTTTGAACTCGAACACAGTAGATACACTTATTTACATACTTGCTTAGTTACTTAGAAGGCCCTACAGTCCGGGATTGACTCGGGCCTCAGCTAACATGCCTCTCCAGCTAACGCGATCTTTTGCCCGCTACTTCCAGTTGCGTACACAAAGTTGTCTGGGGTACCCCTCCACATGTATTCGCCACCTAAGATGAGGTCGTCCTACAGCATTGTCCCTCTGAGTTGGAGTCAAAAATTTCCCTGGCTGGGACGCTGGTGTTCATACGCTCAAGGTGACCTAGCCATCTAAGCCAGGTTATCCGAGATTTTTTGACGAGGTTGGCAGCCCGCACTATTCATTGTTGAAAGGTCGAATCTATTCTCCATCGATGCAAACGTAAATAACCAAAGGAACATTTGTCCCTAAGCGCTCTATAGAATTTTCATCCGCTTTCGACAGCGTCCAAGCTTCTGCGCTTTAAAACAAGACTGAGATGATTAGTGTTTTATATTTATTATGTTTAATATGTTTTAATACTCAATTACCTTCTAAGCCCAAAGAAGCAGCAAGAGTAATTCTTCGCATGATTTCCACGCTGGTGTCGTTGTCGGAGTTGATAGCGCAATCGAGTAGATAAAATCTCTTACTATCTAAAAATTGGAAGTACCTATAGTGAGGTTTTGTCTAATTCTTCGATACTGTGTGTCGCTTCTTATTGACAGAATATATTTGGTTTTGCACTGATTTATCGCTTAACCCATTTCGACATCGTCCGTTTCAATACTAGGGTAACATTCATTATTAGACAACGTCATTAAAGGGCAAAGCCTTGATAATTGGACGGGGGCCCAAGATTATGGCATGCACTTTTCAAACCATCTGAAAAATGATTTAATCTATGCTTTCAACAAAGTCATTTCCAGTAGCTTTGAATACCTCCGCCGGTAAGCCGCCTGGTCCAGCTGATTTGTTGGATTTCAGCTTAGATATTCCTATCCTTCCTTCATTTTGGTCAGTTGGACTGAAGTTTTGGCTGTCATCGTCTGAGTTAAATGGTCTAATCAGCCTGAAAGAGGAATGTTGGGCCTCTTCGCGGTTACACAGTCTGCAGAAAAAGTTTTTCCATATTTTTAGTACCGCATGTGATGCTACTATAATGCTTCCTTCTCCATCTCTCCAGGCCTCTGTACGGGTCTTCTTGCCTTGGCTAGTACGTTATTCCTCAACATCTTCGATCGCACGCTAATCGTCCTATATTTTCTTCTTCTAAAGAAGCCAACATTCTTTCCGTCTCTTCTTGATTTAACGTTTGATGATCTGGAGACCGCCGTATCTATTACAATTTTAACTTCGGACATTACTCTTATATCTTGTCAAGGAACTCGTAGAAATATTCTTTGATGGCATTGTCCTTGGCTTGTCGGAATTTCAAGATTTCTTGCCTAAATTTGCCGCGGCAAATCCGCATCCGAATAATCGCTGTTTCTATTCCTTATAGCAATCACCATAGTACTAGGAGGGCCATAATGTATGACCCTATTGGAAAGTACCTCTCGTTCGATCGCAAATATCGCTGCTGTGGTTTAACAGACCCCTCGACATCGACCAGACGAAGTGGCACGCTATTGGTCATTCCACGTACGTCTCTGTGGCGCATTTTAGTGAAAGACTTAAAGATGTTTCCTTACAAAGTGCAGGTAGTCCATCAGCTGAAGGGGGTTGTCCCTGAATAGCATCTAACCTATGGTTTCGCCCTGCTGGAACCCAACACTGGAGGAGTAATTGAAAATTTTTGTTTTTAGAACGACGAGGGGGTCATGATATGGTCCCTATCTCTACATAGTAAGCACATCACAACACTTAACGCCCTCAACTTTACAGACTAAGAATACAAATCATTATCAAGGAACACTTTGTTGCTGTGCAAATGTATAAATTATAGATTATTACATATATACGGACATCTTCTTTTTTTATCGCTTCTTTCTATGACATAAGAAAGATATCTCTCCACCTTTTGAAAAAACAAACTATGTCAATTGCCTATGAAATATATTATATAGAAGGTAGTCAAGCAATAAAGAAGTATTTTGCAAATTAATTTTTTTTCTATCAACCGTTGAGCACTACAGAGCCATGACCAATGAATTTTTCATTCCTCAATTGGATGAATTGGGGCTGGAGGACATGTGGTTCCAGCAGGACGGAGCAGCGGTACATACTGCATGAGCCACAATCGACATTCTAAAGCAGGTACTTCACGATTGTTTGATATCGCGTTTTGGCAATTAGTGATAGTCCGTAAGATCATCCGATTTGATCGCCTTAGACCTTTTTCTAGGGGGTTATTTAAAGTCACCTGTTTATGTGAACAAGTCATAAACTCTGGGATCCTCAAGGAGAACCTATAGCCCGAAGTTCTGAAGAACGGGATAGAAAATTCCATAAAAGGAGCCCAAATGGTAATTAACATGGATGCACAAATCAACATTTAAAAAAAACCCATTATTGTTTTTTTTCTATTCCAAAGGTATAACCTAGGAAAATAGGATCATATCTACATTATGACCCACCTTGTATTTATCACAGTTTTTCATCCTCCTTATGTGCGGTGTAGAGTAGTATTATGCTACTGGCAGAGCATGGCCTTGCCATTTTTTCTGTCTGCAAGGACTTTTAATTCAATATATTTTATTGTCTATCATTTTAGCCTCCATATTCTGTTGAAAATATGACCAGATAAGAACGATCTGAAAAAAAATTAAATAAAACCACAACATGGCTTGATTTTGAAGCTACGTTCATGCCATTATATGAGGAATAGCACATCATACAAACGGCCGCCCGTACATCGATATATCTGACCACAGAAAGTCGGTTTTCATCGCTGTATACCTGAGACCATTGACGGTAAAGTTGTCTCGTTCTTCATTTCGAAAGAAATAAGGTCCGATGATGCCGCCATGATATAAACCGCACCAAACAGTCAATCTTTGTGGATTCATTGATACTTGGCCGAACACTTGTGGATTGTGTTCACTCCAATAATGACAATTTTGCTTATTGACACAGCTGCTGAACCAAAAATGATTCGTGAAGATGATTTTTTGGCCAATTAGCGAACTTACGGCGTTGTCTATGGTCGCCCGGCTTCAATTTTTGCGTTAGCACAATTTATACGGATGTAGGCTCAAATCCAACCACAAAATATTGCGGGTTGACTCTGCCAGTGCCCAATTCACCTGTTCGGCGCCGAATTAACATTTCTGGGTCTTCTTTAATACTGACCGCTACGGCGGCTATATTTTCTTCATTTCGCACCAATCTCTATGTGCTTGGTGGCTTAAGATCCAAAAGAGTATACTCACGCTCAAACTTTTCCAGTGCGACGATGAATTGCCTGCACGCTGATTCCATGATGACGACCAACCTCACGACGAAATTCACGTTGCGTATTTACAACTGAGCGGGAATTTTGATAATATTTTTTAATAATTTCCGCACGATCGGCAATAATAAAACAATGCATGATGAAATGGCAAGCTTACTCAATATTTTAACAGCTGGATGTCATTAGTAATTTTGACAGCTGCTGAAACATAAGAATTGGGAAAACTATCATTGCTATCTGGTCACCCTATATAATGTAACACTGATTTTTTTATTGATAAAAGCATAGACAACTTCATGATTTCCAGTCATTGATTTACTTCAATTTTTTTCAATTCTGAAGTTTTGCAATTTTGTTTTGGCAACTTCTCTGTCAGCTCAATTGCTGAGTGTTTCAAAAGGTACGTTTGCTTCAACAACCTCACAATTAGGTTTTGAGGAGTTTTAGTCAAAAACTTGAGGGATTTCAAAAACTAAAAAATGGGAAAGTTTCTGTTTTCGGTTTAGGTTACGAGAGTTTTTGATGCGGTATCAAAAGGGAATACGGAGGAGCTTGGCAAATCTGTCAAGTGCACATCTGTATGTACATATATGTGGAGCATTGACATGCCATGACATAGACATAATCCACGGAAGCAAGAAAAAGCAGTTCAGAATCTGAACTTTGGTCTTACTAAATGTTTGAATTAAAATATCCTTACAGGAAATGCTTGTGAAATTCGCTGATGAAATTCTGATTTGCAGCTATTGCATAGGAACATCCGAAAACTTAACAGGTAAACAGGTCATCTAAGACAAATTTTAACTCAAAATTGGAGTCTTCACATATAGCAGCATGAACAATGTAAAAATTTCGGATTTCGAAGACTTCCTATCATAAAGGCTCTTGCGAAAAGATGGAAACACCCGAAGAAACCAAGTAGGCTAGTTTAAGTTCTCAAAACGGGGGAATAACGCAGATTGAAAACATTCAAAATTCTGATGGCACCTACACTGAATAGAAAGCAGAGGCTCACTGCCTCATACACGAAACTCACCTGTTAAGAACCAGCTCTACTCTCTGAAACTACAAGTGAACTAATTAGCAGAACCAGCAATAGCTGGTATCTGTCATCAGTTCTGTTAGTTCTGATAACGTATGAGGCCATGAAATATAATTTTACATCATTCGCTTGTTTAAAGCATCCTAATATTGATGACATATACCCGGTAATGCTACAAAAAGTTGTAGGCCAGCTGCTGGAAAATCTGAGGAAAATACTGAATGAGGAAAATGTGCAGGCGCGATCTTTGACCAACGCTAAAGATTCCGCAAGACAACGCTTCAAAAAGAACTGAGGGCGTACACTCCAAGAAGGACTTTTTATTAACATGGACATTGATTTTAACAACGCAAATTTCGAGGGCATGTGTGACTAGACCAGTGACTATACGACGTCTACACGCAAACAATGTGCAGTTATTATCTGTTGGATCATGTCTTGCAACTATTTGCTCTGAAGCGCAGGCAGCGGTAGACGAAATTGAAGACTAATGCACTAAATATGGTTTTTTAGTCAATCCTTTCAAAACTGAGTTTGGTTCCCTTTACGCGAAGGAGGAAGCTGACGTGAGCTGGATTTCAAACTTCCTTTGGACATATACCATGCAACTGATGAGGGTCTTTTCGATTTACGTGGCTATGATAACACCAATTATATCCTTGCGTCGGTTGCTTAGTGAAACAAGTGTTCACGTAAATACGTCGCTGCTACTTTTACCTTACACCAACAACTGGTTTGTCTCGGGTGCATGGGTTTCTTTCCTTGCACGTTTGGCTTTACTTTAGATGCACATA
Organism: Volucella bombylans; assembly: GCA_949129095.1. Lineage (NCBI taxonomy): Eukaryota > Metazoa > Arthropoda > Insecta > Diptera > Syrphidae > Volucella > Volucella bombylans. The sequence continues at coordinate 82,843,954 of OX422140.1, forward strand.
TGTGTCACCCTGCGCTTTAATATTCACTTCGCTTCCATTTAAAATCAAATAGTCTCTAGTATAATACGGATTCGAGTTGTGATTACCTTTCGCGACTTATGTAAACGTCAGCTTCCCCAGTAAATAAGTATGACACGTTTCTGTTGGAAGCAACAAAAATTGAAAACGTAATATTTCACTTCTTGTTAGTAAAACTGACATTTGTCTTCCAAGGGGACATGTACTCAACACTGATGGCATTGATGACAAACTGTGCTTTGAGCCATGCTGAACGCTATCATGACTTCCATGCTAGTTCTAGATTGCAAGGCTCGTGTCAGATGACTGAATTTAGTGAGTGGTGTTTAGAGCCCAGGTCATATTGGAATCGCAGAAAATGAGATCGCTGATGTACTTGATATGGAAGACGAGTTTCTCAGTACTCTTAACAACTATATGCATATACTCGGCAAGAACCCCAATCGACTGTGACTGTAGCGCCTCTAAATGTGGCATGAGCCCGATTAATCTGAATAACTTGTTTGGTATTCTTGATATTTCGAACTGACAAAGTCAGTGGCTTTTATTGGTATCCTTCGCTCCGCGAAACTTTATTTACGATATACTCTTGTAGCTTTTAGGACGGATGCCAACGTTTCTTTGGTGTTAGAGTGTAGTTTTACTTCCCACCAAAGCATTAATGAACCGTAGTGCAGGACTAAGTGGAAGCATTTAGTCTTCTGACACCAATTGAGTGAGATTGGGTTTTCGCCCGAATCATGGAGTATGATTTACAATACGCGGAGTATTTACAGGATAATACAAAGCTTCAATTAATTTTGTTCATATATTTATTGTTTTTTGGAATTGAACCATGATAAGTGTAGTAAAATACTCGTACATGCCATTTACAATTCTCTATAAAAAAAAAAAACGAATAAAGCATTAGATTCATGGTAAATTTATTCAGAAAATAACTCTAACAATACGTAAATATGCGATTGATATTCTATTTGATCACAGACACATGTCAACCAATGCCTAACGTCCTTAATTGTTAATCCCCCTCTTCCAACCGATCCAAATCAGGGATTCGTTCGCCCAGGACAAGGTGTTGCTATTTTGGGTAAATATTATCATAGTTCTGTTAAATCATCGTTGCGTAGATCAAAAACTAACAACCTGTACAACCAAAGTGATTTGTTTTGACACCCAATTGATTGTAATCCCTGGGAATGAGTTTCTAATATTTTATTGTGTGTGGATAAATCACATCGGATAAATGCTCTCACACGCACCATAAAATTTATGACATGCAAAATTTTTTTAATGGCTACACATTAATTAAGCACGCAACATTGTATGCTGTATATTGTATGGTTTGGAGTCTTCAGCAACGGGCCTAACCCGGAAACCTAAATGTTAATAGGGGTCATAGTCGTTGAATATTTATTATGATTACGAGTATGTTCTGGTTTGCTCTATTCACAGGATATGAAAGAATAACATGCATACTTTTTGGATTAATCGAAGAATTATTACTTACTCAGTTCAGGTTGGCTGGTATTAACATTTTTTTTCATATTTTCTACTATCTTCGATAGAGATAAGGAAGAAGTATTTTGTGCATCAACTTTAAAAACTGTGGACAATATTGCTGATTTGCTTGGTAGGTAAGAGTTAATTTTATTTGAGGAATTCATCTATTTCTTGAACGCAGTTGAAGTAGATACTCGTACTTTACCTCTATTACTGGTCCTGCTGGGAAGTTACAAATATTTTGTAGCTGTGTTGAAAAGCATGGAGTTTAAATGAGTAGATAAAGAACATAAAGATAAACTACTCGTACAATGCAAGGCGCACTGTCGTGGCATATATCTTTACAGGATTTTTAAAGTGGACTTTTAATGATAAACAACATGACATAGTCTTCGCCATAGGTTGCATATGCAAGTAAAATGAGAACTCAACCAATGTGGAAAACACAACTTAACTTAACTATTGGCCGACCAAGATTGAGAAGCTTGTTGTTTCAAACCTACCTTCACGCCGGAATGCAGCAATAAAATGATCGTCATCGTATTGCATACAATGTTGAGGAGACACTCAGGATTTTATGCATTCGGTAGGGCTGTTCAGCTTTAATATAGATAAAAAACCAGCAATTATAGCTTCACAATGGCATCACAAAATACTTGTATCAGTTACGGTTAATCACAAACAGCAACCCAATTGAGGATTGATTGAGTTGGATGCTTGGTTAACTGTACTAATAGCCAAATGTGTAAGCAAGCAACACGCCATATTTACAGCTTGGCCCACACAGTTCATTCATCAACGGTACCTACAAATGTGTTTATCACAACTAGTTGGTACGCGCTTTACTTCTGAGAAAGTGCAAGGCAGTGCAGATTTGGAGTTCTCCCCGTTCAGTCGAACGCTGACTAGAAACTTCCCCATGAAGGGAAATACTATTTATAATAATAAATTAATAAATTAAATAAATAAAGCAATAAAGTATACAAAAGTGAACCAAGTTGTTTTTAATTGGCGCCCAACATGCAGTGACGTGAAAAAAGTTTAAATTATATTGAAATAATGCACATTTGCGTTACTGAGTACAGCGGACTCACGAGGCTCTTAGCACTTTGTTCAGTGGTACATTTTCTTTAGAGATTAAAAATATCCCAAAATTGGAAAATCAATTGAAAATTGTTGAAAAAAAGTGAAAAACAAAAAAATTAATGGAAACTGTTTGTCCAGTGATGTAAATACTTAAAAGATTATAAATATCTTAACTGTTAAATAACTAAAGTTTGCGAAAAAATTAAGAAAAGAAGACAATTGAAATCGACAAAAAAATAAATAAAAACTAAAATGTGAATACATACTACTATCTCATCTCATCTTTATAAATTCATCATCAGTTGTTGGAGAAATATTTTAATATTCAACCACGTGGAAAGAAAATATAATATTATCATATTATAACCAAAATTATTCCTAGATAAGTATTAAATATTGTGCTTAAAATTCATTATATTCAATTTCTATACACATAAGTTATTTGTTTGTAATCTATAAGTTAAATTTGAATTATAGTTAATTGATATTGTAGATTGTAAGTTGATAATCTTACCGTTGCTGTTACGGCTTCTTTAAAAATACACGGTACATAAACCCCTATTAATTGTTTAAGTGATTTTTCCTCTATATTCCTATATTACTACGACTATAATATTTGCCTACTCTCGTTTATTACCCTAGTGTTATTGATTAATTCAAGTGAGTTAAATTTAGTTCAGCTGTTAGCTTTGTTTTGTTTCTGAGTAGATGATGGACTCAACTCAAATAAGTGTGATAGTTACAGCTGCAGTTCAAACTGCAACTCAGCAGACTAGACATGAGTTTAAAGAAAGGATTGACGAACTGACCGCCCGACTAAAAGTATTAGAAACTCCTATTGCTGTTGAGGAATACAGACCAGTTAGTGTAGAACCTAATAAAATCTGTAATGAGTCCTTAGATTTAGTAAAGTCATTGCCTGAGTTTGGTGGCGAACAGATTCGATATATTTCCTGGCGTCAAGCTGCCCATGCAGCCTACAAACTGTTCGAAGACCATGAAGGAAGCTCAAAGCATTACCAGACAGTGGCCATAATAAGAAATAAAATTGTAGGTTCAGCAGATCAGATTCTTTCATCGTTTAATACAGTACTTAACTTTAAAGCAATCGTAGCAAGATTGGACTTTACATATTCCGATAAGACACCCATTTATCTCATAGAACAAGATATGTCAACATTACGCCAAGGCAGATTATCAATTGTCGAATTCTATGATGAGGTTGAAAAAAAATTTACTCTACTCATTAATAAGACAATAATGCTGCATAATGGCAATAAAAGTCTAATTGAATCCCTTTCTCAAAAATATCGGCAAGACGCTTTAAGAATATTTATTTCTGGTCTACAAAAACCTATGTGCGATATATTATTTTCATCTAGACCTACAGACATGCCAGCCGCTCTTGCTCTTGCACAAGAACTTGAAGCTAACCAGGCAAGGTATAATTTTGCAAATTCTTTTCTAGGTAAAATCGAACGCCCTACTTCATCTAAACTGAATAGCTACCACAATCAGTTCAATCAATATAATTCACCTCACTATAAGCAAATTTCTGCTAACCAAATACATCATAGGCCAACTGCCATGGAAACAGATCGATCTCTTTCTCAATATCGGAATCCAACTAATTTTGGAAAACCTGTACAGAATCCTAATCATATTCCCATGTCCATGGCACCAATTCCTAGTCTTACTTCGGACATAGGCTTGTATAGTATTTTAATTGTAATAAAGAAATTTAATTTAATTTGAATACGTGTTTTACTCCCGAACAGTTGGAGTTCGGTTTTTTTTGAGTTACCCCGGAAAGGTAACGTTAACTCCAACACTGTCCGTACGGATGTAACGATACAAACTCGGCTGATAGAGAAGGAAATTACTGTGATGAGGATTTTTATGAAAACAAGAGTAGCAGTACAGAACATAACGACTTACCAGAGACATTTGATGAGATTATTTTTTTAGGGAAAGGTCCCTCCTGCCATACGTCAGTCGAACAGTGGCAGGAAGGGAAGTAAAGCTGCTAGTGGACACCGGAGCTGCTAAGAACTACATCCGAAGCTAAGCGAAATCTTGACGGCCAAGCCGATTACAAAACCATTTTATGTTAAGTCAATACACGGAACAAATGTTGTCACATCGAAATGCGTTATTAACCTATTCAATAGTAATACTACTTTTTTCTTACTGCCAAACCTTAAAACGTTTGACGGAATCATTGGTTTCGATTTTTTAAAAGAATTAGGTGCACAGTTAAATTTAGAGAAAGGAATAATAACGTATAATGGGGGTGAGGAGAAGTTGTTCTATTTTTACTGTGGAGATGTTAATAATATTTCTTTAGTAAGCAAACCTGTCTCTTTAGATGTAAATAAAAAAATTTCCTCATTAATAACTCGACACAGAAGAGTTTTTTCTGATCCTAACGAAGCTTTGCCCTTTAATACAAATGTTGTTGCAACAATAAGAACAACTGACAATGACCCTGTTTATTCCAAAGCCTATCCATACCCCATGTCTGCAGCTCATTTTGTTAGTAATGAGATAGATAGTTTACTTCAAAATGGTATAATAAGGCCATCACGATCTCCCTATAACAATCCTATATGGATTGTTGACAAAAAAGGGGTTGATGAGGTGGGAAAACAAAAAATGCGCCTAGTAATAGATTTCCGAAAATTGAATTCTAAAACTATTAGCGACAAATATCCTATTCCTGATACTTCTACTATTCTTGCAAATCTAGGAAAATCGTCTGTATTTTCAACATTAGATCTCAAATCTGGTTTTCATTAGATTAATTTAGCGGAACGGGATAGAGAAAAGACATCCTTTTCAATAAATAATGGAAAGTATGAATTCTGCAGATTACCTTTTGGGTTGAAAAACGCGCCAAGTATATTTCAACGTGCAATAGATGACGTTATTAGAACAGAGATAGGTAAATGCTGCTACGTTTATATTGATGACGTCATTATTTTTCTCGCAGACGGAAGAAAAACACCTAGAAGATGTAGACAGAATATTGCAGTTGCTATTTGAAGCTAATATGCGGGTCGAACCAACGAAATCTAAATTCTTTAGAGACGAACTAGAGTTCTTGGGTTTTGTAGTATCTAGGAAGGGAATAAGAACCTGTCCCGAAAAGATAAAGGACATTATAAACTACGAAGTTCCACGCACCCTACGAAGTTTGCGATCTTTCCTCGGGTTGTCTGGATACTATAGGCGGTTCATTAGGAATTACGCCCAAATAGCAAAACCACTTACGAAGTATTTAAGAGGTGAGAATGGTAAAGTAGGGACAAAGTCGTCAAAAAATATCAAAATAGAGTTAGACAAAGAGGCAATTGATGCCTTCAATAGAATAAAAAAAATCTTAGCATCCGAAGACGTCTTACTACTCTATCCAGATTATGGAAAACCATTCGACCTTATAACTGATGCTTCATGCCATGCGCTTGGCGCTGTCCTCTCTCAAGGAGGCAGACCAATAACAATGATTTCGCGTACATTGTCTTCTACAGAGGAAAATTACGCTACAAATGAGCGTGAATTATTGGCAATTGTGTGGGCGTTGCAGAAGCTCAGAAACTACCTGTATGGGGCAACTCGGTTGAACATCTATACAGACCATCAACCATTAACCTTTGCCATTTCGGACAAAAACCCAAACACAAAAATGAAAAGATGGCGAGCTTTCATAGAGGAGTTCTCACCGATCTTTTTCTACAAACCTGGCTTTGTCTCGGCATCATATAAATGCCCTGGAACAGTCTGAATGTTTGGACTCTATGACAGTCCATAGTGAGGCTTCTTTAACTAAAACAATACGTACTGTGCAAAACCCATTGAATTGCTTTAAAAACCAAATTGTTCTTAACCAGGGATCAGGGTCTCTTAAGAAAACAAAGGTAATTTTCATGTCGCAGATGAGGCATACGGTAACATTTGATGACGTAAATAGCCTCTTCCCAATTTTTAAAGACGTTATCAATCCCAACGTTGTAAATGCAATTTATTGCGACTTATCTGTTTTAGCACTAATTCAAAACAAGCTAATCACTTTGTTTCCTTCGGTAAAATTCTATCATACAGGAAAAATTGTAACAGATATTTTTAACCCAAACGATCAACAAGAAATTCTGGTTACCGAACACAACCGAGCTCATAGATCTGTTCACGAAAATGCACAACAGGTCCTAAACGATTATTACTTTCCTAAAATTAAAAAAAGATTAAAGGAAATAATCTCGAATTGTAAAGTCTGTTATGAAGCAAAATACCAAAGACATCCACCTAAGCATGAGATAGGAGAAACACCTATACCATGTTATCCTGGGGAGATACTTCATATGGACATTTATTCGACAGCGCGTTCTTATTTCTTAACGTGTGTGGATAATTTTTCCAAATTTGCAATTGTGAAACCAATTAAATCGCGTGCAATTGTTGACATAAAAGAACCGCTTTTAGAAATATTAAATCTTTTCAAAAATATCAAAACTGTGGTCTGTGACAATGAGAAGTCTTTTACTTCGGAAAGTATAAGGTCATTGCTAAGGGATCATTTTGATATAACTATTTTCACTACACCTGCCTTTCATAGTATAACAAATGGACAGGTGGAAAGGTTTCATAGCACTCTCTCCGAAATAGCAAGGTGCATAAGATTAGAAAAGAATATCAGTGATACTGCTGAACTCCTTTTACTTGCCACATGCAAGTACAACAGGACGATTCATTCAGTCACTAATCACAGACCAATTGACATTATCCATTCTATTCCGACTGCATTAGGAGATGAAATTAGGAAAAACATCACCTACAACCAAAAAATCTATCTAAAATACCATAATAAAAATAGACAAACCCGAGTATTCGAACCTGGTGAAAGTCTTCGTAAGAACAAATAAAAGAATTGGAAATAAATTTAGCAAAATCTTTCTTGAAAAGACTGTTCAAAGAGATCTAGGTACAACCGTTCTAATTGACAATAGGAAAGTACACAAAAACAACCTCAGGTAGTATCGCGCGCTTTATGGACTGAAACTTTTGAGAACTGTTTTCAGGACAAACTATTACGCTGAATCTTTTAACGTTATTTGCTCTTGAATTAATCAAAAACGTTTCTCTTATTTCTTATCTCTTTATTTTTTACTTTTTTTTTCAAATTCAACATATCTATTACCACTTATATTCTTATGAATTAATCTTTCGTTAAATATGAAAAACAAACAAATTATTGAATCATTATATTCTGATATTAGTAGTTATATAATTTAAAAGACGAAAGTAAGACTATAAAAAAATAAAATATTGAGAAAAAATCACAAAAATCCACATAAATAGTACTCCAATATAAATATAAATATTAATATACTCGTAAATATAGATGTAAATGTAAATATAAAAATGTAATTTTAAACAAAACTTAAATATTTGAATTATTTAAAATACTCAAAATTCCATCGAAAGAAAGCCGTGGACGTCTTCACTTAAAAGGGGGAGTAGTTACGGTTAATCACAAACAGCAACCCAATTGAAGATTGATTGAGTTGGATGCTTGGTTAACTGTACTAATAGCCAAATGTGTAAGCAAGCAACACGCCATATTTACAGCTTGGCCCACACAGTTCATTCATCAACGGTACCTACAAATGTGTTTATCACAACTAGTTGGTACGCGCTTTACTTCTGAGAAAGTGCAAGGCAGTGCAGATTTGGAGTTCTCCCCGTTCAGTCGAACGCTGACTAGAAACTTCCCCATGAAGGGAAATACTATTTATAATAATAAATTAATAAATTAAATAAATAAAGCAATAAAGTATACAAACGTGAACCAAGTTGTTTTTAATTTATCCTTTATACGCGAGTACATACATTATATCATCGCTTTCGTATGGCCTAGGTTTTTGGCTCCTCGCAGAAACCAAAGTATTAGTGCCGGTCTTAAAATCGTAGTTCGTTTTTCCTTGTACATAATCACCAACACGTATGTGTCGGCTTTTTTTCTAGACATTACCTTTCCAAGTAGTTCGCTTCAAGTGGAACTGTTGACGCCATCGCAGATTTCATATTTGCTGCAGCTTATATATTGAAATCTGCCTATCGACGACGAATTTAATTTCCTTTACGATCAGAGGATGAAGATGAGCTCTTCGGCACATGTTCAGAATCGAAGGACTGTAGTGGAAGCTCCTATGGTAGATTGTAGCAATGATGCTACGAATAATCGATGCTCCAGATGCTCCATCACTCCAAAAAGGCATCGGTCGCACTCATTATGCGTCTTTCCAAAAACGAAGAAGGCATTATCCTAATACACGAACAACGGATCCACTCTAAACAAGAGATAACGGTAAGATTGGAACGCGGTGGACATTTACACCACCCTGTTTAATAATGCAATGAATAATGCACATTATCCAGCGCATTGGAAAACGGCGGTGGTTCAACCTATCCCCAAAAAGGGAAAGGATATATCCAATCCGACGAATCTCCGGTCGATAAGTCTCCTTCCGAATATCAGTAAGGTTTTTGAAAAGGTAATCAATAGAGCTCTGTCTAGGTGGGTTGAGGACAAACATATAGTTCCGGATAATCAATTCGGTTTTAAGGCGAGACATGATATCTCACATGCCGCGCCTAAACTGGTGTCCGATATCCAATGGAATAAAGGCAAAAAACAATGTACTGGTGCCTGCCTGGTTGACTTGGAGAAGGCCTTCGACACCGTATGGTTAGAGGGTCTTTCCTATAAACTAACTAGGCTGGGGATGAGTAAACCACTCTTGTACATTCTTTATAATATGCTAACTAACAGACAGTTCATCGTGAAGAATGGTGATGTGACTTCTGTTGGAATATTTCAAATTAAAAATGGTCTTCAGCAAGGCGCGGTCAATTCGCCGATCCTATTCAACATTTTTACAAGCGACTTGATAGGTTCACTTCCCCATACTATTGCGTACGCAGACGATTTGATAGCGTACGGAACAGGTCCAAAAATCGCGGTCATTAATACTCTCTTGCAGCGTGACTTCGATAAGATAAGACGATTTTGCGATGACTGGAAGTTGAAAATCAACTTTCAGAAGTCGGAAACCATTCTCTTTAGGACGCCGTTGTCTAGAGTCTCAAGGGATACCAGAAAAAATTGGAGAAAGTTCTCGATTATTGGACAACACGGACAGCCTCAGCCTGTCGAAATGTAGTCAGATACCTTGGAATCTGGCTAGATCAGTTTCTATATTTTGGCAAAAATGTAGATTCTGCTCTGGCCAGAGCTAAAGGTGCTTTTGCCCTTACAAAGAGACTGTTTTATAGCAGCCAACTCGATGCGAGGGTAAAGGTAATCTGCTACATGGCCCTTATCAGGCCCATGCTGGTATTTGGTTGTCCCGTGTGGTTCAATGTACGAGCAAGCTTAATGGAAAAGATTCGGGTGTTTGAGAGGGCTTGCCTTAGGGCCTGTCTTCGCTTGTATAGAAGACCAGAGTCGGAGTACAAAAAATTGTATCCTAATGAGGTCCTTTACAACAGGGCGAACCTAATACGAGTGGACAACTTCGTAATCAAGCTGACTCGAAGGCACATTGCAAGAGCAATGACGTCGACGAATAACCTGATATCTGGGGCTTACTACCCCAATTACCTTTACCACGAGAGTGTGCGCTCTGACGGCTTCGTTCCACCGGAAGCATTCCTCTACCTTAGGTTAGGTTAGGTTAGGTAAGAGTGGCTGTTGGAAATACCAACCCACTTAGGCCTATTGGCCCATTGTGATGCCACGTGGATCTGTGATCTTCTTACTACTGGAACCAGTTTGAGATTTTAATAAAGCGTAGGAGACTGTTAACGTCTATTTTTTCTAGATCGTTTAGGTCGTTGTAGAAGAAAGCTCCTAGGTGAAGCTTCCTTCTCTGAGAGAGAGCTGGGCATGTGCAGAGTAAGTGGGGGATTGTCTCCTCCTCTTCCTCGTCCATGCAGCTTCTACAGAAATCGTTAGTAAAAGCGCCAAGCCTTCTTGCGTGCTTGCCTATGAGGCAGTGTCCGGTAATGACACCTATTATGGCGCTGAGATGTTTCCTATCTAAAAGGATCAGACACTTAGATCGACTCAGATCCAGCCTTGGCCAGATCTGTTTGGTTGCTAGACATGTTTGTCCAGCAGTCCACCTAAGGTCCGTTCTTTTATTGGCATCTAGCTTTAATGTTAGTTTGCACGTAGCGATTGGTATACCTATACTACCTTTATCCGGTTGGATAGGTAGAGTGGTTCCAATTTTGGCGAGTTCATCGGCTCTGCAGTTCCCTGGAATGTCTCTGTGGCCCGGCACCCAACAGAGGTGAATGTTGAACTGCTCTGCCATCTCCATAAGAGATGATCGGCATTCAAGGGCAGTTTTAGGACACAATGAGACCGAGTCCAGGGACTTGATGGCGGCCTGACTATCCGAAAATATGCGGATATCCTTTGCAGATATCAAGTTTTTCTTCAGCCAGGACAGAGCTTCTTTAATCGCCAAAATTTCCGCCTGGAACACGCTACAGTGATTTGGAAGGCGGAAAGAGAGGCTTAGATTTAGCTTATCTGAGAAAACACCGCCACCAACTCCGCTGTCGGTTTTAGATCCATCTGTGTAGAGATGGATTGACTTGTCCTCCATGAAAGCATCCTCCTCCCAGAATGATCTAGAGGGGAAGCTTACATGGAAGTTTTTGTCAAACCAAAGTTCAGGTATGGTGTAATCGGTGTTCTCTGTGAGGATTCCTAATGTAGTAAGAATGTTGGCGTGGCCAAATTATTTGTCCACTGTTTAGTCGCTTTAAGGCGAATAGCTGCAGTCGCAGCTACTTGCTTGCTAAAAATGTCGAGGGGTGTCAAGTGAAGCAGAATATCTAATGCCGCAGAGGGGGTAGACCGCAAAGCTCCGCTTGTGCATAGACATGCTGTTCTTTGGACTCTGCTTAATTTAATGCGGTTGACTGCATTTTCCAAGGCCGTCCACCAGACAACCACCCCGTAAGTAAGTATCGGTCTTATGACCGAGATGTATAGCCAGTGGGTTATGCGAGGTTGAAGGCCCCATTTGTGCCCAATGGCTTTCTTGCAAGAGAATAAAGCTATTGTAGCTTTATTGACTCTTTCTTGAATGTTAGGTTTCCAGTTTAGTTTCCTGTCAAAAATGAGACCCAGATATTTTGCTGTATCGGAGAAAGCTAAACTGGTACCGTTTATTGAAGGAGGGTCTATGATTGGAATTTTATATTTCCTAGAAAAGAGGACAAGATCAGTTTTATGGGGGTTTATTCCCAATCCACAGCTATCTGCCCAGCAGGTTAATCTGTTAAGATTTACTTGGAGGAATTCTTTAATGGTATTTAAATGTTTTTCTGAGACGGCTATGGCAACGTCATCCGCATAGGCAATCACTCTGCTACCACCCGCTTCCAGGTATATCAGTAGTTCGTTAACCACTAAGTTCTAGAGAAGGGGGGAGAGGACACCGCCTTGCGGCGTACCCCTACTGACATATCTTTTTGCAGAAATCTCACCCAGTTTGGAGTTGATTATCCTGCTTGTTAGCATTAGATTAATCAGCTCCCCAAGTGAGCCGTCTACCTGCAGAGTTGCCAGCGCAGCCGTGATTGCGGATGTGTTGACGTTGTTAAAGGCGCCCTCTATGTCTAGGAAAGCAACCATTGTGTACTCCTTATATTGTGGGGATCGTTCGATGTGGCTAGTCAGAGAGTGCAAAGCCGTTTCCACCGACTTCCCTTTACAGTAGGCATGTTGAGCCGCAGACAGAAGTCTTGGATCAACTTTAGCTCGAATATGGATATCAATCAGTCGTTCTAAAGTTTTCAGAAGGAATGATGATAGACTTATAGGTCTGAGGTCCTTTGGGACCACATGAGAACATTTTCCAGCTTTGGGAATGAATACTACATTGACTTCTCTCCATAACAGTGGAATGTGGATAAGTTCTACACAGCTCCTCATAATATTTTCCAACACTGGTAGAATAATATCTGAGGATCTCTGTAGCTCGGCAGGTATAATACCGTCCGGACCAGTAGACTTGTATGGTTTGAAGCTATGCAGCGCCCAGAGCAGTTTGTCTCTCGTAATCAGACTATGAATTTTGGTCACGGTTGCAGTAGGCTTGTTTGGGCTGCTACTGGCCGCGAGATGGGAGCTACCTGGAAAGTGGGTGTCCAGAAGCAGGTTGAGTGATTCATCACTTGAGGTTGTCCAAGAGCCATCGGTTTTTTTCAAACAGCTGGGCATCATAGGATTTGTGGAGAGGATTTTTCTTAGCCGCGAAGCCTCAGAGGTTTCTGTGATTTTGTCGCAGAATGACCTCCAGGATTGTCGCTTTGCCTTCCTCAGTTCTTTTTTGTATAATTTGAGGGATTCTTTATATGAGTCCCAGTCGGTCACTTTTCTTGTGCTTTTTGCTGCGTTGAAAAGTTTTCTGCAGGTGTTTCTGAGCAGTCCTAGTGCCGATGACCACCAATGTGGCTTTTTCTTGCCTCTTGGTTGAATAAGAGGGCAGGAAGCGGCCATAGCCTTATTGAGAGTCAGAGTAAATTCCCTGACTTTCATGTCGAGCTCATTGGTGTCACGCGGGGGACTTGATAGTTTAGAGGATATTGTTTCCGACAGTATTCCTCTATATTTTGTCCAATCAGTTTTCCGGTAGTTCCGGAAAGCTGGTTGGCTGGGGCGAGCATCACTCAGACTGAATTGGATGTATCTATGGTCTGAAAAGGAGTGTTCAGACGATATCATCCAGTTTGTTAGCCTTTGGGTGATGCTTTCGGAGACAAGAGTAATATCTAATACTTCTTGTCGGTTTTTTGTTATGAAAGTGGGCTCATTGCCAATATTGCAAATTAAGAGGTTAGTACTTAAAATATAGTCTAAAAGTGACTCACCTCTATCATTGATGTCGGTACTGCCCCATACCGTATGATGTGCGTTAGCGTCACATCCGATTATGAGGCCAGTTTTTTGCCTTCCCGCTTCCAGTACCACCCTTTCTAGGTTATCACCAGGGAGAGGGCCCACTTGATCGTGGCCAAGGTAAGCCGATGCCAGCCAGTAAGAGCCTTTGGCAGTCTCTAATCTGGCAACGGTTAGGTAGGGGTCACTGAGGTTGGGAAGTAGAAATACATTAAGGCTACGTTTCACTAATATACAAGTTCTAATCTTACCTTTGTCTCTTGTATAGAGCGGAACGTATGAGGGTGTCCTAAGTCCACGAACCACGCCTTCTGCAATCCATGGTTCCTGGATTAGAATTATGTCTTCTGCGCTTTTGGAAAGACGCAGAATGAGTGCGGCCGAAGCCTTTTTTGAGTGGTGGAGATTAATCTGGAGAAACCGTATCATTGCTACAGTCTTCCAGAGTCGCCTCCACTACGGTGTTGTTGAGGTCCTCCGATTCTGAAGATGTGCCCAAGAGCTCATCTTCTATCTCTGATCGTGTAGAACCTCTAATTGTTTCGTCATCGGTTTCCATTTCCGACAATGTGTCAGAAGAGGAGACCGACGGCTTGGTAGTCACCTCGGACAGATTGGAGTCGTCGCTATCCAATTCTGGAAAGGATATCGACGCTCCAAGATCCAAGGTTGTGATATCGGGTGTTAAAGGAGGAGGAGGTTGCTTATCAGCATCCAGCTCATCCTTTTTGTACACCCTTAAGTGAATTGACTCGAATCCGAACCGAATCATGCCTTTCGTCTGCGCCAGAGGATTAAGGGATTCCTTATTGATCATAATTAACGCGCATCTATAAAAACCCCTTAGTTCCTCCAGTTTCGCGACTTTCCAGTCATGAGTCGGAAGAGTCGGGTTGCTGAGCCGGATGATTTCCAGGATACTTTCTGGAGAGGAGGGTTCGGCTGGAATCCAGGTACGAGTTCGAGGTCTACTAGGAATGTCTTCCTTAGATACGACCTCGAGTTTTGCACCTGGCCAAACCTCTCCTAAACCATCGATGGCCTTGGTGAAGAGATCGAGATATCTCTGGTTGGAGCAAGCGATAAGCTTGGCATGGCCTTGGTGCCAGCCAGCGTCGCTTGTGATAGGAGGTGGTCCTGGGTTCTCCCGCATGATGGCCAAGAAGTTGCTCGAGAGCTTCAACTTGACCAATTGCCACCGTTCCGATGTAATGGAACCGTCGGTATCGCTTCTGTCGATCACCGCGATCATCAATGCGTCCTTTAGGACTTCATTATAAGACCTCAGAGATCTGCTGTTGGATGGCCCAGGGGTTGTGGAACTGTGTGTTTTGGGCCTCTTGGAAACCGGTACGTTTTCCTCCAACGATCTCTGACGCTTAGAGGAGTCTTTTGACGTTTTGTGAGCAGTGGAAGCAGTGGGAAATCCGTCTTTTAGGACGTTTTTAGCCCACTCAACCTTGCTCTTTATTTCCGCACTTCTCTCCACCTCCGGAATGGATCCGAAGGTTTTGATGATGCGTGAAGCATTTCGGCGTCTTATGTAGAGCGCCTTAGATGGAGCTTGCCGATGCGGCTGAGCTCCAGATTCCTCCTTGGAGGGAGGAGTTTTGGTAGCAGCAACAAATCCGTGGCCTGACACAAACTTGCTGCTTCTGGGGGCGGGGGAAGTGATAGGACCATGGCTTGCCACAGTCTTTACACTCCCCGAAGGAGTTTTGGTAGCAGCGACAAGTCCGTGGCCTGCCACAAACTTGCTGCTGCTAGGGGCGGAGGAAGTGATAGGACCATGGCTTGCCACAGTCTTAACACTCCCTGAAGGAGTTTTGGTAGCTGCGACAAGTCCGTGGCCTGCCACAAACTTGCTGCTGCTAGGGGTGGAGGAGGTGATAGGACCATGGCCTGCCACAGTCTTAACACTTCCTGAATTCTTATTATTAGGCTTATTCCTTTTGCCTTTAGAGGATGGCGCACCATGGCCTGCCACAGTTTTGCCTCCTCTCGGCAATGCAGGAGCCTTGCCGGTAGTCGGTGTAGTCACCGTTCCACCGCCCGGTAATGAAGGAGTACCGGCCTCGGTTTTTGTTTTATGGTTATTTTCAATTGATAGTCCCACGAGTAGCGGAGAAGGGTTGTCCATCTGTACAGAGATCCGCCATATACAGATAAGGCTAGCTAATCCGGAGGTCGCCAGGTATCCGGATACTCCGTTTGCGACTGAGCTATTTTTGGAGATACTGGGCCCTCAGCCAGGTTGATCTTCGGCACGGGTCGTATTACACCTTGATCCAGCCCAGGGGAATGATGGAGTTATTTGGGAGTTGGGGAGGGGGGGGGAGCATCCTTTGGTTTCAGGACTCGTCTGGAGAATTTCTTCTCGAGATTCATTGACATTACTCAGCCTCTACAACTCGACAAGTTCGATGCTCGCGGTAGAAGTCCTCTACCTTGATCAGATAGGGTTGATCCAGGATAGATCAGCGGTCCTGTTAATCTTCCATGTCGCTCGGACAGCTACAACAGAGACGTCGCTCACGGCAGTGTGGATCATTTCAGGTTCAGTAGGGCGGTGGGGAATCGCGATAAGAGGGATGTCGTTCGGCAGCACCAGCATTTCTGGTGGTTGAATGATGGGGAAGATGTTTCGTCGTCGTTTCCGTCAATTACGGACCAGCCTCACTAATGAGGCAGAGCTGACCAATCTGTTTTCTCTGTAAACAGCGATGGCCGGCTTACATAGGTTTAGGTTAGCATTTAAGAAACATATACATATATCAGTGTATACAAAGGTGTATACTGATATATGTATATGATTGTGTATAACGTCTATGTGTGTTTATGTGTGTATTGTACATTTAGTTTAGGTAGGCTAAGGTTTATTTTAAGTTAGATACTAAGTTTTTATTAAAAATAAAAATTATGTCCATATGCTAAGTTTTGTTAACAAATTTTTTTCTTAGCTTTAAGTATACAAAATAAATAGTTCTAAGAAAATGTAAATGAAGTCGAAAGACATAGTTATAAGAATTTAGAGTAGCTTAGAGTGCCTGTGTGGGGCTAGTAAGTTAGTGTAAGATTATTAAGTAATTGTAAGCTAGCATTTAAGCATTTTTTGTTAGAATGTAAGAGTTAGTGTTAAGAAAATAAAATGCATATAAAACTAAACTTCACTTGACTTGCAGCAGGCAAGTAGCTGCGACCGCGACAAATAATTATTTTTCCACTCTAATATTCTTAATGCACAAGGAATGCTTCCAGAGAACATCGATTAGATTATGCCCCAACGATGTTTTGACAAAGATTTTCATGTAAGCATCCCCTCTAGATCCTTCTGGGAGGAAGGTACTTTCGTCGATGAAAATGCAATCCACTTCTATACAGATGGATCCAAGACTAATAGCGGGGTTGGTTGCTGTGCTTTCTCAGATAAGCTTAATCCAAGCCTCTCCTTTCGGCTTCCATATCACTGTAGCGTGTTCCAGGTGGAAATTTCAGCGATATTCTGGCTAAAGAGAAACGTGATTTCTTTTTTTTATAATTGGCGAGCACACAAGGGATTTTGTGTGCAATTAAGTTGTGTGCACATAAAGCGGGTGATAACATACGTATCTCTAAGGGATATAAGCCTATGTTCGGATAGCTAGGCCGATGTCAAATCCCTGGTCTCAGTCACACTAAATTCTAGAACCGCCAATGACTGGAAAATGGAACAGGAAGAGAAAAAAAGATTTTTGGTCTCAAAGGTTATTTCGCTCCATGGCCATGGGTGGCATCCAACATTCAATGGCGAGACCAAATTATTAGTGTAATTTGACTTTTTGCTATATTCTAGGCAACCACTCATCTTAGGTGAATTAAGTTGTCTGAAAAAAATATGTCTTTCGGGCGCGGCTGGTATCGATACCGTCTGATTTGCAGCCAATACACTACCACTTGAGCCACGGCCGGGCATAGGAATTGTAGCGCTGACGAACTCGCCAAAATTGGAACCATTCTACCTATTCTACCGGCAAAGGGCATACTCCCAACGCTGCATGCAAACTAATATTAAAGCTGGATGTTAACAAAAGAATAAACCTCAAGTGCACTGTTGGATCAACATTTCTAGTGACCAAACATATCTGGGCAAAACTGGATCTGAATCGCTCTAATGGTTTGATCTGATAAATATGAAACATCTCAGCGAAGCTTGGCGTCTTTATAAATGATTTCTGCAGAAACTGCATGGACGAGGAGGAGAAAGAGGCAATCCTTCATCTCTACTTTCCGACGAGTTCGCTACTTACTTTGTTCCTCGTACATGCATAGATTCTTAGTGGCTATTATATACGTTTATCTGCACAATAGATTCCAAAATGTTTGACGAGCATATATGAAAACTTAAACCACGTTGACGATTAACATTCCTTACAGCTAGAGTGTTTCTACTTCATCAAATCTAAGATCAGCTAAAGTCGAAGCAAGAAAGGAAAAGAAGAAAATTAAATAAAATAACTCATTACTGCCTTCTTTGGAATACCACTTATTCGTATTACTTCTTATTTGCGAGCAGTTTCTAGTAAATGCCTCGTCTTCTCGCAGTATCTAGGTAATCCGCAATAAATTGCATCTTCAGAATATAACATTTCTCTATCAAAGGAATAACAAGAGAGTAAGCAATTTCCGAAGAAACATGTACATTTTCAGAAACTCAAATCAAGTTCTTTTTTTGAAATAAAATGTTTAAACAAATTAAAAGAGAAAACAAAATAAATAAAAGAAATTCATGGAAGCTTCCTCTCATTTGCTTCCATCATTGCTTTGGGAAGGTGTTGTGTGTATTTTCCTGCTGCATAATTACATTGAATTTTCCAGAATTTCTAATAAGTTTAATCCTCGCCCAGTGAAGAGCATGCGAAGACGTGTACTTCTGCCAATTTTCTTTAATTCTCATTTTCAATGACCTAATTTTTCTAAAAATTGAAGAATCTTTTCTTCAAATTAGTAATGAAATCCTCAACGACTAACAGCAGCATTGATGACTCCAACGGTGACGATGATGATATTGTTGATAAAGACGATGAGGATAAAGACGACATCGACGACGACGACGATGACGACGACGACGATGACGACGACGATGACGGTGACGACGATGACGGTGACGACGACGACGAAAACACTTCAATTGAATAGGATTTAATTTAAATGACTATTCAAAAGGGGTGAAGACGAAAAGAACCAACCAAACCAAAACGAACGAATGAATAGGAACCAACAAACGAACATATAACGAAAAAGCAAAAATGCGCATCTAATTTCAGATGCTCCTTTTAGTATTCAAAACTGCAAAATTACCAACATCTACAAGAAGCTAAAGGACTACGATGCTGAAACTGATGATGATGATAATGATGATGATGATAGTGCCTGGTAGCAATACACCATCGTCTCTAGAAACACAGTTGTAAACATGAAAATGTTAATCAAGTAAATTGCAAATAGCAGCCAGAAAACTGCTGCTCCATCCTTTCTTCTAAATCGTACAAGTTGAATCTAACTGAAAACACATTCAGATATTTCCAAAGATGAAAAGTCCCTCTCTTTTCAACTCTTTCAATTTCTCGCAATTCAATGAATAGGCCCTGTATCTAAATTGGATGTTGTAAATGTTTCAGTTCGCATTTGCACACTTCTTTCCAGAAAGCCTTCTGTTAGTTACTTGTATCAGGATTTTCTAAGGAGATGGAGCCCACATACCCTATATCTAGGCAAGACTCTTAGTTAATGCATTTTGTACACCTCCTTAAGCCATGGATCCGGCCAAGATGCTCCGTTTTGCCGGCATATGTTCAGAGACATACTTATGTATGTATATTCCTACTTGTACTTGTATCTACTGTAAATAATAATTTAGCATTGAATACAAATCTCTGGCAAATTGAATTCCCATTCAAAATGTCGATCTTTTAGAAATAAGGTGTTTTAGTTAAAATATGAGTACGTATACGTGCATATGAGTATGGGTGCATGTCCTTCCATTTTACTTTCAAAAGATAACTTAGATTTCGTTCTGAAGACAAGCTGAGTCTGTACTAAAGCAGCTCAAATGGAAGTGATTTATTTTGTAACCTAAAGCGATATTTTAATTTACATATTTTGTTTTAAATGAGGCGTCAATGGATTTGTTACTGTTTAATATACATAGGTACATACATTCATAACTACATAAATTCAGAGAACATATTGTAGTTACCTTTAGGCGATAGATACCATTGTGACAAGACTCAGTGAATTAAATTTTCCGACCGAATTCGGAAAAGCATTGAGTTTTCAAGCTTAGGAGTGGTTTGAGGATACAGTAAACTCTGTATGCATTTTGCTAAAGAAGCAGAGAACTTGTCCTTTTGATATGTTCTTCACAGTGCACTTGCCGTTAGGACTGCATATTTTTAGCTTGAAAACCCCACGCATATTTCGCTAACAAGTGATGAAGTTGAAAGTTGTCATCCTCCACGAAGACGCCAGAGTTAGGCTGACGCTGCTGGAACATATTTTCTTTCCTTCTCTTAGGCCATTTACGGTTCTAGGTATGGAAAATACATAAGAGGCGATTTTGATCTGATTACGTCGGAAATGAGTTTCGAAGATAAGACTAAAACTATCTAATTTCTGCTTTGTGTGTGTGCAGAAGCCTTTGAGGGCAGTGTTGAGGAATATTCTAATTCATCGTGCGCAAGAACTTATCCTGTGTACATAGACTTTGTGGAAGATTTTGCGGAAGTATCTTCGTATACACGCTCAAAGGGTTCGATTGCTGCACGAATTAAAGCCAAGCGATCATCGTTTGCGTCGTGACTTTGCGGGAACAGTTGGAAGTCTATCGACTTTTGTTCATTTCATTCTCACTTCACTTCTGTTATAGTGGCTTTGCTAATGAGTAAAATTGTCGACTTAAAGGGAGGGAAATATTATAAAGGTATTCGACGATGCACACATATGAGTTCAAAAGATTTGATAACACAACCAGTGAGAATCAGTACGGTTCTGAATAGTTTGGACCATTTTTTGTTTGATTTTAAGTTCAGGCAGACTTTTGATGCATCACTTTAAATCGTGTCCAGTTAGGTGCTATGGCGAGCTAATAGCTGCCACTCTTTTTTCACCTGCCCTTCTGCCCAAGAAAGTATTCTGAACTCTAGGATCGCTACATATGTATGTTGCGGTGTATCGTGTCATTAGAAAACAAACTGACGTGGTATGTCTTCGGCCTTTCACATTGCTCATCATAGAGTGGTCTAAGAATTTATAAGTAAACATGTGTATTTCTGGAGATTAGAAGGTAAATAAAGTCTGGCGCCCACTCTTAAGACTGATTGCATTCAGGTGCAGATTACCCTATTAACAGCTGATATTGCAATAAAGTGATTTTCGTCTAACAGAGCATGTTCTCTTTACGCAAAAGGGCATGCCGGACAACCTTATCTTCAAATCCAAATATGCGAATTATACATATACTTTAAGGCAACATAGAAATTATGGCGGAATACGTCAGCTCTGTTCGCGTAATAGCAACCTCTTCACCGGCCTCCCCGCCGAGAAGCAACCAACTGCTGTCTCCAGATGTGGGTACAGAATATTAGAATTTTTTTAAAATGGAACGTTAGAAAATATAAGCATTCCCATCCGGTCAAACATGACTTCTTACTCTGATGGTACGTCGAGCATTGCTAAAATTCATAAAATCTTGACTTGAAGAAAGATATGCCTTTCACATTATATCCATATATAGGAGCCATGGGTGTAGAATAATCGCAGCTGTTGTTTCGGATGCTTCGGACTATATTACGCGCGATCGGGAAGACCGGAAACTTGTCTTCAGGTGTAGAATTCCCCCTCACCATATAAAATTGGACAATTTTCCAATCATATTTAGCTAGTGCAGACATAAGCTACGAAATAAACGAAAAATGGTACAAATTCGTAGTTGCATCTGCTTACTTTTAATATGATTCCAGAAAGGTGGGACTTATCATACGCTACGAATACTTTCATGCTCAGAATACTTTCAAGGAAATAGTATATGCAACGTGAGAGTCAATCAATGGTTGTCAACAATGTTGGCTCACAGCCAACTTTTCTTACGGGAGTAAGACCGTAAGTAATCGACTTAGCGTTATAATTACAACAGGTATTTTAGGAGGAATTTGCGAAAAACCAACTGGACACGATATAAAGGGGAGCCCAAGTCCAACAGCGCTTCCGCTAAACTCCGGATGAAACAGATGTCAAACGAAGCTGTTCAGAACCTGAGCGGTAATATCACCAAGTGCCTAGCTAGAAAGCAATCCTACAGATTGGGCGTTCCTTGGTGAAACGCAGATCTACAGCGACTTAAGGCTAATTTGGAAGAAGACTTCAGTCTTCACAGATCGAAGCAAAAAGAATATAAAAGGCTAATTAAGATTTCGATGAGTGCGTCTTATAAATACTTTTGCGAAAAATCGAAACTGTCGGCTGTCAGCAGGCTGGTCAAAGTCCTCAAAAGGGCAAGATCAACCAGGCTGAAACCACTCAGAAAATTTGATGGCACCTAAACTCAGTCGAAGAAAGTGACCTAATCGGAACCAGCTCATAACCGACTTCAATTAACGAAGCTGCTGAGCTAAATAACAACATGCCGTAGCTGGTATATCTCATCGGTTGTGCTGACGGATGAGGCCATTAAATATGCTGTTATTTCATTTGGTTCTTTCCTGTCGCCTGGCATCTATTGCATAAACCCAGTTATATTACAAAAAGATATAGGCTCTTAACCCTGGTAGCTCTGAAAAGAGTCTTCACTGCCAGTATGGCACTGGTATACATATCGAAACCCTGGAAAACAGTGAGAGAACCTTTATACTTTATGCTTCAGACCTATAAGTCTTACTTCCTTCAGTTTGAAGAGCATGGAATGAATGGTCGAGATCCACATGCGCAAAAGTACTTTGCGGTTGCATACCAGGTCTAATATGCGAGAGTGCACTTAAAAATTTGGTAAGCAGAAGATGCTGTCGATAACGCAACTTTCGACGGGGTTTATAACTCGGCCAGACAAAACAACGCAGACGAGCCACTACTTTTGTGGATAAAAATTATGATGGTGAATATGAAATTGGTTGCGGAGGCTAATTGCGGACAATGTGTGATGGCGGGTTAAACACGGGTTGTCCATAAAACGGCGTTCTGTCTCCATTGCTATGGTGTATGTTAGTTTTAGTTTTAAATGCATTTTATTATGTTAATCATTAACTCTTACATACTAACAAAAAATACTTAAATGCTAGCTTAAAATTACTTAACAATCTTGTACTAACTTACTGGCCCCACACAGGCATTCTAAGCTACTCTTAATTCTTATGTATATTTTCTATACTTAAGGCTAAGAAAAAAAATTTGTTTACGAAAACTTAGCATATGAACATTTTTTTATTTTTTATAAAAACTTAATATCTAACTTAAAATAAACCTTAGTCTACCTAACTTACATATACAATACAAAATACACACAAATAGACATTATACACAATAATATACATATATTAGTATATACCATTAGTATATGCCATCGCTATTTACACAGCAAATGGATTGGTCAGCTCTGCCTCATTAGTGAGGCTGGTCCATAATTGACGGCAACGACGGCGAAAAATCTTCTCCATCATTCAACCATCAGAAATGCTGGTGCTGCCGAACGACATCCCTCTTATCCCGATTCCCCACCCCCCTACTGAACCTGAGACGATCCACACTGCCGTGTGCGACATCTCTGTTGTAGTTAAGTCGCCTTTCCCCAGCTGTCCGAGCGACACGGAAGATTAACGGGACCGCTGAACTATCCTGGATCAACCCTATCTGATCTAGGTAAAGGAATGCTTCCGGTGGAATGAAGCCGTCAGAGCGGACATTCTCGTGGTAAAGGTAATTGGGGTAGTAAGCCCCAGATATCAGGTTATTCGTGGGTTAATGGGCCTTCGAGTCAGCTTGATTACGAAGTTGTCCACTCGTATTAGGTTCGCCCTGTTGTAAAGGACCTCATTAGAATAAAATTTTTTGTACTCCGACTCTGGCGATCTGTACAAGCGAAGGCAACCCCTCTCAAACACCCGAATCTTTTCCATTAAGCTTGCTCGTACATTGAACCACACGGGATAACCAAATACCAGCATGGGCCTGATAAGGGCCATGTAGCAGATTACCTTTACCCTCGCATCGAGTTGGCTGCTATAAAGCAGTCTCTTTGTAAGGGCAAAAGCCATGTGATTAAAACAGCCGTTAGCTCTGGCCAGAGCAGCATCTAAATTTTTGCCAAAATACAGAAACTGATCTAGCCAGATCCTAAGTATCTGACTACATTTCGACAGGCAAGAGGTTGTACATGTTGTTCAATGATAGAGAACTTTCGCCAATTTTTCCTTGTATCCCTAGAGGCTCCAGACAACGGCGTCCTAAAGAGAATGGTTTCCGACTTCTGAAAGTTGATTTTCAACTTCCAGTCATCACAAAATCGTCTTATCTTATCGAAGTCACGCTGCAAGAGAGTATTAATGACCTCGATTTTTGGACCTGTTATGTACGCTATCAAATCGTCTGCGTACGCAATAGTATGGGGAAGTGAACCTATCAAGTCTGCGACGGCAGGGTTCGGGTGTTTGCTTCCCTTGTGACAACGGGGTGGCACGCTGGCGATGCTCGGCAGTAGCTCGTCGGAATGGGGGAGGATCTTGTTGTCACTAACCTACACGCAAAATGATTATCGTGCCTGGGGAAGAAACGAGCACATGACCGCAGATAACACCGTATTGTCGGATGTTTGACAGACGAAGACGATGACTTCGTAACAGGACTTTCCCACCCTTTAATGCACCGATTACGGTACACCGTGGTTGCTTTGCCTGTGGACTTTGACGGCAACCCCCTTATTCGGACACACCTCAACTTATGTCACCTTTGTTACCACGTCACACCATAGCGAGTAAAATTAAAAATTCATTGATTTAAGAGCGCTTACTGTCTACGAAATCCACCATGACTTTATTTGAGCGAATTCAATAGTTTTTTTTTTTTTTTTTTTTTTTGGAAATAAAAAAAAATTATTAAGGCACTTTACTCGTATTTTGTCGAGTAAGACCCAGAGCATGTATCTTGACTAATAAGAACACAAAATGCACTCACTACTTTTATAAAGAATTGGCGTGTCTCATCCCAAGCCTCAATGTCGGCCGTCGCCACATATTATTTAACCTTGCGCTAGGTGCTTTTATATCTAAAAATACAAACGACCCAAATCCATAGATTGGGACATATACTGTCAACAACTCATGGATAACCTGGGTAGATTTAACGCAAACATCAGAGAAATAGACAATATTGAGCTAACTTGTAATAATCTCAATATGGCAACCATAACTGCCTTTCATAAAGCTTGCCAGAAAAAGCAAACACATACAATTGACTTAGCCTCTGGCGGAACGGAAAACTATCCAAACTCCGAATAGAGACGAGAAAGCTCTCCAACCGGGCTAAACGTAATGTAAACACTCACAATGTTCGACCAAGAAATTAGAAGGGCCTAGAGAGATTCGTGAAAAAACTTCTGCCATACTACCGATAGCACCAGAAGTTGTGCCCGCATTCATAAAATGCTCTCTAAACAGCACACTAATCCTATCGCTTCAATGAAAAAACTGATGGCACATACGCCGAAAACGGGCTGCAGGCGCTTCAGCTCTAAGCCAAACCACACTTCCCAGATTCGACGAATAATTCCAGAAGCCCAAGAAACTCTCCCCAAAGAAGGACAAATAGGGCACTCAGAGTGGACCAGAGGAAAGGAAAGTTTTCATGAAGGCAAAATAATTTGGGCAATTACCTATTCTCAACCCTTCAAAGCCCCTGGATGGAATATTAATAATTTTACTACAAAATGGCATCCGACAACTGCTACCTACTCGTATACTAATTATCTTATTCAGCTACATGTGGGGATACTAACCAAAAAAAGTGAAAGGAGATTGCTGTCAAATATATACCTAAAGCAGGACGCAGCCCGTTTAGTTTTAGTTTTAGTTTTAGTTTTAAATGCATTTCATTTACTTAATCATTAACTCTTACATACTAACAAAAAATGCTTAAATGCTAGCTTACAATTACTTAACAATCTTATACTAACTTACTGGCCGCACACGGGCACTCTAAGCTACTCTTAATTCTTATATCTATGTCTTTCGACTTCATTACATTTTATTTAGAATGTTTGTTTTGTGTGGCTAAGAAAAAATTGTTAACAAAAAACTTAGCCTATGGATGTAATTTTATATTTTTTATAAAAACTTAATATCTAACTTAAAATAAACCTTAGTCTACCTAATCCTACATACACAATACACACATACACACACATAAACACTATACACAATCATATACATATATCAGAATACACCTTTGTATACACTGATATATGTATATGTTTCATAAATGCTAACGTAAACCTATGTAAGCTGGCCACCGCTATTCACAGAGCAAATAAATTGGTCAGCTCTGCCTCATTAGTGAGGCTGTTCCATAATTGACGGAAGCGACGACGAAACATCTTCCCCATCATTCAACCACCAGAAATGCTGGTGCTGCCGAACGACATCCCTCTTATCGCGATTCCCCACCGCCCTACTGAACCTGAGACGATCCACACTGCCGTGAGCGAAGTCTCTGTTGTAGCTGTCCGAGCGACATGGAAGATTAACAGGACCGCTGATCTATCCTGGATCAACCCTATCTGATCAAGGTAGAGGAATGCTTCCGGTGGAACGAAGCCGTTAGAGCGCACACTCTCGTGGTAAAGGTAATTGGGGTAGTAAGCCCCATATATCAGCTTATTCGTCGAGGTAATTGCTTTTGCAATGTGCCTTCGGGTCAGCTTAATTACGAAGTTATCCAGTCGTATTAGGTTCGCCCTGTTGTAAAGGACCTTATTAGGATAAAATTTCTTGTACTCCGACTCTGGTGCTCTGTATAAGCGAAGACAAGCCCTAAGAAAAAGCCCCCTCAAACACCCGAATCTTTTCCATTAAGCTTGCTCGTACATTGAACCCCACGGTACAACCAAATACCAGCATGGGCCTGATAAGGGCCATGTAGCAGATTACCTTTACCCTCGAATCGAGTTGGCAGCATCTACATTTTTGCCAAAATACAGAAACTGATCCAGCCAGATCACAAGGTATCTGACTACATTTCGACAGGCAAGAGGTTGTACATGTTGTTCAATGATGGAGAACTTTCGCCAATTTTTCCTGGTATCCCTAGAGGCTCTAGACAACGGCATCCTAAAGAGAATGGTTTCCGACTTCTGAAAGTTGATTTTCAACTTCCAGTCATCGCAAAATCGTCTTATCTTATCGAAGTCACGCTGTAAGAGAGTATTAATGACCTAGATTTTTGGACCTGTTATGTACGCTATCAAATCCTCTGCGTACGCAATAGTATGGGGAAGTGAACCTATCAAGTCGCTTGTAAAAATGTTGAAAAGGATCGGCGGATTGACCGCGCCTTGCTGAAGACCATTTTTAATTTGAAATATTCCAACAGAAGTCACATCACCATTTTTCACGATGAACTGTCTGTTTGTTAGCATATTATAAAGAATGTACAAAATTGGTTTACTGATCCCTAGCTTAGTCAGCTTATAGAAAACACCCTCTAACCATACAGTGTCGAAGGCCTTCTCCAAGTCAACAAGGCAGGCACCAGTACATTGTTTTTTGCCTTTATTCCATTGGATATCGGACACCAGTTTAGACGCGGCATGTGAGATATCATCTCCCGCCTTAAATCCGAATTGTATATCCGGAACTATATGTTTGTCCTCAACCCACCTAGTCAGAGCTCTATTGATTACTTTTTCAAATACCTTACTGATATTCGGAAGGGGACTTATCGACCGGAGATTCGCCGGATTGGATATAACCTTTCCCTTTTTGGGGATAGGTTGAACCCCCGCCGTTTTCCAATGCGCTGGATAATGTGCATTATTCATTGCATTATTAAACAGGGTGGTGTAAATATCCACCGCTTCTAGAGGAAGATGTCGAAGCACGATTTTCGATATATTATCGATCCCCACTGACTTCTTAGCCCTAATTGTGTCGAAGATCTCATACAGTTCTCCCTTCGAAATGAACGTGGTAGGTCACCATCTCTGGCAATGATATTATTTGCGATACTTTCGTCCCTAAACCGGGTGAAACCAGAGCCGTCGGATCGCCAATTCTCTATTTCATTTCGAATGTAGCAGTTGTGCACCAAGACGCGATTGTCCAGGTCATAATTAGGGCCAATGATATTAGTGACCTTGTATACTTCCTGAAAAGTCACCCCCATGGCCTCAACCTTCTCCTGTGGATCCTCGATCACAAAAAAGTCGTCATCGTCAGCGGCTTTATTTGGATCAACACCTGCTATTGTCAGTAACAGTTCGTTGTCTGTTTTCCGGGCTATTTTAAGACACTGAAGGTCGTTTTGATTTTTTCTCCGAAATAGTTTATTTATTTGCGGAAATATATTCGGGTTGCTGGTGTTTATAGCCCGAACCTTGTTGTTCCAATATGAATTTACAGAAATCCTGTAATTCTCTTTTGTTAACGTTTGGAGATTTTTAATTGGCGACTAATCTCCGGGTCTTGTCTGTCAGTTAACTGTCTGTACAAGTTTTTAATTCTTGGCAGAAGTCTACTTTTCTGTCGGTGTAATGTGTCAATAGTAGGATTGCGGAACAGATCTTCGTTAGTCGCACATCGATACCGCGGTATCGATCAATATAGTTTGTTTAATTGTCTCCATTTGTTTTAGGTACTTGTCGATCTCCTCGTTTGACAGATTGCCATTAGACGTTGGGTGGAGCGTGTTCGAGGAGAGCGCTCTTGTCAAGGTTGCGGAGAAGCGTATCCATCGAGTCTTACTGTAGTTATAAGAATATCTTTGGACAAACTCCTCCAATTCCGCAATTTCGTTGAGAACTGTAATTTCGTTGCTAAAACCGCAATGGTCGCTGTCATACACGAATGTGCGCAGACAGTTTAATGTTTGTAAATTCGTACCTGTCAGTCGTATACGTTCGTCGTACAGCAGCAGATCCAAATAAGACCCGCCTCTGGGAAACGACGGGTTATCCGTCGCTTTAAGACCTAGTCTGTACATGACATCGTGCTGACCCCACCAATCGAGTAATAGGTTCCCTCTAGTATTTGGCAAATTATTTCCCCAACCTCTGTGTTTAGCGTTGAAATCCCCGCCGATTATAAAATAATTCTCCCCCGATTCCAGCCTCAGAAGTCGAAAAAGCGTGTTGAGCTCCGTAATGAATAAAAATGATTGTGAAGCCTCAGCTGCATAAACAGAGGCCAAGTACAGCCGCTTTCGACTGCGGAGCGGTATGTAAATGACGACTGCCTCCAACACCTGGAACCTGCGCAACACTCCCTTGTACACTCTGTGAAATTTTATACCTTCTTTAATGAAGATCGCGGCACCGCCTCCACGTTTGGATCTGGGCCCATTTCTTCTTCTAATAATATAATTATTATACTCCAGTTTGTGCTTATCGGCTAACTTGGTTTCGCTAGTGAAAAGCACATCGGGAGTTTGGTCTTGTGGCAATTTAAACATCGTGGCTCTTCGTTCAATCCTAATCAGTGAATTAACATTCACCGCACGGACCTTCAAAGTTTCATCCACCATGTGCTTACCCATTACTACATGTGTTGCGCTAGTCCCGGCAGCCCCGCGTAGACCTGGTCCACCCGCTTGGCCTGTTCTTGAACCTGCTTTTGCAGCTGAGCCATTTGCCCTTGGATTGCGAGCAAGATGGCCAGAATGTTAGGTGCAGCTTTCGTTGTTCTCGGCGTTGGCGCCGGAGAAGCAACAGCCGCTTGCTGTACCGTAGCCCCCCTACCTGACGCCATTTGTGCGTAGGAAATTTGGGACGTGACGGCTGGTGTTTGAAATCTGACAGGTGAACGTTTGACCTCCACCTTTTGCTGCCGAGCCAGTTTTCCTTTTTCAATGTCAGCGAATTTAGGACAACCCCGATAGTTTGCGGTGTGTCCCACGTTCCCACATAATACGCAGAAGAGCTGCGTCCTATCGGATGCTCCGCCCCTACTAGAACACACTCGTTAGAGGTGTGGTTCTGTGCGCACTTCACGCATCGAGGCTGCATTTGGCAGTTCGACGCGACGTTTCCGAACTTCTGGCAGCGAACGCATTGTATAACGCCTTCGCTTCTTTTTAATTGTTCACACTGAACCACCTGGTAGTCTAGGACATTGATACTCCTTAGACTATCCAGACGGCTTTCGGGACTGAGCTACACCAGTAAGAACGGCAAACTCCGTTTCTCCTGCCTGGCTCCAGCTGTGGTAAATGGCTTTAACCCCACAAACTTGAGTCCTTCGCACTCCTTCTCTTTGAGCAGTGCCAGGATCTCCTCAGGATCAGAAGACGGTTCCAACTCCTTCAGCAGCATCGATTGCCGCTTTCACGCTTTGGTGTTCTCCGTCGTCGTTTCCTTTAGGAGCTCTTTCACTTTCGCGTAGCCCTCCACTGTATTACAGTGGATGGCATGGCGATCGTTCCCCAATCTCATAATTTTAAAATTATTACCAATGACCAACTTACACAGGTCCTTGGTTGCATTCACCTCTAATTTATAGGTGTTGATAGGAGGCACTTCTCCTTCTTCTTCTGCTGCTGTTGTTGTTGTTGTTTCTGCTGCTGCTGCTGTTTTTGCTGTTGCCGTTTTTGTGGCTGCTGTTGTTTTTGTTGATGCCGTTGTTGTGGCTGCTCTTGTTGTTGTTGCTGGTGATTCTTAAGCTTTTGTTGGTGTTGTTGTTCGATCTGCTTTTGAGCAAGCAGCGTCTGCTGTTGTTGCTGGGATTGCTCTTCCACTTCCCTCTTCTTTTATGGCCAGTTCCGTTTGTTGTAGCATTTTGATGCTGCAACTTATGGCCTTCATCTCTTCCTCTTCATCTTCCGATTCGCTCGGTGCCAATGAAGCGAAGCTGTTCCCTTCCCTCAGTCCATCAAGCTGTTTTACAGTGGAAGTTAGTAGGGTGTGACGTTGAACTAAGTTAGAAGTTGGCCTTAGCTTCCTCCTTCTCTTAGCCGTGGGTGTTTGGCTTGTACCGCTTGAAGCCTCACCTGGTCCCGCTATTGGCATAGCTTACCGCTCTCCACAATCCATCACGTGCTGTTTACTACAACATTTAGTAACACTTTAAATTATTTTTATTATATTTTCTTATTTTGAATAATAATATTTTCTTATTGTGGTGTCGAACCCATAACTTTTGCTGTCTCAAGCGAACACACACTCACTGTGCTAATTGGAGCCTCAATCCAATTCGTCAAATGTCTTAATTAAGGGAATCGCTTCTCATTTTCTAGCCGAAACACGTTTAAACTCCGCGGAGGTCTATGAACAACTCTGCTATGGTGTATGTTGGTCAACTTACTGCTCCACGAGATCAATAGTTCTGATGTCTATGAGCTAACATACGCCGGTGATGTAGCTATACTGTCTATTGGATCATGTCAAACGACTGTCCGTTCTGAAGCGCAGGCAGCCTAGGCTACAACTGGTGCACTAGAAATGGGCTCCTTTCAAAACTGAGGTGTTCTCTTTACAAAAAGGAGGAAACTGTCTGGTCTGACTCATCTAGTGCTTAAAGGGATCACCATCCAATTCTCCAAAGAAGCTAATTATTTAGGTGTCATCCTGGATAACAGACTTTTAAAGACTAAATATGTTACGTAGAAATGCTTTAAGGTGCCGTCGGTCTTCTGGCAGTGCAAAGGAGCTATCGGCAAGGCATGTGGCCTGTCAATGAGAAGAGTCCTCTGGATCTACACAGTTAAAATAAGGCCAATTATATCCTATGCGTCGGTTTTCTAGAATAAGCTCTCACGATAATACGTGATTGCTGCTTTTACCAAACTCCAAAGAACGGTCTGCATGCGAGCTTTCTTTAGCACACATAGCTCTGCTGTAGACGCATTGATGAATCTCCCTCCCGTTGATATTCATATCATGGGTTGCACTCTCAAACCTATCTTCGGTTTAAAAAGAAGTGGTATTTGGCACAACGCGCACTGGAGCTTTGATGACCGTGAACGTAGGCTATCTTCTGACTCTAGTCTTATGGATACGCCATCTCACGCAATAGATGTGTTTTTTGCACGCATGTTAGCCATTGTCACAAAAAAATTACCCAACTTCGCTTGCGAGTTCATCATAAAAACTTGGTAGCACAGATACATATATCTATGACGATTAATGGCTATTCCTCTATCCGTTGCCGAACAAATTTTGAAAAAAATGTTGTTGGAAAAGATTTGGCATTTCTCAAAATTTGGTTTTTAGCGTATAGCGGATGTGCAAAAAAACACGGTTTATGAATTCCTGCTGATACGAAAATGACTGTCCTTGTGTGCAAGACTGGTTTCGGTCAGAATCTGAGCCAGGAAAGCAATTTAGTCGGGTCCTCACCGATGGCTACAAAACCGATATAGGATATGGCGCTGATATCTTTCTGGAGGATAACAACGTTTGATCTCACTCTTAGTTATGAAAACTCTGTCCTCCAAGCGGGGATATTTGTTTTTTTTTTTACAACTTTCTCAACATGCCATCTTGTTTCGAGTCCTCAATCCCAAAGAAAAAGAAAAACCCCAACCGGAAACCGGCCTTTTAAAATGCTGTCGAGTTTAATTCGCCGCATATTATTTGGTGACGTTTAGGTGGTGTTACCAGGTTTGGCAACAACCAAGAAGAAGAGGACTTACATATATACATATGAACCTCTATGCGGTGAAGCTAATGGACAAGCAGATAGACCTGCTAACGCTGTAAGCTCTATTAAGATGTTGCTGCAGTCAGGTATCTAAAGTTAACAGTTGCCATTACAAAAATAGAAACGGATACACAAGCATTTCGTCTGAATTCGCTCTCATTCATGGATCCAAAGCGGGGATCCAAATTGTCTATGAGAAGATCAACCACTTGTAATGGAAATCCGGAATTAATATCCTGGGGTAAGGTCATTTAGTTTACCAGTTCCCAAAGAAGAATTTCGTCTGTCATGCAATAAAGCAAAGCAAACGATACATACGAGTATACGAGGGGCGTTCAATATATTCTCGGTATCGATATGAAGGAAAATGCGAATTCAATTTAAATTGTTTTTATTTTTCAATATAATCTCCCCTAACACCAATGCATTTGTTACATCTTGAGATAAGCTTTTTTAAACCCTCAAAAAATAAATTTCCTCTTTCTCTGCAAAATACCCATTTATTGCCGACTTGAGTTCTTCATCATCCGAAAATCTTTTTCCACGAAGACATTTTTTCAAATCTGGAAACAGGAAATAATCACTAGGGGCAAGGTCTGGACTATAGGGTGGGTATTGGATTTCTTCGAAACCACAATCTCGCGCAGCAGCCTTGGAAACTCGCGCCGTGTGAACAGGAGCGTTGTCATGAAGAAGCAACACACCCGCTGCGAGTTTACCCCGTCTTTTCTTTTTAATTTCCTCCCGCAAATTATGCAAAGTGGAAGCGTAGGATGTGGCGTTGATGGTTTCACCTTTTTTTTTGTACTCAATGAGAAAAATTCCCTTTGAGTCCCAAAAAACTGTGGCCATGAGCTTCCCGGCAGACCGAGTGACTTTGAACTTCTTCGGGGGGGTCTGTTCCTTTTTTATGCCACTGCATGGACTCTTGTTTGCTTTCAGGGTCATAGTGGTGGACCCATGTTTCGTCCCCAGTAACAATTCGATCCATAACACCGTCCGCGTTCTCACTACACATCTCCAAAAGCTCTCTACATCATGCGATTCTCACTTTTTTCTGAGGCGCTGTGAGCATTCGTGGCACCCACCTTGCACTGACCTTTGAAAGGTTAAGATGGTCATGAAGAATGTTGTGAATGGTACCAATTGACAGCTTGGTGATCTCTGCCATCATTTTCACCTTTATTCGGGCATCCTCAAGAACAAGTTTTTCGACTTCTTTGATGCTTTCTCCCGTACAAGCAGTAGCCGGGGCGCCGGAGCGGGGGTCGTCTACAATGTTCTCTCTGCCTCTCTTGAACTCACTTGACCACTTTTGCACAGTTGATAATGAAGGTGCGGAACCCTGGTAAACAGCCACCATCTCTTCATGAATAGTTTTTTAACTTTTTCCTTGCTTAGTGAGAAATTTAATTACAGCGCGATGCTAAATTTTCACCATCATCGTCTCAGTTGCCATTATGATTCTGTTTAACTAGAGATAAAACGCGAATTAATAATCACATTTATATGAAATTTTACATGAATGCACTAAAATAATAGTATTACTTGATAAATAAGTCAATTTATATATACAACCACAGCTTCACCCCGATACCGAGAATATGTTGAACGCCCCTCGTATGATAACACCATAAACGACCGTTGCATGTTATAATTCACACAAAGCACCAGTGTAATAATTATTAAACCAATTTCACCAAACCTAATTTGTTCACATCACCTAACGTCATTAAAAATTAAACCGAATCAAGCCATTAGGGCATTTACTCGTCTTCTGTTTATTTGTCAATATATTCGGGCAGTAAAACTCTATAAGCTACACAATAAACCTGCTACCTACCTAAAGTGAGCGACAATTCAAAGTAAATGCGCCTACAATAGATTGAAATATTTTGTCATTTCCGCCGGTAAAACGTTCCGTTTCCTCCGGCCCTACTCCCACCCAATTCAACCAAAAGTAAAGCAATATTCAACAGCACCGATACTATTGTACCTCAGGCGGCCCGAAAATAAGAAATCACTTAACACGAAGGACATTTAGGAAATGCAAAGCATATAACACAGTATCCATATAAATATTTCAGTCATAAATCACCCATGCGAACACATTTGCCGCAATCACATAGAACACAGAAAAGCCCTCAAAAAGGAACCCAGAAGAATAAAAATAAACCGCAAATAAAAACAACAAGACACTAACAAAGAGAAAGGAAAAAAAATTTTCCGTTTGCGTTTGGTTTAGAAAAACCCTTCGCAATATGTCAGTCAGTCAGAAACTTTGAGTCCTACGTGATTGGCATTGTTACTAGGAAATGTAATTTATGTTGACCCCAAAAGCGTTCCGCTAAGAGGCAGAGTACTTGAACGCAATTATAATATTAGACATCCTTGCAAGGCACGTAGAGACTTTGTTTTTCTTTCCACGTTGTCATTGTCGTCCAAAGTCGCATTTGTGTTTGCGTTCAGAACTTGTTGGTGAAAAAATCGATTGCTTGAAGGTCATCACACTAATCCTTATGTCGTCGTCCTGCATGCGTTGTCACAATGATTCCATTGTCAGAACTCACTCAGTCAGTGTTTGCTTACAAGAAGACGGGGCGCCACAAATCGATGATGCAAGAAAAAACCTTTTT
The DNA here is from genome assembly GCA_949129095.1 of Volucella bombylans. Lineage (NCBI taxonomy): Eukaryota > Metazoa > Arthropoda > Insecta > Diptera > Syrphidae > Volucella > Volucella bombylans. The sequence goes on from OX422140.1 coordinate 82,879,041, forward strand.
TAATAATGGAATCAAGAAAACCCTTTTGAATAATTCAACTGAGGCTCTTTGCACATAATTTATTTGACATGTTTTTGTTTATTTCGTTTTTGTTATTTATTTATTTATTTTTTGTTGGTAGTGCAGGTGAGTTAACTGGTAAATAACGAGTTATTGACACTGCGACCGGGCTGCTAGATATACAAGTTTGGTAAACAAACTGATGTGCGTCGATAAAAGTGACCTTTTCATGAAAAGGAAAGAAAACAGAAGCATTTAATGTGAATTGTTTTGAGAAGAATACGAAATTCATTTCAAAGTGGAATCTAGGAGGAAATTGATTTTTAAAGTGTGTCATACGTGGTCTAATACTGGGATTCGTATTGTTTATTAAACGGTATTTTTGTATCACAAAATTCTGCAAAGTTTTCATCCTGCTTTAATCACATCGCGCTAATTCTCTAAATGATATTGTCACGGTATTAAACGTTTACTATTGTAATTTTCGAACTGCGGGGCAGTAACTCCTTATAAACGGTTTTGCGTAAAGTCCTAACTGATGTTAAAAATGGATCGATACATGGCGAATATTGTTACTATTTGGGGGGCTGCATTTGCTACATTTATACTTACATACCTAGACGGCACCATACCATCCGAGTGGCCTCAGCTAACATGGCTTTGCAGTAGCGTGATATTTTTTCAAGCTGCTTTCACTTGCGCACACGAAGTAGGCTGAGGTTCCTCTCTACCTGTGCGCTCAAGGTGACTTAGCCATCCAAGCCGGGTTGTCTAAGCTTTTCTGCTGAGGTCGGCATCTCTGTACAGCCCGTACAGATCGCTATAATAGTTGATACTCTCTTCTCCTTTGATGCAAATGGGATCGAAAATTACCCGAAAAGCTTTTCTGTCGAAGCGCTTGAGAGAGAACAGTGTTCTGTAGAGTGGCGCTACTACTAAATTGGGTTTTCGTCAATGTTGTGTGTCCATCTTTGCAGACAGCATAGTACATATATTCTTTTTTCCTTTCTTGGACGATAAGCCTATTTTTGATGGTTCTACTTCAATAAGCACAAATGTTCGATTGACCGCTTGCTGTGTTCGACCCATCGTCTGCATATGAGGGTATCTGAACAGATTTTTGAAAGATGGAGATTCTGGAGTTAGCTTCCGCGTTTCGCACAATTCATTCAAGAATGATGTTGAAGAAGTCATATGACAAGGCATCACCTTGCTTAAGTCATTCTCTGACATTGAACGTCCCAGTTTTGTCATAACCGACTTTGGAACATCGTGCGTTTTCCATCATATCCTGAATAAACTTGTTAGGGATGTCAAAACCAGACATAGTCCTGTGTAGTTCGTCTCTATAAATGCTGCTATATGAGCTACCTAGAAGAGGTCGTATGCATAATTTTGGAACTATTGCTTTTTTTTTTTAAGTTCTGCCGTAATGTAATGTAAAAATATGATCTATGGTGTACTTTCCAGGTCTAAAACCAAGCTGCCCAGTCTGATGACAAAAGGCCTTTGCCGTCCACGTATAATACGGCATACAGGACATTATATGCGATATTGAGAAGACTTATTACTCTGCAATTAGCGCGTTTCAGTGGATCTCCCTTCCTTATAATCGGACAAACAATGCTCAAGTTACATTCGTCGTGCATACTTTCTTTGAACCAGATTTTGGAGATGAGTTGATATATGCTCCGTCTCAAATCATCATTTGCTGCGCTCCATAATTAAGCCATCGCATCCAGCAGCTTTGTTGGACTTAAGCTTTGTTGGTGATTACTTTTCTAATCGGATGGACGGAAATATTGTCTGTCTTCGTCAAGGTTGAATAGTTCATTTCGCCTGACTATACAATGTTGTTCGTCATTACCATTTAATAGTCTGCAGAAAAAGTCGTTCCAGTTTCTCAGCACTGACTGTGTTTCTACTGTGAGTTTTCATTCTCCGTACTTCAGTTCGGACAGATTTGGCACGTTGGTTTTACTTTTTATTAAAGCTTTCGAACTCCATTCTTCTGAGAGCAGCTTTCTAAGGCCTCGATCGAGCCCTCCTCGTGCTTTGTCTCGAGTGCCCCTTTCGTTATTTTCTGTAACACCGCTCTGTGCATCTACTGTTTTTCAAGATTTGGCTCTCTACATTCATCTCATCATCGAACTAGGGGTATCTTTGTTGGGAGGGGGTTGAAACAAATTGAACCCCACTATTACGTCATTGGCGAACAATCGTTCGCTGGCTTTAAGCTGTTACAGATATCCGCATCCGTATCTTAGCTACAAAAAGATAATGGTCCGAGTAGTGGTAAGCTATTCGGAACGTTCGGGCATCCAAAATACGATCAATTTGATTGACGTTTTATCGTTCCGTTTCTGTCGCAAATGTATTCGAAATTTCAGAAATTCGCATTTCCTATTTCTATCGAAAAAACCCTTTATCCCAATTCGGAAAGAAAATGTAATACCAATTCTTTTTCGAAAATTTCATATTTTGTATTCCGAAAATGTTTGTCAAAGTCATTTATAATAAAAGATATTTGGTGTTGCACTTAATTCTTTCAAAGGAGGAGCCGACAATTCACACACCAAACCTGCGCAGTTCGAAGTTTTAGTTCAGTTTATTGAGACCCACATCGGACTAGCTAAGGGATTCATCCTGAACCCCAACCAACTAGGCTTGTGGAAGCGCTTAATGCGAAGGAACCGCCTGTTCGTGATGTTAACGGGCGGATGAAGATACGTTCAAACCAGGCGGATAACATTTCCACCTAAAAAATCATACCAAATCCAAGTTGAGGAAAAATAAAGAGAAAATGCAAGGTATCGGTGGGGGTCCAAGCAAGTGTCTGCCACATCATTAGAGCAAAAAGTTTCTGAAATGTTACCTATCGAAATCATTTGGCACACCGGCGCAGAATTAGCCACACGAATATACTGAAGAATGGATAGAAAACGACTGAACCAAGCTTAAGGAGAATATTTTAAAGTTCCTAGTTTATGTTGCTTTTTTTTATAAAATAAGAAAGAACTATGTTTTTATAATATATTTTAAATTTATTTACGTTCAGCGTTGGTAGTGCTTTGTGTTACAACTTACTAAACAGACATGGCAAAAAAAGGCCAGTCCGAGCAAAGAGTAGAAGGGGGTGAAGCCAATTCGCAGTGCCAAGCATGCTAGTCTAAGCTCCGTCTTAAGCTCGTCGGAATGGGGGATCTTGCTGCTAATAGTGGCCAACCAGGTACATATTTCTTCATGCCTGGCTCCAGATGTCGAAATTTAAAAAAAAAGGAATTAGGAACCCGATTTTGTCCTTCTGTGTCTCCGACCTAAATTGTTTTTATATCTAAATGAAAAACTAAAATACTTCCAATACCCTAGCGCAGAAGAAAGAGAGAAGAAAACCAGCTGAAATGCTCTCTAACGGAGTTAACCCTCCCCTTAGTGTCTAGCATAAAACGTTTGTTTAGCAAATACCTCTGTATTCTTACAACATGTTCCTTGATCCCCGGCCAAATTACTCTTTCGCGCCCCTATTATCTATACTTTTAGCTTGCACATTCCAGGTAACAAGCTAATATGTTACACAAAATAAAAGGTGCTGACTGCCTTCCCTGGAAACTTTCCAACAATAACCTCCATCACTGAGAGGTTCTGTATAACAATTACAGAACTAATCGAAACGGAAAAACATAAAAATATAAAACTTAAGGTAATACTTAGGCAATTATGTATTCATTAAAGGTAATATGTACATACAGACAAAGCCATATACTCGTATGTACAATTTTAACTCGTGGAAATTGGAATTGCTTGAAAATTAGAATACAATTTTATTTGTACGAACAGCTTGGAAATTAGAAGAAAAAATTCCAATTTTCAAGCTGAAGAATTTATTACCCAGTTTATCCGACAGCTCAATTTGCGTTGAAGCAATCCGCATTGGTTCAATACCCGTAGAAATGCTGGTGTTTATATGAAATTCTCCAAAATGAGCGAGAGAAAATTGAGAGAAGTTTAACAAATAGCTGGTTGAACTGACACTTCACACTACCGCTGATACATTTTTCTTATTTCTTTCTCTTTCCAAATAATTCTTATGCAATCCGACATTTTAAATACACAACTGATTACCTGCCCGAAAATGGAAGAATACATTCCTTTTATTTCTTTGCTATTCAAATATTTTATTTGCAACCACTTATTTTAAATACACAACTAATACCTGCCCGATGATGAAAGAATGATGTTTCAATGCGATTTGAAAAGCTTTATACGATATTTCAAAGCGGTTACATATTTTCAATGCGTTTTATAAGCAGGAATGAATGTATGAGTGTTGAATATTTCAATGCGGTTTGAAATGGTGTTTATTCGAGCGTATTGAACCAATGTGGATTGCTTCAATGCAAATTGAGCTGTCGGATAAACTGGGTATATTTGTCTGAAAAGCTTGGACATAATATTCCAATTTTAAAGCTAAAGAATTACATATAAGTCTGATTTAAAATCATATCTACGCAGGTATTTCCCTCAAATCGAGTTTTGACCATGGATGGGTTTGAAGTTAAGGCGAGAAATTTGTCTAGATGGATAAAAAATGTTACGGAACTTTTCCTTGTGTTTGTTCGTTGTGTTTTGTGGATTGTGGATTGTTGCATCAGTATAGATTTTCATTCTCATTATTTCCGTAACCGTATATCTGTGTTGTGTAGCAAATAAATAATTTTTGTGTTGAATAAAAATGCATCCGTGAAAAAAAAAATACACTATCATTAGAAGTGAAATCCCAAATCATTGAGGAAATTAAAAAAGGTGTCTCAAATAAGGTTTTGACCGCGCAATATGGAGTGGTGCCGTCTTTTATTTCCTATTTAAAAAAAAATGAACCTTTAATAATGGACAAGGTAACAAATGCATATTTACCAGTTAAGAAAAAAAATCTTCACATTGCTGAGTCCCCAATAATGGAAAGCAAACTTTACGACCGGATTTTACGGCAACGCGAAAGAAACTGTGTGATAAATGGTCCAATAATTAAGCGAAAGACTGTTGAATTGTTATCGTCATTGATGACGCGGCTTTTAATGCAAGTGACGGATGGCTACAGAATTTTAAACGACATTTTGGACTACGTCATCTCAAAGTGTGTGGCGAAAGATTATCTTGCAATGTGAATGCGGTTGTGCCATTTCAACTAAAATTTGACGAGAAAATCAAGCAAATGTGTTTTTCGCGTGATCAGATCTATAAAGCAGATGAGTCTGGTCCGTTTTATAGATTACTGCCAGACAAAACGATTGTCTAGATCAACGAAAAAAATGCTCCTGGACTAAAAACTCAAAAAGAAAGAATAACGTTTATTTTGTGCAGCAATGCTTTCGGAACACACAAAATTAAGCTGCTTGTTATTGGTAAATCTAGAAAACCGAGATATTTTAAGCTTTTTGAAAATCCACTTGAATACGATACATCCAAATCCGCTGGGATGACAACATTAATTTTCCGCAAATGGTTTAAATCATTCGAGCGACAGGTTTGTAAAATATGAATTGAAAATGCATGATTTCTAATTTGTTTACAATTTTATTAAATACATGTTCGTGAATTTATGAATGGGCATAATCTTCCTGTAAAGACATTACTCCTACTCGACAATGCGACAAGCCATCAGGAATTACAAAGCGATGATGGAAACATTGTCGTTATGTTTCTTCCCTCAAATGTGACACCCATTCTACAACCCATGGACCAGAATATTATATGGTTAACTAAGTTTTACTATAGACAAAGCTTATTATCGATGGTGGTTGCTTCAGAAAACGAGGAAATTTCAGAGATTTTGAAGAAAATTACAGTAAGAGAAGCAGTTCTGTTTTTAAAGTCAGCGTGGGAAAAAATAACATCGGAACAATTACAAAAGTGCTGGCATAAGATATTTGATCGAACAAATTGCTATAGTTCTGAATTGACTGATCCTTTGGCAGGGATGGATTTTGATGAAGAGGACGATATACCTTTTGCTATGTTAGTTCCCAACGTTCACATTCAGAACACACTTCTACGTTTGAACATTCTTGGGCAGACCCTATTAGCCCGTGAATTTGAAGTTTGGAACTCTGACGAAGTTTCTGTACATTCAAATGAAGGCGATTCTAGCTGCCTTGCATCTGATTCCGAAGAAGATGAACATGGCAAAGAAGTTTCCCACAAGGATGCAATTGCATGTGCAATGAACTTGCTGACCTTAGCGCAGCGGAACAGCATGCCCACGTCAGAGGTTACGTATTACTCGTATTACTAAAAACTTGCGGGATAAGGCAGTTAATCTGTTGACGAAGGTAGGTCAGAGGCAGTCAACAATATCTGAATTCTGCCAGACTAAGTAAGATACAATTGTTTGAAATTATGAGACTGTAATAAACCCTCTTAAATAAATATCACAGTTGTCTATGCTATTGTCATTTTACTGATAATTGTTCACTTTGCATTAAAAATATAGATTCACATTATCATCTCCTCTTAAAAAAACGCTTGGAAATTGAAAACATTTGAAAATTAGGATTCGTCAAAACTTTTTTTTTCTAATTTTCGAACTTCTACTGTATATAGTTTGTTCATATAATATGAATGGGGGGTAACAATAGACCAGCAAAGGCCCCTGAAATTAATATAATCTTAAGCTATGATATCATAAAGTAAATAAATTTCGAAAGAGGTAATATATAAAAAGGAAATTTAACACAATGAGTTCAAGGGAAGATGTTATACTATCATAGATGCATGTCAATTGTCAATATATATTATACTATATAAGATCCGAAGAAATAATTTGTTTTTAAGGTACATACTATGCAAAAACTACATATGTATACAACTTGTGTTTTGAGTTCAGTTCTACGTTAAGATTTGTTTTCTTTACTTTAATGATTCTTTAAAAAAATGTAGGTACACTGAAGCGGAGTGTATATCAAAAGAAAGGAAATAAAAGGTAAAAAAACTCACCGATAATAATTGATAAATATTCTTCAGGAGGGTAGTGCACTGCCATCGCTTGAAATGATTTTATTTTGGTATTTTATTAAGGTTGAATACTAATGAAATTTTAAATAAACTCATGTGAAGTAAAATATTTTTGTGAAAATATACTTATATGTATGTATAATACATTCTCTGGAGAGTTGCTAGTATGAAATATCCTCTATTTGGATGGGAAAGAGGGTAGGAGTAGACTGCTCTGCGTGATGAGTTAAACTCCTTGTAAAGGACTGGTTCTGCTGATCTTTGCAACACGTCGTTCTAGTCCAATCAAAAATGATCACTGTCTTTTCCGCAGGGCTTTAGGGTGCTTGTCGATAGCGGATAATGGTTTTCCTATGCAATTTTGCTTTGTTTTGTTCCCGATTGGCATTGGAATAGGGATGTGATTTTGAGCATTCACACTTTCGTACAAACGCCGTCGCCTTGAATTTTTTCTTTCTTTTTAATAGTCAAGATTTTGTTGGTATGAACTTGAGTTTTATTAGTTGTTAGTATTAAATCTTTCAATCTTTTGTTGATTCGCGTGGCTTGATATTTAGTATATAAATTTTTTTTTCGCCGATATGTTTATGTTCACATGTTTGATTTCCTTTTGTGTTTTGGTACGAGGTCCAACTATGTTACACTTGGTTTTTTTTTTTTAATTTTTTTATTCTTCTCTTCTTTTTTTTAACAGTCTTCTTCAGTTTTCTTCAGAACTTTATTTTCTTTCACTTTTGACTATTTTATGAGCCTGCACTTTTAGACTCTATTAAACCAACTCGACAACTGACCCCTGGTCTTCATTCAGTCTTCGCTTGATACCGAATTATCTGATGATTTTCATATTACAGGCGTTTCACCCTGAGAGCTTTGCAAACATGTGATTATTTTGGGAACAATTTAAAAATCATTGGCATGGGCCAAGGAGCTAAGGGTTTGCCCAGAAACATCGCCTGGAAAGGAATATTTACGACGGATTGAAGCGAATATAAGGGAACAGGTTGTGGCAGACGCTAATATTTCTTAATAGATAATAAATATTTCTTAATAGAACTACGGCGGTATAATACTGTTTTTTTTTTCTTTGCAAAATTGTGCACTAATTTAGAGAGAACTACATACAGATGTATATATGAGCATACATAGATATAAGGTGGTTGTTTCCCACATTCTTACTGCAAAACTATGAGCAAAGAGTCTTCATCTGGTTCCCTAATTTTGCAAGCAGATATTGTAAAGAGCACAACATGAGTTAAGTATTTGTGTTGCCTTCTCCGGGGAATAAAAGAATTCTCGAATTATTATTTAAACCTGCCTTTTAATACGGCAAATTTTAGCTCAATCAATCTTCTTTTTACCGAAAGTGGCTCACTGAAATTGGCTTAACCAGAATTTTCAACTGCCACACGATATTGTGTTAAAGCCAAGGTTCAAGTGTATATCTGGAATCACCTTTAACGTCAAAAACAGTAATAAAGAAATATTTGCGGCCTTTCACTTGGAGCAATTATCTAAAAGCCAAGAAGATTTGTCTCCGCTTAAAAACTCCTTTCCAGATAGGCTTTCTCAGCGCCCTTGAGCCACATACATTTGATTTATGCGACGCAACTCCAAACTTTCCATTCTCAGCCAGTATCTTCATATTGTGATCGCTTATCTAAAGAAATGTATATATAAGTTTTGATTCAAAATATTTCGCATTACTTACAATTATAGCATTGATGCTATGTTTTAGCTTCCTGTTGAAATAGAGATACACTCCATCAATCGAGGGCTAATAATTTGAGTATATGTGATCATATCGATCATATTATTCTTGATATTTTAGATGTGTTATATAAAGATCACTGCGCTTGGTTTTTGCTTTCTTCTGATAAGACAAATGTCTTCTATTGACTTGCAAATCTTAGATATGCACACAGACAATCTCGACGGGCTAAGATTTGCTAACCTGTCCTATCCAATTTTATGCTGGTAGTCTCCCTACGCTAAGAACCTCAAGGCTGCTACGAATTTTATTATTACAGGTTTTGCAGTTTGTCTGCTGGGACTCAGAAGATTAGGTTATTTTGCTTTAAACGTATGTATATAGTACATACAAGGAGGCTTCTTTCCACAGTCAAAATTTTTTCAAAAAATTATTAGAATAATTAGAATATTCTTACGAGGCTTTCTTTAAAACAATTACCCAAACGAAATTCACCTCCTATCGGTCAACTCCAAAATGTTATTGCTATCTCCCTGATTTTTTCGTTCGATGTTTTCCACTCATTTTTCGTCATCCCCAAATCATATGGCTTGGGGTTTACTTACTCGGGCTTACTGGAGCAAAATCAAATTTCAATATCAGTTAAATGACGTTTGCAATTTGTTTTGATAGTCTAACATTCGAATGTGTCCAACTTTCATTTGGACGCAACTTACACTCTATCCGAGAACCATACAAAATATCAATTCATTTTAGAACCTGATTATAATAGCAATCCGAATTCGAAAGCGTTAAAAATATGGGCTCAGGGGTCATCCAAGTCCCTTAATGGATATCAAGGTGTTTAAGCCATATAGTACTGGCTCAACTCACATTATGTCCTGAATCAATAAGCCTGTGTCCGTTTCCGGAGGTGATGACATGGATGCTGTCAAGAATTATCGTGTCATATTTACGACATTGCTTTCGGACCTTTTCGAGGAGCTCGTAGAAGCGTGAATCCTATGACGGCGTAGGACAGTATTATGTTAGTGGTGGAGCACATAAACCGGCATGAGTAGAGATTTACCATGCTGTTACAGGGAACCACCGCTGAAAGGTAGGGCAAGTACTTCGCTATGAACTTGATTGTTTTCTTGCATGCTCAATGTGAAATACAGTGCAGTCAGCAGTTTGCCGATCAATGACCGTGCTGATCTCCACGTTTATAGATACTTGCGTTTTATATTAGACTATCTCTGGACAAGAGGCAGTATGGCTATATCACATCGACGATCTCTAGATCAACATCTATAGTAGCAGTGCTTCTTGCAAACAACCCTAGTTTATCTCCGGAATCGCATATCAACAACAGATAACATGTAAAATGAAAAAACTGCACAAAAGAACAAATTTAGATGAGATTGAGAAGAACAATATAGATACCTTTCAAAGTAACTACAAGAGAGCCTGATTTCATTTGTCGTGGCATTTAGCGGACTGTAAAACAGTTGTCAATATTCGCAGTTCCAAATGATATGCTGCCACTAAATTTGTTTTAATGTTCTTTCAGGCCTTCTATTGTAGCTCTTTGACTCTTGCCTACAATTATGAGCTTCATTTCATTCATTTGTTATTTCTTTTACCAATCTTTCTTATTTTTGCCTTCTTCCTTTTGAGGAATCCTCTTCCTTTTGTAAGTAACCTTTTGATATTCCATTTTCCCTTTTGAATAAGGTTTTCTAAGAAAGCCCTCTGTTATTTTACATAACGTGCCCCCGTATGGTTCTTGTTCGGTTGCACGTAAAAGTTGACATTCATTACCGAACCAGGCGTTGCTTTGTGATATAGTGGCATTATTAAGGGCTTGTTTGTAGATCCTCTGCATTTGGTGTAGGGGTGATAGTCGTATTAATCGAGCATCCTTTGTCGATTGTAACATAGTCGAACTGGTCTATTATGAATTGATTCTAGTATCCGTTTCAACTGAAACTTTTCCACGTTCTTCGAAGTCGCAGCTTGTACTCGATATTGTACAAAATATGCTGTGGAATTTTGATCCCGATTACCCAAATTAAGATACCGTTTCTACACAGTTTACATTAGAGTCGTTTATTTAACTTTAACTTTATTTAAACTTTATATAGTACTTGAAGTTCTGTTTATAAATATATAGTGTAAGACTAAAACAAAAACTGTACAAGTCTCAGTCAAAAGTGCTGAAAGCAATCGATATTCCACGGGTCTTGGAAGATCTCCCTCCAATAACAAGAAAGTTATGAAACAAAGTAGAAAAACAAGCGGTAATTTCTTTGCCCACCTCCGGTTATTGCAATCGATTCTGGAAGTCAAAACTAATATCAACATTCCCCAAATGTGATTGTGCTTTGTCTGTCTACTGTAATATCTTTACTATTGATTTCCAAGGAAAAACAAAATCAAAACGAGTTTTCCTTAGAATTCTATCCCAAACAAAGCAATGAAACTAGAATAGGTTTTTTTTCACGTCTCATGTGTCTCCTTAAAGGCGAACTCAGGACTTTCCTTCGTAAATGCATTTAATAATAAATGAGCAAGAAATTATACATAACATCGGAGAACTTTCAAAGCAGCCCTCTTGACCACCTAATGAACCGACCATAATTGAAAGGGATACTTTTGTCTAATGGTAGAGCTAAAACATAAAACTTTTTTCCCCCTGTCTCGTCCTTTATCTTTTACTCAGACCATATTGTATTTATACATACATATGTGACGAACAACGATACGAATCATTTGCGTCATACTCAAATTGCCGAAATGGGAAAAGTTTCTTTCTGAATTCAAATCCCCAATGAGCACTACAAGGACATGTAATATCAATTGAAATTGTACAACTTACTGTAGGTAATAACTTTTCCATGTAGAAGCTGCTTACATACCATATAACTGAGGTAATTTAGTTTGGCAGGATAACAATACAATTAAAAAGGGTTACATTGTATTTCCTTGAAGCCTAGAGATTTGAGACTTCCTAATTGTGTCAAGGGTGTACGAGAATTTGTACGACTTAATTGGTCTTGGAGATGAAAAAAAGGTAGCTAAGTTTGTAATAAGATAGTTTAATTTTAGATGCACTATGTGACTTGGCACTGATACTGTTTTCGAGTTTGATAAGCGTGCATATATACGAGTAGTATCTATCAGAACACAAAATATTTAGAACATAGTAGATCAATACAACAAATCTCTAATTAGATCTCTTCGATGGGGTTCGAATATTTCGACAATTACCCCAGTCCCCACCAATTATTTTTCCACCCTTGTATTTTTTGTTAAGATTGGTGGCAACTTGATATATTGTACAAATTGTGACACATAAATTTATAACGGATTGAACTGTGTGGTTATACCCTCGTAGAGAGTTATTCAGACTATTTTCTAAAGAATTTGGCATCCCCTGATGGTACAGATAACTTGTCCATTGTACTTCTAGTACGTTCGTTTACTATAATTCCTCAGATTTTCAAAGAAAAATGAGTAAATGCTTTAGTGGTAAAGTGCGTACAGCAGTATTTCCCGTCACGGCCACAGTAAGCAGTCTTACCTTCTGAAAGATAGCATTAAAGTTCTTTGAGAGGTTTGGTCTGCCGGCATCTTGCAGAGCCAGACCATCAACGATTATGTTCGTATGAAACCAAACGGTTAGTGTAGCAGTTTCATTGGCGATCTCATATCTGGCGAGCGCATTATCACTTAGGACCCAAACAAGACTCAGTGGCCTTTCGAAGTCGTCCAGAGAAGCCTTACATTCTCATAATTGCTTGAAAGTCGTGAGATCTTTCAGCAAGACTCTAATCTGTTTCGAAGCAATCCTGACTACATTCCCATTCTGGCTCACAGGAAAGTTTAGTTCGCATTTTTGCAAGAATAGGAGTTCTGGTGTCATCGCAATAAGACCAGAGTTAATGGGAGGGAGATTCACCAGTACATTCAAACCAGAGCCATGAGCTGGGCAAAGCCCCATGCATTATGTTTAGTCGGATAACAGGCCCAGAGGATATAATTGGTCCTTTCTTAGCCGTGTAGAATTTGAGGACTTTCCCCGGTGTCTAGCCTTACAACTTGGAAGCCGACAGCGTCTTTGAGGTTTTCGACGCGACATGTTTAGTCCGAAATAATTTGTTATCCAAGCGACACTCATATACTTATCTTCAATTGTGAAACGGATGCTGCTGACCTTCAATCTAGAGCTATCTGAGTTTTCGAGAAGCTGCAAGTTTGCAGGTTCTGACCAGGTTATCTGAGAATTGAGTCTCAAGTATGAGATATAGGTTGTCCACTTCTGTCTGAGTTGCAATTCGTCGCACCGTGGAAAAGTTTGAGCGTGAATATACTCTTTTGGGTCATAAGCCACCAACCAGAAAGAGATTGTTGCGAAATGAAGAAAACAAAGCTGTCGTAGCGGCCAGTATCGAAGAAGACCCAGAAATGTCGATTAGGCGCCGATCAGATGAATTTGGCATCACTAGAGAGTCAACCCGATTTATTTTGTGGTTAGCTTTACGCCTACATCCCTATAAGATTGTATTGACGTAAGCATTGAAGCCGGACGACCATAGACAACGCCGTGAATTTGCTAATTGGGTGCTGGAAATGGCGGCCGGAGATCCGGATTTTTGCCAAAAAACCATCTACTTGGACGAGGCCCATTGTTGGCTCAGCGACTATGTTAACAAGCAAAATTGCCGTTATTGGAGTGAACGCAATCACCAGTGTTATGGCATGGCAGCATCTTCGGACCTTATTTCTTTCGAAATGAAAAAGGAGACACAGTTACCGTCAATGGCCTCAGGTATACAGCGATTTTAACCGATTTTCTGTGGTTAGAGCTTGACAACATTGATATATCCGAACTGTGGTTCCAAGAAGACAGCGCTGCATGCAATACAAACGACGCAAAGCTCGAAGTAGTTGTGGAGGAGAAATTTGGCAACTGGGTCATCTCACTGCGAGCGTTCATCAATTGGCCGCCACGATCATGCGATATTGGACCGGTCGTCAATAATTGGACCAACAGCTTGAAGCGCATTTATTTGAAAGAAAAAAAAAATGTATTCTAAATTTTACTCACAACTTTAACAAATCAATGCTTTAAATTCTTATAACATAAGAAAGCATTTTTGAAGCATTCCAAGCAAAAAGCTGGATTTCCCTCGTAAGTATATATTACAAAAAGTTGAAACGTTTTCGGATTTATTTCTGCCTGATATGCTCTTACCGTTTTTGATATCTCATCGTAGCAGTTCAAACATTGTTTTCTATATTCTTTTTACGATTAGTTTGCTCTCTTAATACATATTCTTAAACGTCATGAGTCTCAGAAGATTGGGGATGTACGTTATAATTTGTTTGCTCACATAGTATCTAGCATATTCATTTCCAAAACTGCATAATTTTTATATTTTTTTGATTTTTGAACAGGACCACAGTATTGACAACAGATGTTGAGAGTAAATACCCAAACGCTATTTTGTGGTAACGCTTTATTGTCTTTATTGTAATAGCGTAAAGTAGCATGGCTTGTGGTCGGAAATGTCGATGCTTTGCTTAGGCTGGCTTACCATTACCATTTTTAACCTTTTTATCTTTTCACCATGCAGGTTCCTTTTACTAGTTTCTATTAGCTCAAGGTCATGTTTTGTGCTTAACATTAGTACATCTTTCTTGTCTCTCCATTTCTAAGGCAACAGTGCTCCAATAATAGTCGAAGAAGACGATGCCTATATACCTATATATATTACCTATATATATATATCTATATATATTATAAGTCAAAGGAATCTTTTTATTTCATAAACGTCTGTGTCAACCCATCCTTTCGTACGTGAATTGCGAGTTATGGTTTTATTTTTTTGAGTAGCGCGCACACAAGGGGTTAAATTACCCTTAAAATGTTTACACACAGCGTGGGCGAAGGAAAATTAGGGAGGAAAGAAAAATAGGTACCGATGTACGGTGGTTTTAAATGTCTATATGTTATAATGACTAGAAAATAGAGAGCTCAACAGGGCATACCACAAGTGAGTTGTTCGGCTTAGGAACGAATCACGATATATTGGAGTACCGAGTCGACCACCGACGAGTGCACAAGTCAACCAGTGCACTCGCAAATTGTCGTGCAAACACAAAAAAACAAAACCACCGCGCGCGTGTGCAAAAAAAAAAAATAAAACAAAAAAAAAGTGCAGGGCAGTGGAAAATAAAAATAAAAAATAAATATCACACAGTGCGGGTATCCCATCTCTCCCGCTCCTGGTTGAAGTACTTGCACTCAACTACTGCCATTACTGTATTAACCATACGGTACGGGCAGTGGCTGAGTGTATGTAACAACTGATGGATAGCGGGTTGTGAGTGAAAATTTTGTTGGTGCACTGTTTTATATTGTTGTAAGGGCATAACACCTACAACAATTTGATCCGGTAAATCAATGTCAGAATTTTCACTTCGCAGCCTTGCTTAGTATCGTCGGTATTTGTATTTTCGGTGTTTGTCTATGATTATGATTTGGGAATTCAGGGTAGACGTAGCCAATATACGCGGGCTAAAAAGTAATCACATTTCTGCGTACGTCCACTTAGTGAAACACAGGTAGATCCCCGCCCACACCTCTCAGATCATTTCGATCTGAAGCTACCTGGCTACGAACTAGTGCCATTATTCTTCTCTCACCGCGGTCTCGCCATTTATGTCCGTAGTGATGTAGCTTACCAAACTCCACCGCAATGTGATCCATGTTTCAATCCGGAATTCAACTTCATGTGGTTAAAATTCTATCTCCGTAAGCAAATTATCCACTACTGCTTTATTTACAAAAGCTCCAAACTGGACAGCAATTCAACTTTTAACGAGTTTGATGCGCTGTCTGACTCCATTCAAAGAATTGTATCCCTCTATCATCATACTGAAATTGTTATTACGGGCGATTTCAATATACAAAATTCTGGGTAGCTTCGACATTCTGGACAGACAATAACATTCCAGTTTGTAAATGAGTCCACGCGAATACCAGACGTTGATAGTCATACTACTAACACCCGAGACTTGTTTTTAACTTCTCACACTGATAAGTACACCACTGATGTGCTCTCCCCTCTAGGCTCGTCGGACCATTGTGTCATATCAGCTAATTTCTCGTACACCGACCACAGAATTAGAGAAAACATTCCTAAAAGAACCGTGTGGCAATACGAGAAAGCCAACTGGAGCGGTCTTCACAGCTTCTTTAGGAATTTTAACTGGTCGTTATGCTTCCTCGATAACGACGTGTATGCCGCTGGTGATATGATTACAGACACCATTATCTTTGGAATGAGATCCTTTATTCCTCATCGGCTGAAGAGCATCAAACCAAAACAAAAGGCATATTACGACTCGAGCTGTAAAGAGGCCTTCAGGGTTAAAAAAATATTTTTTCGGGCCTTCAAAACCAACTGGATAGAGGAAAACTAAAAAAATTTCAAACGGTCCAGAAATGACTGCAACGCCTTTCGTGTGTGAAATTCCAATCCGACCAAAAACTGAGGCAAAAAATACTTGAATGTCCCAAAGGTAGTAAATGACATTCCAGCTGTCAGCTCTTTGGGCAAGGCCAATCTACTTGCTGCACACTTTGCGGCCAGCTCAACACTCCCAAATTGTGCTTTGTCTCCGACTACACTTGAGTGCGTCGAATCTTCAATGGGACGAGTCTACTTTCGAACTCGTGTAGTAGCAAGAGCACTTAAAAATCTCAACATACATAAATCCGCTGGTCCAGATGGTATATCTCCCCTTCTTATGAAGAGGTGTTCTTCCTCGCTGGCAAAACCACTGCGTAAGCTTTTTCATCAATCCTGCACTTTAGGACTCGTCCCGAGCAGATGGAAAACAGCATTTGTCCAGCCCGTCCCTAAAAAAGGCGAATCATCTTCTCTCTCCTCCTACAGACCCATTGTACTTACGTCCCTTCTTTCCAAGGTCATGGAAACACTGATAAATCGTCAGCTCATGAAATATCTCGAAACACGAAAACTTCTCAATGACCGGCAGTACAGTTTTCCTAGCAACAGGTCCACTGGTGATTTGATGGCTTGTCTCACCGAAAAGTGGAACCAAAGCGTACATCAATCTGGCGAAAGCAAGACAGTTGCACTTGATATTTCTAAGGCATTTCATAGAGTTTGCCATCAGGCTCTTTTGTCGAAAATGCGTGCATTTGGGATCGACGACTCTCTTCTTCAATGGGTTAGAAATTACCTTTCGGAACGTTCAATTCAAGTTGTTTTGGATGGTTTCAAGTCTGATATTCACAAAATAATTGCTGGTGTGCCCCAGGGCTCTGTTCTGCCTTCGACACTCTTTTTAGTTTTCATTAATGATCTCTTGACTGCTACTTCTAATCCAATATATTCCTTTGCTGATGACAGTACTCTCTGCTTTTCATATTCGTTCCCTAACTCACGTCGCTGCTCTTCGGCTGTAGAACGGGGACGCCAGCGCATGTTAAGCTCATTAAATTCCCAATTGGGCAACTATCAACAGAGTGGAATTTAATGCTTCCAAAACACAATGTTGTCTGCTGTCGTTAAAGCGAAATTTAAGCCCCCTGCCATTATCTATGAATGGCACTTGCATCGTCGAAACCGAAAAACTTTCCATTCTCGGTATGTGTGACAATGACAACTTACGTTGGAATGACCACATATTTGATATCGCCAAAAATGCTGCGAAATGTCTAGGTTTCCTCAAGCGATGTAAGAAATATTTTACCCCCTCTGATCTGGCCTCAATATATAAGGCATTCATCTGCCCAAAATTGGAGTACATCGCCCACATCTGGTCAGGTACTCCTAAAACATCTCTGCACCTGCTAGATAGGATTCAAAACCGTGCGATAAAACTTATTGATTATACTAATATCAGTCAATCAATGGACACCCTCGAACACCGACGAAATGTCACGTGTCTCACTTTGTTTTATCGCTATTTCCACCACCAGTGCTCCACTGAAATCGCCAGTAGCATTCTGCCCATTCAAACTTTCAACCGTAAACACCCGTCTCGCTATGAATGCTCATCAGTATACCCTCAAGTCCATTTTCGAACGTACTCTAAAATATCGTGATTCGTTCCTAAGCCATACAACTCGCTTATGGAATTCCCTGCCGATCTCTGTATTTCCTGGTGGTTATAACTTGCAAACATTTAAAAACAATGTACATCGGTACCTCTCTTTTCTTCCTCCCTAAATTTCCTTTGCCCGCGCAGTGAACAATCACCTTAAGAGTGCGCGCTCATTATAAAAAAAAAAAAACGTCCGAAAGTGGGCTTGGGGGTACACTGATGAGCATTCATAGCGAGATGGCTATTACGGTTGAAGGTTTGAAGGGCCGTCCTGGCGATTTCTATGGAGCATTGGTGGTGGAAATAGCGATAAAACAAAGTGAGACACGAGACATTTCGCCGGTATTCGAGGGTGTCTGAATGGCTTATATATTGAGGGAAGCTCAGAAGGGGAAAAGTATTTCTTACATCGTTCGAGGAAACCTAGAATTTCGCAGCATTTTTGGCAACATCGAATATGTTGTCATTCAAGCGTAAGTTGTCATTGACACACTTACCGAGAATGGAAAGTTTTTCTGTTTCGAGGATGCAAGTACCATTCATGGATAATGGCTGGGTGATTAAATTTCGCTTTAACGACAGCAGACAGCATTATGTTTTGGAAACATAAAATTCCATACTGTTGGTCGTTCCCCAATTGGTTATGCTATTAATATCGGAATTTAATGATCCTAACATACGCTGCCGTTCCCATTCTACTGCCAAAGAGCAGGGACCTGAATCCGGAAACGAATGTTAAAAGCAGTATTTATTTTGTGAGTATCATACTAGAAACCATCCAAGACAACTTAATTTGAACGTTACGAAATTTCTAATCCAGTGATGAAGAGATTCATCGATCGCAAATGCATGCATTTTCGACAAAAGAGCCTGCTGCCAAACTCTGTCAAATGCCTTAGAAATATCAAGTGCCAAATTGATGTACGCTTTTGTTCCACTTTTCAGTGAGACATGCGATCAAATCACCAGTGGACCTGTTGCTACGAAAACCATACTGCCGTCATTGAAAATTTACCGTGTTTCGAGATATTTCATGAGCTGATATTTTATCAGCGTTTCCATGACCTTTGTTAGAAGTGACGTAGGTGCAATAGTTCTGTTGGTGGAGAGAGAAGAAGATTCGCCTTCTTTAGGGACGGTCTGGACAAATGCTGCTTTCCATCTGATTGGAAAGAGCCCTAAAGAGTATAATTGATCTGCCAGCGTGGAAGAACACCTCTTCAGAAGAAGGGAGAGATATATCATCTGGGCCAGCGGATTTATGTATGTTGAGATCTTTAAGAACTCTTGCTACTACACGAGTGCGAAAGTGAATTCGTCTCATTGAGGCAAAGCACAATCTGGAATTGTTGAGCTGGCCGCAAAGTGTGTAGCTGGCAGACTGGCCTTGTCTAAAAGCTGTCAGCTGGGATGTCATTGTAAATGAGTATTGGGATTTAGTATGAGGCAAAATTTCTAATATTTTTGACAAACGATCAACAATTTTTATTACCTTTGGAGAACCGAATTAACATTTCTCTAACTCTGGCAAACTCGTTCCAGCTCGAGTCGTACCATGCCTTTTCTTTTGGTTTGATACCCTTCATCCGAAGAGAGATAAAGGATCTCATTCCACAGAGAATAGTATCTGTGATCATATCAGTAGCGACATATCGACCAGTTAAAATTCCTAAAGAAGCTGTTAAGTCCGCACCAATTGGCTGTTCTGGTTCTACTGGCCAAACATTTTTGAGTGTTCAAGTTTGTCAGTAGAGCTATGAGCTCATAAACTTCTTGAATTACCATTAGCGAAAAACAATCGAAGGGAGTAATTTCAGAATTCTAATATGCGGCGGAATCTGTCGCTTTTTCAAAATAAAATCTTTTCAACGAACTGCCATTTACATAAGTGCGTTCATCGAAAAGAAGAACTTTATCCACGTCTGACTCAGCCTCAAATGATAAAAACTCGTCCAATATACTTGAATCGCTGGATTTTTCGTCAGACGGAACATATTCTTCCGAATCGGACTCTTCGAAATCCATTTCGTCAATTTCGATGTCGGAAACTTCTATAAAATCTTCTTGGATCCATTGCCTATCTTACCAAAAATTTAGTTGAACTAATTCTAAAGAAAGGAGAAAGTGGACAAAATGGACACAAAATAAAACATGGTTTTTATTTTTCTTCAATAATGACGCACCGGTGCGTCATGTGGTACCAAACACATCTATGTATTATCAACCTGCCACGTGACTTGCCGGTGGCCATGTTCCTAATACACTAAAAAACAGCACATTTATATATGTATATAAAAAAAACACTAATAAACAGGAAGTAAAACACACTTTAAAACAAAAAACAACACTTGACACTTGGGTAATGTTTTTTTAATTTTCAACTGGGTAGTCAACGTTTTTGTTGACGTCTTCGACGCCATAGTTGAAGATACCCTCCACGACATCAACTCTGAAAAATTACATCGTTTTGGATCACAATGTCATCATAGCTAGTAAGCGTTTCTCTAAGTCTTGGAACTGTTTTTTTTTTTTTAATTAAGAAGACATCTGCAAAATGATTTCTTTTGACGAAGACCGAAGGAAAGAGTTCCTAAAACCATTATTTTTCCGGTCTTACTGTATGACAGGAAGCATGGAATTTATCGAAAACGGACTTAGATACCCCTGATTGATTCAAGAAAAAAATTGTTCCAGCAATGTTCGATTGTGTTTGCATAAAGCGGATTTGGTTAAGAAGAAAAACAGTTTTCATTAAGTTAACCAAATTACCATCGGAGCCCCTGTTGCACATCCAGGCTCTTTTGATACATTTTTTTATCATTGTTTTTAAAGATTTGGGGGTCTACTTCACAATAACAGCATTAATGTGCTATCGAGGTATGCTACAACAAGTATATTATATTCCTTCAGACTAAAAGTTTTTTTTTTTTAAATTAGCAGACTTGTAAGGATTTTCCCTTGCAGAATGTACTCGTATGTTAAAATTTTGGGATCAAGATTCATAAGGAATATATTTGAGAGCATCTGCTTGATCTTAGTGTGAAAACTACGTTAATTGTCGTCCGTAACTTGGGACTGTGAACAAAGTTCGAAAGGCATACAGAGTTACTAGAGTAACTCATACTTCCTAGGATTTTAGGATTTCCCAGGGAAGATATCATCTTCACAAACAGATCGAACTATATGTTACTAAGTCCATTTATATAACATCTGTTCGGCACATTCTCGAATGGGCCTGTCAAGTCTGGTCACCCTAATACAACACCCATATATTGCGCGGAAAATCTGTGTAGCAAAGTCTTATCCGTCTAGGGCTACGGGGTCTCTCTGAATTGATAGTTTCATCTCTCCACCCTATCTAGATTGCCTAACTGATGTCGTAAGGGTGGTGACATTCTCTTTGTTCACCAGCTATTAATTGCTAAAATTGATACGCCTACTCTTTTGTAACTCATCTGTTTGAATGTTAAATCACAAATTCGTAAATTAATTCATCTCTTTTATATTAATACTCGCCGAACGAATTATGGATACCACCAGCCCATGTACAAAATGCTCCGTGAAGTCAACTCTATTCAACCTATTTTTGACTTTCACCTAAATGAACTGTCCCTTATACTTCATATGCTTAACGTCCATTACTCCCACCTCATACCACTAGGCAAAATTGGTTGTTCTTAAGTTTAGTATTTAAGTATGTGCAAACATTTTATGGGTATATAACCCCTTTAGCGCGTGTTGATTATACAAAAAAAAAGGCTGTCCGGGGTTGACCCGGGCCTAAATCTAAATCTTTGTGCAATAGCCAATTTGGTCCAACAGATAGCTAGGAGTGGTTCGAATGGAGACAAGAGTTTTACGGAGTCTCAAAGTAAAGGAACTGATTATAGGATTCCTATTCGGAGGTTTTTCTGGAAGTTTTAACTTTTATTCGAGCAACGCAAACGCTCCGTGCGTCTTCGAAATCTTTTGTTTCGGGATAAATGAGTTAGAAATCGATTCCTCTTTTATAGTCACTGAATCCGCGCTATACATTATACTCGTACATAGCTTATGAGAGCTTTACTCGTAGCTCTGATCGGAGGTCGCAGATATTCTATAATTGCGCATTTAAAGGTCCTTTGGATCCTTCGAGCTTCCGCTCATCCACTCATCAAGCGTGATTATGCTTTCGTTATGATGGATCTAATAAGTAGTTCTGGCGAAATATATAGTGATAGCTGGTACCGAACTGTGATATATGACTGCCTGCCAGGTTAATTATTGGTACGAGTTGCATGTGATTATAACTGGCTTGAAGTTACGTTAGCAGAGATCACTATACGTGCGCTGTCGACATTTTACAACAACTGTCCACCAGGTAAGGCCAAGATTTGGTGATGAGTCTTCGTTCATCAAAAGTGAGCCCCAGCTACTTTATTCGTCTTCAGTTGACACGATCCTAACCACGCTTTTATTATGTGTATACGAGTTTATTTACTATCGATCGTTGAGTCGTTCATAGACCTCCGTAGAGATCAGGCATATTTCGTATTAGGCTTTACAAGTATGGAAAAAAGAAAAAGAGAAGTATACTTTTAATTAACAATTTGTCAAGTGTTCGGTAGCCTAAGTGGCAAAAACCCGGACGACAAATCTCGGGGTTATGGGTTCGCTTCCCAGCCTCCGCGCACGTTTTTTTTTTTTCTTTCTATTTAAAAGGACAATCAGTGATAAGAAAGTGTAAGTTAAAGTGTTTACTACAAAACTAAATCACGTGATGGATAGCGGAGAGCGTTCCGCTCTTCCCATAACGGGAGTTGCAAAAGGCAACAATAGTGTTGCCGGAGCCGTGGCGAAAGCCATCAAAAGGAGGAGCAGGTTGAAAACCACTCCGAATTTATCAAAAATAAGTGCTGCTTTAGCAGCTGTAACAGAAAAAAACAGAAAACAAAAGCTGATGTTCATATCTGATGAGGTCCAGTATGAGAGGCGCAACAACAACTTTGCCTCTCTAGCTGCATCTGAGTCGGAAGATGAGGATGAAATGATTAAAGATATTAGCTGCAGCATAGAAAAGCTGAAAGAAAAAATGCTTGCTGTTAAGCAAAAACAAACTGCACGCAGCCAGGCGGGAGAAACGGAGTCTGCCGTTCTTCCTGGTGCAGCTCAGTCCCTAAAGCCGTCTGGATAGTCTAAGGAGTATCAATGTCCTAGACTACCAGGTGGCTCACTGGGAAAAACTAAAAAGGAGCGAAGGCGTTATACAATGCGTTCGCTGCCAGAGGTTCGGGCACGCCGCATCGAACTGCCAAATGCAGTCTCGATGCGTGAAGTGCGCTAAGAACCACAGTTCCGCGGATTGTGCTCTGGGTGTTTACGGAGCATCCGATAGGTCGCAGCTCTCGTGCGTGTTATGTGGAAACGTGGGACACACCGCAAACTATCGGTGTTGTCCTAAGTTCGCTGACATTAAGAAAGCAAAACTGGCTCGGCAGCAGAAGGTGGAGGTCAAACGTTCACCTGTTAGGTTTCAAACACCAGCCGTCACGTCCCAAATTTCCTACGCCCAAATGGCGTCAGGTAGGGGGGCTACGGTACAGCAAGCGACTGTTGCTTCTCCGGCGCCAACGCCGAGAACAGATGGCAGATGGCTCAGCTGCAAAAGCAGATGCAAGAACAGGTCAAGCGGGTAGACCAGATCTATGCGCTGCTGCCGGGCCTAACGCAACACATGTCGTAATGGGTACGCACATGGTGGAGCAAACTTTGAAGGTCCTTGCGGTGAATGTTAATTCACTGATTAGGATCGAACGAAGAGCCGCGATGTTTAAATTGCTACAAGACCAAATAAGCACAAACTGGAGTATAATAATTATATTGCTGGAAGAAGAAATCGGCGCAGATCCAAACGTGGAGGCGGTGACGCGATCTTCATTAAAGAAGGTATAAAATTTCACAGTGTACAAGGGAGTGTTGCGCAGGTTCCGGGTGTTGGAAGCAGTCGTCGTTTACATCCCGCTCCGCAGTGGAAAGCGGCTGTACTTGGCCACTGTTTACGCACCTGAGGCTTCACAATCCACTCTATTCATTACTGAGCTCGACACGCTTTTTCGACTTCTGAGGCTGGAATTGGGGGAAAATTATTTTATAATCGGCGGGGATTTCAACGCTAAACACAGAGGTTGGGGAAATAATTTGCCAAATACTAGAGGGAACCTACTACTCGATTGGTGGGGTCAGCACGATATCATTTACAGACTCGGTCTTAAAGCGACAGATAACCCGTCGTTTCCCAGAGGCGGGTCTTATTTGGATCTACTGCTGTACGACGAACGTATACGACTGACAACTACGAATTTACAAACGCTAAACTGTCTGCGCACATTCGTGTATGACAGCGACCATTGCGGTTTTAGCAACGAAATTACAGTTCTCAACGAAATTGCGGAATTGGAGGAGTTTGTCCAAAGATATTCTTATAACTACAGTAAGACTCGATGGATACGCTTCTCCGCAACCTTGACAAGAGCGCTCTCCTCAAACACGCTCTATCCACCGTCCAATAGGAATTTGTCACACGAGGAGATCGACAATTACCTAAAACAAATGGACGAGACAATTAAACAAACTATGGAATCTACAATACCGCGGAACCGACGTACAACTAACGAAGACCTGTTCCGCAATCCTTCTATTGACGCACTGCACCGACAGAAGAGTAGACTTCTGACAAGACTTAAAAACTTGTACAGACAGTTAACTGACCGACAAGACCCCGAAATAAAGTATTTCGGAGAAAAAATCAAAACGACCTTCAGTGTCTTAAAATAGCCCGGACAACAGACAATGAACGGTTACTGACAGTAGCAGGTATTGATCCAAATGAGGCCGCTGATGATGACGCCTTCTTTGTGATCGAGGATCCACAGGAGAAGGTTGAGGCCATAGGGGCGACTTTCCAGGAAGTATACAAGGCCATTGATATCATTGGCCCTAATTATGACCTGGACAATCGCGTCTTGGGGCACGACTTCTGCATTCGAAATAAAATAGGGAACTGGCGATGCGAGGGCTCTGGTTTCACCCGGTTCAGCGACGAAAATATGGCAAATAATGTCATTACCAGAGAGAGTGACCTACCCCCATTCATTTTGAAGGAAGAACTCCATGAGATCTTCGACACAATCAGGGCTAAAAATCAGTGGGGACCGATTGTATTCCGAACATCGTTCTTCGACATCTTCCTCTAGAAGCGGTGGACATTTACACCACCCTGTTTAATAATGCAATGAATAATGTACATTATCCAGCGCATTGGAAAACGGCGGTGGTTCAACCTATGCCCAGAAAGGGAAAGGATATATCCAATCCGGCGAATCTCCGGTCGATAAGTCTCCTTCCGAATATCAGTAAGGTTTTTGAAAAGGTAATCAATAGAGCTCTGTCTAGGTGGGTTGAGGACAAACATATAGTTCCGGATAATCAATTCGGTTTTAAGGCGGGACATGATATCTCACATGCCGCGTCTAAACTGATATCCGATATCCAATGGAATAAACGCAAAAAACAATATACTGGTGCCTGCCTTGTTGATTTGGAGAAGGCTTTCGACACCGTATGGTTAGAGGGTCTTTTTTATAAGCTGACTAGGCTGGGGATCAGTAAACCTCTCTTGTACATTCTTTATAATATGCTAACCAACAGACAGTTCATCGTGAAAAATGGTGATGTGACTTCTGTTGGACTATTTCAAATTAAAAATGGTCTTCAGCAAGGCGCGGTTAAGTCGCCGATTCTATTTAACATTTATACAAGCGACTTGATAGGTTCACTTCCCCATACTATTGCGTACGCAGACGATTTGGTAGCGTACAGAACTGGTCCAAAAATCGAGGTTATTAATACGATCTTGCAGAGTGACTTCGATGAGATAAGACGATTTTGTGATGACTGGAAGTTGAAAATCAACTTTCAGAAGTCGGAAACCATTCTCTTTAGGACGCCGTTGTCTGGAGCCTCTAGGGATACCAGGAAAAATTGGCGAAAGTTCTCTATCATTGAACAACATGTACAACCTCTTGCCTGTCGAAATGTAGACAGATACTTAGGATCTGGCTAGATCAGTTTCTATATTTTAAGAAAAATGTAGATGCTGCTGTCGTAGTACAAAATTTTTTATCCTAATAAGGTCCTTTACAATAGGGCGAACCTGATACGAGTGGACAACTTCGTAATTAAGCTGACTCGAAGGCACATTGCAAGAGCAATGACCTCGACGAATAACCTGATCTCTGGGGCTTACTACCCCAATTACCTTTACCACTAGAGTTTGCGCTCTGACGGCTTCGTTCCACCGGAAGCATTCCTCTACCTTGATCAGATAGAGTTGATCCATCATAGATCTGCGGTCCCGTTAATCTTCCATGTCGCTCGGACAGCTGGGGACAGGCGACTCAACTACAACAGAGACGTCGCACACGGCAGTGTGGATCGTCACAGGTTCAGTAGGGCGGTGGGGAATCGCGATAAGAGGGAAGTCGTTCGGCAGCACCAGCATTTCTGGTGGTTGAATGATGGAGAAGATGTTTCGTCGTCGTTTCCGTCAATAATGAGGCAGAGCTGACCAATCTATTTGCTCAGTAAATAGCGATGGCCAGCTTACATAGGTTTAGATTAGCATTTAAGAAACATATACATATATCAGTGTATACAAAGGTGTATACTGATATAAGTATATGATTGTGTATAATGTCTATGTGTGTTTATGTGTGTGTTGTGCATTTAGGTTAGGTAGGCTAAGGTTTATTTTAAGTTACTAGTAGATACTAAGTTTTTATAAAAAATTAAAAATTATGTCCATATGCTAAGTTATTCTTAACAAATATTTTTCTTAGCCTTAATTATTCAAAATAAATAGTTCTAAGTAAAATGTAAATAAAGTCGAAAGACATAGTTATAAGAATTTAGAGTAGCTTAGAGCGCCTGTGTGGGGCCAGTAAGTTAGTATAAGATTGTTAAGTAATTTTAAGCTAGCATTTAAAGCATTTTTTGTTAGTGTGTAAGAGTTAATGATTAAGTAAATAAAATGCATTTAAAACCGAAACTGAACTATCAACTGTTATGCACTTAGAGCCGCCAATCGTCCCAAACCATAAGAATGTTTTCTATCACCACTAGTTTTCTTATTGCTATTTTACCTACTGTAATTTCTTGTTGGCATACTCACTTACTTAGATGGCGCTACAGTATGTCAACTAACAAGCCTCTCCAGATAGCCCGGTCTTTAGCTAACTGCTAAAGTTACGCACTTCAAGTTGGTCGAGGCCCACTTCTACTTGTACGCGCCACCTCAGGTGAGGTCTTTCTCTATTGCGTTGTCCCTCCAGGTCAGAATCGAAGACTCTGTGGACCGGAACATTGATGTCCATTCGCCTTACCTGTCTTAGCTACCTCAAGAGACTAGTGCGAAATTTTTTGACTAGGTCGATGGAGCTGTACAGCTCGTATAGTTGGTAGTTGGATCTTCTCCTCCAAAGCATGTTGACGCAAAAGGGACGGAATATTTTTCGAAATATTTTTCTCTTGAAATGACTAATGACGTCAGTCGCTTTCGATTGAGTCCATGCTTAAGCAAAATAAAGTAGGTCTGAGATAATCGGGGTCTTATATAGAGTCTCCCTAGTTTTTCGTGATATGGCCTTACTACTCAATTACCTTTTTAGCTCAAAGAAACAGCGATATTTTTATTTCTGCTGAGGCATTCTTAGCGGAATTTATAGCAGAGCCTCTTCCTACTACCAAATTATAGCTGTCGAGCTATCGACTATGATGTTCTATCCAATTCATAGGTGTAGTATGTGTGCATATACTTGCTTTTACCTTTATTTACCTGTAAACCCATTTTGGCAGCTCCCGCTCCAATACTAGCGAGCGAACTAGTTGTGACAGCCCAGTGAGTTCTCCCAATTACGTCGATATCATCACGGTACGCCATAAGTTGCACAGATATTTGAAAGATTGTGCGTCCAGTGTTCGCTTGTAAGTTCCGTAAAATTATTTCAAGTATGATGTTAAAAAAGTCACTTGACAGTGTGTCACCTTGTCTAAAACCTTTTTTGAGATCAACGCCTCGGTTAATTCCTTATCGACTTTGATCTAGCAGCAAACGTACTCCGTCGTCATTCTGCGCACACAGACAAATTTGGCAGGCATGCCACAATTATAAAATGGCTCTATATGGCTCGTCTACATAAGTGCTGTCATATGCGACCTTAAAATCGTTGAAACTTGGACTGGACTTCTTGAGTTTTTTATAAAATCTGCCGGAGTGTGAAGATTTGGTCAACTGCGGATACTCGTGGTCTGGTACCCCATTAATAGGGGCCAATCACGTTGTTGACGAAGGGTTTCAGGCGGTCAGATAATATGGCAGATAAAATATAGTATGCGATATTGAAGAGACTTACCACCTTGATCAATAACCACGGTGTGGCGCTCCCATAATTCCGATTTGAATTCTGTTGTTTTTCGTTAAGTTGGTACATCTGTTATTGACATTCCCGCTAAATCTTTGCGTCATAGCTTGACAGTTGCAAAAGTAACGTAGCGAAGAGTACATCTATCTCTGTGTGTTTTGGCGATTTTTTACAATTCTAGAAATGGATTTAAATTTGAAACAACGAACTTGTATTAAATTTTGCGTAAAAACGGATTTAATGGATTGGAAATGTTGGAAAAGTGTTTCGGCAACGATTATCTAAAGAAAACAGTCGTTTGCCAGTGGAACAAGCGGTTCAAAAGTGGTCCTGAGTCAATCGAAGATGATGAACGCAGTGGCAGACCGTCGACATCGAAAACCGACGAAAACATTGCTGGAGTAAAGGAAATGTTGGTCAATAACCGCAAATTAACCATCAGAGAGATAGCGAAGGACTTGAACATAGCCTATGTCCAAGACATTTTGGTTAATGATTTGGGTTTCCGTCGTGTAGTGGCAAATTTGGTGCCAAAAGACCTCAATTTCATGCAAAAAAGAGACCGTGTTGACGTCACAAAGGGATGATTTGCGAGGCTGAATCCGATCCCACATTCATCAAATGGATCATTACTGGCGACGAGATGTGGGTTTATGAGTACTACATGCAATTCAGACATCAGGCAAGTGAATGGCGTTCACCAAATGAGCCAAGACCAAAAAAGAAGGCAATGCGCACGGTCAGGCCAGACAGTAAACAAAGAGTAGAGAGCATTATTAAACACTGTCCCCTATTTATTTAGGCCGATGACAGTAAGTTCGCCAAAACTATTTCTTCACCCCAATAAGACCTTGATAGACCTCCCACCTGGGTTCTAAAAAATTGCCTATAAAAATCCAAATGTCAATCTATGACTTTGTCACATAAGCCCAATCAATCTCCTGATTTTATTTTCTGCATGGCCAACCTATACCCCAGGTTCAATCCCTTCGCGACCTTGGAATATTATACGTTAGAGAGTAAGATGTGCGCTCTCATATTGAAGAGATAATTCTTAAGCCAACTCTTCGCTTATTGTTATCAAACTATGGTCTAAAGAATTTTGCAGCCCTCATGTGACAAGGTCACTTTACATTACCATTGTCCAGGCCCTTCTCGAATATGACAGTCAAGTGTGGTCCCCATTTCAGCAAGTTCATATATCCCGAATCAAGAATATTTAACGTCGTTTCCTTCGATTTGCTCTTCGAGATCTTCCCTGGAATAACGTGGTCATGACGACGTCAAACTTCATTCAAACATGAACACCATCGAAAAACGCACGTGAGCTCCTCATTCATTGACTGCTTTCTGGTTCTGTGAATTGCGCCTCCCTTTACAATTCTATTTCCTTCAACACTAAGCCACGTAATCTACGATGTTCTCGTCTCTTCTGTATTCCA
This sequence comes from Volucella bombylans, assembly GCA_949129095.1. Lineage (NCBI taxonomy): Eukaryota > Metazoa > Arthropoda > Insecta > Diptera > Syrphidae > Volucella > Volucella bombylans. The sequence continues at coordinate 82,908,785 of OX422140.1, forward strand.
ACTCATCGTACATCTTACGGTGCCAACGAACCAATCTCCAGCATTCTCTGTTGGGTTAACTAAACCTCCCCGTTTTTTGATTTCAACCAGAGCAGTTCTCGTTTCAAACTTGGTTTCCTCCACCATTCTCTTAGCACCTAATCCTTAATTGTTGTTACTTTTTAAGTCCTACTTCTGAGATTAGATTAAGTTTGTACGCTTGGCAGCGTTGCCACTGGTCTTCGGTACTTGATCCTGGCGGCATAGAAATTGTTGAAACATTTCGGGATACGCGTTCGGCGAAGATTCTGGCGGTCTCTTGCAATTGCAGCTGTTCTACCTTATGTCTTACCACAGCAACAAGGTGGTGATCCGAGCCAATGTTGACTACCAGGAAGGTTCGCAGTGAGCAAACTGTGTGACATAATGTCTGTAGGCTATACTTACTAACTGTCCTACCTAAGATGTTCTCGTTTCCTATCCTGCCGTTAAACATGTACTAGGCGATTTCGACGTCATATTCCGGACATTGCTCATACTTACTCGTATGGCTTGTCGAGGAGCTTAAAGAAACATTCTTTGTTGGGGTCGTCCTTGTTTTCTGTAGTGGCATGGGCGCATGTTAGGCTTAAGTTAGCGACTGTCGCCATGATAATTAGCTTACCATAAGACGTTCACCCACGTGTCGGAAGCTCAAGATTTCTTGCCTTTCTTCCGTATAAGCGATGTTATACTATCACCGTAATACTCGTATATGTATATCACAGGTTTTTGTCCTCCTTATGTCCGGCCTATCCCATCGCACTACCTGGGTGGCGGTGATATATACATGATAGCTGTCAATAGCATCCGCTACTTGTTTGTATGCACGTGACCTGTTAAAGGTCCGAACATTCCGCATGCAGATCCGAAGGTCGGTGTCCTTTGAACATTTGTCCTTTCATCACTAGTGATTCCGTTTATATCTGAGGTCAAAGATGATTCGTCACAACTTTTTAACATTTTCCTTATAAGTTAGTGAGCCTTATGACGGCATAGGTCATAGGGAGTCTAAATTGCCTGCGCTCCATCCTATTCGATTTACTAAAATTTATTTCAGCTTTCTGCAATTCATTGTCGGAGTTTGATTCCTCTTCATTTGTACTGACCGAAGTTTGCACAGGGCTTTAGCAACTTCTTAGTAATAGTTGTATTTTTGAGATACGGATAGAATATCGCTAATACGGTGCGTAGTTATCTGTTGTACTCGTATTTATAAGGATGTACAACTTTTGAGCGACAGCTGTAGATAGTCAATATTCGGTCGCTGATGGGATATGGGCGTTTAAATTATTTACAATATTTTTCTAATTGGCGTCCAGAGTAAAGTAAAGTAAAATTAACATGAACTCATACTCATACTCATACCCATACTTGAGTAGGTCCACGACGCAAATGTCACTTGCTTTTTATTATACAAAAAGCTTATCATTCGAGCCATCCAAATATTATGCATTCAGGAGAAGTAACACTTCTAAACTTTACCTTTGACCACGTATTCTTTATTCCTGTATGCTTCTGTTCAGGATTTTAAACATCAGATCACATACATTTCCATTATAACCAGTTGTTAGTTAAAACATAGGTCTGCGCTGGACGACACCGCAATGAGGAACAATGTGTCAACATCAATTGCTACGAGTACCAAGGACATATCGATTCGGTCAATTACTTATGAGGCCAAATTCAATTTTGGTTCAAGGTTCTGCGATAGCCTTCCATCACTCAAATTTGTCCAAAATTATCTGCAGTTTTCGATTATCTGCTCATCTGAGCCGGTGTTTCTATTCGAGCAAATGAATTACTTTAAAGCAAATTTAAATGCTCTACTTTCAGTTGAATATATAATTAATCATATTAGAGAAGCAAGTCCCAGCTGAAGGCAGTCAGCCGAGCAAAATATACTCGTATGTTACCTCATCCACAAATTGATTCAAATGTGTTCATTTTCTTTTTGTTTCAATTTAACTTCAAGCCATCCATTCCCACATGGTCACTGAATAACAAGCAACAAAGATGGAAAGAATAAAAATAAATAAAAAGTACTACGACAGAATCAAGGCCCTGCCCTCGACATACAATCTTTTGCGAAACATAAGGGCAAGCACCCGTAAATTTGTGGAGCAAACAAGACGAACAGCAGTAGTTGCTGTTACTCGTACTCGTACATATCGACAGAGAAAAAAGGAGAAAAACAAAAAATCCGAGCAAACCGTAACGGGTAAAAAAGAGAAGCTTTTCCGTGAAACTAGTATTTTGTCTGAAAGTGGGTAAGGACAATAAGGCACCGACATTGCAGGCACTTGCTGTTCTGGCACTCTTTATGGTGATAGTGCGAGTATTAATGTCATGACAGTCATGGTGTCTGTTGCTGCTTCTCCACTTTATTTCTTTTTTGTATATTTCCCAGTCAATCTTCGTCCTACATCGGGCGAAGACCTTGCCTCCCTTTAAAGTGTCCTTTAATGGTATCCACTATATTTGTATACACGTTCCCCAATGCCACCCACTGATGTATAATCGAACATGAAAATTCAATACAAGTTAGTTGGAAACAACAATTTTTTCCATCTCAAGGCAGCCGATTGATACTCGGTCATGTACGGATATGCATTTATGGAGCTGCTGTCTGATAAAACTGAAAACTGAGTGTGGGTGTATCTATTGAGGAATGAATATTTGATGGTCTAGATATTGGTGAATGTCCTAGTTTAGTGGAGCGTATTGGAAAAGTTTTCAAATTGCTTGCATTGTTTTTCTGATTTTTATCGACCTAATTTTGCATTGTTCCTTAAGTACGATGAAACGATAGATATTTGCTTTGTGCTCTGCTTATAGATATATTGGATAATCACAATATGAAGGAGCATTTCAGAGAGGTTCTGCTCCTGATAGTGTGGGGTGGTCGTGGTGAATAGTTTCTCTGGTCAGTGTGCTTTGTCTGAAAGCAATAAATTTCGAATTTGGAACAGGAAGCAGGAAGAAGAATATGTTGGAGAAAGTATATCGAGGTCATTGGAATATTTAATTCTTCATGAGAGCAAAGAAAAGCTTTAGGTCTGCTTATTGTGTTGAGAAGGTCAACTTTGAGTTGATTTACATATATATGGTGTACAGAAAGAGAAATGTTTTAAAGTGAACTCACTATTTGCATCCCACAAAAATTCACTTCATTTAATTCAGAGAAATAAGGATTCTCCTGAAGTAGACAGATGAGTATCAAAATTCGTTTTCAAAGGGCTATACATATTTTGGAATTTGTCCAAAGCCAACTTTTTTCGTAGCATGATTCCATAGTGCAGAGCGTATATCTGTCTCTACCTATTTCAGCCTATGCTTCCAGCTTTAGACAGCCGTTAGCTTGAAGATATTTGTCTTTATTTTGGTCTTATATTCTCTAGAACATTGAAGTTGACTATTGTAATAACTGGGTTGTGATCTGAACTAAGTAAAGTTACAATACATTTATTGGTTGTGATAAATGATTAGAAACATTTGAAATAAATATTGTAGGTCGAGGACAGATGGACTCCTACGAGAACTATCAGGTACATACGAGTTAGTTGGACTTGATGGAAAAGATATACTCGTATGTACGAGTATGTATTTACTTGGAAGCGAGTTACAGAGATTGGATAATATATTACCCCATGCATTCGCTCTATTGCAACCCCAGTCACCGTGTGGGACTTTTACTGCCATATTCGCTATAAATTTAGTTTTAATAATGGTGTTTTATACTTAGATGAAGTATAAAATATAATTTTGTATTTAAAATGAAACGCAAGAGATAAAGACGTTACAATTTTATTATTCTTCCGATTCAAATGACTGGCGATTTGTGTTGAGGAAACTTGTCTCATGAGAAGAAGAAACCTCGGTGTCTAAAAGCTGTTATGCTTTTCTTTTATATACATGTGTCAATGAACTTTTAATTATTCATATAATATGTATGTAATGACACTTATGTGTTTGTACATTATGTTTATACCAATTAAAATTTATAATGCCCCATATATAAATTATGAAGTTAGAGCTGTGACTATTAACCTTATGGAGCTATAGGTGTATGCTTTCTCTCTTTTTAAGTCGGCCATTAATATAAGGTTTTTGACCTAGCATGACTACCGACACTAGATTTGTCATATTGGTTTTGGACGATGCTAGAGAGAGAAAGCATGCATCTTAACAATTTGCCCTTGCACATTTGACAGTTCAGGTGTTTTTTGTCAGATATTTTCTATTATTTTGGTTGTGGTTTTATCTACGCGCTTACAATTTGTGTTTTTATGTTCGTCAAAACTAGTCGTCGAAGATACGAGTATCAAAGTTGCATTTGCAACCATCGTTCTAGTTATATCTCGACGACCAGTCCAACGCGCAGGAAACCCTTTCATAGCCTCAAGTGTCAAATGTGCGCGGCCTTACAATAGGTACATTTTCGAATGCAAGATATGAGTGTAATTGAGTTTTTATGGTTTGTGCTGTTTTGTTGGAAACCAACAATGGGTATAAGCGACTTTTGAATAATTAATCTATTTATCTCATTATTGATCTGTCAACTCGATAACATTTCAAATCAGAAGTAGAGAGCTGAAAATTTGTTTGTTAGCATTCTATATAACAATATTAATATGTTATTTCTACCGATCACATTACTTAACATTAGAATACAAAAACTTAGTCGCTAAATCTGCGATAACATTGAAATGATCCAACTTCGATTTAGGACAATTTAAATTAGTAATTATTTCCATGACTAGTAAATTGAGTTCTTCTATCGTAAACAGATTGTTGACGTTGTTCTCCGACATGTTGTTGCTTTCAGCAGTTGGGGTTCTGCTCGTTTGTGTTTTCTTTTCCACACATAATTTTGCTGATGAATATCTTGTCCTGGTAGTGAAGGAAAATCAGTCAACGAATTTAGCAAAACCGTGTTTTGATAACAATTTTATTGTGTGTGAGAACAATTGACTTTTTGAGTTGAAGGAGGAACGCAGATTGGATCAATGAAGGTCAATGAATGAGATCCGATTAAACTGAAAGTTCAGTTCGTTTTTGATGAAATCGAAAACATTTTAAGGAAAATTCTAATCTACATATGCTTTTAACTTTTTCACTAACCAAGAAGTTCGATCCTGAGATGTCTTCTACGTGTCTTACAAGAATTATCGCCCAAGGGAGCTGCACATATTCGGATTTCGTAAACCATGAAAAAGTAACATTTGACAAGAACAACAAATTGCTATTTTCGTTTGACACATGGTATTTTTTTTATTTCGATTATGAGCCCAATTTTATGCCATTACTACACAAAACACACTCGTAGTATGTCAGTCATCGCGTGGGAGCATGAGACTTACATATATTTGCATTGAAAGCATCGAAACCGATGCTGTGCTAGAGAGGAAGGGTAATTATTCAATTTCCACGGGCTCCCATACAGGTGTAAATAACAAATTTCACAACACAACCAAATAGAATCAATAAAATACAACTGTCATCGATTATGTTTACAAGGTTATATTGGTTTTTTTTTGCTTATGTTGCCATTGCGTGGGATTGGATTAAAGCTCTTCTAAGCTGACATCCGACTTTTGACATTTTCATTTCTATAAGTCTTTTTTCGTTTATTTGCTTTAAATTATATTCGCATCTTATGGTTCCATTTCCGGGAGGGTTTGTGTCCGTAATTGAATTAGGAGTCTTAACCTTGTTCGTTTAGAAATTTAAGTACCTACATAAAAATGAATCCAAAGTATGATGGCTTTAACGAAGTTTCCGTCATTTTCGCAGGTTTTCCATCCCGGAGGCGGCAACAGATCTATGGTGTCTGTCTCATTTCTCTCTACTTAGCTATCTAGTACTTTTGGGGTTGAAAATTGTACCCACCCTCGGGTTTTTTTTGTTTTTTTTTTGAAGAGAGCAATTCCCAAGTACTATAACTTGATTAATTCTATAGGATTTCTAAAGTGCTTTTTGATATCATAAAATATACATTAGCTTTGAATTTATACTTGGTGGGTGATATTATGTTTGAGGAGAACAATGTCTTTTAGCTGCTTTTATTATGCCGTAAAATGTATATGTATGAGGAGAATTTTGCAGTTTGTTTCTGATTTTGTTTTTGTTGTTGTTTTCTGTGCTTAAATTAGAAACAAAAGGAGAAAAATTGAGATGAAGAGTCTTTGGTGTATCTTGTTAAAATCGGAGATGAGTGTACATATCTTTCGTAGGACGTAGGCGGTTTCGTCACTGAGTATAGTACACAAATGAAGAGCTAACGTTAAACCAATAAATACTGTGCCACATTGAAATTCATGGCAATGTAATTAAGGAAGATTTCAAATATGAGTACCCCCGGACTAGAGCAATGCATCATAAACGGAAACATAAATATTCAACAACTAGGCTAGGTATTCATACATTATATAATACAATCACAATGTTTTCCAAATACATGTCCAAAAGAAGATATGTGATTTGAATAATTGAAATTCTTTTACAAATTTGCAAGGCAATTGCATATTATTTTTGTATGTTAATTATTCTTTTGCAAGGAGGAAAATAGATCCAATGCCGCGGAAGAAACTCTTTAGCACAAGCTACGGGCTTAACTGTTTGTTGCTATACATAGGCAAATCAAAACCTTTTCCACAGATGTTTGACTTCGTTTTTAAACCATTAAATTCACAACAAATCTACATACATACAAGTGCATGCATATTATTGCCGTATCTGAGGTCGACGTGGAGGATACTTCGAAGAGGAGTAGTTCAACTAATATATCATTGTTTTACAATGCAGAGTTATATTCATTTCCCAGATCTGTAAGACTAAAAGGAGATCTGTTGTGAAGCACTCAAGAACCTTGAATGTATCATAGAAGACGACCCTTTAGGATCTACGACGTTAGAATGTGCACATAGAAAGCTCGGACAATATTTTTAGCGAAAACATTTCACATAACGTTACTGTTACTGTTTGTATAGTATACATGAGTTTATCCGAAATGCCAATTTTCAAAAAAATTGTTTAGTAAGACGTTGCATTGGATCAGTTTTGTGAGTTCTACGTTGCAGTGAAGTAGTGCTGCGCAAACTTGTGGTTTACTTAAATTTTTCGCGAAACAGGTAAAAAAGAGTAAAGTTGCCTAGTAAGTATGATATTTTCGTTCAGTAACTCATGGTTTTTCGACCTATTCCGGTGATTTTACTACTATCCGTAAAAAAGGTAAAAAATGTAGGAAATCAGCTCGATATTAAAAAAAAAAAACATCAAAGAGCTATTGAAGGAACACAGCACACATGGAGAAATGTCCATAAAGCTAAACTGTTTCTTAAGTACTATCAGTAAGTATAGAATGTCAGATTGTCAAAAGCACCATCGCCCTTATACCAGAAAAATAAAAGAAACAACATTTTAAACATTCATAGTTTGTCTTTGAATGTAAAAGGTAAAGAGCGATGTCTTGGATAGCCCGAGAAGTAGGTCGCCGCGGACTAACGGAATACCAGTTGAATTTTACAAATATGCGAATAGTGATCTGTTAGAACTAAGGAATTCAACCGAATTTTTGAAACAGGAGTCATCCCAATCAGCTTCCAACAGAGTATGATCTTCACAATCTTTAAAAAGGGAGACCCCAACTAGGCAGAAAACTACAGAGGCATATTATTTTTAAACTCTACTTAAAAAATATTAACTGGTGTTTTGACAAGCCGCTTTCAGTATTGGATCTCAGAAAATAATCTTCTTAGTGAATTTCAGGCAGGGCTTCGTGAGAATTACTCTCAACAATACATCAAACCTTTATTCTTACCATTATAGCTCAGAACTTCATCAGAGTTACGAAAAAACTGTATGCGTTCTTCGTCGACTTTAAACCGGTCTTCGATACAGTTGAAACGAGTGCACTTATCTATAAATTCTATAATGCATTGTTGGTCTATCAAGAAAATTCGGAAAACTAATTGAAAAGCTGTATGAAAAAATTTCGTCAGCTGTTTGGGACGGTAATCGGTCTTCGAATTTCTATAAAACTATTACAGTCGTAAAACAGGGATGCTAGCTATTTATTAACGACATTTTGTATTACCTTTGTGGCGGTGTTAGGATTGTCTGTACTGTCATAAAGTTTTTAATGTATGCAGATGATTTGGTGCTACTTGCTGATTCATAGGAGAATGATAAATCAGCTACAAAACTACTGCCAGGTGTGGAGGTTAAAGGTCAACACATCTAAATCTAAAACAATGATTTTTATAAAAGGAGGGGGAAGATATATAGGGTTCTCCAATAAGGACTTGACAAGTTTTTTTTTAAATAAAACGCAAACCATTTGAGATATTTCAAAAACTTTATTATCGGCTTGAAGTACAATTAAAAAATTTATGAAGGGAATTCGACTTCGTTGGCCACCTCCGGCACGTTTGCAGCGGTCGATTCATTGGACCCAATTTTCAACGACTCGGCCACATATTTCGGCCGAAACGGTCGCTATTTCGCGTTCAATGTTGGCTCAGAGCTCTACCAACGTCGTCGGCGTGTTGGCATAAACCAATGACTTAACGTAGCTCCACAGAAAATAGTCAAGCGGCGTTAAATCGCACGAACGAGGCGGCCAATCGACTGGCCCATTTCTTGAGATAACACGCTCACCATACTTACTCTTCAATAAATCGATTGTAGCGTGTGCTGTGTGGCTTGTGGCATCATCCTGTTGAAAGAACATGTCGTCCAAGTCCATATCTTCCAATTCGGGCCAAAAATAATCGGTTATAACGCTGACCATTCACAGTAACGTGACGATCGTTATCGTCGACGAAAAAATATGACCCAATAACGCCGCCGGCATGCAAACCGCACCAAACAGTTATTTTTTGTGGATGAAGTGGTTATTCATTAAGCACATGTGGATTTTCACCCGCATATTTTGCTTATTGGCGAACCCATTGAGCCAAAAATGAGCTTCGTCACTGAAGATGATTTTGCGATGAAATTTATCATCTTGGCGCATCTTCTCCAGAACCCAATCGGAGAGTACGCAAAATACGCCATAATGTAATCTGAGCGATGCCCAATTCTTGAGAACGCCGTGGAATTGACTGATTTGGATCGTTTGCTACGGACGCCTGAACGGCAGCGATATTTTCGACACTTCGACCAACCCGTTGTCTCACTGACACGGCAACATCACACAACGAATATGTAGACTCAAATTTTTGCACTAAACTCGTTATTGTCTGTCTACTAGGGTGAGAATTACGACCGAAAATTGGAGTTAACACTCTTAAAGTTGCAGTCACCGACTCCGAATTTCGGTAGAAAATTTTTATAATTTTTATAGGATGAAAATGTTGAGTTTACTGAATAAATTGACCGTTACAGAAATAAAAAATATTTTTTTGGTGGACAAGAAATAGAAACAGTGAAATCGTATAAATATTTGGGCAAAAATATCCGCTTGCATCAGCTAAGACAGCCAAACTGGTGCTTGGAAAAATTGCCTGGAAGATATTTGAGGTAGTTTATAAATCAATAATGTTCTATGGAATCCAAGAGTGGGGTTGTAAGCCTTGCTATGCAGTAGAAAAACTACTTCGGTTTTTCTTATAGCTAGTGTTAAAACCAGGGCCGGGCCTTGCATTGGAGCAAGTGGAGCAGCCGCACCGGGCGCAAGATTATATAGATTCGTTAAATAGTGCTTTGCAAACATCGTTTTTAAATACATTTCAAAATTAACAGAAACTATTTTTCCCACTAACCAAATCGCAGAACTTCGGATCTGCGCCAAATGCAAGTTGTTTACAACGAATAAATTTGGTTCCAACAAACTAAGGCAGACGTGATCGATGTAGAAGGTAGAAGACAACATGTTGTTAGCTTCAATCGCATTGAGTTGTGCTTCTGGCTGGCAATGTGTACCGACTGTATTGTGTATGCTATGTCAGAGAATGTTTTTTTTTGTACGCATAGGCGATAGTCTTAGCAGTGGTAGGCGATTGAGGCAGACAGTATAAAACGGGCACTGAAGTTGAGGAAATACGTTAGTGTGTCCTTCCACATCGGTAAGTCTAAATTGCAATAAGTTATTGCCTGCAGGAAATATTGCAGAGATAGTTCAGGCGGAATCTGCCTTATACTTAAGTGTTAGATGATATTCAAGAAAGTAGGGCAATTAATGTTTTACCAGCATTTGAAGATCCTAAATTATGGTCAAATTTAAGTGATCATGTTATTCAAGAGACAAGACAATTCAATTTTCTGCAACTCGTGCAAGCTGTAAGTCAATTCGACATGGTTCTAGCAGAACACCTACGCAGAATCCATCATCAAGAGATGAAGCACACATACCTAAGTAAGGACAATCAAAATGAGCTCATAGAAGTTTTGGCATATTTTTCGATAATTGTAGATTGTACGCCTGATATTACTAGGAAGGAACAGCTAACTTTGGTAGTTAGAATAGTTGACCATAACAAAAAAAATATGAAGTTAAGGAATACTTCTTAGGACTTTTAGTTCCAGAAGAGCTAGTATTAGGTGAATTTTCAAAGTTAAACCTTGCTATAACAAATTGCCGGGGCCAAGGATATGACAATAGTGCAAACATGAAAGGAAGAAGTGTGGTATGCAAGCTAGAATTAAAGCTCTGGAACCAAGAGTTTTATTGTCCCATGCTCCTCACATTCACTGAATCTAGTCATCCTTGATGCTGTTCAATGTTCTTTTGACGCAGTTGCATTTTTTGATACGGTTGAGAGTTTATATGTTTTCTTTTCTAGCTCTGTAAACAGATGGTCGGTTCTGAAAAAACATCTTATAATTTTGATACTAAAACCCCTATGTACGAATAGACGGAAGTGCGGAATATATGCGATCTGGCCATTATGCCTATACTTAGGAGAAGTTTATGAAGCCCTTGTTGAACTATCACAAACTGACGAACCTAAATCCAAAAATATGGCTCAGTCCCTCGGCGGCAAGGTGATTGATTTTAGATTTATTTGCTGCGTTGTAATTTGGCACACAATTTTAGATAGGATTAATATTGCTAGCAAGTTCCTTCAACAACAGAATATGTGCCTCAAGCTGGCAGTTGAAATTTTGTATTCAGCGAAAAAATTCCTCATAGAATGGAGAAATGATTAAAAATTCTCCTTGCTTTTAGAGGAAGCGGTTGATTTAGAATTTCACTTGCACTTTTCCAGCTATCGCAGTCTTGCGGTCCCGAAAAATGGCAACTCAGTTTTTAAGGTAGAATTTTATTTTAAGGTTTTAGATCAAGCCATTTCATCAATTTTAACTTATAATTTCAGTCAGTTTCAGTTTCCATGCATTTTTATTTATATTACTTAAATTAGTCTTACTTGCTAGACAAAAAGCGCTTAATTAGCTTAAATAACTTAAAAATATCTAACTAACTTACTGGCCCCATGCGGGCACTCTAATTTAAACCTAACACTTAAACTATGTCTTTCGACGAATCTTACAGTTTAATTTTATTTTTATTTTTACATTAATTAATACTATTATAAAACTAAGAAAATAAATTTTAAGTAAAAACTTGGTAGATGGACATTAATTTTTAAATTTTTTTATAAAACTTAAATCTAAAAGCCTAGAGACTACCTACGAGTAAAAAAGAAATCTTAGTCTACTTAACCTACTTACATCTAATACGTACAAACACACCCACACGCACACAGACACAAACATATATATATATATTATATGTTTATATACATAAGAAATATATACTTAATATATAAATATATGTACATATACATATATATATGTTGTTTTTCATTGTTTTTTATTAAGTTTTTTTTTTCTTTTTATATATATTTTTTTTTTTTAACTAACTTAATCCTACCTAAAACTATGTAATCCGGCCATGGGTAAAAAAAATGCTGACCCACTTTGCCTCAGATGAAGCTATCTATTATTGATTCGACGACGAAGCATCCTCCCTTCAACTAGAGACCAAAATTGCTGGTGCTGCTGAGTAACATCCCTCATGTCGCGACTCCCGAAGTCTCTGTCGTAGTTGAATCTCCTGTCCGCATCTGTTCGAGAGTTCGTGGAAGATTAGCGGCACCGCCAATCTGTCCTGGATCAGACGTTTGCTATCTAGATAGAGGAACGGTTCTGGTGGAATAAAGCCGTCAAAGCGAACTCTCTCGTGATACATATAATTAGGGTAGTAAGCCCCGGAGATCAGGTTATTCGATGAGGTCATTGTTCTTGCAACGAGCCTTCGAGTTAACTTAATGACGAAATTGACCACTCTTATTAGGTTCGCCCTATTGTACAAGACCTCATTGGGATAGAATTTTATGTACTCAGACTGTGGTGTTCTGTATAAGCGAAGACAAGTTCTAAGACAAGCCCTCTCAAACACCCGAATCTTTTCCAACAAACTTGCTCTCACGTTTAACGACACGGGAAACCCAAATAAAAGCATGGGCCTGATGAGGGCCATGTAGCAGATCACCTTCACCCTCATATCGAGTTGGCTGGCTCTGGCCAGAGCAACATCTAACATATATGTTTGTTAAAATACAGATATTGATCTAGCCAGATCCCAAGGTATCTGACTACCTTTCGACAAGCAAGTGGCTGCCCGTGCTACCCCACGATCGATAACTTTCGCCAATTCTTTCTGCTATCCCTAGAGGATATTAATGACCTCAATCTTTGGACCCTATTTGTACGCGATTAAGTCGTCTGCGTACGCTACGGCATGGTGAAGTGAGCCTATCAGATCACTTATGTAAATGTTGAATAGGATCGGCGAATTTACCGCACCTTGTTGCAGACCGTTTTTAATGTTAAATGTTTCAGCAGAACTCACATCGCCATTCTTCATGATGAACTGTCTACTGGCGAGCATATCAAAAAGAATATACAGCAGTGGTTTACTAATGCCCAACCTGTCCAGTTGGAAAAAGAGTCCTTCTAACCATACGGTATCGAAGGCTTTCTCCAAGTCCATCTGGCAGGCATCAGTGCACTGTTTCTTGCTTTTGTTCCATTGGATATCAGAAACCAGTTTAGACGCAGCATGAATGATATCATGCACTGGCTTGAAACCGAACTGATTATCCGGAACTATATGTTTGTCCTCAACCCACTTATTCAGGACTCTATTGATCACCTTCTCGAACACCTTACTGATGTTTGGAAGAAGACTGATCGAGCGGAGATTCGCCGGATTGGAAGTGTCTTTATCCTTTTTGGGGATGGGATGTACCACCGCAGTTTTCCAATGCGCTGGATAATGTGCATTATTCACCGCATTATTAAACAAGGTGGTATAAATGTTCACCACTTCTAGAGGGAAATGTCGAATCACAATGTTCGGTATTTCATCGGTTCCCACTGATTTCTTACTTCTAAGTGATTCGAAGATCGTTTGGAACTCTTCCTTCGAAATGAACGGGAGTAGTACCCTATCGTTGGTGATGACATTATTTGCCATATTCTCATCACTGAACTAGGTGAAACCCGAGCTCTCGAATCGCCAATTCACAATTACATTTCGAAGTTAGAAATTGCGTACAAGAACTCGATTCTCCAGATCGTGGTTTGGGCCATTGATAACATTCGCCTTGTACACTTCCTGGAAAGTCGCTCCTATAGCCTCTACATGCTCCTGCGGATCCTCGATCACAAAGAAGTTGTCATCATTAACGGCCTCATTTGGATCGATGATTGTCAGTAACCGTTCGTTGTCTGTTGTCCGGGCTATTTTAAGACAGTGAAAGTCGTTTTGATTTTTTCTCCGGAATAGTTTATTGATTTGCGGAAACATATTCGGGTTGCTGGTGTTTATAGCCCGAACCTTGTTGTTCCAATATGAACTTACAGAAATTCATTTAAAACTGAAAAAACTGCGTTGCGGAAAAAGTGTGTTGTTACCGAGGTATCGTTTTGTCCATTGTTCGTTTGATTGTCTCGTCCATTAGTCTTAGATACCTATCAATCTACTCGTTTGACAGATTTCTGTTGCACGGTGGGTAGAGCGAATTTGAGGAGGGTGCTCTCGTCAATGTTCTGGTGAAGTGTGTCCAACGCACTCTACTATAATTGTAGGAATGCCTTTGAGCAAACTCATCCAATTCCGCAATTTCGTTTGGAGCAGTTATTTCGGTGCTGAGACCGCAATGGTCACTCTCATACACAAAAGTGCGTAGACAGTTTGTAGTTTGTTGTTCGAACAGGAGATAATCCAAATAGGACCCGTGTCTGGGAAACGACGGACTATCTGTCGCCTTAAGTCCGACTTGATACATTATACTGTGCTGACCCCACCAATTAAATAGTACTCGTAGGTTCCCTCTAGTATTTGGTGTATTATTTCCCCAATTTCTGTGTTTTGCGTTGAAATCTCCGCCGATAATAAAGTAGTTCTCCTCCAATTCCAGTCTTAGGAATCGAAAAAGTGTCTCGAGCTCTGAGATGAAGAAAGTGGATTGAGCAGCCTTAGGTGCATAAACAGACACCGCCTTCCAGTACGGAGACGGATATACACGATGCATACTTGCAGCACCTGGAACCTACGTACTACACGACTGTATACTCTTTTAATATGTATACCTTTTCGTACGAAAATCGCCTCCTCCCTGAATGGAGTTGGGTCGGTTTCTCCGTACTATTTTGTATCTTCTGTGCCTCATTTTGTGTCTTTTGTTAAGCTTAATTTCACCAACCAAAAGCACATTCACAGCAAGGACCTTGAGGGTTTGCTCTGCCACGTACGTACCCATTACGGCAAAAGGTGCGTTAGGCCAGGCAGCAGCGCGTATACTTGATCCACCCGCGCGGTCTGTTCAGTTAAATGACGTTGGAGCTGAGCCGTCTGCCCCTGGATAGAGATCAAGATAGCTACTCGTAGCATGTCAGGTACTTTCCGGTGCTCTAGGTGCTGGGGCCTGAGAACCAACCTTCACTTGCTGTACCGTATTTCCCCTACCTGCCACTATTTGGCCGTAGGTAACATGAGGAATAACGGTTGGAGTTTGTAAAGGCACGGGTGGACTTTTCACTTCCACTTTCTGCTGCCGAGCTAGATTTACTTTTTTGATGTACTGGAATTTGGGACAACCCCGGTAGTTTGCGGTGTGTCCCGTGTTCTTGCATAAAGCACAAGAAAGTTGGCTTTTTTCAGACGCTCCGCCCTTACCCAAAGCGCATTCCTCGGACTTGTGGTTCTTTCGCACTTCACGGACCGAGGTTGCATTTCGCAGTTCGACGCGGCGTGCCCGAACCTTTTTCAGCGAACTCCTTTATAAAATGTAAAATGTGTTCGCTCCTCTTTAAATTTTCCCAGTGTACAATCTTGTACTGTAGGACTTTGATACTCCTTAGACTATCCAGATTTCTGT
The DNA here is from genome assembly GCA_949129095.1 of Volucella bombylans. NCBI lineage: Eukaryota > Metazoa > Arthropoda > Insecta > Diptera > Syrphidae > Volucella > Volucella bombylans. The sequence continues at coordinate 82,924,195 of OX422140.1, forward strand.
CGGGACTTAGCTGGACCAGGAAAAACGGTAGTTGCCGCTTCTCTCTTTAGGCCCCACGAATTTGAGCCCTTTGCACTCCTTCTCTTTCAGCTGTGCAAGGAGCTCCTCCGGATCAGTTGCCGGTTCTAACCGGGTGTAGGGAAAGAACTCCGTCGTCGAATCCTTCAATAGACTGTTAATGTTGTGGTAGCTCTCCACTATGTTACAGTGGATCGCGTGCCTATCTACACTTAATCCTTTTATAAAAAAAATTACAGCCTTTGGCCGGCTTACACAGTTCGATGGTGTCTTTTAATTCCAATTTGTGAGTATTAATTGGAGGTACTTTCTGTCTGCTGACTTTCTCTTGTTCTTGTTGTTTCTGGTGTTGCGCTGTTGTTGTTGCTGATTTTTCTACTGCTGCTGCTGCTGCTGCTGGTTTTGGGACTTGTGCTGTTGATGCTGTTGTTGTTGCTGCGCTTGTGATTTTTGTTGTTGTATATTTTGTCTATTTTGTGTCTGTGTTTGTTTTTTCGTTGGCACTTGTGCTGGTTTTTGTTGTTGTAGCGTATTCTGTTCGCTATTTGTGGACTGTTGCTGAGAGCTCAGGAGTTGTTGTTGCTCCATCTGCCTTCTCGCCACTTGCTTGGCTTTAATGCCAAGTACTTGTTGTTGCAGCTCTTTAATGGTGCTGTTAATTGCATGCATTTCTTCCTCTTCATCATCAGACTCTGTGGCTGCCAGAAATTGGAAACCATTCTCACCCCCACTGTCAGACATGTATGAATATTCTTCTTTGCCTGGCTCAGCTGCCGTCTCTGTTGTCGTTGTCGGCGCCACTTCCCTTCCTCTACCAGGCAACTTTTCCGTATCTGACTGGGTGGGGCGCTTTACAGGACTTGGATTTGGTGATGCCTCCTCCTCCTTCTCTTTCTTGCCACATTTTCTAGTGACATCTTGCCATCTGCTGGTCCCACTATTGCAATAGCGGACCGCTTGGTGTCTCTCATTGTCAGATTCACTTTCGTATTCAATTTATGAATGTAATTGTCTGTTTGATTAAATTTTTAAAAATCGATGACACTTTACGGGAATCGAACCCACGACCCCAGCTTTATCAGCCGGTCACCACTATAAACGCGCCACCGAAGCACTTAGCAAAATTGTTTCTAATTTGTTTTTTGATAATTTTGTATTTTTTTAATCACTCACTAGAAAAGCCGAATAACGTCTGATCTCTACGGAGGTTTATGAACGACTGAACTTCTAATGGCAGTTCCGATTTATGTGGCTCAGAATTTAATCGAAAAATCATCATGTTGTCAACTTTGATTAATGAAAATGATTCCGCGATACATATTTTTAATTTTAATTAATATTCATAACAGAAATATGGAGACTCTTTTTCTACATACTTTTATAGACCTAAGAATAATTTTAACTTTACCAGTTACTGTAACATCAGGAGAACGCTCATTTTCGAAACTTAAGATTATAAAAAACTACTTACGTTCTTTAATGTCCCAGGAACGATTGGTATCTTTGGCAACCATATCAATTGAAAAATAAATTATGTCGGAGCTTGATAGTAATTTTCTAGTGGAAGATTTTGCAAAAATAAAGGCCCGTAAAATCATTTTCAACTCTGCCTTATGGTGCCTAATTTTAAACTTTCTTGCCTATGGAAATACCTAACTTTAGTTCTTTAGTTTATATTTTTTTGTGACTTTTTTTAAAGAAACCTTATTCTTGTGAGATGTGTAGGTAATTTAATTTTATCTTTAAATTTTTTCATCTATTTTTTTTTTACTGGGCAATACATTTTTACCAAAAAAACACACAAGTGCAATAATATGTGTGTATGGTTTATTACTTATTCAATAGTTGCGTGAACGTATGTAATTTATTTAATTTATATTTATTAGTTCCTAAAAAAATTTTACCTTGCTGATTTTTTTGGATATTTTCAATGCATGAAATGTTTAACAAGTAAATCTTATCTGAATTTTTTTTAATTGTATTTATATGTACTGGGGAACCATAAAAAAATAAGCGCATTGGTATTCTGCCTCCTTAGGTGATGTGGAACTGTATATTAAATATTTTCGATTTTGCGATGGTTTTAAAATTTACTCATATTGTTTAAATCGACATTTTTAAGGGGTGCTATTATTATTTTGCTCCGGGCGTTAAAATTATTAAAATATAACTTACTATTAGATAAAACTGGTCTACCACCATTTTTTTGTAGACACAATTTAACCATATTTTCAACTACATTTTAAGAGTCATGTCTTTGGACGGAGAAAGGTAAATTAAATTAAGTAAATTAAGTTATAGAGGCGAATATTTTGTTTTATGAGGAACGGAAGTCACTAACAGAGTTCTGTGGATACACCTTAGGAATAAGTACTGGAAACACCACTCAATGGAAAGAACAGTTTTATGATTTACTTTCGGCGGTTGATGAGAAAATGCACGCAGAGAGCATTGGAAATGTAGAAAATTAAGCACATCAACAAATATTGTATATGCAAGTTTAAACCACAATTTATGTGAAAACATTTATAATACATACTTCAACGAAAGGTACTCTAACGATATGATAGCTACTGCTTTCAAGGCCAGGGTGAAATTATGGACTTAAACTTTATCCCGCATAGAGAGGATTTACCAAGCGTTTGCTCTCTGTGTAATATATGAGAGATTGAGAGAGCATTTATCACTTCTTGGGTAGATGCCCTATATTAAGTGAGTTCAGACTTGATGAATTGGAGATGAGACATATTTTGAATCGCGTAGACTGGATTAGACTGCACAACTACTAGGTGGTGCAAAAGTTATCACTCTATCGGAAGATGCTATAATTTTGCAAATGGCGGCAAATGTCAATTCGACCAGATGACGTTATTATTATTATTATTATCTTTATTTCATTCAAAAAAACTTAAAGCTATACAAAAGATAAATCAATAGTTCTACAAAAAAATTTTTTTTAAAGAATACAGCTTTTAGCTTTAAAGAGAAATAGCTACATACATTCTGTTGTCAGATTCTGACAAGACGCGAATGTACGAATCGTATTTAACAAAAAAGGATTAATTTATCGATGGGGATGCGATAAAATGCAGAGACAAAAACAAATCATAAAAAATGAAAAAATAAAATGAGAGATTAAGTACAAAAAAGTTTTAAAAATTTAGAAAAAATATAATCAGTAACAAAAAGATAAGAAAAAAAAAATTAAACCAAAGGAATCAGTAAGTCACCAATAATATCATAGTTTAAAGAAAAAAGCCAACGCTTAACATTTTTAAGGAAAACGGATTTAACTCTCAGACATCTTAGATTACAAGGCATTTAGTTAAATAAACGGGGCGCAGTAACAAAAAAAAAGCGAGAAAAATGCGACTTTTTTATAGTGGGTACATTGACGAAATTTCTGGTGTTAACACGTAGATTTTGGTTATCATAAACTATTGAGGAGTTATATCCGGAATTTTCAAAAAATATTTTTAAAACCTTATAGCAGTACAAATATCTTAAAGGTAGAAAACCAAGACTTTTAAACAGCTCAGAACTATGAGTTCGACGATTAACCCTACATAAAATACGGACAGCATGTTTTTGTTTGATTAACAGAGGCTCTATTTTATTGGTATGTGTACCACCGCAACAAGCTATACCATACTGGAGCTTAGATTTAAGTAGACCGTTATAGACTAGCTTTAAGATAGGCAAACTGCAATATAGTCTAAGATAGTAAATATATCTAACAGCACTGTTTAAATATTGCTTTAATGACGTGGTATGTTCTATCTAACTGAGCCTATAATCCAAAGTGATACCTAAGTACTTAAAGTTGTCTACGCGTTCGATTACAAAGCAGTCGGCAGAGCAATATGCACGGCAATCAAAAGTGGGTATATTATTATCGTGTATACAGGAATTAATTGAACGGAATCTATTGCAATTGGGTGAGCGGTAGTGTAAAGGCATTTCTTCACAGATTTTACCCATTATGTTAAAAAACATGAACTTCGTTTTATTGCTTATGACCAATTTGTGAAGTTTGAACCATCTCCTCATTAAATCTAGGTCATAATTTATATCCAAAAAATTGTTGAAATAGCACTTACCGTGATAAGACAGGGCGGTGTCATCCGAAAAGCTGTGAGTTTACCTTTGAAATGTTGAATGAAAAGCGAATTTACAAAAATTAAAAACAGAATAGGACCTAAAACAGATCCTTGTGGAACACCTATATTGATGAGAGCTTTTTCACTCAAACAATTTCGAATTCTAACTCTCTGACTACGATCTTCTAAATAAGTAGTACACCAGTCATGGATAAAACCTCTGAAACCTGCGTTATAAAGTTTATTAAGCAATATCTTATGATCAACCATGTCAAAAGCTTTAGTGATGTCAATGAAAAAGGAAGCAGGGATATCAGATTCATTTAAACTATTATGTATTTCACCGCACAGCTTTAATAAGGCATCTTCAGTCGATTTGCCACTACGAAAGCCAAACTGCGAAGCACTGAAGAAATTTGTTTTATTTAGTTAAGACAGCATTCTTGATTTGACCCCCTTCTCGAAGACTTTTGAAAAGACTGATAAAAGGGAAATTGGACGGTAATTATTCAAAGACATTGTATCACCTTTTTTATGTAGTGGAATTACAACAGCTGTTTTAAGTGAATCTGGAAAAATACCCTTTTGTATACTTAGATTGAAGATATGACATAATACATCTGAAACAAGAAGAGATATATTTTTCAAAACGTTACTTGAAATTTGATCACATGAAGTTGAATTAGATGCTTTAAGAGACTGTATGTAGGTGTGTATTTCAAATGAAGAAAAACATTTAAAGAAAAAACTTTGTCTTTCGAAAGGGTCATGAGTAAGAGGGCTGTCACATACACAATCAGAATCATTACTAAGAGTGGAATCCTGAATAGACTTTGTTACATTGGCAAAATAGTCATTAAACACAGTGGCAACTTCAAAAGGCTCAGATATAATCACGTTATTATTATTTGAGACTGCGATATCCACGTTAGATTTAGTTTTATTCAAAATGTCGTTGACAACCTGCCATTCTTTTTTAAAGTTGCCAATATTATTAGCTAATATATTACAATAAAAAATAGCCCTTTGGAGAGGTATTTCCATTTTTAGCTACTTACTGATCTTATCATAATACCTTTTTAGTCTCAAGTTACTTGGGTGTTTTTTAAAACGCTTATAAAGAAGTTTTTTCTGTCTGATTTTGTTGATTAGAGCACTAGTTAAGGGGTTTCAATTTGTTGCTCTTTATTATTTGTGTACTTGCGCGAAGTAAGTGCAATTGTAATTTATTAATAAACAAATCAAAGGCCATAGATGGATTTTGCTCTCTGTAGACTTCATCCCAGAACTCAAAAATTAAAGCTGTCTTGAGAGCTGAAAAATCAATTTTTGTAAACTTTTTAACTTCACATTGCTTCAATCTGGAGATCCGAAGGTCAAGTTGGATGGTGGTTAGGCAGTGGTCACTTATCTTGAGGTCAAATATAGCTGATCTAAATTTAGAAGGATTATTTCTATGTAATCTAATAAAAATATGGTCCAAACAAGAGGTTGTATGGTAAACCCCAAGAGTAGGAAGTGATATCAAACTATCAAGGCCAAAGGAAGACATAATCGATAGAAACGCAATCACCCATAATTATTTGATTTTTACACACTAGATTATCGAGAAAGCCAGAGAAATCATCCAGAAATGATTATTAATTAATAAATCTATAAACCCCGACAAAACAGTATTGAGCGCCAGAAATCTCGCAACGTAAACTAATTAAATCGACACTATTTATATTAAAACGATCAACGACAACGTTTGACGACAAATCGCTTCTATAGAATACTGCGACGCCACCAGCAGAATAAGAGTTATTACAGGCTGCTTTGAATGTAAAATTGGGTATGGAATAATGAGAAACTTCATCATCAAATATCCACATTTCAGATAGAAAGATGATATCCGGTAATCTAAGGATGCAAGGTGAGTTAAAAAAGTATCAAAATTGTTACGCATACTACGGATATTTTGGTGAATTACAGAAAGACCTGAAAAAGACATTTTGTTTGGATGATCTATGCAAAAGCATGTAAAACTATCAGAATTTAAGGAAGAAAATGTATCACTTGAATTATTATGAGAACTAATAGATGCATTATTTGAATTCATATTAATCATAAGTTAAAGATAAGTCCTCAAAACTAATTACTTTGATCACTTTATCTCCTTCTTTTTTTCTGATGAGCACTGATGAGTTTCTTGTCCACACAAACTGACACTTATTGTCCAGTCTTAGCTGCTTTGCCTTTTCAAGAAGAGATCTTGTATACATAGTGAGGGAGTCGTTGATAAAAATCTTGACTCCACCTCTTGCGCCGCTGCCGCTGCCGCTGCCACTATCACTGTTGTTGTTTTTGTAGATGATAGCAGAAAGCTTGATTTTGTCCATACGCAATTTGCACATTATCTTCTCCTTGGTTGAAAGAGATGAGAAACGTACACACACAATATTGCCAGTTGTATTAGTTTTTGCCTTCGATTTTCTTGTATTCTTTATGTAGCAAGACTCAAGCTCATCCGGCGCGATTGGCACACCAACACCAGCAGTAATAAGCTTCATCACTCTCTCACACGCATTTGCATTACTGACTGACATTACTGACGCCAGGAATACCAACAACATCCACTGCACACTGTTTCTCTCTTTGCTCTAGCAAATTCACTTTCACCTCCAAGGAAACGATCTTTTTGTTGAGAGATTCATTGTTATTTTCCAGAGCTTTGATTTTTAAGAGTGCATCGGTATTTAGTTGTTGCAATTTCATAATTTCAGCAAACAGTATCTCCAGAGTTATAGGCTTCTTAACAGACTCAGATGATGAAGGTTCACCGCCAGTTCTTATGGTTGTAGAGAGAGCGGGCTGATGGTTGCTGCCGACGTCACAATCGGCTGAGAAAAGACTTACAGGTGGACCCCTAAATGTGGTGACGGGTGAAGGGGAGTCTACAACAGTGTGATCATACATGATCGATTTTCTTCGCAAACTAACACAGCTATCACATCTGTAACCTTGCTCACTTTTTCCGTAGAATTCAATTTCTCTTCCTTCAAGTTTGGCGCACTTTGCATGAAAATATTCATTGCAATTTGAGCACTTTCTTTCGATTTTTAAAACACACAATTTACACTTCATTGTTACTTCAAATGTTTTTGTTTTATAGTAAATAATCAATATATACGTTTTTTCTTTGTTTAATTTGTAAGACTTGTTCTCAGCGCATGTGTCCCCATCGACATTCACAGAACTTTTGACGTGCCCTGCAATTAGACATCAATCGGTGGTCCTTACAGAGAGTTTTAGTGAAAGACTGTAAGATGTACAGAGTGCAGACAGTGCATCAGCTAACCCATCCTGAATCTCTACCACAAGGGAGACAACTTTTCATCGGAAATCATCATTAGCGTCGAGGCCCATTTCCATCTCTGCGGATATGTGAATCTAAATTATCACTTCTAGGGCATCGATATTCCGCGCATAACACACAAAGACCCATTACACCCGCTCAAAGTGAGTGCATGGTGTGCTGTTTACGCCATGCTCAACTCCTTCCTTAATTGGATGAATTGGGAGTGAAGTGGTTTCAACAGGATGGAGCAACGGCGCATATTGCACGAGCCACAACCGAAATTCTCAGGGCTGCATTTCTGGGTCGCCTAATCTCTCATTTTTGGCAATTTGCACTGGCCGGCAAGATCGCCTGATTTAGCCAACTTGTGGAGTTTTTTGAAGTCACGAGACTATGTCAACAATCCTCAGACTCTTGAAGCCCTCAAAGAGAATATCCATCAAGAATGCGAGGAATTATCGCCGGAAGTTCTTACAAGAATGATTGAAAATAAAATAAGTAAGACATCAAATATAATAAACATTATCCGAAAGCAGAACCAACGTTTTTCACGCATAAAAAAGAATTACAGCCAAAGATCATCGGGTACAACTTTTGTGCCAAGTTGTATTTGTTGCTAATTTATTTATTTATTTAATTGTTTTGTTTCTAATAAAAATGAAAATGATCAAAATGTAAAATTCAAATTCAGATTATCTACGAGGGCGTTCAATATATTCTCGGTATCGATATGAAAGAAAATGCGAATTCAATTTAAATTGTTTTTATTTTTCAACATAATCTCCCCTAACATCAATGCATTTGTTACATCTTGAGATAAGCTTTTTTAAACCCTCAAAAAAATAAATTTCCTCTTTCTCTGCAAAATACCCATTTATTGCCGACTTGAGTTCTTCATCATCCGAAAATCTTTTTCCACGAAGACATTTTTTCAAATCCGGAAACAGGAAATAATCACTAGGGGCAAGGTCTGGACTATAGGGTGGGTGTTCGATTTCTTCGAAACCACAATCTCGCGCAGCAGCCTTGGAAACTCGCGCCGTGTGAACAAGAGCGTTGTCATGAAGAAGCAACACACCCACTGCGAGTTTACCCCGTCTTTTCTTTTTAATTTCCTCCCGCAAATTATGCAAAGTGGAAGCGTAGGATGTGGCGTTGATGGTTTCACCTTTTTTTTGTACTCAATGAGCAAGATTCCCTTTGAGTCCCAAAAAACTGTGGCCATGAGCTTCCCGGCAGACCGAGTGACTTTGAACTTCTTCGGGGGGTCTGTTCCTTTTTTATGCCACTGCATGGACTCTTGTTTGCTTTCAGGGTCATAGTGGTGGACCCATGTTTCGTCCCCAGTAACAATTTGATCCATAACACCGTCCGCGTTCTCACTACACATCTCCAAAAGCTCTCTACAGCATGCGATTCTCACTTTTTTCTGAGGCGCTGTGAGCATTCGTGGCACCCACCTTGCGCTGACCTTTGAAAGGTTAAGATGGTCATGAAGAATGGTGTGAATGGTACCAATTGAAAGCTTGGTGATCTCTGCCATCATTTTCACCTTTATTCGGGCATCCTCAAGAACAAGTTTTTCGACTTCTTTGATGCTTTCTCCCGTACAACCAGTAGCCGTGGCGCCGGAGCGGGGGTCGTCTTCAATGCTCTCTCTGCCTCTCTTGAACTCACTTGACCACTTTTGCACAGTTGATAATGAAGGTGCGGAACCCTGGTAAACAGCCTTGCTTAGTGAGAAATTTAATTACAGCGCGATGCTAAATTTTCACCATCATCGTCTCAGTTGCCATTATGATTCTGTTTAACTAGAGATAAAACGCGAATTAACAATCACATTTATATGAAATTTTACATGAATGCACTAAAATAATAGTATTACTTGATAAATAAGTCAATTTATATATACAACCACAGCTTCACCCCGATACCGAGAATATGTTGAACGCCCCTCGTATTTCGTAGAACCATAAATTACTACTTTCAGTAGAAAGATATTCAATAAGGTATCAAAACTCTGTGTAACATCATGTGCTGCAACTCAGACCAAGTTTATTGTTGTTTTGTTTTTACTGAGCAAATAATATTCAAAGTGATTTCAAAGTTACGTCGTGTAAAAAAATAGTGTGGGTTATCATCGTCATCGAAATCGAAATGGAGAAAAGAAAAATTCATTAAATAATGGAGTAAAAATCAAAACGAAAGTAAAATTTATAAAATCTAAGAAATATTTGCTTGGTGATAAAATAATGAAAACAAATCTAACTAGAAATACAATAATTACTAGCTAAGATGTATTTAACAAAGTGAAATATTTCATTAAAAGGAAAGCGAAATCAAATCTATTTAAATTAAACCTTTGTGATTATTATCAAATTATTAAATATCCATATCATTAACATAAATTGCAATAATTGTCTTTATCCTGTCGTTTTTGGAATTGGATTTATAAAGTAAAACTAAATACAATGGCTAAGATTTATTAATGGAGAAATTATATGTTAAATTTAACTAGTCATATGCTCAGTGAAAAATGGAAGCATTTCATTTTTTTAATTTTATATGCATTTTTATTATATGACTTAAATTACTCTTATATGCTAAACAAAAAACGCTTAAAAATTAGCTTAAATTACTTACAAATAATCTTATTCTAACTTACTGGCCCCATGCGGGCACTCTAAGTTAAACCTAACACTTAAACTATGTCTTTCGACGAATCTTACAGTCTACTTTTATTTCTATTTTTATATTTATTAATACTAAAACTAAGAAAATGAATTTTAATTAAAAAAAACTGGACTTTTTTTAATTTTTCATAAAACTTAAAACTAAAAGCCTACAATCTACCTAAAAATAAATCTTAACCTACTTAACCTACTTACATCTAATTCATACATACATACATATATATACACACATAATATATATATACATAATATATAAATATACGTATGTATATATATTTCAGTTTTTTTTTCCATTTTTTTTTATTTATTTTTTTTTATATATTTTTTTTTTCTTAAAATCTAACTTAAACCTACCTAAAAATATGTAAGCCGGCCATGGCTAAAAAAAAAAACAAAAAAAAAAAAAATTAGACTGGCCCACCTTGCTTCACATGAACCTAACTATCACTGGAGAAATTCGACGACGAAGCATCCTCCCCATCAAAAAGCCACCAAAATTGTTGGTGCAGCTGAGCAACATCCCTCCTGTCGCGACTCCCTACCACCCTACTGAACCGGAGACGCTCCGCACTGCCATGTGCGACGTCTCTGTCGTAGTTGAGTCGCCTGTCCGCAGCTGTTCGAGCGACGTGGAAGATTAGCGGCACCGCCAATCTGTCCTGGATCAGACCTTTGCTATCTAAATAGAGGAACGCTTCTGGAGGAATAAAGCCGTCAAAGCGAACTCTCTTGTGATACATATAATTGGGGTAGTAAGCCCCGGAGATCAGGTTGTTCGATGAGGTCATTGCTCTTGCAACGTGCCTTCGAGTCAACTTAATGACGAAGTTGTCCACTCTTATTAGGTTCGCCCTATTATATAAGACCTCGTTGGGATAGAATTTTATGTACTCAGACTCTGGTGTTCTGTATAAGCGAAGACAAGTCCTAAGACAAGCCCTCTCAAACACCCGAATCTTTTCCAATAAACTTGCTCTCACGTTGAACCACACGGGACATCCAAATACAAGCATGGGCCTGATAAGGGCCATGTAGCAGATTAAGTTCACCCTCGCATCGAGTTGGCTGTTATAAAACAGTCTCTTTGTAAGGGCAAAAGCACCTCTGGCTCTGGCCAGAGCAACATCTATATGTTTGTTAAAATACAGATATTGATCTAGCCAGATCCCAAGGTATCTGACTACATTTCGACAAGCAAGTGGCTGCCCGTGCTGCCCCACGATCGAGAACTTTCGCCAATTCTTTCTGGTATCCCTAGAGGCCCCAGACAAAGGCGTCCTAAACGGAATGGTTTCCGACTTCTGAAAGTTGATTTTCAACTTCCAGTCATCGCAATATCGCTTAATTTTGTCGAAGTCACGCAGCAAAAGTGTATTAATGACCTCAATCTTTGGACCTGATCTGTACGCAATTAAGTCGTCTGCGTACGCTATGGCATGGTGAAGTGAACCTATGAGATCACTCGTGTAAATGTTGAATAGGATCGGCGAATTTACCGCACCTTGTTGCAGACCGTTTTTAATGTCAAATGTTCCAGCAGAAGTCACATCGCCATTCTTCACGATGAACTGTCTACTGGAGAGCATGTCAAAAAGAATATACAGCAGTGGTTTACTAATGCCCAACCTGTCCAGCTTGAAAAAGAGTCCTTCTAACCATACGGTATCGAAGGCTTTCTCCAAATCAATCAGGCATGCACGAGTGCACTGGTTCTTGGCTTTGTTCCATTGGATATCAGAAACCAGTTTCGACGCAGCATGAATGATATCATGCCCCGTTTTGAAACCGAATTGATTATCCGGAACTATATGTTTGTCCTCAACCCACTTAGTCAGGACTCTATTGATCACCTTCTCGAAACACCTTACTGATGTTTGGAAGAAGACTGATCGATCGGAGATTCGCCGGATTGGAAGTGTCTTTATCCTTTTTGGGGATGGGATGTACCACCGCAGTTTTCCAATGCGCTGGATAATGTGCATTATTCATTGCATTATTAAACAGGGTGGTATAAATGTTCACCGCTTCTAGAGGGAGATGTCGAAGCACAATGTTCGGTATTTCATCGGTTCCCACTGATTTCTTACTTCTAAGTGATTCGAAGATCGTTTGGAGCTCTTCCTTCGAAATGAACGGGGGTAGTACCCTATCGTTGGTGATGACATTATTTGCCATATTCTCGTCACTGAACTGAGTGAAACCCGAGCTCTCGAATCGCCAATTCACAATTTCATTTCGAAGGTAGAAATTGTGCACAAGGACTCGATTCTCCAGATCGTGGTTCGGGCCAATGATAACATTCGCCTTGTACACTTCCTGGAAAGTCGCTCCTATAGCCTCTACCTGCTCCTGCGGATCCTCGATCACAAAGAAGTTGTCATAATCAACAGCCTCATTTGGATCTATGCCTGCTGCTACCAGTATTTGTTCGTTGTTCGTCGTTCGGGCGATTTTAAGACAAGGAAGGTCGTTCTGATTATTTCTCCGAAATATTTTATTTATTTGCGGGAACATATTCGGGTTGCTGGTGTTTACACCCCGAATTTTATTGTTCCAATACAAACTTACAGATGCTCTGTAATTTTCCTTTATTAATGTTTGGAGGTTTTTAATCGACGACTTCAGTGCCATGACCTCCGGGTTATGTTTGTCAGTAAACTGTCTGTACAAGGTTTTTAGTCTTGATAGCAGTCTACTTTTATGTCGGTGCAGTGCGTCAATAGTTGCGTTGCGGAATAAGTCTTCTTCGTCAGTGTGTTGGTACCGAGGTATCGTTTTGTCCATTGTTCATTTGATTGTCTCGTCCATTAGTTTTAGATACCTGTCAATCTCCTCGTTTGACAGATTTCTGTTGGACGGTGGGTGGAACGAATTCGAGGAGAGTGCTCTAGTCAGTGTTCTGGTGAAGTGTGTCCAACGCACCCTACTATAATTGTAGGAATGCCTTTGGACAAACTCATCCAATTCCGCAATTTCGTTGGGAACAGTTATTTCGGTGCTGAGACCGCAATGGTCACTGTCATACACGAAAGTGCGTAGACAGTTTGTAGTTTGTTGGTTAGTGCATGTTAGTTGTATTCGTGAGTCGAACAGCAGAAGATCCAAATAAGACCCATGTCTGGGAAACGACGGACTATCCGTCGCCTTAAGCCCGAGTCGATACATCACACTGTGCTGACCCCACCAATTGAATAGTAGGTTCCCTCTAGTATTTGGTGTATTATTTCCCCAATCACTATGTTTGGCGTTGAAATCTCCGCCGATAATAAAATAGTTGTCTTCCAATTCCAGCCTCAGAAATCGAAAAACTGTTTCGAGCTCTGAGATAAATAAGGTGGATTGAGTAGCCTTAGGTGCATAGACAGACACCATGTACAACCGCTTTCCACTACGGAGAGGGATATACACGATGCATGCTTCCAGCACCTGGAACCTACGTACTACACGACTGTATACTCTTTTAAAACGAATACCTTTTCGTACGAAAATCGCAACGCCACCTCCCTGAATGGAGTTGGGTCGGTTTCTCCGTACTATTTTTATCTTCTGTGCCTCATTTTGTGTCTTTTGGTAAGCTTAGTTTCGCTAACCAAAAGCACATCGGGGGCTTGGTCTTTAAGCAACTTAAATAGTGCGGCTCGTCGTTCGAGCCTAATCAGTGAATTCACATTTACAGCAAGGACCTTCAGGGTTTGCTCCGCCACGTACGTACCCATTACGGCAAAAGGTGTGTTAGGCCAGGCAGCAGCGCGTATACTTGATCCACCCGCGCGGTCTGTTCAGTTAGATGACGTTGGAGCTGAGCCATCTGCCCCTGGATAGAGAGCAAGATAGCTAGCATGTCAGGTACTGGTTCCGGTGCTCTGGGCGCTGGTGTCTGAGAAGCAACCTTCGCTTGTTGTACCGTATTTCCCCTACCTGCCGCCATATGAGCGTAGGTAACATGGGGAGTAACGGCTGGAGTTTGTGAATGCACGGGTGGACGTTTAACTTCCACTTTCTGCTGCCGGGCCAGATTTATTCTTTTAATGTACTGGAATTTGGGACAACCCCGATAATTTGCGGTGTGTCCCGTGTTTCTACATAAAGCACAAGAGAGTTGGCTTTTTTCAGATGCTCCGTCCTTACCCAGAGCGCATTCCTCGGACTTGTGGTTCTTTCCGCACTTCACGCATCGAGGCTGCATTTCGCAGTTCGACGCGGCGTGCCCGAACCTTTGGCAGCGAACACATTGTAAAATGTTTTCGCTCCTCATTAATTTTTCCCAATGGACAACCTGGTAGTCTAGGACTTTAATGCTCCTTAGACCATCCAGATTGCTGGTGGGACTTAGTTGGACCAGGAAAATCGGCAGTTGCCGCTTCTCCCTTTTGGCTCTGGCTGTGGTGAAAGGCTTGACCCCCACGAATTGGAGCCCTTCGCACTTCTTCTCTTTCAGCAGTGCAAGGAGCTCCTCCGGATCAGTCGACGGTTCCAATCCCCTCAGCAGCATTGTTTGCAGCTTGTCCCCCTTCGGGGTGTAGGAGAAGAACTCCGTCGTCGAATCCTTCAGTAATTCTTTTATTTTATAATAGCGCTCCACTGTGTTACAGTGGATCGCATGTCTATCTAGTGATAATCTTTTTATAAAAAAGTTGTTGCCTATGGCCGACTTACATAATTCAATGGTGTCCTTCAACTCCAATTTAAAAGTGTTAATTGGTGGCACTTTTTGTTTGGTGGTTTTCTGCTCTTGCTGTTGTTGTTGTCTCTGCTGCTGTTGCTTTTGCTGATGTATTTTTGGGTGCTGCTGTTGTGGTTGCTGCTGTTTCAACTTTTGTTGTTGTTGTGGCGGCTGTGTTAGCTTTTGTTTTTGCGTTTGTTTGCTCTGTATTTGCTGTTGTAACTGTTGCTGGTTTGCAACCTTTTGCTGTTGTTGTTGTTCTAGTTGTTGGGAGCATAACTGTTGCTCCTTTTCTCGTCTAGCTGTTTGTTTTGCCTTAATGGCAAGCACCTTTGCCTCTAGCTCTCTGATGCTTCTATATATAGCTTCAACTTCATCCTCTTCGTCGTCCGATTCTGAGGCAGACAGAGCTGCGAAGCTGTTGTCGTTTCCACATATGAGCCGTCGTCAATGTCCGACTCATGACATGTAGAGTTTGTTGCTGCCGTTGTTGATGTTGATGCCGCCACCTCCCTTAATCCACTCGGCAGCTTTTCGATGGATTTCGTCAGGGAGATAGATAGAGTCTTCCCAAGATAGACTTTGGGAAGACAAATAGAATGCTAATGCACCTCAGGCCAATCTTAGGCTTTAAAGTAGCTGGATGTAATTTTTCCTCATTTAAAAGCCTTTTATGATAAGCAAGGGAACAAACTCCATACCCTGAAGACAACACCATAATATCTTGCTTTTTTTAATACGGCATGGAAGCAAGTATAACTTTGAAAAGAAATGTTAGACCTACATAACTCTGTGTCTTCATGTGCACACCCTACTTACTTACTTAGGTGGCACTACCGTTCGGGATGAAACTGTGCCTTAACTAACAAATCCCTCCAGCTAGTCCGATCTTCGGCTAACTGCTTTCAGTTGCGCTCTCCAAGTCGGTTAAGGTCCCCTTCTACTCGTACTTGTGCGTGCAAACTAATGTGAGATCTTTCTCTAATGCGCAGTGTTATCACTAGGTCGTCGTCACTGTACAGTTCATATATATATTTTAAAAAATTTTCTCTCGAAACCACTGAGGATATTTTCATCGGTTTTCGGTGGAGCGCATGTTGCGGCGCCATAAAATATGACTGGAATAATCAAGGTTTTATATAGAGTCTCCTTAGTTTTTTAACATAGGGCCTTATCACTCAACTGCCTTCTTAGCCTAAGGAAACTGCGATTGACGAGAGTGATTCGTCGTTTTATTTCTGCTGGTATGTTGTTGGCAGAATTCATAGCAGAACCAAGGTAGACAAAGCCCCTTCTTACCTCAAAATTATAGCCATCGACTGCGATGTCCTATCCAGTTCATCGGTGTTGTGTGTACCTTCTTGTTAAGAGCATGTATTGTTCTTGGTTTTGCCTCATTCACCGGCGAATGCGCTGGTGTTAACAGCGCGGTGAGTTCTCGCAATTAAGTCGATATCATCAGCGTACGCTGGTAGTTGCACAGATTTTTCACTTGTGACTTCCGTATAATTCCTTCAAGTATGGCCTTAAAAAAAAAATGATAGCGTGTTACGTTGTCTAAAATCGTTCTTGACATCTAAGGTCTAGGTTAAGTTCTTACCGTTTTTAACAATCAGATTGTTGTCGAGAGGTTTCAGATATTCAAACAATATGGCAGATAAGATCTCGTATTCGATGTTGAGGAGGCTCCTACTTCTATAGTTGGCGCAGTTTTAGGAGTGTCCTTTTTTGTGGATCGGGCAAACGATACTGAGATTCCATTCTCCTGAGATCTGAGCAATGGTTTGGTGCATGTTTTGAATACTTCGGCCGGTAATCTGGCAGGTTCAGCTGCTTTGTTGGATTTCAGCTGAGATATTCCTATATTTACTACAATTTGGTCAGGTGGACTAATGTTTTCACTATCATCCTTTAATATGAATGGTCTGTTCTGTCTGACGGCGGTATATTCGGCATCTTCGTATACATTCTGCAGAAAAAGTTTTTCCATTTCCTTCTTCATTCCTACATGCTTTCTGTAAGGTTCTACTTCCCTTGACACGTTCTGTTTATCGGTTGTAAAACTTTAGTATGTAATTCCTGGAATATAACCTCTCAATATGTTCGATCGCACGCTACTCCTGCTCTTTTTACTTCTTCTGGAGAAGCCGATGCTCTCGTCCTCGTGCTTGTGCATGTGTTTGCTAGGATTCTCCATAAAGCCAGGTATTTGTTAGATGGAGGTTAGATTAGGTATTTGGATGGCGGTGATATCTGCGTAATTTCTGGCAATGGCCTCTGCTAATTGCTCAGCTACACATGACCTGTTAACGGTCCGAATACTTCACGTTCAAATCCGAAGGTCGTTGTGCTTTAAGCATTTTCTAGGTTCGTCAACGGTGAGCCCTATGATGGCGTAGGCCAGTATAATGATACTAGCCGAGTATGCCTTTGCTATTTAGCCTGCAGTTACCGGGGACCACCACCAGGTCCATACTTACAAACATATATATGTCAAACGCTTCATACTTTTACCAGACATTGGCATCTTATCTTGAAAGTAATAAGACTACAAATACTCGTATAGTATATCATTTGTCCTGCCAGACCTTTCAGGCACAACGTCAATAGGAGGAACAGATTTGCAGAGAACGTTAAAGAAATAGAAACGTAAGACCACTAGCTTTAATATCCGATATCGAGGCCATGAATACATATGTTCGTAATTATCATTGCCTATACATTCCGAATTACAATTACCGCAATACATCATTAGTCATTGAACGCACTTGTTGCTTGAACAAATGTAAATTGAATTCCACTGAAGCAAATATCGTCTTCGTGAATCCATCCTTGCATTTTTTTCTTTTATGTTGGATAGAAAATATATATTCGAGCGCATACATATTCGAGAATAGTCATATTTTCCATAAATTGCGAAATCATCAATGCGTTTTTCCAAAACATACGAAAAATTCAAATCATTCCTAAAGTTAAATTTAATTATCCATCCACTTTTCAGTGCTACAACGAATTCAAATGGATGACTGTGCATTGCGTTCCGTTCAAATGGAAATTACCAATTGTGTGACGCTGTAAATATTTTACAAAGCCTCAGTCCGGAATTCATCGATTTCAGGTGTACCTAGGCCCATAACGCCATAACATGGTGACATTCTCATAAATTACACGTTTGCCGACAAATTACTAGAATTACAAATTATCCATTGACCATAGTCTGACTGAGTGACCATTTGGCTGTATCCAAGTTCGATTTCAAGTTATTTTGACATGTAGACTGATAGGAAATAACAGATCTGCGAACCGCATAATTACGTGTCTACCTTAATTCATTTTTAATGATTGTGTGTGCGCTCAGTGCAATGATGAATTTCATTGAATCCGAACCTATCTCCGGAAATTAACCTATTGCATTCAATGTACAAGGTAAAATGTAAATTGTTGTTTTGAGGTTTGTTCTGTGCGTTTGCAGTTAAAATGCGCATTAAAATTAATTTTTTCGAAATTGTCTTTTTCTGCGAGACCTTAACATTTAGAACTTTCCGCTTTTAACGATTGAATATCTGTACGTGATGAGGATTTGATGGGTAGGTTTCTTTTTGTTTTATGTCTAAGCCATTTGAGTGTTAAGAAGTTTTTATATTTGAGTACATACCAAAGATTAAAGATGTCCTCTCCTATTATTGGATGGCTTAGCATCCTTAGTCTCTCATGCTCATCAAAAGACAGCATACTTCTGTCTAATGATTTCGCCGAATGCGCTTAGGAATCCGAGCATTCTTCTTCTTCTTTAGAGGTTAGGAAATTGGGGTATCTTTTCTTTGATAGTATATGTACTCTTATGAGATGCTGTCGTTATTTATGTACATATCTACTATGATGATTGCTGTAGAGAGCATGAGCAGTACCTACCTGGATGTGGATTTGTCATCAAAACAAGCCTTAGGCAATAAATACATAGATTTAGGCATCTGAGAGAACACCGGATTTCTATTGTATAGTACACTATTTATTAAATTTTATTTTATTTAATTTATGAACAATTTTTATTCAACTTTTGAATTTATTTATTTATATCTATTGTTATCTATAACTTTGCCCACTATGTTTTTCTGAACTTCATCTATTTCTAACTCTATCCTTCTTACTTCTTCTCTGTACTTTTGTCCCCTGGATATGCATTTGAAACAGGTTTAAAATTTGCCACCTTAACGCACGAAGCCTAAGCATCTTCAAATTAGGCTATCTGTATTACTAATTTTTGAAGTCCAATGGTAATGTTATATGTGTTAGTGAAACTTGGTTTAGGCCAGATGCATCTGATTCGACAGATATCAAATATCTGATTGTAAAAGTACATGATGGCTCCTCTAAATGTTTAGTGAGTTTCAGTATGTCATTATAAGTGGCATCTTCAATGCTGATTTATTCAAAAATGACTCTCGAGATTTTCTGACAGCTCAAATCCTAGCTTGCTTGATTTTATTATTGTTTCGGATTCATCATTTGTAATACTTCTGACCAACTTACTCTGCACTATATTTCTGACCATGATTTCCTTTTCTGCGTTTATAATATTGACATTTCTCATTCCTCTTTACTTCTATCCTTTACGTTCACGCATTTTAACGCTGTCTATATTCCAGCTTTACTAACCGCAATTCGTTCAGCTCTTTGTTATGCCTGCAGGCTAAGTGCTAATCCTAACGAGAAGCTGAATTACTTTCAATACCTTTTATGTAAACTTTATGACGCATGTGTACCCAGTAAATCTGTAATTGTTCGTAATAAAAGTAGTCCTTCTTTTACTAGTGAAGTTGTTGCCCAAATTAAAATTCGGAACAAACTCTATAGCAAATGCAAGCACAACCCTTCCCATTCTACATTTGCTGTAACAATGCAACCTTAGTCATCCGGACTGCCAAGCGAAACTATCATGCTTCTAAGTTGAGCACATCACTTCCGTCTAAACAGCTCTAGACTAACTTGCGTCGAATTTGTGTCCCTAGTAGTATGGACAGTTGTGAGTGTGACCTAGATCTGTCCGTAATGACATATTCTTGGGAAGTTACGCCGACACAGTGTTGGCACTAATCAATTAATTTTTTAATCAATTAATTAATCGGATTTAATTAACCTGATTAATTTTAATCAGATTAAATTAATCACGATTAAAAATAATAATGATTAAAAAAGTAATCGTAATCATGATTATTGACATTAATCATTAATCAATAATCACTAATCGATTAACTTGATTATAAACTAATACTTTCAACAATGATCCTTTGCGACCTGTTGCGGACATAATGTTAGACGGAATAATTATTCCGAAAAGCACTATCTTAAAATACTTAGAATTAATCGTTAATATGAAAGCGAAATGTAATGACGCCGTAAACCACAGAGTAAGGTAAGTAAGGTTTTGCGACCGAAAATTTCCACTTAAATTGATGAGGAAACTCTACACCATGGTTGTTCCACCAGCTCTTATGTGTGGTTCACAGTGTCTAATGCAGTCACGAAACGCGGTCTCTTAGATATACGCGTATAAGAGGAAATCTACAAATACAGAGGAAATCTGGTAACCGAACAACATTAAAATAAGATCCCCCGAAAATCCCGTAAAAAAGGCAATATCAACTACGGTCCCACACACGGTAAAAAAACGAGGTAGGAAACAGCATTCCTGGATTGCTTAGATGGCAAATGCGCCTGGGACCAACCACTGAAGCGAACAAGGAACTCTGTAGTATGCAGACGCGTTCTACAACTTTTTGCGATCTATTGGAAAGATAACTTCTAAGAAGCTGAACAGCTTGTTCACTGAAGCCAGGACAAAATGTCATGATTTACCTTGTCAAAGGTTTTTGAGAAATTAAGTAAAAAAAGAAGATTTACGTATCGGTAAAATGCTTATGCGTCTAAAGTTACTGACGGAGGTTGCATTCGATTTTTCGATTATCGGTTATCGGTATAACCTTTACAATTTTCCAGAACTGTGGAAATGTGGATATCATTATACAGTGGCTAAGAATATGAGTCAGGTGGGTTATATTTTCGGGTAATAAAAGCTAAATGAATCGAATGGATATACCGTCCACACCAGTTGAGTTAGATTTAATATCCATAACGCAGTCAACTACCTCAACTTCGGTAACCGCTTCACTAGTCTAGGAAAGCTCTGGTTAACAGCTAGCTTTACCCCAATGGCGACTCGACAGAAATTGGTAAGGGCTTTAATTGTACCTTTAACGAGCTATGAGGTTGTATACATTGACATTAATTCCTTATCTCAGCGAAAACTTCAAGCAGCTTTCAATTACTCAATGCGATATATACATGGGCTTCGTAGACATGACCATATTTCCTCACATTCAAAAAGCTAATTCAAATGTTCCTTGAAACAGTATCTCAGCGCACGAAACTGCATTTACCTTCATCAGGTCATTAATATTAATATGAAATCCCCACCGTACTTATACAGGGTGTCCCGAAACTCAACGTCAAGCGGGCACCGGGTGACAGTGTGCGTCAAACCCGTGCTGGAAAAAATGAGGAAAGGAATCCATCTAGCTTGAGGTGTCAAAGTTAGCTTTCAGAAATTTTTTTGAACTGAACTATCACTCAGTCAATCTTTATTTTTCTTACGAAACTTACAGTATTTATTTTTGGATTTGTGATTGCGATCAAAAGAATGGTTATTGAAGATTATATGAAAAAAAAAACACCGTAAAATTTGGAAATTTGTGACTACAGAAACTAAAAATGTGGCCTATGGTAGGGATTTCTATTTTTTCTAAATTATTACTTAACCAAGCTAGATGGATTTTTTCCTCATTTTTTCCAGCACGGGTTTGATACACCCTATCACCCGGTGTCCGCTTGAAGTTGAGTTTCGGGACCCCTTATATAAAAAGAACCAAAAGCCTTATACAGCCTGTCTCTCACCCAGTTTGTATGACAACTCAATGCGCATTAAACTGTCATATAAACTAGGTATATAACTATTTAAATTCGTCACGTTTTCACGTTATACGATTTTTTTTCCTTCCCCAACATATCAGGTGTATTAAAAATGCCATAAACTTTAAATATGCAATCCTTTTACACTTTTCTCTTCAATCTTAACTTCTATATCTTTCATTTCTTCTATTCCTTGTGTGTTCTCTTGCATATTTGTTTTTTTTTTTATATTAACTTATTTTTTTGGATTCATTATTATTTTTTTATTTATTTATTAATTTTTCTGACATTTGTAATTGTTGAATTTTATGCTACGATTAATGTTTCTATGCTTAGACATGTTCTGAGTACTATAAAAGAATATGTTCTTAATGCTTTTACGACTAGCAGACTTGTTTGCAATGTCCTTAGCATGACAGATACTCGTAAGAAATATGAGCATCTTTAGCTGCACAGTCGGAAAATATAGCTTGCATGATACCAGTCCTGAAAATGGGGTATTGTACGAGCATGTAGCTCGTATTGTACAAGCATGTAGCTCGTATTGTACGAGCGTGTACTTATTTATGAAGCGAAATGTTATCATAAACGTAGCTGGCAAAAAACTGTCAAATAGGTTGATCACTTTGTCAGCAACGCAAAACACACCTCTAGTACGCACCTATATCTGAGCGCTTTAAAGAGAGAACATCGACTCAGAACAGGAACACGTTATAGCCAAGGTGCGAATGCTTATACCTCGGATAGAACCCCGAAAAAATATTGAAGAAATGGAAAGTTGCACAGCTACTATCCCAAGAGATTCTCAGAGTCTGTTATGACCGAGCCTCGAAAAGCTTTCGGCAAATACTTTGCTGGCAATACTTTGCTATCATGAGAAGCGCTCGATCCTTACCAGGGGTGGGGTTTGTTTCGGGAGAAATAGGCGTTCAAACGTTCTACCGAAATGAGAATAAAACTTCCCTATCAAACAAATTATGAACGGAATAGTGTAGAAATAAGGATAGGAACGTAGCACAATCACAGTCGGTGAGGGAAATTTAGAAGTATTACGAGTATGTACTTCTGCAGAGTTTTTGAACTGAAATGAGAAAATTGTTTGCGCCCTATACCGACGGATGTGGTAATTTCATTTAGGGTCTCTTATGTCGTGCCGGACATGCTTTGAAATTGCCAAAACAAGGTGAAATTCCATTCAATTCTGACGATGATGTGAGCAATTTCAATTTTAAATTCATGCCGGGAATTTGTAATAAAATCATAACCTCGACATAATGGCTCTATTAGGGTGAATCATTTGTTCTGCCTTACTCACGGGACTAAAAGAGAGTGGACAAAAATGTAATAAAGCAACAAGTGAACAGAAAGAAAAGGAGTTTGTTTTATAGGCCAGAATTTCCGAAAAGGAATTGGAAACTTATTAATTGTCCTACCAAGTCAAAGACAGAATGAAAGGGAAGGCTACACCAGGACAGATTACAAATTGGTTGCCCAGATTAGCACATATCAATCATATCATGTCAACTTAAGACAGCTGTTTCCGCTTCTATTAAATGATTATTTGCGTAGCAAAAAATGCTTCTTTAAAACCTAAGCCAGGTAAGAGGATGAGTTTTAGCAAGACTCGTACCACAACCACCACTAAGAAGAAGCGAAAACGAAACGCCATCCAGTTGTATAAGGAACTCTTCCAAAGGTATAAGAATCCAGAGAATAAGAAGTGTGAATTCGGTGTCCTCATTAGGGAAAGAAGAACGATATTATAGATTCCGTACGAAAGTGGGCTTGAGGGTAAACTGATGAATATTAGTAACACCATGAGTGTTACGGTTAAAGATTGGAAGGGGTGGAATGCCACTGAAATTTCGATAGAGCGCTGGCGGTGACTACATTCACCGATTGAACAAAGAAAGGCACAATCCATTTCGCCATTGTCCGAGGGTTTCCATTGACTGACTCGGTCCAACAAGTGCCGCATGATTTCGGCAATAGCGTGTAGAATGTTCCCCTCAAGATCATCCAAAGTGGTTAGCTTGTTACCGTAGACTAATAACTTGACTTAGCCGCAGAGAAAATAATAGAGTCTTGTCAAATCGCATGATCGCGGCGGCCAATTGAATGCTCACCGTGAGATGACCCAGTCGCCAAATTTCTTCTTCACAACTTCGAGCGTTGCATCGTTTGAAAGGCATGTCTTGTTGGAACCACAACCCAGATATATCGATATTGTCGAGCTTTGACCACGGAAAGACGGTTAACATGACTCTATACTATACACTTGAGGATTGGGTTCGCTTCAATAATGGCAATTTTGCTTGTTAACATAGCCGCTAGCCAAAAATGGGTCTCATCCAAGAAAATGACTTTTTGGCCAAAATCGGGACCTCTGGCCAACATTTCCGCCGCCCAATTAACGAACTGAAGGCGTTGTCCATGGTTGTCAATTCGGCACAATCTTATACTCTCTGGCGATGACCAATTCAGCTGATCGGCGCCGAATCGACATATCTGGATCTTCTTCGACACTGGGGTGGATAAGCTTGGCATACTCTCCCGTTCCCATTCTAAAGCCAAAGAGCACCACCGTGCGAGATTGAATAAGAAAAACAGAGAACAGTATCAGTCATCAGCAAAGAAATATACTTGATTAGAAGTGACAGACAATAGATTGTCAACGAAAATTAAAAAGGGTATCGGGCCAAAAACTAGCCCTGAGGCACACTACCATTTATTTTGCGAATATCAGAACTTGAAGCCGTTCAATACAGCTTCAATTGAACGTTCCTAATCATTATTTCTAATCCATGATAAGGACAGAGTCGTCAATCTCAAATGCACGCATCTTCTACAAAAGAGCTATCAAACTAAATATTCAGAAACCGTCCTAGTATTGATCACTTTTCCTTTTGAAGTGACTATATCGTTTATATCTTTGGTACTACTCTACTTAATTTTAGATTGCATTAAGGCGATTTTTAAATTCTTCAAAATTTTAATAGTAATATATGATTCAGTATGCATTTAAGTTCCTTTTTTTAAACAAAAACTAGGTGTTCAATTCTAGCCCAGGGCTAGCGGAATATGTACGTTATGGTAGGTAACATATTAGATAGGTATACAATTTTATGGTAGATGCATTGTGAATAACTTTTAATTTACAAACAATAATATATTCAAAGAAATATGTGGGTACATAGAGTAAGGATAGAAAAACGAAAACTATAAATGAATATGAAAAACTATCACCGTTTTGCAGATTTACATTATTGTTATAGAATAAGATTAGTTAAATTAAAAAAATTAAGTATTATAAAATAAAGAATAATAATATCTTCTTATCTATATTTAAATTAATAAAAGGAAATGTTATGAAAGTAACTAAGTATTAATTTAGTTACTAATTAAGAAGGCAACGTTTTATAATACAACTTCTTTCCTGAAGGCATATTTTGTATTACAAAAAGAGTTGATGATTAAATTAATAAAGAAAAAATATTGCTATAAAATCAAGAAACGATTTTATTTAAGTGTTAGTAAAGTTACTATAATTTTTGGTTTTTTCGAGCATCCCAAATCGTAATATAGGTAATCTGAAGTAAATAAGTAAAATAGAAAACGAAAAAATTTAAACAAAACTATAACAGGCGGCTTTAAGACTTTAGTCCTTAGTTTGCGCACAATAACGCGAATAATATCGCTATAGTCGTCATTTTCTTGTTCGTCGTCCTCTTTCATCCTCCCTTTAGTGTTATTAGGATTATTGACTGCTGCTTCTTGCTCCTAGCATAGCTTCTACATCTATGATTTTGCAGGCTCCACCTTTATTTTGTAACTTTTCTTACGAATCGGCGAATCTACATCGGCTTGGAGCATTGTTTTTAAAACCGATAGAATCGCTGTTAAAATTGTGTTGGTTACTTCGCTACATTCAACATTAAGAAGGAAGGTTCAGTACTTCCGACGGGTTGAAAGGGGTGATGCCACATTTTTAAAAACCCCACAGAAGGTTTCCGATACACTATGCTCGTTACTCAGTCAGTGAATTGGTTAAACACTTCAAACTTTTCTTTTGACAACGTTTGTGCATTTTTACGTTCTGAGCTTTTCTAGTTGTCTAAAACGGATCTCCACTTTCGTTTTAATGGTGCAAGGAAAGCTACTCGTACATCAAGTGATTGACATACATATCTGGAATTCTTTGGGGAGCGTATGAATTTGATATTGTTTTATTCTGCTGATTCTCCAAATTATCCCCATGATAGTAATCTCTTCCTTAAACTGCCTGAAGTTATCGGGTATAAAGGAATTTGAAAACCAGTTTTTGAAGATGACTGCGTCAAACCAACCCAATTTGCTACGATTGTATCGGATTTTTGGTTGAGCAGCTTGGATTCAGGATTCCCACTGACGCGTTGCTTTATGCACCACATACCTTTTATGCCTTTTATAAAAATACACTTGATTGTCCCGGGGTACATCGCAGAAATTTGCTTCATCAAAATTAAATATTCTAATAAATATCTAATATCTAATAATTCTATATATTATTCTATTCTAAATATTCTAAATATTCTATATATTATAAAAAAATAAATTTAAAAATAGAATCGTATCTATTTTTGAGCTGACCTCTCAGCAGAGATCCAGTTACGATTCTGAGATTTTAAAGAAACTTGAAGTTGCTGGAAGTATTCTTCTTCAGCATTTGTAATTTTCGCCCTCGAAATTTTCAAATTTTGGCATTGCCTCATTGAAAGGATTTTCTTGTTTCTCTTCATAAAACCAATAATCCAGTCGGCTCTAGGGGTATTATTTTCTCGAAATACACTTTTGAATTTTCTTCCCGTAATGTCTAGATAATTTTTCCCCAATAATCGTACCATTCTATAGTTAAATGGGATTCCCCACTCACTAACAACTAACAAGCTATCCACAATAGCCTTCTTTTCGGGTTTACTAAAGACTGTTGGTATATCAATATCTTTAGAGTGGTTGTTCTTGAGGAGATTAATCAAAGTCCCTTTGGAGAAAGTCTTAGCGCATTTCGTTATAGACAATAGACATATTTCTACCCTTTATTAGGCCAATAGCCGTTTGAGTGTCCTCTTCTTCAGCAAAGTCATTACAAATTTTAAGAATATTTTCTGGCTGCATTTTTCTTTTTCTGTCAGTAAACGGCGAAAAAAAAGTTAAATAATGTTGAAAATGTGTTACACGTGAAGTTTTGACCACCCGGCCAAAGCTTACGTTTCATCCGTTAAAGTCAGCCATTGTTTAAAATACATTAGTACACTGTTTTGTTTTCCCCCAAAAACAATAAATAAAAATCCTACGTAATATAATTTTCCAAAAGAATAACTCTCCGGTGCCAATTCGAGGCAAAAAAGTGGTCGCCAAACGAAGCATTCTCCGAGTACGTTCATGAGAACTTAATCCTCGCAAATAAGGCCGACATACCGGATGATGAGTTGCTAGACCATTTGATCGAAGGAATACCTGACGACAACTTAAGAGCTCAAGCTGGGACGCATCGTTTCGCAGACAAGCTGGAATTATTGGATGCCTTTTATAATGTTACATTGCCAAGAAGGATACCATCGAAACCACTTCAAGATCAAGCCGAATCACAGCGTTCGACTTCATCCGGAATAAGATGCTTCAACTGCAAGTCTCAAGGACATCTAGCAGTAAACTGTTTTAAGCCAAAGAGGGAGCCAGGAGCCTGCCATGTGTGTGGCGAAATGGGGCACTATGCCGCCAAATGTTCCAAAAGGAAGCCGAGACAAGTCCTTCAAATCAGTCAAGAAGAAGATCAGTCATGGGTAAGAATTTTACTTTTAAGAAAGAAAACTATATATATAAAACATTGTTAAGAGCAATAATAGACACTGGCAGTCCAATAAGTTTAATATGTCAACAGTTCGTGCCTGAAGTCTTTGTCTCAAAAAATATGAATATGAATTTTAATTATGTTGGAATTAATAAAAGCCCACTTTTAGTTATTGGTAAAATTGAAACTTCTATTTTGTTTGAAAATGAAAAATTTGAATTAAATATGTTTGTAGTAGAAAATAAAACGATACAATTTCCTACAATACTAGGAAATGATTTTATAAAGAAAGCTAACTTAAAATTAGTAAAAAGAGCAAGTGTTTTAAAGAATGAAGATAAGTTTAAAGAAGAATGTAAAATGTTGATGAAAATTGAAAATGATGATGATAAGTTTAAAGAAGAATGTAAAACGTTAATGAAAATTGAAAATGATAATAAAGATATATGCTTTAATAACAATGAACTAGATTTCGAAGCAAAAGAGAGACTTTTAAATTTATATAAAGAGAGTTACAATTGAAATGACCATAAGATTGACTAGTGATAAGCCTTTCCATTGTACCCCACGAAGGTTGTCATATAAGGAGAAAGAAAATGTCCAGATTATCTTAGATGACTAGATGACTATGCTTCGCCTATAGTTTTAGTCAGGAAAAAGACTGGTGATATCCGGTTATGCGTGGATTACCGAAGTTAAGACTTAAATTAAATTTAAATTAACATTAAAAGATAATTATCCGATACCACTAATAGATGACTTACGGGATAGGCTAGTGAACAAAAAGTTATTCTCATTATTAGATTTGAAAAGTGCGTTTTATCACGTGAGAATGAGCGAAGATTCTATAAAATATATATCGTTTGTAACCCCGTTAGGCCAATACGAGTTTGTCAGGATGCCTTTTGGATTGAGAAACGCGCCTTCTACATTCCAAAGATTTATTACGGAAATTTTTGATGACTTGATAAGGGCAGAAAAAATAGCTATATCTTATATGATATAATGGTAGCTACGGAAAATGTTGATGAACATCTGAACATAATGAACGAAATTTTTGTTAGACTAGTTAGAAACAATTTAGAACTTCGATTAGATAAGTGTCAGTTTTTAGTGTCTGAAATTCGATACTTAGGGTATACTATTTCTAAAGATGGTATCAAATCGGACGAGAAACGTCTTGAATCAGTAAGGAATTTTCCAGTGCCGCAAAATGTCAAGAGCGTTCATAGTTTTTTAGGACTTTGTTCTTATTTTAGGAGATTTATAAAAGATTTTTCACTTTTAGCTGGACCGTTATATAAGTTAATACGAAAGGATGTCAAATTCAAGCTTGACGAATTCGAGTTACGCTGTTTCGAAGATTTGAAAAAGAAATTGATGGAAGCACCTATACCTGCAATCTTTGATCCACGAGATGAGGTAGAGCTCCATTGTGATGCTAGCTCTCTTTGTTTTGGAGCGATCCTGATGCAGAAAAAGTCAGATGGGAAATTCCACCCCGTGTTTTATTTCTCTAAGCGAACAACGCAAGAGTCCAAATATCACAGTTTTGAACTGGAAACATTAGCAATAGTGTATGCTTTAAAAAGGTTCAGAATTTATTTGCAGGGAATACGGCTTAAGATGGTCACTGATTACAATTCATTGACCTTAACTCTGAATAAAAGAGAAATAAACCCTAGGACAGCTAGATGGGCTCTTGAACTCCAAAATTATGATTATACCTTAGAACATAGAAAAGGATCAATGATGCAACATGTAGACGCGCTGAGTAGAATGACAAATATTTTAGTATTGGAGGAAAACACTTTTGAGCAAAACTTATCAATTTGTCAAAACAAAGATGAAGATATTTGCAAAATTAGAAACCAGTTATAAAAAGAAAAGGGTATGAAATGCGCAATGGCCTAGTGTATAGAAAAGTAGGGCAAAATATTCTTTTCTACGTTCCGAGGAATATGGAAAGGAATGTAATTCAAAAGTATCATGATGAAATGGGACATTTAGGAATCGAAAAAGTGTTTAATGCTGTGGGAAAAGCTTATTGGTTTCCTCAAATGAAGGGAAAAATCAAAAATCATATCGCTAACTGTTTAAAATGTATCGTTTTTTCATCAAAGTCAGGAAAGCATGGAGGATTTTTGCATAGCATTCCCAAAGGAAACGAACCATTCGATACTGTCCACATTGAACATTTTGGTCCTGTGTTGTTAAAGAAGGCGAAAAAGAAATATGTTTTTTTAGTAGTAGATGCTTTCACGAAATTTACCAAATTGTTCGCAGTACGATCGACAGGAACCACCGAGGCATTAAAGTGTTTAAAAGATTATTTCAATGTATACAGCAGGCCAAAAGTACTGGTATCTGATCGCGGTAGCGCTTTCACCTCTAAAGATTTTGAAAGTTTTCTTGAAGAACGAAACGTACGTCATATTAAAATAGCCACGGGTTCTCCGCAAGCAAATGGGCAGGTCGAGAGAATCAATAGGTGCATATCACCCATGATAGCTAAATTAACTAACGCAGGCACAATGTTTAGTTTAGATAAAGTTTTGCCTGAAATTGAGTTCTCTCTGAATAATACAACTCATCGTAGCACCGGATCATGTGCGAGTCAGTTGCTTTTCGGAGTTCATCAAAGAGGAGAAGTAGTCGATTATCTTAAGGAAAAGTTACAGGAAATAAATAAACAGGAAGAAGAAAGGGATTTAATTGAAATGAGAAAATGAGCGGCGAATAAAATGATAGAAGAATGCCAGGAGTATAATAAATTATCCAAGAACAGGAATAGGGTTCATAAAGAGTACAAAGAAGGGGGTTATGTTATGGTGAGAAACTTCTTAAGTACGCCTGGAGCATGTAAAAAGATCGCACCTAGGTTTAAGGGACCTTATGTTGTAGCCAAAGTACTACCAAATGACAGGTACTTACTAAAAGACGTAGAAGGGTTGCAGTTAAGTCAAATCTTTTATACTGGGGTATGGGAGGTGGCTAACCTCAAGCCTTGGCTAAATTTATTCGAAAATATATTGGTCAATCGGGACGATTGCTAGTCAGGATGGCCGAACTGTGGTGAGAATTTAAGAGAAAAAGGAACTGCCGGGTAGCGAACACTCAAATTTGCATAAGAAGAGCTGAGTGCTAATTGAGATCTTGTAGAGGCAAGTTGTGTCAGAGTTTTGTATCGCGAAAATAAATACTCGTACAGTAAGTGAAAATCGAAAAATAACGGCCAGTGTGTTTTGTGTTTTTTACAATAGAGATTTCTTACACACTTAATATTTCTATTTGATATTACAAATTTTGGCATCAGTCTCTTTTGTCGAAAATGCGTGCTTTTGGGATCGATGACTGTCTTCTTCAGTGGGCTGTACCCCAGGGCTCCATTCTGTCACCTACACTCTTTTTAATTTTCATTAATGATCTCTTGTCTTCTACTTCTAATCCAATATACTCCTTTGCTGGCGACAGTACTCTCTGCTTTTCTTATTCGTTCCCGGACTCATGTCTCATCATCCTGCTCTTTGGCTGTAGAGTGGGAACAACAGCGTGTGTTAAACTTATTAAATCCCGATATTAACAGCATAACTAATTGGGGCTTCCAATCCAAACTACAATGCTGTCTGCTTCGGAGAAAATTAAAGATTTCCATTCTCGGTATATGTGTCAATTACAACTGGAATGACCATATATTCGTTGTCGCCAAAAACGCTGCGAAATGTCTAGGTTTCCTCAAACGGTGTAAGAAATACTTTTCCCCTTCTGAGTTGCCCTCAATATATAAGGCATTCATCCCGCACACATCTAGTCAGGTGCGCCTGCTTGATAGGATTCAAAACCGTGCGATAAAACTCATCGGTGATGCTAATATCATTCAGACAATCGACAGCCTCGAGCACCGACGTAAAGTCTCATGTCTCACTCTGTTATATGGCTATTTCCACCACCAGTGCTGCATAGAAATCCATCCTTTCTAACTTGATTTTCCTTCGCCCGCGCTGTGTGCAAGCATCTTAAGGGTACTTAAATTCCTCAAGAATTCGAAAATGTTGGGCTGGCTGTGCATTAAGCGCGTTGACTTTTTTCAATGTTATTAGACATGAGCGTTGGGATGAAATATGAAGCGGAAAGTTTTCCGTTTGTGACAGACAAAATGTTGTTACTACCTTTGGGACGTTGTGGTATTTCCTGCTTCAGGGTTTGGTATATTTTAATTCCGAACGCTTAATACTCGTTTGAATTCTCGTTTTATGACTCGTTTGACTCGGTTTTTTCATCCGGTTTTCCCCTGTCGGCTTGGTTTTGTAACGACGATTTTCCAGTTGAGTCGTACCACGCGTATTCTTTTGGCTTGATACTTCTCATCCGATGAGGGATAAAAGATCACATTCTAGAGTGAGTAATTTTTGTTTTGTTATCAACGTCGTAAACGTAACGTCTAGTTTATTTAAGTCCCCTTCAAATGACTTTCTCGTTTTGCCAATAACGGTTCTTTTAGGAAATTTTTCTTTAACTTTTTGATCGGTGTACGATAAATTAGTTCGAATGACACATTGGTCCGACTACCATAAAGGTGAGAGTACATCTGTCCATAAATTAGGGTAAGAAGTCAAAAACCATTACAGGGTGTTGGCCGTATGACTATCAACTTCAGATACTCGAGTTGTTTGCTACAGCGAAAATCTCAACACACCGTCCTTCTGTCCAGAATCTTAGTCACCAAGGATTGCGTATATTGAAACAAGCTACATTAACGATATCTTTCGATGGAGGTAAACAGCGCAACAAACACGTTAAAGGTCGAATAGCTATTCATCTTGGGGCTTGTAAATAAGCCAGTAGTGGAAAGCTTGCTTATATAGACTGAATTTTAACTAATGCAGTTGAAATACAGATTGGAACCGAAATATTTTGTGTTGGAGATTGATAAAGTGCATCACTACGCACGTGCTACGAGCCCTTTTTAGAGGAAGCACCTAGCATGCCAAAAGAAAAACTGTGTATTACAGATCTGGGAGTAAACAAATCTAAGATCCTTGACTTCTTACAAGCTCAAAATCTTACAATAAATTATGACGAATTGGAGAGTAGTTTGTGATGAGTCCACATTATTACGAATACCAAATTGTCACTCTCAAACTCGTAAGGCTCATCTTGTTTGATGAAACAAACATTTGCTAAGATTGTCGATTCAGAGTGTGCAATTATTAATAAAAATAATGAAATCAAATCTCACAATAGCGTTGTCACCTCCAAAAACCGGTTAGATCTATTGTAGCCTTGTGTCTGGTCCAGGAACTGTAGGTTCAAAGCAATCATGGGATTGAGCCGGGAGCCTCCGATTGAAGTCCAAACTAAATGCTTTATTACATGCTATTAACGGCAATCACATTGGTAGACACCCAACATTCCATGAGTAGATGCGATCACTATTGTGCCTATATTTCGTTCCTTTCCAAAACTAAACTTTTAGCATTTTTCTGTGGGTTATACCACCACATTTGTTGTTGACATTTTCAGGCTAGTGGGTATGTATATAGGTCATCTTCGCAGAATAAAAGTTTAGAAATCTAGTGATGAGCAGACACAAATTGGCAGGGGTAGCCAATCTTTGAAAAGTGTAATAATAATCACCGCAGACAGCTTTACTAGGTAGCAGTATATGACTACGGGAGAGTACGAATAGTTTTGAATTAGGAACGAGGGATTCCCGAATTTCAAAAGGACAATACTCTAAAGTAGATGCCAACGGGAGCACTTTGGTTGTTTTGCTTAAAAATTTAACTAATTTCAAAAGCCAACTTGTTTAGTGATAGTGTCACACGATATCCACACATTTGCTGCAAGCAATTAAGTTTCTAATTGGGATTTTCACAATGCTTCTTAGTTAGCTCTTTAAATTGCGGTAGCATATCGCTTTTCAGCCTTTTAAATCAATTTGTGTCAATGCTCTGCTGTCACAACAAACATTTCAAAACACCTATCCACTAACGTAAGAGCACGGCAATGTATCACATGAACGTAGCCATCAACCCTTTGATGTCATGTGAAATGACACTTAAAACCTCTGAGGCACAGACTGGTGAAAGCAATTTGGACTTGCGGTGGCATAAGTGGCTTCTGGGCTATTGAATTTCACGGGTTACGCGGCACATATCAAAGACTTGTAAAGAGTGTCTACAATATACTCGAATAACTGCGTACACAATTGGTAATTGACATCCTTATTCAAAGGTTGTGGTGTATCGAATTATCTTTTTGAGCTGAGAGGTTCTGGGACTACATGGTGCAAATTCCATTGAAATTGCCAGTGTAAACCGTACGAGTACATTTGAGGGAATACATTTGACTGGCTTTTCAGCATTTTCAACTCATTACGGGTGGAAGTTAATTGAATATTGATTTTATTTTTAATTACTTAAGTAAAGTCTTTTCTGTGTTGAATATGGGATTTTTTTGCCTTGTGATTGTGTTATATTTTTCGTGAAAGGATATGGTTGTATAAGAAAGCAACAGAATGCCATATTTATTGGGTAAGCTTCAAGACAAAGCCCTCGTTCAATAAGCGAACGTTGAAAAACATACATGTACATCAGTGAAAGAGGTTCCACTGGATCTGATATCAAAATATGCTTTTCAATACCCTTTCAAGGATCTGGCATTTTAAGTAGGCAGTTGCTCCATTGACCCAAGTACCCGTTGCATATTAGCACGTTTATGGCATTGTCTCACCCTGATTTAATCAATTACTCCTTCTAGCTACATATCAAAAGTGTGGAGAGTGTTTTGAAGTAGTGCTCTTACTGATATCTCAAAAAAACTCTAAAGACTTTACACTTATCAACCTCACCTTTGCTCAGGTACCAGTGTATATAAAGGGTGTTTATACCATATATGTATTTAGGTGACTTTTTTCCCAATGTGGCAACACAGCTTATATAGTTAATCTGAGAGCTGACACCATCGTTTTTTCCGTCACCGCGCAACGTATACAAATTGTGGAAATTCAATGTTCAGTAAAAAATGATTTTAGAGCGTTACGTCAATTTGCGATCAGCATAAACGGCCCAGTATGTTCGGTACTCGCAATACATTTGAAAAATTGTGCAGTAAATTTACTTTTTTGGACTTCAAACCACTGACAAGAATGCACAGAATGAGCACAAATGAAAATCTCGGCGCTGTTTAGCCCATTGTTGTTCCTCTACCTGAGCATCGAATTTATCGAGTTTTTGGGGACAATGAATGTCAAGAAGTTCTCCAGATGAGTCCTGATGCCCATCTCCTTTCCCTTCTCCCCCTTCCTAATCCGCTCCATTTTCCGCTGGGTTGGAACAAGATGTCATAACCCAGTATCGTTCATTCGTGACCTGGTTACCTCGAGATTAGCTAGCCTTATCTATATACAGCAGATTTCTGTACAGATGGACCTTTCTTTCTTTGCTACTCGTGGGATACCCAGTGGAAAATATCTCGAAAATAACAAAACCCAATACCGCTAATCTTTTAGTACCTGGCGGTAATACGGTGGCTGCACCGACTACCGGCAAGGCTCCTGCAATGTCGATAAAATTTAACACTGTGGCAGCAGAGTGCACCTTTAAATGGCAAAAAGCTATGAGCCAAAATCCAAACCCTGGCAAGTCTTCATCCTACCATTTCATCCAGCAGGGGCAAGTTTGTAGCAGGCCACATTGTTCATGCTGCTAAAAAAAACTCCTCCCATAAAAGAGGAATCAAATGCTCAACCTAGTCAGCAAGCCCGCTTCAAGGTGCTCTACTCCAGACGCTGAAATGCTGTACGCATAATTAAAGCCCTCGGATCTATTCCGAAGGTTTAGAGAACTGCGGACAGGAAGAGCAAAATAAACGGATTACCCACTGCTCCCAAAATGTAAAGAGACTGCTCCAAGCGCTGAAGGTCGTTGGAGGAAACCGTGCCCGTTACCAAAAGGCCCAAAAGTAGGAACGCCAGAACCCAATTGGCTTTCCAATATCACGTCTCTGAGGTATTTTAGAGAAGTCCTGAAAGACGCTATAACGATCCCAGTGATCGATTAAAAGAACACCCATGGATCAATAGCACCTGAACGGTGGCAGGTGGTCGACCTAAAGCTTTCGGACAACCTTTTTCAAATAACGCGATAATACCACAGACCACCTTCCATCACAAGCGACGCTGGCTGGTACAAAGGCCACGTCAAGCTTATCGCTTGTGCCAACAAAAGATCTTTCGACCTTTACAAAAAAGCAATACTTAGGTGGATTAGGAGAAGTTTGGCTGCATGCAAAGCTCGAGGTCATGGCTAAGGGGGATATTCCTAGCACCTCTATTACAGCTGAACCCTCCTCCCCAGAAAACCTTCTGGAAATTATTAGGCTCAGGAATCCTTTAATTACTCCAGCGCAGATCAAAGGCGTTATAAGATTCGGTTTCGAGCCAATAAGCCCAAGAGTTTACAAAAAGGATAAGCTGATATGGGGCAGTACCGAGAAAAACGATAGAGGTGAGTCACTTTTTGATTACTTTATAGGTACTCCTACATTGCTTTCAAAATAGATAATGAGAACACTTTCATAGCTAAAAACTGACAAGAAGCGCTAGATATCACTCTTGTCTCCGACAACATCACTAAAATGCTATCGAACTGGATGGAATCGTCTGAACACTATTTTTCAGATCATAAATATACAATTTACATTCAATTTCCGGCATCATCGAAAAATTGATTGGCCAAAATACAGTGGTTTTAAAAATACTCTCCTCTGAAGTCCTAAGTCCCCCGCGTAACACCAACGAGCTTGACATGAAAGTCACTTCTTCAACCTAGACGTGAGAAAAAGCCGCACTGGTGGACATCAACATTAAGACTGCTTAGAAACCTATGCAGGAAACTTTTCAACCAAGTGAAAAACCTAAAATTAATAACCTTATATAAGAAATCCCTCAAAATATATAAAAAAGAACCGACGAAACAAAGCGTATGTCATTCTGTGACAAAATAATAAAAACATTTGAGGATTCGTGGCTAAGAAAAATCCTCCCTATAATCCTATAATGCCTAGTTGACTGAAAAAACCAATGACTCTTGGACTTTCCAGGTAGCCTTTATTCAGGACCAGTAACAACGATAACAGGATCGCCGTGGCTGTGAATAAAATTCATGGTTTGATTACAAGAGACAAGGTGCTCTGCGCTCTGCATAGCTTCAAACCATACAAGTCTATTGGACCGGATGGTATAATACCTGCTGAGCTACAACTGTGCCCCTTCCAACGCAAGTGAATATCATGAGAAGGAAAGGAGAAATGATCCACATTAACTTGTCATGGAGAGAAGGTGATGTAGTTTTCATTGCCAAAGCCGGAATATGTTTTCATGACCTCAGAGCTATAAGTCTATTACCTTTCCTTCTCAAAGTTCTAGAACGACTTATTTATATTGATATACGACCTAGAATTGATCAACGACTTCTGTCTATAGCTCAACATGTACTATACAGGGAAATCGATGTATACGGCTCTGCATTCACTGGTTAGCTACATTCGAACAATCCTTAAATTAGAGAGAGTACACAATGGGCGTGTGTCTGGACATATAAGGTATCTTTAGCAATGTCAAAACATCTGCAATCACAACTACGCTGTCAGCTATGAAGGTAGACGACTCACTTGTGGAGTTGATTCTCTGGAATGTAGTGGATAATAAACTGCTGCTTTACCTGGAAGCGGGTGGTAGCAGGGCCATTGCCTATGCGGATAACGTTACAATAGCCATCTCAAGTAAGCATCTTAATACCATGAAATAACTCCTACAGCTAAATCTTAACAGATTAACCCCTTGGGCGGAATACTGTGGATTGGGGGTACATCCCCATAAAACTGATCTTGTCCTCTTTTCCAGGCAAATTATAATCATAGACCCTCGCTCAATCAGTAAACCTAATATTCAAGAAAGAGTACAGTTTATCCGATGGGTCCAAGAGTAGGAGGATCACAGGTCCAAGTGTCATCACAATGGGCCAATAAACCTAAGCTATTCTTACCTAATCTAACACTATTAAGGCTATTAAGTAGTAAAGTCCTCTTGTCCAGAAACCAAAAAGACCTTTACTAGACACTGGTCATTCCAGTCCTTCTTTACGGTGCAGAAAGAAGATTAAATCCTCTCAGGCGTTTTGAGAGAAAAGTTCTTCGGGTAATCTTAACTTCCGTTTGTATCAATGGGTAATGGAGGAGATATTCCAACAGCGAGCTGTATGGTATATCGATGTCGATCTCATCAGAAAAGCTCGAATAACCCCGGTTAGAAAGCAATTTTACCTTGAGCGCATAGACACCAGCGTCCCGGCCCGGAAACTATTCAGCCCCAACCAGAAGGGTAACACAGTAGAGGACGAACTCATCTAAGTTGGGGCTCACAAGTGGGCGGAGACCTCAACCACCAACTTCGTGTTGTGCAATTGGAAGAACATCGCGCTAGCTAGAGAGGCATGTTAGCTGAGATCCTTGTCAGCCTAAACTCTAGTGCCATATATCATAAGTAAGTAAGTATTGTTTGCGGATATAGCCCAATTATTCTTAGTCTTCGATTACACCAGTTGGAAAGTGGTATTCTTTATTTGGGGTGCCAGTTTCCTTACTTACTTAAAGCACCTGCGGCAGCTAACTTTTACCAAACTCTTTTTTTGCCTTCTAAGGTCTTTATCAGACGGTGAGCTGTTTGATTTTGGCAAGTGCAAAAATTGACAGCATTCTTCTCCTAAAGGTAACTCGAATGAGGGCAATGGCAAGCTCCTAAGCTCCTAAGGTACCATAAAATGTACAATATACAGATCGGCTACATGTGGAGATGAAGATGACGCTGATACAAGTGTATCTTCATAATGGTTGGTGAGTTACCGCGATCTGTGCTGAAATGGGCAATGGTTATGCATGCAGCCATTCGATGGCAGCGGTTAATGGACGGTTCGGGGTAGGGTTGGTAAGTTAGAACGTTGAAGAAGAAGCAAA
This sequence comes from Volucella bombylans, assembly GCA_949129095.1. Taxonomy (NCBI): domain Eukaryota; kingdom Metazoa; phylum Arthropoda; class Insecta; order Diptera; family Syrphidae; genus Volucella; species Volucella bombylans. The sequence continues at coordinate 82,962,821 of OX422140.1, forward strand.
TATGTTAACGATGCAGTTAAGGGAAGAAATGCTTTCTATGCCTTACGTATGGACTGTGACTCCGAATCATTAGTACATCTGTCGCGTCATTATTTCTGTGAAAACATCAGGCTTAGCCAATCTCAGCTACGACGTCTCATAAAGGGTCCCAACGGAATTTTGCCTAGTAACTTACCAGCTTTGATATTCCTAAATGTAGATCGAAAGTCATACAATATACCGAGTGAGATGGCAATGTACAATAGAAAACAAATAGGACAGGAAACACGAAAGCAAAAAAGGCGCAGGAACTTATAAGCTTAGGGGGGAAAAAATACTCTTCCAACTGCGAATCACCACAGGTGAAGCCAATGTCCTCCTGGAATCAAAAAACAGGGATTCTCGTTTATTATGGACTCGGCTACGAATGGTTCTTATTCTGGCGGTGCAAAATCTTCCCGACAAGACGGTTGCAAACGGTTGTCCGATGAACCAAGGGGTGAATGAAGTTTCCCGAGGACTCTCATGGCGGACACCTTTCGGTTACTTAGATGCCGTCATTTTAACACAGAGAAAATGACATGGAAAAGTAGGAGGTGCCACAGCAGGCTACTCTGCCAATCGAACAGCAATAGGATCCAATATTAGCAAATTTGAGCAAGTTCTTAGAAGATGACCATCAAGCACACGATCAGATCATATCATTCATGGCAAATACTGGCCGCGGCCAATATGTAATTGCAGCTATAGATAGAAGTGCCATCCGCACAGCAGTGTCCTATCTAATCTACATTAATGTCAATGGTCAGATGTATGGAGATGACAGAAAATATCTGTTGCATCACGCCATGCGACCGTTTGTTCTAATGGCTATGTAGCCTAAGACATCCACTAATCTTCCATATGAATTGGTAGAGTCAAATTATTTTGTTTTTTATTTATTTTATTTTATTTATTTATTTAAACTTGCTAACACAGTAAGAATTCACTTATAAATCTGTGAAAGATAAACATTATTGCGCTTAAGCTTTAATTTAAAATGTACATTTTAACTCTAGTGAAACTATTTATTAAAAGTAGTAGTAAGTTAAGTTTAATATTAATGAAACTTTGTCAATTTAATATTTTATCCTTTAATTCAAAAAGTACAATTTTAATTGAAATTACCTGAGAAGGGGAAAGGGGAGGGGAAAGGGATGGGTGAACCTAGTTGTTCTGATTTTCAAGGAAATGTTGAAGTTCGTGTTTAAATCGTCGCGCGTCGTCTAGCTCTCGTATAGTACGTGGGAGTGTGTTCCAAAGACGTATAGTAGCAATATAAAACTGTCTCTCGGATGTTAAACATGAAAATCGCGGAAGTAATAAACAGGCGGATCTGCTAGACACCGGAAACTTAATTTTTTCGTATAGATATGTCGGCTGCCTACTTTTAATAATGCTGAAGAGAAATAAAAGAGCACGAAATTTTATATAATTTTGAAATGACATCTTTACCAAGTTTTTGGCTAGGTGTGAAACGTGGTCATATCTTTTGAGGCAATATACATATCGAATTGTGGTGTTAAATGCTACTTGTAGTTTTCTTTTGCACTCAGCGTCACATTCATGAAAAATTTCGCATCCATAAACCAGCAGAGGAATAACTAAGGCTTTGGCAAGTAGCAGTCTGGTTTTAGTTGGTGTACACTTTTGGGCAGTCCATAGTGTTCGAAGAACGCCATATGTTTTTCCCACTATAGAATTTATATGGTTGTTCCACGTTAGTGTTCTATTGAAGACAACGCCTAGATTTTTCGAAGAGTCAACGAATTTAATTTTTGAGCCGTTTAGCATTAAATGTGGGAAATAGGAAAGATCAAGAATAGTTTTAGAGATAACTAAACATTTACATTATCCTGGATTTAGTACTAAACTACTTTTTGACGACCAATTTGAAATTCGTTGAAGCTCTTCATTTAAATCACTAGCGCAATTCTCAATGAGGCCTAAGGGACAGCTTTGATAAATTTGAACGTCATCAGCGTAAATATGTTTCGATGAATTCAATATTACAGAAGCTATATCATTAATATAGACTGAAAATAAGAGAGGTCCTAAGATCGATCCTTGGGGAACACCTTTAGTTAAGGGAAGAGAATCAGATAGGACACCATCTATTGACACAGCCTGTTTTCTTTCACTAAGATATGACGAGATTAATTTAATTGAAGAAGGAGAAATGGAAAATTAGTGCCTTAATTTATTGATCAGAATAGAGTGATCTACCATGTCAAAAGCCTTAGAAAAATCCAGTAGTAATAAGAACGTAACATTGTCATTATCCAGTCTATCTCTTATGTCTTCAAGTACATTGACCAAAGCTGTAGTACAACTATGCTTTGCACGGAAACCTGACTGAACCGGAAGCAGCAAATTATTATTCATAAGAAACTTATTAAGTTGTTTATGCATAATCCGTTCACATATTTTTGAAAGAAAAGGCAGGATTGATATTGGCCTGAATTCTTCACCTATAGAGTTTTTAGGAATAGGAATTATTTTTGCTAATTTCCATTGGTAAGGAAAAATGCCAGTCATAAAAACTGTATTAATGACGTGCGTAATAAATGGTAGCAATGATGGTAAAATTGCTTTAACAAAAATCGGATGAATCTCATCAATTCCTATAGCATTTGATTTAACAGACAGGAAACTTTCTACTATGTCCGTATCATCCACCCTTTTGAAAGCAAAAGATGTTGCAGTTGGTAGAACAGTACCATCAAACACACAATTATCAACAGAGGCACTTGAATTTGGATTTAATAAGAACTTGCGATTTAGGTCATTACGATCGATATTAGTAGGACAACTTAACTTTTGTTTACCGACTCCTAGATCACGAATATTGTTCCATATTTTACGACCGTCGGATGTAGAACTGAAGCGGTTGGAATAAAATTGCATCTTAGCAGTTCTTATTTCACGAATAACACTATTACGCAAGTTTTTATAGATTTGATGAATCTCTTCCACCCGAAAACGTTTCCACCGTCGATACGCCTGATCACGTTGCAACATCAACTCTCGAATTTCATTCGTGAACCACGCTTTTGTTCTGTCTCTTACAATCCCTCTTCTGATTGGAATGTATGTATCAAAAAGAAGGTTGATGTTTTTATTGATGAAATCGATTTGTTCATCTGGTGAGGGCATACAATAAATTAGGTTCCATAGAATAGAATAAACATGCTGTTCAAGAGAAGGCCTATCAAAGTTTTTAAAATCCCTATACATATAATTTGATGTGTCTACGCAATCACCGATATCAAAATCATATGTAAGAAACAATAATTCGTGTTTAGAAAAGGCTGGTGCAGCAACTTGATCGTAAAGTAATACCTTGTCGGTATTATTTACAAAAAACACATCTAATAGGGTGCTGGAGAAGCTGGTGAAATGAGTAGGAACATCATTATTTACCGGTTGTAGATCAAATGATTGCATGTTTTCGATTAAAAGACTTTCACACAACAAGTTACTATTAAAATCACCGCAAATAATTATATTTGTAGAGCATGTCGACACCTCTTCAACTACTTCATAAATGGGTGTCAAGTCAATATTTCGATTTGGCCTATACACAACACCTAAGCAAATACTTCTTTCGCCGCGTATAATTTGTGCAAAAAAATACTGAACAAGTGACCCATTTGGCGAGCGACATTTCTGTTTACAAAACACACCATTTTTAACATAAATCGCCACTCCGCCACCAATACGATCAGATCTATCAGCTCGAAAAAGTTTGTATCCGCTCAAAGCATACATATCATCTTTCACACCATCAACAAACCAAGTTTCCGTCACGCAGATGGCATCAACGTTAGAATCTACAAAAATATCTCTAAACTCGTCTAATTTAGGATTTAAGCTTTGTGCATTTAAATGACAAACCTTAAAACCTTCTCTATGATTACAAAATACTCTTATCATAGGTCGCAATACTCCATCACTACCACCATCAATGGAACCCACTCCACTCTCATTCAAATCCATTTTTAAATAGTGAAATAGTATAAGAACCTAACGACGCATTCTGAAAACAAGAAACCTCTTCCCTAGAGCAACAACATTTCATTAAAAGGGGTATATGAAATAACATCAGGCAGATTTCAAGAGGAAAAAAAATAAATAAAAAAAAAAGAAGGAAAAAGTGAAAAAAAAGTGACAAAAAGTAGCAAAAATAAAAATGTAAAAAAAAAAGAAAACTAGCAAAACAAAAATAAAAAATTTACTGATCCTTCTTGATAGATGACGATTTCGATCAGCTGTTGTTCTGTTCGTCTTCTTCTTAAGTCTTCCTCGTTTGACATCTCGTGGCAATAGCATCCATTACTCTCTCATTCTCTACCAGTATCGCTTCAGCTTCTGCATTCTCTTTCACATATACGGAACCATAATGTGTGTAAACAGAAAACAGCTGTTTACTGCGCTTGAGACGCACAGCTTGTTGATAAAGATAGCGGTTCTTCCTAGTTAGGCTACCGAACATGTAGATGTTGCTGTTGTTTTCTGTTTTGATATCCACATCTTGAAGACATAACTGCCTATGATTTTTGCAGTAAAGAGCAACTGCATGCAGGACAGTGTTTCTTTCCGCTGGAGAGCTGAATTTGACTACAATGGGAGAGTCTTTTTTCATTGTATTTGAATACGTTCGTCGCTTTTGCTGAGAGCGAAAAATGCATTTCAAAGGTGGAGGCATACAGTCAATGTTGTGACATATGTGATGGAAAATTGTCTTCAAGTTTTCATTTGGTAGCTGTGGGACACCAAGAATAATGGCATCGGCTGCAATTTCCCGTCTTTCGAAGGCTTCACATCTTTTTTGGAGATCAGCCACTTCCTCTTCAAGGGTCTGCGATTCAGCTAACCGCGTTTTCATCTCGTCTTCCTGCGTTTGAAGAGTATGAATGGACCTTTCAAATTCGTCAATACGATTCTCAACTTTCGCTTGTCGTTCTTTTAGGTTACTGAGAGAAAGATCAACCTCTTTAACGTGCGAAGACAGCCTTTCTTCAATGGAAGAAATACGCAGCATAATATCATTTCGCAAATGATTCATTTCCACGGAGATGCGGTTTACGATTTCATCGGTTAGCTTTGTGAGTCGTTCCTCCATGTCAAACATAGTTACGGCCGATGCAGGTTTGTTGGCAGTTGGCGTAGATTTGTTAACAGCGCCTTTTCTCTCAGCTGGGATGGTGTTAAGCTTCGGTGTTTGTACAGACTCTTTAGATGGTGTTGGCGTTGACTGTTTCTCTTTTTCAAGAGTTGTTGTTGATCGCGTTTTACCCGCCATTATGTTCGTAAGAGTACGATAAGTGAAACGAAAAACGAGAGCTCCTTTGCTAGTTGCAATTAAAATTATAAAATAAAACTAAACTTATTAATTCACTTTTATTTGTGATGTGGACACAATTTAAAACTATTTAAAGACTTCAACAGGACGCTCTTTACTTTTAATGTAGAGAAGTGAAAGATATTGAAAAAGTTTTGCCGGACGAGACTGTCGATACGTCTACTCACTTTCACTGAACATGACTTTTCTGCGTGTGAAGCGACAGTCGAGGTGCGCTTAAGGCCTTGCCAAACGACGTTCGTTTTAAGAGTTCAAGGCGAAATTCGAATGCTAAATTCACTGAGTCTTGCATGGATCCCAGTTCAAATTAAGATCAGGAGAAACGAGATCTGGAATGAACCTGCTGGGCAAGATTCAAAGTAAAGTTTGCCGCGACCCAAACTTGTTTAGGACTGCCTGCGTGAACATATTTACAGATAGCTTGACGTCTCTAAGAAGTTATCGAATTGTCTCGGAAAAGAAAAAAATATAGACCGTTTATTGGCATTTTAACGGTCAGCTATTTCTCCAACACTTTCGTTTGGCGCTAATGTTGTGGGTTATCGTACTGTAGGTACTTAATAACTAAAGCTATTTATAATTATATTAAAACCAACATGCAAGGCATACACTGGACAAGTGCTCCGATCCAACAAAAGACTAAAATCTGATTACCGGAGAGTTAACTTAAGAGCCATCAGATTTTCTAAGTGTTTCAGTGTTTCAGTTGGAATGATTTGCCACTTTTGAGGATCCAGACCAATCTGCTGCCTTGTGTGACTTATTAGGCAATTTCCTAGTCTCTTTATGAAAGCGCTAGATATCTTCGTTACACCTTCGTTAGAGAGTATTCGTAGTAGAACTTCTGGTGAAAGTGACGCTTGGATTATGATATAAATATCTTCATCCAGTACCTGTCTTGTTCTAGGTTTGGTTAGAGTCTTGACGAAATTGCCTCATTAAATCATGATTTATTGATTGTAGTTGGATCCGTCCACCTAATCAAGGACTTGACTTTTCACCCAAAAGATCGAAATCATCATCAGTGAAATAGACCTATCCATTATCGATTCGTCGATTTTATAACGTGGGAGATGAGAATATGGAATTGGAGTGCTCCCTTCCGAAACGATTGTGTGAATTGCTGCGTAATATTGCAATGGTAAAACAAACTGCTTTAACGCAGGATTTTCTCAAATATCTTGCCCAGTGTTAATCTTAATTAGTATTTAAGGATGAAAGTACTCAATCTATAGTTGCAGTGACCTATACTCGGACAATTTTAAGTCTCCTCACCGAGGGCAAGTACTATCGATATTTTTTTTTTTGTTTTTTGAACCAATAACTCAATTTCGGTTCACTGAAGTGCAAATCTCTGAATTACTTGCAAACGAAATAAAATTGGTGAATGGATCGATGAACCAACCATCCACCAATAACACATCTTACAGCTTTCCCACAACAATAATAACATTAAGTCGGCAACATCGCTTCCACCAACCGTGTAAGTGGTAATCTGAATAAGTTTGCTGAAGTAACAGTTTCGCAGGAAAGATGCATCTTTCAAATTGCCGACGACGTTAAAAGGGTTTTACCTGCATTTCGGTAAAATACGAAGTAAGGACTTTGCCAGGGCTTGGTGCAGCGCAAGTACCTTGCATAGGTTTCAAGGAAACCACCGATTTCGACATACTGGGTAGGGATTTTTTTTATTTTATTTATAATGTGATAATTACGATGCCTTCGTAAAAGGACTTTTGTAGGGATTGATGCAACCGGACATGAATTTAATTCCTCGAAGAGCTACTGTACGAGTATCTCGAGTACATGTTTGTTTCCGATTTAAAAAAAAAAAAGTTGTTGAAGCTTTTAATTATTGGTCAAGTGTCGAAAGTTGTTGTGTACTTGAGGCTATTTGCACACTCATGATGGTTCCTGTGACGTAGTATTTAAATGATTAATAATGATTTTAATTTTTACATTCGTATTCCCTATGAAAGGGGAGTAAACACATAATTACGTGACATTATGTACAAGTATGTGCGTAATATTCACATTTCTTTTTTCAATTACAATTAAAAAGGTATAGCAAGGAACACTTCTCAGGGCTTCAATCCAAATACACGCACTTACTTTACATGGTCTGGTCCTGCTTGAACATGACTTTAAGCGGGATACCCATAAATGATCTTTAACGTACCTAAGGAAAATTGCAGCAATGTTACTTCAATTGAGAAAGAAAACCCTATGAAGTCAAGACTTTGTGGAGGAGACTTAAAAAAATAAAGAGGTCGGTTTGCAGCTAGAGATGCGAAAAGGTCTGCCAGGTTCAAGCACGTACGTTCAAGCTACACGAAGAGTTCAAATAAATATAAAGTCAGGCCTTTATTAAGCCAAAATCACGATGTAGTCAACGACAAAGTTCGGCATCAAATGTCAGACTATGGAGATGACGCAAAATTGAATAACATCTGATATAATTATTCCATATTTATTGATGGATGATGGTACAGATTCGGTAAAAACATGAACGCAGTTGTCACGCTTCAAGCTCTCTCAACACGCTATCCCTCTTAAACACAAATATAAGAGTATTGTCAACGAGCCATAAAGAAGTTGCTTCTTATTCGATAGGTTTCGAAGTGCCGCCACAAAAAGAACCTTTGGTTTGATGACTAATGTAGGGTACATGTGGCCAAACAAGAAGCATATACAACACGCTGCATTAATAAACGAGAGCAGAAAAAAAATGAATAGCACAGGCTTCTCGGACTACTTCTGCAGACTGTATAACGGCAATGATGGTCAGAATACAGCTACTTACTCCAGACAAAGACGACGGAGAATCCCGTCATCCCCGACATGGATGAAGTTAAGGGAGCTATAATCCAATAAAACTACTAGCGCAGATGATCTAACCTCATTTACTTAAGGTGGTGCTACAGTCCACGGTGGAGCTGGGACTTAACCAAAAAGCGTTTTTAGTTAGCTGCCTCCAGTTCCGCACGCTAACCTGGTTGAGGTCCCCTTCCACTTGCGTGCGCCACCTGAGTAGCACACTCCATCTACTGCACTGTGCCTCGTTTCGGCGGATTCGAATATTTTTCGGACCGAAGCATTGGTGTAGGACCTTCAGTACAGTTCGTCATTAGAATTCGTCCTCCACTCACCTGCTATGCAGACGGGACTGAAATTTACTCGAAGAAATCTCAAAGCAGCCAAGAGCACCCTCATCCATTTTTGATAAAGTCCACGCCTCTGCGGCATAGAGCAGGAATGGGATTATTGAGGTCTTATATAGGATCACTTTTGTTGTTCCAGAGAGGACCTTGCTAGTCAATTGTCTTCTTAGCTTAGCCAATTGCAGCGATTGGGAAGAGTTATTCTTGCGCTGGTGTCGTTGTCTAAACTAACAACAGAGCCTAGGTAGCCAAAATCGTTAACTGCCTAAAAGTTATATCAATTGGGGGTGAGGTTCTGTCCGAGATGTCGGTTTTGGATGTCCTTTCTTGTTGACAACATATAACTGGTCTTGCCTCATTGACAGTTTAACCCAACTTCGCTATTTCCGCCTTAAGACTCGCGAAAGGACCAATAAATTCCGCTGCTTTCTTCCGATTATGTCAAAATCACAAGCGTATGCGAGTAATTGGACGGACTTTTGAAAGATTAAAATCGATGAATAAGTGGTGTGTATTGATTTGGAGCTCATGGGTTTTTACCAAAATCCGCCGTAGTGTGAATGTTTCGTCGAAGTTGGATTTTTTTGGCCTAAACCTAAACTACTCGTAATATGGACCAATCAGTTCGCTGACGAATGGCTTCAGCCGTTCACACAATACAGATAGGATTTTGCAGGCGATGTTAAGAAGAGTAATGCCTCTGTATATGGCGCAGTTCTGAAGGTCTCCTTTCTTGAGGATCGGCAAACAATGCTGAGGTTCGGTTTGTCGGGCATACTTTCATCCGACCATATTTTACAGATGAGATGGTTGGCTCCTTACCATATGACTATCTTAGTTCATTTAGATGGAGTGAACGGAATTGTTGGTCATGGCCGTTATACAGTGTACAGAAATGCTCTTCCCAAGTCCTCAGCACCGACTGCGACTCTACTTCTATGTTCCCTTGTTCGGCCTACAGTCTTTAGGTAAAGCTTCTGAATCTAATTTTTGGAATAGAATCTCCCAATTTCTGCTCCCGCGCGCTTTTCCTCATACTTATTTTTCCTCCTGAGAAGCCCATCTCCACTTCTACTCGTAGAGCTCGTGTGCAGCTCTAGTTCTTCTCTGCGGCACCACCGTCAAACCAGCACATTGGAGGCGACATCTGTCTGGTCTTTGATAGTTGATGCTGTCGGCATAGGACCTCTTAAAAAATTAGGGAAGACTCGATTGGAAAAATATTTGGCGATGTCTTGGGATTGTAGCTGACCGATGTCGAAGTTCCTCACAGTATGAGCTTGCCTTTGTGATGTTCGGAATATCCACAACCGTACCTTGGCTACAACAAAGTAATAGTTCGAGTCGATGTTGGCCCATCGATACTTTCGGACATCCATTATACTGGAGGAGTGCTTTTTGTCGATTGCAATGTGGCCAACCTATCTGACAATTGATTGATCCTAAGATCTCAAAGTCCCCTTATGAATATCGTGATGCGGGAACCGCGTGTCAGCTACGACAATGTTTCGCCCCTCCGCAAGGCCGACTAGCCTGAATCTGTTTTCGGAGGCGGTGTCGTGCAGGCTATACTTCCGACGTAACTAGCTTTGTATTAAAATCGCCGAGGACAATATTTTAATGCCATAGCCGGGACACTTCTCGTAGGTTTTAGCCAAGGGTTCGTAGAAGCTATCTTTGGTGTCGTCATCTATCTCCTGTGTGAGGGTGTGCACGCACATAACGCTAATGTTGGCAAATTTAGCCTTAATAGGAATTTGTTATTGAGCGCTGAACTCAATACTTCTTGCCTAATTCTGCCTCTAACAACAAATCCGCATACAAATAGGCGCTGCTTTTGCTGTCGATAATGTCGATAGTAAAAGCGTTTTGGAGTCTTTGGCACCTCAAATAACTGAAACTGTCCGGAATTAGACGCTACCCTTGTCTTCAAAATACACCTAACATGTGTTTATGTTCATCAGATACCATTGGCCACAAGTTTTCTGGGTACGCATTTACATTACATTTACGATTTCATTCTTCAATTCTCGTTCTCAATTCTAGAATTAGTGCATTGTCCCATATTTGCAAGACGGATGTCATTGGTTCGTTAGTTGAAGCATATACCGCAAAAGCCTTTTAGCCACTTATAATATATTAGCCGATGTGGCATTATAAAGCTATCGAACAGAACTGAGATTTTTGACATCAGAAATTACTGGTGACACCCCCACTATCTTTCCGAACGAAACAATAGTGCGCTGTTCACAGTCATTCAAAAACATCAGAATAACTGGAAGGTCCTCTTATGGTACCATAAGATGGAAAAATAATCCATTGCCGACGTCTATTTAAAAGCATTTCTAATGGCCGTATAACTCCGCCATATTTGCCCGTATTTATTACTATTCCTTCACAACCTACAGTATCCTGTAGAGGTATATTCTGTTGCCATGTCATTGTTTCATGGATTGCAAGCTCCTATCCTTTAGCGGGTTATTGACTTTGAACAGCATAACCGACAAAAATCTAGCTCGGCTCTTTGAGAATTGAAATGTGTTCTTAAACACTTGTTAACTCGTATTTCATTTCATTTTTAGTTACAATTTTCACAATCCTATCTTTCCGCCAAAAAAATACAAAGTAGAAATACTACCAATTTCGGTTGAAGTTTTAGGCGTAATTTTTGACTAGCCTGTCATAACTTTGACTTGTTAATTATTTCCTCATCACTTTTGACATCTTGCAACACCGGAAAAGCGACGGCAGCTGAATGTCTACCTGATATCCAGTACCGGTCACAAACACTCGATAAATTCTTTAAGAAAGTCTGTGTTTTTTTGGTTCTTTTGATTTCGATGAACATTGGGTAAAATGAGACATCCTCCCCCTCCTCTCGTCCGATTGGAGCAACACAATATTATTTTTTTATACGTGATTTGCAATTGTATTCAAAATAATTTAAGGCATTGAAAATGTGATAACTATATACTAAGGGAATTCATCCAAACGCATTTTGAACATCGTTCAAATTTCCACATTGATGTGATAACAAATTATAGTTATAGCTAAGGTAGAGGTAGTGCTGATAGAATTTTAAACATCATATTAAAAATAATCGATGTCGACTTATCACTGATTGAATTCTTAAAGTGATTCTAAAAAAATCAATTTCTGTACTGGTCAGATGCGTCAGAGCAAAATGAAATAGTTTGATGAACGTCCATGATACCAGTATCTATACTAATTGCGAATTGTCTACAAAATCGGAGCAATTCCTGAGTGCAACAGAATGGTTACCTGCTGACAGTGCATACAAATCCTTTTATGCAACATGCAACTAACACACTGCGGAGAATACAAAAGTGCCATCAAACTAACCTACTCAAATTAACTACCTATCCAAACTAACACTAACCTACTAATTAATATCACTCAAACAATGGACAAACTCGAACACCGACGTAATGCCTAGTGTCTCACTCTGTTTTATCGTTATCACCATCAACAGTGTTCCATAGAAATCGTCGCCCCTTCAAGCTTTTAACCGTAACACCCGTCTTACTATGTATGCTGAGCAGTATAGCCTCAAGCCCAATTTCGGACGTACTCTAAAATATCGTGATTCGCTCCTAAGTCGTAAAATAGGCTTACGGAATTCCCTGCCTTGCTCTTTATTTCCTAGTTATTATAACCTTCCACTATTTAAAACCAACGTTCACCGGTACCTTTCGTTCCATCCTCCCTGATTTTCCTTCGCCCGCGCTGTGTAAAAGCATTTTAAGGGTACTTAAATCCCTTGAGCGCGAGCAAATTATAAAAAACAAAAAAACTCAAGTGCCCGCAATAAATTAACAAAAAAATCACATAGTATTTATTAATACGAAATGTTACGTATTCATGCGATCACTTGTATAAACAAACTAGATCAACAATACGTCGCATAAGAGTAGATCGCATTACTTTGCTGACCTACAACACATACAATGAAAAATGAGTAGATGAAAAGATATAAAGGGAAGTATTAGTCACAACGAGAGGGAGCAGAGTTTTGCCACCTTGCCACCGAAAACGGCATAATAAAAACTTACAACCAAAAAGTGTGTTCTTTGATGCTTTTGATTTAAACACGAAACTAAGCCGATACCTATTAGGGTAGAATACTGATAGAATAAAAATTAAAAAATTATATTGTACATCCATAAAACAGTTTTGTCACTGGCTTTGAGTTTGCGCTGGATTGCATAACATATTATTAGATCACAAAGAGGTGGATGATTTCATGGTTTCAAATGAAACGCATATGAATCGTCAGTTAGCAAACGAATTAAATACTCAGCGTGAAAGACAATAACACATTAGTTGAATAGAACAAATGCAAATTTCTTTGGGTAAAAAACTCCACCGTTCTCGTTCGGATAGGGGATAACTTTATAAAAATATATTCATTTGAAGATTTGCAAAAAGTTGAGGAAGTTAGAACCTAAAGTTTAATCTGTTAATTATGTCTGATCCTAATATTCATTCAATTAACACTTTTTTTTATATTTTCTCCTAGTTTAAATAACATTAATCTTTCTTTTCATTCCGAACATTTTAATTTTTACTGTATAGATCATTCAAGAAATGAACAATCTTCTGGTTTCTCAGTAATCCACCAGAACATTCGCAGTTTGCAAAAGAATTTTGACACATTTTTCACCAAACTTTCATAGTTAGACCATTTACCAGATTTAATTTTTGTTTCTGTAATCTGGATTTTTGAGAATGAAATTTCTGATTTTAGTATTCCACTTTTTTTTCTGACGCAACATGTAATGATTCGTATGCAGCTGGCGGTGTTGGAGTATTCGTCAAAAATGATATAGCAGGCATAAAAATTAAAAAATATAATTTGCAAAGTGCTGACATAATCACCTTAAATTGTGTCAGTTCTGGTTCTTGCTATTGTTTTATTTGTGTTTACAGACTTTACGGATGTTCGATTAAATCCTTTTTGGAAGAATTTTATGAGTTTTTGAAGCTTCAAAATTGTAAAAATATTATTCTAATCGGTGACTTTAATATTAACTCAAGTGATGTTGACCATTTCTTGTCGACGCTATCTGCATTCGGTTTCGATTCTTTGCTGACTGAACCTACTCGTTTTAGTTCGTGTTTAGACCACATATTTGTTAGGGTCCACCGCAATAATAAAACTGTAGGGCGTGGGTGGAAGGTCCGGACTCACAAGAAAAACAATAAGTTATAACGTCAAGTGTTATCTTTATTTGACTGACTGTTAGAGACATGCTCACTAGTATTTATGGGGTTTTTTCGGGTCGATCACCTGATCAGATGGTCCAAACATGGTTTTTGGAAATAGTCGCCGTTAGCGAACTGCAAGTGTGAAATGTACTCTGAAGCAGGGTGTTCCAAATAGTTGAGTTTTAATTATTTTTTTCTTCATCTACAAAACCATCTTTAAAACTATGACAGTTGACCTTCGTGTAACAGATCATTGCTTAACAAGTATTCAGTTCTTATATAATAATGTTCCGCGACCGGAATCAACCGTGCTAAAAACTTTTGACAAAATCAATTATAATGTTTTTAAGAATCGTTTGAATTTTGGGATGAAGTTTTTCGTACAACTGATCCCTCATCTGCCTTTAACATTTTCTTAAGAAAGCTACAGTCTCGTATTGCGAACAGTAAACAGATTACAAGACGCAGAAATAGAATTAATCAATGTACAAAAACTTGGATGACTTCCAAAGTTCTGAAAAAAATTAGAAGGAAACATAAACTTATCTTTTTGGTTAAAAAACATCAGAATAATTCTAGACTCAGACAATTTTATAAAAAATTAAGTAATGAGCTTAAGATTGATATCCCTTATTACAGAGATACTTATTATTGTATTAAATTACAGCAAGTCTTGGTACTCCCAAAAAACAATAGCGCGTTGTTGATGAATTACTTAATAGAAAAACTCCTGAAGCGGATATTGTCTTGAACATGATCAACTCAACTATCTCTATTCCTCTGGAAATCGCTAATTCATTTAATTAACTCTTTTATAATATTAGTTATTTTCAGAACTCAACCATTAATAATTTCCTTCCCAGGAGTGACTTATTTGATCTAGAAAGTCAAACAGGGAGCTTTTTCTGTGAACCATTCAGTCCTTTTGAGATGCATATATTAATTTGCTCTCTTAAAACTTCTAAGACCACGTCTTTTGACAGGATCACAAGTTTTTTGCTAAAGAAAATTTCATTTCACATCTCTGACATCGTATGTTATATTTTTAATACAAGTATATAAATGGAAATTTTCCCTCAAGCTTTAAAAATGGCAATAGTATTACCACTTCATAAAAAAAGCGACAGGACAATGTTGAATAATTATCGACCTATGTATATCTTTGCTTTCTGTCTTTTCAAAAATTTTGAAAGGGGTATTAAGTCAAAAATGTTATCATTTCTAGAAATAACGCATTTTTTTTAGTGAATGTCAATTCGGATTCAGAAGTGCATTGTCGACTGAAGCTGCTTTATTAAAAATAACAGGAAAGTTATGCCAAAGAATTATTTCTTCTGAGATTCCGGCTTCTTTCTTTATAGATATTACCAAATCGTTCGATATTATTAGACAAAATGTTTCATTCTAGTTTTTGAGGTAATATATATAACTGGTTTGCTTCATATTTAAATAATCGTCAGCAAATGGTGGGATACAAAAATATTTATAGCTCTCCAAAAAGGATTGCGACCGGTGTTCCACAAAGATCAGTTCTAGGTCCTATTTGGTTCTTGATTTATCTGAACTCCTTTTTCATTCAACCATTTAAACGTAAAGTACCTGCATACTGCACTTTCATATTCAAACAAAAGCTTTTTAAATGTATTGCTAGAGGTAATTCATGATTTTGATTTACTGAGAAAATGGTTTTCAGTTCATAAGCTCATTATTAGTGATAAAACAAAATTAATGGTATTTAATCCTAATATTATCCTATACATAGATATCAAACTTTCCAGATATTGGAAAATCAAAACCGGTTTTCTACTGATCGTCACTATCCGTGAAACTCTGTCTGTGAATACGTGTGAATTGTGATCAATGGCAATTTATCTCCTTTTTTATACAAACCACGACCATTTGAACCAAAAAACGTCATCCACATTACATACACTCGTGCAAATCGCTCTCATTCTAGCAATTTTCCTTGTAAATTGCTCTCATTCTAGCAAATTTTGACAAAGTTATAGCCGCCCAATAGTGGAAATGTTACGAATCAGTTGTCAGGGACCAATGTATACACCTTGACCACGCAAGGTCTAGGATCTTCCTATGTTTTCTGGGAATCCAGATGACTGGCCAATGTTTTACAACACGTTCGTGCAAACAAATGCCGCCTTCAACTACACGAACTTGGAAAACAACAAGAGGCTTCAAAAATCTCTCCAAGGTGAAGCAAAAGAAGCCATCAAATCCCTCTTAATCCATCCGGACAATGTAGGAAGTGTCCTGGAAGAAGAATTTTTCGTTTTGTTCGCCCAGAACAACTTACGAATATCAATAATCAGCTGAATCAAGTTCGAGAGATACAGCCAGTCAGTGACTCCAACATGGCTCGTCTTGTTCCGTTCGCAACAAAGGTGAGGAATTTGGCAGCGTTTCTGCAATATGTCAAGGGCCAGCAGCACATTGCGAACCCATCATTGCTTAAAGAGCTAGTTTGCAAACTGCCTATGAATAAGCGAGACACTCAACACTGATTCAGCCCTATCCAACGATTGTCAACTTCAGCAACTGGCTCTCTGACGTAGCCAGGTTAGTTTGTTCCGTCCAAGACAACGAAGACAAGGAGTCGAAGCGACGCCTGCCAGTGTTGCATACTGCGGAACGATGGGGACAGAGATCGTCACGATGTCCTTTGTGCCAAGTAATACATGGGGTCAACGAATGCAGAAAGTTCATCAAAGCAACGGTGCAGGAACGATGGTTGAGTGTCAAGCACCACGGTCTCTGCTACACTTGTCTCAAGAAAGGACATTCTACTCGTAGCTGCCGTATGAAAAGTGTTTGTGCCACCAACGAATGTCAGCGTAGACATCATACTCGTAAGCTTCTGCACGAAGAACCTAAGTTTGCTCAACCGGACGAGGTACCAGCCAGTCAACAAGCTCCTGGATGTTCCAAAGCCGGTAGTGTGCTATCTACTAAGGAAATCGCCAGCGTTAATAAAAAGCTGCTGTTTCGAGTCCTTCCGGTTACGCTGTACGGCCCGAATAAAGCCATAAACACATATGCGCTTTTCGACGATGGATAGTCGATTTCCATTCTTGATGCCGTTCTAATTAAGGAGATTGGCCTGAAGGCCCACGACAGCTCAATATGCAATGGGTTGCCGGAAAACAAGCACGGGAACTGTCGTTAGTTGTGGACCTTCAGGTAAGCGGAACAGGTATGAAGAAAAAATACTCTCTTCGTCATGTGTATGGTGTTTCGGACCTCAACTTGCCGACTCAAAGTCTCATGGATTCGGAATTAAGTACCATTTCAGGTCACCTAAAGGAGGTCTCGATGCAATCATATTCGAACGCCGTCCCTCGACTGTTAATCGGCCTTGATCACTGCCACTTGGGCCTGACAACGGAACTACGGAGATTTGGTAAAAGCGGACCGTATGCGGCACGTACGAAGCTTGGGCGGGCTGTATTTGGTCCAACGCCGACTATCACGCACAAAGGCACGACCTCGTGTCTCCTGACCTATACCAATTCCATTGATGTTTTGCTGTATGATCTGGTAGACGACTATTTCCGAACGGATAGCTTTGAATTACGATCATCCACGCCAGTTGAATCTAAAGAAGACGCTCGCGCAAAAGTATTCCCGACTTAACGACGAGGAGGATTAATGGAAGGTTCGAGGTAAGTTTGTTGTGGAAAGCTGACGATATCGTCTTCATTTTCCAGAAATTCAAACTTTCCAGATATTGGAAAATCAAAACCGGTTTTCTACTGATCGTGGTTAAATGGTCCAGGTTTCATGCGCCAACCAGAGGAGAAATGGCCAGTCAATGTTAACGTTCAGGGCGAACACGGTGCTGCGTGTTTTTAACCACAATCGAGATGATACCTTAACAGCTGACGAGATGGAACCTGCGGAAAAGCAGCTTTGCCGCCTAGCGCAACTTGAACCCTTTTGCGCTGAAATAAGCCTTATCAGCGTGGTTTACCAGTTCCAGATAAAAATGAACTCTTCAAGCTCATGCCGTATCTAGATGAAGAAGATATTCTCCGAGTATGTGGTCGAATTGACGCTGCCTCCTGGTTCATCCTCTCACAACGCTCATGGTCGCTCATTACCACTACAATATGAATAATCAGAATACCGAAGCTGCGATTTGTGAGGTTCGACGCAAATATTGAAAGACGCAAAGTCATCTCTAACTGTAGGCTTTGCAGACTTCACAAGATCGTGTCTACTAAACCTGCTATGGGTCCCTTGCCGGAGGACCGTGTCATACCATTTTTTGCTGGGCTCGGCTAACACAGCTAAGACGCCGAGAACTCTGGAGCCAGACGAGAAGCAGTGCCAATTGAAGAAGCAGTGGAGAATTGCCCGCCTTTTGCGAGTCAGGTTTTGGAAGTGGTGGGTACTTGAGCACCTTCCTACCTTGACGCGCCGAGTCAAGTGGTGTCAAAAGACGAAGCCAGTCATCTGTGATCCCAACATTCCGAGACACCAGTGGAGGCGAGCCAGAGTACTACGTGCACATCCAGGATCTGATGGGGTGGTCAAGCGAGCCGAAATTCAGACCAGCACTGGAGTTTTATGTCGTCCGGTCTCAAGACTGGCCGTATTGGATATTGTAGCTGATAGTGGATCGAACCGATTCACGGGGGCGGGGGTGTAAATTATTGTAATTACTCGTGCACGCCATCTTACTTCATATTACCAATGTATACTGCACGTTATTTGGCATCATCCTTCTTGGCCGCGGGTGGCACCCCTTTCCATGGTCAACCATTGTCAGCCATATTAACTTCCGGTTGACCAGCTCTCTCATTTTGTTCTTGAAGAAATGGGAAGAGGTGCAAACAGCGGTAAGTACATGTGTATTAATCTCAAAAATGTAAGATAATCAGACTAATTTCTAAGAAATAAACAACAGAATTGTAAGCTGAGTTTGAGCGTGCGCCTTTTCATTTTCCCCGTTCGAGAACAGACTATTCAAATAGTCGTTAACGTTAACTCACTAATCAGGATCGAGAGAAGGGCCAACCTACAAAATCTGTTGTTAAGTGAATACCCATATGTGCTTTTGGTAAGCGAAACTAAGCTTAACCAGAATCACAAAATTGGCTACAGTAGCTACAATATTTATAGAAGGGACCGTCCACACTCCTCACAAGGGGGTGGTGTTGGTATTTTATTACGAAAAGGCATGCGCCATAGGGTTATATATAGCGGCGATTTGATGAGGTTCCGGGTGTTGGAAGCCTGCATCATATGCATTCCTCTTCATATTCGAAGGCGAGTGTATGTGGTGTCGCTTTACGCACCCGAAGCACCTAATCCCATTCAAGTTATAATTGAGCTGAAAATACTTTTTCGTTGCCTTCAGCTTCAATCGGAAGAAAATTATTATTTTTGGCCGGAGATCTTAATGCTAGACATGCGGTATGGAGAAATAGTCCGCCAAACACCAGGGGCAACCAGTTATACTACTGGTGGGGTCAACATATGATTGAGTACAGACTTGAACTGTACGCGACGAATATCCCATCCTTCCCATCAGCCGGTTCTTTCCTGGACTTGGCATTAATAGACAGTAGATTAGAACTGGCTAACGCTGATCAAAACATAAGGAACTGTTTGCGAGCGTTCGAGTACGATAGTGATCACTACGGACTTGCCGCCACAATACGGATCCCAAACGAGCAAACGCAACTGGAGCAGTATGATCAAGTGTACCCATACGACTACCGTAAAATACGATGGTCGTGCTTCTCCAGAATCTTAAAGCGTAATTTACGTTTGAGTGGAATTGATCCCATAACTCACAGAAACTTGACAAACGAAGAAATCGACCGTAGTTTACTGACAATGCAAGACGTTATCAAACGAACGATGGAGCAGACTATCCCTCGGATAGAATACTCAGACGAAAGCCAGATCGAAAAGTACAGAACTCCAACAATCAACGCATTGTACGGACAGAAAAGTAGACTGCTCTCGAGGCTCAAGCAGCTGTACAGACAGTTCACTGACAGAAACGACTCGGAAATAAGAACACTAATGTCAATGATCAAAAACCTAAAACAATTAATTAAAGAAAATTACAGTAAGTCTGTACTGTGGCAATAAGATTCGGGCTATAAAATCCAGTAGTCCGAATATGTTCCCGCAGATAAATAAATTATTCAGACGGAAAGATCAAAATGACATTCAGTGTGTCCGAATTCCACAAACGACAGAAAACAGACAGACACTACTGACCGTTGGCATAAGTCCAGAGAGAGCCGACTCAGGCGACGGTCTTTTCGTGGTCGAAGACTCACAAGAGAAAGTGGATTTGCTGGGAGCTTTTTTCGAGGCCGTGTATACGGTGAACAATCCGGTTTACCGTAATCACGACATTGACAACAAGGCCTATGCAAATCACTATTATCTGCGCAATGAACTTCAAAATTGGCGATCCGAGAATCACGGTTTCACCGTATTCAGTGAAGAAAACGCGGCAAACGTTATAATCGCCGATGAACGAGCCACCCTTGCCGATCCAGGATATAATGCTCCAGGTACTATCGACATGATACTAGGTGCTGACATATATGGCGAAATAATCCTAGAAGGAGTGCGAAAGGGCACAAAGCCCAATAGCACAATAGCACAAAATTCTCATTTAGGGTGGCTCATAACAGGTCGAACATCTTCCCAGAAAGGCTATGGTGTCAGGGTAACTGGGATGGTAGTACAAACCTCCTTAGAAAAGCAGCTTCAAAAATTCTGGGAACTGGAAGAATTTCAAGACCGCAACTATCTAAAAGAGGAAGACCAGGAATGTGAGCAAATATACAGTGAAACTCACTACAGAGATGATAATAGTAGATATGTGGTGAATATACCATTCAACATAAAATTGATGCAAAACCATAAACTAGGAGATTCTAAAAATAAGGCAATAGCCAGGCTACGTCAACTGGAACAGCAGTTTAGTAAAGATTTGAAATTAAAAGAGGAATACACAAAGTTTATGAAGGAGTTTTTAGGCCTTGGACATATGGTCGAAGTGCCTCTAGCCAACAATACCATAAGTGATGTCTACTACATGCCGCACCACGCAGTTCATAAACCTGATAGCACGACTACAAAGCTACGGGTTGTGTTTGATGCATCGGCTAAAACTACAACAGGCGTGAGTTTAAACCAACTCATGCGGGTGGGGCCCAAGCTGCAAGAAGATTTAACAACAATCTTATTGCGATGGAGACGTCATAAGTACGTTTTCACAGCGGATATAGAGAAAATGTACCGCCAGATAAAGGTCAACAACTATCATCAGGATTATCAACGAATTTTGTGGCGAAACTCAGAAAGGGAACAGATAAAGGAATACAGACTCACCACTGTGACATATGGAACAGCATCAGCACCGTGCTTAGCAGTCAAAACCCTTCAACAATTGGCCATTGATGAGCAACAAAGGTATCCAATTGGATCCGATATCATTAAAAAAGATTTTTATGTATATGATCTGATGTCTGGAAGAAGCACGTTGAGCGAATGCAAAGAAGCAAAGGCACACCTCATTCAACTTTTGAAGGAAACAGGATTCAATCTCCGGAAATGGGCAACGAACAATATTAAGCTACAAGACAGAGAAGTTGATAATCAGGTGCTCCGATAAATTGAAATTAATAAAGAAGACACAATCAAGGCACTAGGCATACACTGGAGTTTTTCGTCTGATACACTTCAATTTAAAGTCAATAAAGAACCAAATCAAACCTTAACGAAGCGTGCCACACTTTCGGAAATAGCTAAGTTGTACGACCCGTTGGGATGGTTGGCACCTGTCACTATTAGGGCAAAATTATTAATGCAAGAACTGTGGAAGACCAACTTATCGTCGGATGAACCTTTAACTTCAGAGCTACAAAAATCCTGGAATAGTCTCAGAAATAATTTGAACACTATTGAAGATATAAAAATCCCAAGATGGATGGGAACTAATAAGAAACACAAAATTGACTTACACGGGTTTTGTGACGCTTCAGAATCCGCTTACGCTGCAGTAGTGTACTCCAGAATATCTTTTCAAGATGGTTCATACCAAATAACATTATTGATGGCAAAGACAACTAGATAGACACCTATCAAAACAAAAATAACACTTCCAAAACTAGAATTGTGCGGAGCCCATTTGCTATCAAGGTTACTCTGGGAAACGCAACAGGTATTCCGGACACAATTGGGTGATGTTTTTGCCTGGACAGATTACCCTAGCATGGATTAAGCAATGTCCTTCTACGTTAAAAACATTTGTAGCTAATAGGGTATCGCAAATTCACGAAAAAATTGCAACAAAGCACTGGAGATACATTACATCGTCTGAAAATCCCACTGACTGTGCCTCGAGAGGAATTGCATCAAACCAACTGAAGGATCACTCGTTATGGTGGACTGGCCCCGAATGGCTAAAGCTCCCTTCATCCCATTGGCCGGCAGAAGTAGCTGTTGAAGTTACAGTTCCTGAGTGCAAAAGGACGAATACACACGTAGGACCATTGACAACAAAGGAGTTAGAAGCCAGTCGTAAGACCGTCATACGCGTCGTTCAACAAAGGGAATTCAAAGAAGAATGGGCCTGTCTGCAAGGTGGACGTTTCCTAGACAGGAAGAGTAAGCTGTTATCATTGAATCCTCTAATGAACAAGGACAACATTATAGTAGTCGGAGGTCGACTGGAAAATGCACCTCTGACAGAATCCCAGAAACATCCAATTATACTACCATACCGTAGTATTTTTACAAGGTTGTTGGTGAAACACACTCACGAAAAGGCATTGCATGGAGGTATCCAACTGACTTTAGCAACTTTAAGACAGTCCTATTGGATTTTGCAATCCAAACGAATTGTCAGGAAAGCAATTCACGAATGCGTACGATGCCATCGCTTTAGAGCAATAAATAAAGCTCAAATAATGGGAATATTACCAACACCAAGAGTAACACCTACGAGACCCTTTACTCATTCTGGTGTGGACTATGCTGGCCCACTAAAAATTCTTTTGTCCAAAGGAAAAGGTAATCGCACTACAAAGGGATACATAGCAGTTTTTGTGTGCTTAGCTACTAAGGCTATTCACATAGAACTAGTAAGCGACCTCACATCAGAGGCGTTTTTGGCTGCCGTCCGAAGATTTACATCAAGAAGAGATGTATGTTCAGATATTTACTCTGATTGTGGCACGACATTTATAGGAGCAAACAAAGAGATACAGAGCTTAATCAAGTTGACTATAGCACAGTGCAGAGATGAAATCACTGAGAAGTTGGCAGTTGATGGTATCAAATGGCATTTTATTCCGCCTGCTGCCCCAAACTTTGGCGGACTATGGGAAGCAGGTGTTAAGTCGGTGAAATACCATATCAAAAGAATAATTGGTGAAACAACTCTTACGTTTGAGGAACTTTCTACGCTACTTACCCAAATAGAAGCATGCCTAAACTCTCGACCCCTTACCGTTGTAAGCAACGATATTGAAGATAAGCTGATACTCACTCCAGGTCACTTTTTAATTGGATCTGCGCTCAACGCCTTACCTGAACCAGTAATTGACCAAACACGTAGTTACGGCTCCCGGTGGATGTTAATCCAAAAAATGACTCACGACTTCTGGAAAGCTTGGTCGAATGACTATCTATCACAACTTCAGCAACGCTCCAAATGGAAACAGAAGGAGGCAAACTTAAGTGTCGGTGACATAGTTCTCATTAAAGATGACCGACCGCCACCTACAAAATGGCTACTAGGAAGGGTGACGGAGGTACACCCAGGAAAAGATAAAAGGGTTCGAGCTGCAACAGTTCTGAGTAACGGCTCACACTACAAAAGACCGATTGCTAAACTATGCCCATTACCCAATAATGAACTAAATACAGCTGAAGAGAATGCAATACTTCAAACTCAAATTGCAACTAAAGATATAACAAATTGCAATCAAATAAATACAGATACTCAAGGCCAGGGAAAGCGCTCTGGTAGACATAATATAACAACAAACAATCCTCTTTTTTGGATATGCTTAAAGCATTTATCACCACAGCTATGTCTGATCAGAATATGAACCAAGTCCACGTCAATCAATTCGAAACTCAGCCTGGTATATTCTTTGAAGACGTTGGCCGCGCAAACATGATCGCCAGTACATGGAAAGCTATCGTGTTTTTTAATTTGACAAGCTACTGGTCCGAATTTTACACATACAAGGAATGCGTGAGGCGGATGAAAGACGTTTGCATTAGAAATATATCAGAAGGCTTTACAGTTCTTTGCGATAATACCTTGGCACAATTCGAACAACAATTCCAGCAGATAGAACTGAATAACGATGTGCTATTGCACGCAAACAACGTGCCATTAAGGAGTAAGCGATCACCATTCGACTTCATGGGAACTGTAGCAAATGAGCTCTTTGGAGTGCTAGATCAACGATTTGCTCAAAAATACGAGCAAACAATTGAAATGGTGCAAGGAAATGAAGAACACATATTACAGTTAATGAAGAATCAAACTACCATCATCGATTCAACAATCAATATATTCAAGAAAGAACAAATGTCCAATCAAAAACAACAAGCCTTTCTGACTTCTCTTATAAATGACTTGAATAAACAACACGATAAGTTCAACTCATTTAAAATTTTAGTATCTACCGCAATGAATGCAATGTTAATGATGGTCAACCACCAGAACACTCAAAACATAATGCTGGATATTGTACTATCAACACATCAGGGCAGAATGCATCCTCTTATACTTACTCGTAGTGTAAACCAGCTGCAGAATGAATTGATAAGGATACATGACAACATCCCTCGCAAATTAATGATACCGGGGGAACGACAACATGAACCGATTCTCCAACTCTATAAAGACCTTCATCCAAAGGGAAGAGTAACAGATGAAAATATTATTATTGAAATCACGATTCCCTTACTGTCCAACGAAGAATTCAAGGTTTTCAATGTGTTACCAGTACCAACTTGGCATAACGGAAATTTCACGTACTTAGTACCATCATCAGAGTACCTATTAGTTAGTCTACAATTGGATCGATACTACCCTATGACAAAGCAAGAAATCAATTCCTGCAAGCAGAGGTCAGCTGGCATGTACTGGTGCAATTTAGTCCATCCAATTTATACACCTGGCTCCACCATTAGTGCATGCGAGATGAGCATACTTCAACACAACAACTTACTCTCAACAGCCTGTACTACCCATACAGTTCCTGCCAGAGCATATTGGGTAGAGATGCATCATCCTAATACCTGGATATTTAGCATGCCCTTTAAAAGAAGTATAGACGTTTTCTGTGATCAAGAAACGAAGCAGATCTCATTATTTGGCAGCGGAACCATAAGTCTGCAAGAAACCTGCATGATACGTCAAGAAGGCATGATCATCATTGGGAAACGAATTCTGTCAAGTCGATTGCAAGCATCGTTTTTGCCAACAAGCAACATATCGCAGCAGCTGACGAATTTCACGCACATGAGGCAAGAAGCTCCAGTTCTACGGCCAGACATATTTAAGGATATTGGCAAGGTAGAAAATGCTCTTAAAGTCCAACAAGGTCAGGAAAAATTGCTGCTGCTACTGAGGACACACAAGATCCAACATTACGCCACCATCGGCTCTGTTACGACACTGCTCTTTATAGCTGCATTTATTTTCATAGTTATAAACATAAGAACGCGATTCTTCAAGAACAAATCAGGTAAAACCACAAGCACGCAGCTACATAGCATTGAAACCTCTACAACCCGAAAACTTGATGAATCAGACTTCTGCGTGACGTCTATTTAAGCCGGCCCCAGCATGTTGTAAATAATCACAACAACAAGCATCGAACAACAAACGACGAACAACGCACAAATTAAAACTCAGCATTTTTTTTTTGAGAACTAAGCCGTGTATTCCAAAGCGCACAGCTTACGAACCTTATTAATGGATGAAGATGGTGCAATGCCGGAAACCTCAGCATCTGTATCGATGAGAAAAGAGAGATTGGTATTATGTTCACGTAAACAGAGTCGATTGATGGAGGGTGAGACTCGTTGGCGATTTGCCGCATCATCCATGGGCGTTGGACGAAGTCATGGTTGCTGTTGCGGGGGCGATGTGACTGACAATCGAAAGAAACGGGATGGTGGGCGGCAATTAGTTGCGCTGTTGCCGAAATTGCGATGGAACCAACAGTCGTCAAATTGTTCGATGGATTGCTTTCGTCTGCGCTGGCTGGAGATACGAGGCTAAGCAAGTCGCGGTGGCGTTCGAGTACGTGGTCGTGATGATCGTTGCTGGCGCTGCTGCGTCAACAGTTTGGAGACTTCGCGCGCCAACTGAGCGATTTCGGATATGGCAGAGGCTGCATTTTTGTGCTTGGCGGTCGACGGATGTGAGAGTCGATGCGATGGGTACTGCATTTAGTTGGCGGAGCTCGACGCTTTCCATGACTGTGTCGGCGATCTGCGTTTTGTAGGCCGCGGAGCCTTTCACCACAACGGTCACCGCGTGTACTGATTGCGATAGACGTTAAGCCCTTAAGTCAAGTAATACCTGCTCACTCAGGGATCCTTTAACTGCCTGAACCATGTGGTAGTAGAGTTCGCTCGGCTTCTTGTCGCCAAGGGGCATATCGTGGAGCACGCGTCGAAGTCGTTTTTGTTGACTGTCAACAAAATGATCAGTGAGTTGCGTGCTAATATATTCGTATTTTTCGCGTTCTGGAGCGGCGCCGTTTATTGGTCGGAGTTCGGTCATGCAAGCGAGCGGTAATTAAGAGCAAATATCGAATTTGCGATTATCCTGTACGTGTCCTGAAGCCCTCAAATAAAAGTTTAACAGGAAAAACCAATTGTCTACGTCAGACTCTACGAAAGGTGGCATCTGGAGGCGAGCGTAGTAGTTTGCGGCCACTTCACTGTGGTCACTTGGATCCACCTGCGGAGCACCCTTATTCTAGGTGTGGTTTTCCAGTTCAGCGGAGGAAATCACGTCGGAGTCACCACTTTAGTAGCAAAAATAAAGCTCTAAATACTTCGTTTAATCAATAATTATTTATTATATCTCAAGAGCTGCTATCTCGTCGACGGTTGCAGCTTAATGGCGGAACAAAGGAAAAAACGTGGTATTTTTGGCGGGTTCTATCAGGGAGCATGGTATAGCAGTACTATGATTTAAACCACATGTCTGTCATTATAATACACCACGAGACATACTTGGCATTGAGATTCGCAATTTTTCGGTGGTATACCATTTTCTTACTGACTGCAGCGCCACTTTCTCTCTGCTGGCGATTCCTTATAGATTCCTTGACAAGTAAGCACAGTAAAGAATTGTTTTTGTTCAATGGATTCAAAGATAATTATCTTTTCCAAACGCTAAACAACACACACGACATTTTGCCGTCCTTAAGGCGAAAATCAGCTTGTACTACGTGTTTATGTAGTATTCACTATACCATGGTATCAATACCAGCAGTCTGTTCACGCCATTATGCAGGCAAATAAACATATAACTCAAGCCCAGCGAAGTTCAATTAAACGATACAGAAACAGTCGTCAAATATGAAGACAAAGAAATTTCCGTTAAGGCACGCTTGACTCGAAGAATTGTCCAGTATGTAAACCCACCACCCATCCATTAGTTCGTGTCATAGTCTACTCACTCAATCAATCAAGTGGCGTTAAGCTTCCTAAGTTATTGTTTACAATTTTTATGGGGTTTCGATTTCGGGAGCAGTTCAAAACTGTGGTCCATATTAATGAATCTTTGTCGGGTGCGGACAAATTCAACCACCTCCAATCAGTACTGAAAGGGAGAGCAGCCGAAGTTATAGCTGGACTTACTTCTAGTAGCAATTGCTATAATGGGGCTTCAGCATTTTTTCAGCAAGAACTCGGGAACACTAAATAATTAATAGATAAAAATATGAACGTAATGATGTCTATTCCCCAGGTTATCTCGAAAACATATATTCGTGACTTAAGTCATATTGACAGTGACGTCTTTCATTAGATCTTGAGCAGAATTTGGAATTTCTTAAAGTAGCTGTTCTATAATGCTTAAATCCAACGTGCTACCTTGCTTTCCAAATGATATTCTCGTGCATTATTTTCGATATCAAACTGACCCCTCCAAATAGGGGACTGATCTAGCTGGTGCAGTGGATACCGCTTCTTAGTTGAAAAACGTTGCCTTCGAATTGTCGGATCCCGAAAATTTGTATTATTCCTATACGTTTTTTGAATAAATAGACACATTCAGTTGATAAGAAATACAAAACAGTTCGATTAAAATTAAAAGCACAGCACAGGGTAAATATGCTGGAACTAGATGCAGTAGTTATGCCAACAATTTGTCTTGATGTTCTCACCATTCCGAAGCGAAATTATAGACGCGGTTTTAATTTAGTATTGGCTGATGATCGGCCATTTGAATGTCAACCAGACGAGGTTATATCAGTTTTGATCAGTGCGGACATTTATTGGCGAATCGTTACGGGGCATACAAAACGTATCGATGATAGATTAATGGCTGTAGAGACATTGTTTGGATTGACCTTGCAAGGTGCAGCTCTATTTTGTGTTTCTAAATTTGTCTCTAGATGTTTTAGAACAAAGGTTTTAGAACTGAACGTATTTGATGAAAATAAATTTTAGGATCTTGAAATAATCGGTATCAGACCAACTGTCAGTGAATGGAACTCCTTTAATAAGGATTTCCTAGACAATTTTGTGACTAGAAACCATGGACAATTAGAAGTATATCTGAAGATTTTACGCTGGACAATAGTGAAGTACATAGGTGCATTCACGCGCGCTTTAAATCACTAATTAGAAGGTTTTCAAGAAATCCAGAAGATCTCAACCAGCTTGGGGTTGCTGAAAGGATGAAAGAAATGGACGGACATGTTCAAAATTTTACTCAATTTTCATGTGGATTTTGTAGGCTAAAAAGGCTTTCCTTCAGAGCGTCTTAAATAAAAACGATCCTGATGTTCATCGATTTTATTGGTTTTGCGACAAAATAGACACGGAGACGGAAGTTGTACTGGGATGAAGAATTGCCGCCGGTTTTGTTGAAATCTTGGTTTCTTTACTTGAGTTCAGCAACACTCAAGCAAACAGCAATTCCCCTATGTTTCTTCCAACCTAATGATGTAGTTATTGTGCATGATGCCTCTTTACTAAAAGGCCTCTGGAAGTTGGCAGTCATTAAAGAGATTTTTCTTAGACGTGCTAACGAAATGCGAGCTAGCTAATGGTACAAAGCTGCGACGTCCAGTTCAGTTGCATTATGTTGCAAATTGCATTATAAACTTAATATTGTTGTTGTTCTCTTAAAGTGTTAATGTACCTACACATGTACAAGACCTAAAATAATTAGATAGATATTTTTTTTTATTTATTTATTCATTTAACATTACAGAATTAAAGTAGGGGAGGGTAGGGCTGCTCTGGTCGTTACGGTTCCATCTTTTTTTCGTTTCTGCAATAAAAATAAAAACACACCCATGAGTAGTCCCCGCTCTTCTCTATGGTAAGAGAATATCACATACTCATACCTAAAACAAAACGTATATGCGTAATACATATATTGATAATAAATAAGTGGATTGATTGATGGTTATACACATGTTCTCTGTTACCAATTTTCACATGGAAATGGTACGAGGCAAGATTGGTTCAAGAGTCGTGCGAATGGCGATCGCGATACTCTGATCAGTTAAAACCACACACTCCGAGTATTTGAAAAAGATGGATGACCAAACAGCTAGCATGTAAGTTCATCTAAATAAGAGAGTGCATGGAAGGGCACCGGCCACGTCATGAGCAACGAATAGAGAGATATATCCCCGTTCCCCTCCCCTCACTACAAGAGTGGATCCTCTCACTCCATTTGGCACAAATACAAGTAAATTCATGCACTCTTGATCTATCTTAACCATTTTGTGATTCTCACCAAAAAGTAATGCTAACAAAATATCACGTTAGTTTTAATATTTTACAAAAGAAGGTTGCACATGTCTATCACCAAATTCAACCTTACTTTGGAAGCATATAGGACGAGGTGATCACGGATGCCGTACGACTGGCGATCGCGTACACTCGAAACAGGAGAACACACATCTCCGAGTGTTGAACCAATGGATAGAAAAGCGCAAAATAACGACAAGCCCTTACAATTAAATATGCGTATGTGAAGCACCGCCAATTTCATGAGCAACGAATAGAGAAGTAAATCGCCGTTCCCCCATTCGCGCTACAAGAGTGGCTCCATTACACATAATGAAAAGTAATTTAAATATACGCACTTCCGTCCTCCATCATCCGACAGCTCCGTCATACAAAAAAATATTACTTAAGGATTAGTATACAAAAACTAACAAGAACGCAATACTCTGCGATAATACAATAAATATATTATATATTAATATATTATACAAAACTAAATATTGATAATATTTAAGAGTAATCTACGCATAAATGTATGAAATATATTTGTATATGGAATTAAATAAAATAAATTTAAATAAAAAAAAAGATATAAATAACTGGCTGAGAAATACCCAGTGATTAACTCAACGATTGTCCTCTATGTTCTCTCACTTTTTTTTCAACTAATAGGTATATACACTTTCCTGTCTGGAGTCTCACTACTAAATGAAATGTTCATTAGAATAGAAGACGCGTAATGCGCTGGCATACGCGTGGCCGTGGCTCAAGTGGTAGTGTGTTGGCTTCCAAATCGGAAGGTTCGGTGTTCGAATCCCAGCCTCGTCCGAAAGACATTCTTTTTTTCAGGCAACTTAATTCTCGTAAGACGAATGGTTGTCTCTAATACAATAACAACAAGTCCAATTACACTAATAATTTAGTCTCCTCATTAATTGTTGGATGCCACCCATGGAGCGAAATAACCACTGAGCCCAAAAATCTTTCTTTCTCTCTCTGTCCCATTTTCCTAAAAACTTAACACGTGCTCAGGCATTTTAAGTGTATTAATACCCACTTGAGTGTTAAGTTCTAAAAAAAAAAAAAAAATACCATCCTCCACTCCATTTTTCTTTTGAAGAAAAGGGACAATGCCAACAAATCTTCCATTCAATCCCTTCGCATATAACCAAAGAAAAAGAATTAAAACTTATCAAATGCAATTAAATGCGTAGTGATAACAGGAAACAAAGCGTACCAAAAAAATGCAAAATGATGAAGACAATGGGTCGCCGTAAAGGTTCAGTGTGAATTTATAAAATAATACACCGAAAAGAAAAATAAACTACAACCGAATTCTATGTATGTTTACAGAGGTTCAACAAAAAAATAAAAAGGATGTATGAGCCATAAATTTATAAAAAAAAAGGATACTTGTCGGCCTGCCAACCAATTACCACAGTGCAAGTTACGGTAAACAACAACATGTATTTTTATTTTAATTTTATTTCTAGTTGACACATGCAAACTGATATCATTGACTTTGTAACAATATGTACCTACCATATCAATTAGTTCCATTTTTGTTATAAAAATACAAAAAAGCTTGAGAATACAAAGCTTTTTTTCGCTCAGCGTTATTTGTTTTATATTTGACTTCCAATTCATATTTTCGGATCCTTTCCTCACTTTCAATCAAAAGTTTTTGTATTTCAAAATTCTGCTCCTGTTTAACTTTCTTCAAATTCAATTTCACTTGTTGCTACCTCTTTCCCTAGATCAAACCTTTTTCCTTCTATTTCCAACTTTTTTTCTTGCAGTGAAATTAGCATTGAAAAAGCATTTTGATTTTTGGACTTAGGAGGTGACCCTTTTGTCAACTGTCCTTTAAGGTAGTAAAATCAAGGGAGGATTGTGAGTGAATTCGGTAACTGTGGTTTTACTGGTGGTCTTACTGTGAAATTAATACAAACTTTGAATTTCACTTCAATTGTTGTATTGCACACTGTTGGATTACTTTCTGCAAATATAAGGCTCACTACCGCCACCGATGTTTCCATATAGAGCTTGGATTTACCCCTCGGTTTTGGCCAGAAATTTCTTCAAGGTGATCCCATCTAGGGAAAACCTTTGCGATGTACTCTCCAACACTCTTTTCGTTGCCCATGGTTAAAAGACCAGCCCTTTTTGTAATTAAAGAACAAAAACAACTGATGTTGAATTGCACAAGTTGTGCAATTTTTGACAGCTTATTTGCGGGAATGGAAAAAAGCACACTTTGCGCAGCTTTTGCGAGTTTGGAAGAACACCCATATTGTTTTTCCATCATTGACTGCTAAACCCGTCGTAGCATCTTCTGGTTCAATACGCGCAAACGCTCGATTAACAGCTCTATAAGTGCCCTCCATTATGTTATGTTAATTTAATTTGCGCATGTAAGTAACTGAACATACTTCAGTCTTTTTTTACTTTGGAAATTTCAGTTTCGTGTATTCTCCATCGTCTTCTTGCACAGTCGAATGATAGGCAGGGGAACCTAGGCAACCTATAGACGTTGTCATATGCGGCTTTGAAATCGATGAAGAGGTGGTGTGTTTCGATTTGACACTCTTGGATTTTTTTCCCAGAAGTGAAAATTTGATGTATGGTGGACACACAGATAAGGGCCGATCAGACACGTAGGGCCTTAGGTATTCACATAATACACAGATAGCATTATACTATATATAAGATGTTGAGGAGACTTAATCCTCTGTAGATGGAGCGATTCAAGGGATCTCCCTTTTCAAGAATCAGACAAGCAATGGCTGATGTTCCATTCATCTACCCAAATTTAGATTTTAGATGTTGCGGCGTCTTGTATTTACTACACAACGACATTGACCTAGTCAGGAGAGCTAGAATTCATCAGCTCCGATGGCTCGGATAAGTTGAGTAATTGAACAAACTGCTGCACCACGGAATTTCTTTGAATATATTCCAGCGTTACAAGAGGCGAGTTCAACTGATAAGGCGATAAGTGCAAAATTGCGATAACGAGAGCCATTGTAGCCATTGAGCAGTTCAGACCCCTAATTGTACCGCCACTTAGAGTAAGAAAAAGGAAAAGACCAGTAGTTGGTTGGATATCACGCTCGTTCCTGCAAAAGCGATTAGTGAAACCGGACTCCATAATATATCAAAATTATTCTGACGACATGGAGGAAACTTCTGAATGATGACAGAGGTAAAAATTTCACTTATGACATTGTAGATACAGCCGTACCCAGATATGAAGAAATCTTAAGAGCCATTTCCGGTTGAAGCATGAGTGTATATTTCTTCTGTGTCCTATTATCCATGCAGCTTTAAACGGAATCATGAACTGTATACTCGACAATAAACGAAAAAAAGATGAACTCACAGAGAAGTTCCTAATTATTTTGAATGGAATCACCGAGCTGATATAGACTATACACAGTAACGACTTTATTACGAGTATACTGGATGAATAATATGTACACGTATTTCAACCCCTACTCGGTCGTAACTATAAAGACGAACAACTTTAGTAGAAAGTCGTCCAATTCAAATGATATTTTAAAGTCTCATTCACTGCTTTGTTCCATTAGATTTCCAGCAATATTATATTTGTATGCACTCTGTGATGCATTCCAAGCATCATGTTGAAGTAAACACATCTCCATTATATTCTGCAAAAAAGTGAATTTATTGGATTTTCTTTCAGTAAAAATGGCACATAATTTGAGCAGACAAATTTGATTTTGTGTCTTGAAATCACTTCATTCTTATCTTAAAGGGACTCTATGGTTTGAGGAGAATAATGAGAGTCATTCCTTTATAAGTTTGCTTACATTTTAATTTTGTAAATTTCTCCCTACGTACGGTTGTTCATATTTTCTAGCTATCATATGTGCATGTTGGAGACTAGCACTTTGAAATACTCAATTTTCGGTTTTATGCTATTTTTGAACAATTGAATGGCAAATCGATTTTCGGACAACAATAGTGAACCGACATGGAACAATAATGCCCAGCTACATCCGACTTATATTGGTTAAAGCAATAGAGTGACTTTAGAATAGCTGAGGAAGTTTCTTCTGTCATGAAATGAAAAGGAGTCAAGATGTACTAATTGAAATGCTACTCTCAAATTGCTAACATACTTGAGTCCTATCCAAAAAATTCCTGTATATGAATGCCTTTAGTTATCAAATGAGTTTCTATTGGAATCGAATTCGAGTATTCCAAGAAAATGATGATAGATATTGCCATCATTATTATAATTACCATTGATATTTTAAGTGGCAAAGAAGTTGGAGTTGAATTAGACATAAACTAAAGACGATTTTCTGCGTATTTTTTCCCTTTAGGGCATGATGGAAAGAGTTCTTAAATTGTGTGACCCACAATAGTCAAAGAAAGTTGTATCAATTATGTACCTCAGCACAAAGGCATAGTTCAAAAAACAAGCCACAAGGCCAAAAGTCATAATGAAGCGGTATTTATATAAAGTATGACGTACACACGTGTGTACACATATACAATTTGTTCTTATAACCGACAAAACCCGCAAATGAGCATGAGTTGAAAGAAAAAAACTTTGAATAATTCTTTTGTTATCACCCTATGTCTTTGTTTCGACATTTGTGTTTGTATTCCTTTAGTCTCTGAAAAGATATCTTTAATTAATTCTCCAAATGTACCATATTTTGTTTGTTTTCATCCTTTTGTCTTTGTGATATGCGAACTTTGAAAGGAGAATCTCTATAGCCAAATGGAACTTCAGACATAGAGGCCATAATTTGTTCTAAAATAGATGGCTGGCTCTAGAAATTCATATGCAACATGACTGTCTCTTTTTCAGAAATTTCAATAATTGTATACAAGGCCTCATCTGAGCCGAAACATCAATTTAAATTGCGCAAACAAGATCGCACGACAAAGACCGTGGGAGCAAGGCCAATTTTGGTAAAATTTAATGTGCGCCCGTGAATCCACCGAGGAAGATGACGACGCTTCCAAAGAATGTTTCAACGAAAACCTACAATCAATGTCAGAAGTATGACGTCAAAATCGTCTAAGGTGATTTAACGTCAAAGTAGTCAGATAGGACATTTTTGGCAGCGCAGCCGAGAAGCATAGCTTGCACGACACCACGTCTGGAGCCCACAAAACCTGACTGACTTTGCTGCATAGCGAACATCACTTTAGCTAGCATCTCTGCACTGTCTCCAACTAATTCACAAAGAGGCATAAGGGTCACCTTATCATCAAACTGTGCGATCGACACAAGTCATTTCTCCAGTATTAAGGATGTCCGAATGGTGTGAGCAGAGAACAGAGTATCATTCCATTCAAGGTACATCTACGCGTATCTGAAATACCCAGAGGAGATTTAATGTTAAAAACCTGCAATTGTAACACACTGCCAGAGTCGTTGCCCATCATGTATCCCTCAGCGTCTCGACATATCATATTCAAACAACATGATGGCAAGAAGCCATCAGAAATGCCGTAAATTATCAACTGAGTTTCACATTTACGAAACCCATGGTTTGAGGAATAATGCAGGCGCATTAGAAAAACAACTCGCTTACTAAGCCCTTGGTATCCCTACCAAAGAACATAAGTTGTGTAGGAAGACGATGGAAAATGCTCACTGCTTTTGTGAGACTTTTGATGTCAAAAATGTATTTAAGCAAGGTATACTAGCTGTAAAGAAGCTGAAGGGTTAGAGAAACGTTTTATCCTCTCATTTCTAATGGCATTCAAGCTGTTAGCTCTTCAGACAAGGCCAATCTGGTTACTGCACACTTTGCGGCCAGCTCAACACATCCGGATTGTGCTTTGTCTCTGTCTACACTTTGCGGCCAGCTCAACAAACCCGGATTGTGCTTTGTCTCTGTCTACACTTGAGTGCGTCGAATTTTCACTGGGACGAATCCACTTTCGCACTCGTATATTAGCAAGAGTGCTTAAAGATCTTAGAATACACAAATCCGCTGGCTCAGTTGGTATATCTCCCCTTCTTTTGAAGAGGTGTTCTTTCTCGCTGGAATAACCACTGCTTAAGCCTTTTCATCAATCCTACTCTTTAGAACTCTTTCCAAGCAGATGGAAAACAGCGGTTGTGGTGGCGGATGAGGCTATTAAAAATTTTGTTGCTTATTTTGATATCTGCAAGTCAACTGGTACCGAAGGCATATATCCAGCATCTGGTAACTCTGTTGAGAATCTACACTGCCAGCTGGCATTGGAATATATACCGAAAACCCTGACGAAGAAAGAGAGTAGCCTTTATATTGAAGAGAACTATACGCTTGATACGAGGTTCAGACCTATAAGTCTGACTTCCTGCATATTGAAGAGGATGGAGAGAATGATCGTGCTCCATGTAAGCAAAACTGCTTTGCGAATGTATCCTCTGTCTGAGATGCAACGTGCATCTTGCGAGAGTGCGCTTAATTATGTAAGTCAATACTATCAAAGCTAAGGTTATTCTCTTTACGAGAAGGAGGATGCTGACTGATTTCACTCATTCAGTGCCTGAAGGCATCACCTTCCCATTCTCTAAAGAACCTAAAGATTTGGGTGTCATCCTCTATAATAAACTTCTATCAAAAACTCCTTTCTTCGAGTCTTCGCGGATAGCTCAAAAACCAACCAATTAGGATGCGGCGCTGGTGCGCTGGGCAACTTGCGTCTGTCTTCCAACTGGAGATATACTCTACCCTAATGGCAACGGGCTATATTGTGAAGAATCGGTTGTGGTGTCGAAGGATTTCCTTCTGTAGCGACAGTCAAGATGTACTTAGAGCCTTGCTGAACCCTATTACGACTTTCACGATATTTTGAGAATGCAAGACCTCACTCAATGCAGACGGAAGGTTAAAATCACAGAGTCTTGTCTGGAATCTAGGTCACAATAAGACAACGGTTCAGAGAGAAGATTTTCAGAACCCAAACCTTCATTAGCTTTGCCTGCGTCCTCGGTTAGGGTTTCTATTGACAGTTAGATTTCACATGAGCATATCTTCAGATGGCATCACTCTATAGGTTGCCGGTAGACTAAACGAATGCTTCCCGACGTCTCGAAGAAGTCAGCGACCTTCTTGCTGTACCACAGTAGGAAAAACTTCAGGCTGCTTACTGGCGTCGTGACGGGGCACTGCACTTTCGCTAAGCATTTAAATATACTGGGCAGCAGTGGTACAACATCCTGTAACGCTAGCTTGAATGTAATGACGACATCGCTGAGCACTACCTCTGTGAGTGTCCGGCTTACACTAGCATCTGGCTGCAGGTAGTTAGCATTGGCGTAGTTGGTGCTGGTACTATAAAGCAGGTACATAGAGTTCGCGAGCAGCTACCATCCGACGAAAGATCGTTTTGGTTCTCATTTCACTTTCGTAATAGCAAAAGGCCTTGGCGTTTCCAAGTCTCAAGAAACAGGCCCTCTTGAAGACACACATTAAACTTTTAAGCGGATCTTTAAGATTTTATTTAGAAAACCATCTAGTTCCGATAATTTGTTTGTCACGCACCTTTTCATCGATAATCTCGTTTCTTGGTGAGGAAAGGCGGTTGCAACTACATATATATTTGTCCCAACAGCATCGAGTATGTTGGTGATTTTATGCGAATCCCTTACTGCCTTATTGAAACAATTTGATAAGTTTTACCCAATATATAGTGATAGTTATTTACAAAGATTTCTTAAGGAAAGGCATTTGCTAAACTTAATAGTTTTTTTAGTCGAGTTCTTGCTTCTCGATATGCACTGCATGCGCTTGGCATTCCTAACGCGGAAATTCTGGTAAGTTTTTCGCGAGATCTGGGTTGAAAAACGCCGACCACTGGCTTCAATTATCGTATCACTAACGACGAAACTTAGTATATCTTCATTTAGGGTACTGAAATTCCATTAAGACCGTTTGCTGAACCGGTGCCGGCGGTAAACAATATAGCATTATGAGTCAATTATATTCTTTCAGCAGGCCACTGCTTTTAAGATTGATGACCCAGAACCCCACCATGCTGTGCTAATCGTGTTTGTAGCTCCAATGTTTGCTAAAGCAATATCCATGCAACAAAACGCTTTAAGTAGAACGAACCTTCCGTGATTTGTATAATATATCAGCTGCCCCATAGTGAGGTTCATGCATTGCAATCGCATGGCGATCCATCCGAACTCGAGCAAAAATAGGTTTTCTGATTTGAAAATAAGCCCAGCCGACCGGCACTTCTCTGATTTTCAACAACGATATTGTCTCTGGCCTTATGCGCTTGGTTCATTGTCGTGAAAAGCTTTGGGAGAGTCAATCAATGGCTACCTACAATAAGGTTTTCATCCGCTTTAAAATAGAGTCTTTTTTCTGACGCTATTGTCTCTGGCCTTATGCACTTGGTTCATTGTCGTGAAAAGCTTTGGGAGAGTCAATCAATGGCTACAATAAGGTAGTCATCCGCTTTAAAATAGAGTCTTTTTTCTCGTACTCGTCGCAACAACCTTTTGCAAGGTCGTCCTGTAGAACTCTGTTGTGATGTGCGCGTACATCAAATTTATGTTGGCGAATTCAGCCTTCTGGCAGATTGTAATCAGGCGTTGTTCGTAATGGCTGAGTCTCAAGTCTTCCTCAAGTCTGTTCCTTTAGTTATCAGTTAACATCCAAAATTGCATAGTGGATGTCACAATTCTTCATTTTTGCCTTGTCTCTTTGTAAGGGTGTTCGCTTATTTTTCGGCTGCATGTGGACTGTTAAGAGTACGAACATTCCACACGCATAGCAGAAATCAATTCTACGTTTTCCATCGATGTAGATAACGATCAAAGATGTACGACCCATCTATGGCATATTCGAGGCAATTTGTGTTTCACTTGTTTGGCAATTGTCTCGACGACACATCCCCCAACTTGGAGGGCCAGATCTTCAGACCTGTGCTTGAAAAGTCTCTTCAGTAAGAAGTCGGCCTATGAAATCCGGAGTACCTGTTTCGGCTTTACCCAGCTAAATATACATATAATTGATAGCAGTTAATATTGTACAATATATTCTCTATAATGCTCACCAACCTCTCTCTTAGGGATCTGTTTAAATTTAATAAAAAAAAATGTATACGAAATAAATTGTTATTCCGATAAGGGGATACTATCAGCACGTACACGATAGATTGAACTGCAACCATCATTAATTATCAGAGCGTCCCCATCCACTTATAACACCTGACATCCTGTAACAAACTTTAAGAAAAGCATCATCCTCATCTCTTGCCCGATATAACCTGTTTCTAACACAGAAACATTGACAGCTTAAAGAAAATTATTTTCAATAAATCCTGGAAACGTGTTGCAGCACTGATGGCAACTAACGTTCTCTCACACCTTAGGACTTAAGTCAGCGATTACACCTAAGCTCTCACCAATAGATACGGACGATGTAATAAAAATTCAATCTTCATGTGATAAAATAAAACAATTGGAAAAAATAAAAAAAAACGGGAAAAAATAGAAACAAAACGAAAAGGAAAACACAATTGCTCTTGTGATGTCCTTCCAAGGGAGCACTTTTGTATCTCCACATACACAAGGACAATGGGGAAACAGATCCATGTGTATACAAGTACACACCTGTTGTTCTACTTGACACACTACACAACGTCAGTGATTGATCTGAGAGTCCTTGCTAACATTTGTCAAAGGGAGGACCTGCAAAGACGGGATGGATACAAAGGATATGAATGATAGGAAAATGACAAGGGTGATTTTATGCACGGGTAAGGAACATCATGTTGAAAGTCAGATTAGACTCTTTTCATTTCAATGGAAAATAGGGTATTGCTGATGTGTGATGGTGCAGTGATGCAAACTTGGAGCGAAAACAACAAAGTACAACTAGGCAATCAAAGGAATGGTTTGATTTATCTTTCTCATCGAGATTACCTTTCACTTTTATAGCTGCACGCAACAATTAGTATTGCCTTGAAATGTTTTAACAACAAATGACGTGTAGTACGTATGTGCCAATTAAAGTATGTATTTTGTTCCTCCTTAATCAGGTCAAAGTTAGGAGAAATAGATCATAGTACATACTCGTATCAGTGTATAATACATGGGCTAATACATGAGCGCAAGTCAATATCTTACGTCTCATTTGGTTCCATTTTTGGTTGGATTTCGGGATGCTTTTGTGTACCAACAAATCAGAGATCACATTGTTATGGGAGCAGAACGAATGAGCATCTGTCCCTTGGCTAAGACTAGATGGTGATCACAATCGATATTTGCAACCCGGAACGTTCAGACATTAAAGTGATGTGAGGCATACCTTTCATAGATGGCAACATGGTCTATCTACCTAACATATAATTGAGATTCAGGTGATCTCCAAGTCACCATGATCTTTTGTAAATTATGAGTTGCAGTTGATAATTTTAGGCACCACACCAAGGTAAACGTTTTTTTTTTTCATTTTCTGAAAGATGCATTTGTTAAGAATGCTCTAACTAAATTGAATAAAGAAATTCGTAAAAATGACGGAAATACACTATGTATTCCATGTGAAACCGCTCCAATGGCACGACCGCGCAGAGCGGCAGACGTTCGGCTGTTAGATGTTTTTGCTACCTGCCCATCCTTTGTTGGCCCCTATGAGCCCTTATCCTCCCTAATATTTTGCGGTTAATATTTTGCGGTTAATATTTTCCCTAGGAGGGAAGAGATGGGAAATTCCCGTTACTAAATTTAATAGAAACCCGCAAACCAAGTGTAGAAGAATCCGACAGAAAAGAGTTAGTTGTTTTTCGTCAGTTGTACGATTCGTATCTATCATTCGATTCGTATCGTGTATTGTGTGTATCGTGATTGATAAAAAAAAAGACATATCGGCTTATATACTTTATGGAGAACCGACAAGATGGAGTGATAGGAAATGGTCGAAATCGGGTCCATCTAATTGATATAAGTGCAGAAAGAAGAACCGAGAGCTAGCAGCAGCTCTGCGAAATAATTGAGCAGTTCCCGGATACAGACTGATAAATTTCATTGCTGTTTTTACGGCAATAGGTGCGCACGTGAAATGTAAAGTGTGCTTCATAGACTTTCATCGCCCTATTTTTAAATCTTTCTATGATACTATTGTGGAACAGATTCGTGATGCTACTGAATCTAAAAGACAATGTCATTCAAACTAATTGGTGAACAAGAAACAAAATTAACTGAAACGGATTGACAGTTTCTGGTGATCGAGCGTTTGCGTCAAACGCGAATGATGAGTTTCTGGATGCTGAGGAGCTGTTCTAATATGCAGGAATAGCTGACTAATGGTGAGAAACCCAACAAAACTACTGATATAAAATTTAGTTTGTATGTCGAATTATCCTTCAGCAAAACTTTGAACGCGTTTTTATCAAAACAACTTAAAAACGTTGTTTATTTATTATTATTTATTGACAACATATTTATTATTTATTAACAACATATTTAAAAAACTATTCATTCCATTTGCATGTACCAAGTCTTAAAATGTTCCAAATTACAGTCTCTATGGCACCACGTAAGAGTTTTTTTTTATAAACGGCCCCATTCGATTTTTTTTTTTCATAAACGATGAAAATTTGAAATAAAATTCGCTGGGGCGCCATTTTTTTTTTAGATATCGAAATTTTCCTACGTGATGCTATAAACCTATATGTTTAGTTTATAAACATATTTGTTTGTATTTTTCAGATGAACCGTGGCTTAATTGCTGTCAACCATCAAACAGCAACTTCATCGAAGTGTCGGAGTTGCGTACACCGCAAACTATTCTTAAGATTCGAATAAAAAAATTTGTCTAGTGTCTTCTATATGTATATATTGAATATTAGTATCAATAAAAAAAAAACTAGTTTGCTCGAAAAAAAATTATGGAAAATACACCCTAGTACCGAGCGCGCACCGTGGTCTGATGCCTTTATCAGAGAAATGAATGACCAGGAAAGCCTGTATGAAAGCTGTAAGGAGTCAGTTGGCCACGGAGGCATCCATGATGCAGGAGTAGCTGGCAGTGGCACGCTGACTCCTGCATCATGGATGTCTCCGTGGCCAACTGATTCCTTACAAGCCTTCAAAGGTGAAAGCTGACAACTCTTAGTAGAGTCGCTTTTTATTGCTGAAAATAAGGGCAGACTACTTCTCCAGACCATAACATATAACGGCGATTATGGTAAAATACTGTATTAAAGCAGAATGCACTACTCACCCTGGACGAAGACGGCAGAGAATTCTGGTAGAGTATTAATGTAGCAAATTTGAAGCGAAAGCCTAATTAGACTAGCGCAGGCGGACTAACTGGTATACTGTTAAAAGCAGCTCAAGATGATCTGGTTGGGAACACGCACCAGCTCATCTGTAAGATCAACCAGAAGGGTGGAATGGAGCTAAGTCGAACCAAAATTCCAGCCCCAATGTTTGCAGATGGTATTGTCTTCCTCGCAAATTTAGTAGATACTATGCAGCTCATGGTCAACAGACTGGATAGTTACAGCGAAACTCGGAACCTGACTGTAAACCTATCGAAGTCTTAGATGATTATATTCATAAACAGAGGTGTCATCTAATGGAAACTTTTAGGAGAAAAGTTATATCATAAGAACAGCACACTTCCCTAAAATAAAACTTCAATACCTTGTTAGTTGAAACTGGTCAAAATATCTACAAAAAGTGTGCAAATGTAGTCAAGTTATCAGAATAATGTCAATATTACAGCAAAATGAACCATTATTTGGATGGCATAACGTATTTTCTGGCTAGGAATCCAACGGATATACGAGGGCGGGTCAATAAGTCCGTGACTTTTGGAATAAAACACAGATTTTTTGATAAAAAAATAATTTTATTTTTCAACGTAGTCTCCCTTGAGCTCTATACACTTTGTCCAACGCTTCTCCAATTTTTTTATCCCTTCCAAAAAAAATGATTTGTCGAGGTCCTCAAAATAGGCCTTGTTTGCGAGATGACTTCATCATTGGAGTCAAATCTTTTTCCACCAAGCCATTTCTTCAGGTTTGGGAACAAGAAGTAGTCGCTCGGAACCAAATCTGGAGAATAGGGTGGATGAGGGAGCAATTCATAGCCCAATTCATGGATTTTTGCCATGGCAACTGCACATGTGTGCACCCTTGCATTGTCTTGGTGGAAAAGAACTTTTTTCTTGGCCAAATGAGGTCGGTTTTTTTTTCAAATCGTCATTGAATCGATCCAATAAGTTGGCATAATATTCCCCATTGATTGTTCTTCCCTTTTGAAGGTAGTCAATGTGGATTATCCCGCGTGCATCCCAAAAAACAGTCGCCATAACTTTATTGGCTGACAAACCCACCTTTGCCTTCTTTGGCGCCGATTCACCCTTAGAAACCCACTGTTTTGACTGTTGTTTGTTCTCTGGTGTGTTGTGATGGATCCATGTTTCGTCCACGGTTACAAAAACGGCGCAAAAACTCCTCCATATTGCGATTAAACAACGCCAAACCTTCCTGTGAAGTGAAGCACACGAAATTCACTTTTTTCCATTTTCTCCTCAAATTAGTGAGTAGTCTGATAAAAATAGCTGTCAAACACAAACTAACTGACGCAGCAAGTTTAAATTTTGACAGGAGTCAACTGACAGATGCCTGTTGACAGGAGCAGTGTTGCTGTTTCAGTAAAGAGGTCAGAAATTCTAAAAGTCACGGACTTATTGACCCGCCCTCGTATTAAGCGCTAAGTTTGAAAGAAGAGGAGAACTAACGAATTTGAATTAGATATGTTAGTACACTTCTAGTGGCCGCCAATTTTGTGTAGGCTTTGTTACCTTAAGGAGTTAGAGGGGTTCCGCTTTAATTTATTTGAATCGCAGGTACGAGTACTTGAGCTAGAGGAGGCGAAAAATATACGTTTTTGTATCAACTTGTTTATTTCATCATTTACAATAGCAAAAACAAGGGAAATACTTATGAACTATCTTAATAACGAAGCACAAAACCACATCAGAAGTGGTACGCAGTACATTAAATCTTTACGTGTTACGCTAGCTACAGCTCTTGAAGAACAATTTCTTCAAATATGTCTCTTGTTATTTTAAGAAACAAAAAATGCAGGAAAAAAAATTCTTTTGCGTATTTTATTTTTTTACTTAAAATTTACTAAAAAAAAAAACGACTAATACCACACTGACCTAAGGGACAGCTTTAACCCAATCAAGCCACCAGTATTTATCCCGATTTGATCTACATGTATCGAGAGTATCCCTTTCAGGTACGTTCATGCAGTATATCCAAACATTAGCCCCATCACCCGAGTGTACCGGCACATGTAGGATTCTTTTGTCTGTGGGCCTTCTAGCAGGATGTTATATAATCGGAACATTACTATCTACAAGAACTAGATACAAGAACGCCTCAGGTGGTATATATCCAATGATACATACGTATGAAGTAACCAGGGTTAGGATAAAAGAAGCCCTATGTGAACTCGTTCTCAACAACCTTCACTGAGCGTGCGAAATGATTTTTGACACACCGGAAGCATCTAATATTGTCTTGTTGCTGACATAATGCCGAAATTCGGAATGAACGCTTCTGTACATTCGTAAATAGGCTCGAAGACATTTTCTTTCGAAAGCTCGATATTTCTCCATGTTAGAAGGGTTTATGTTCCACCATACAGGACTCACGTAAGTCAATATTGGACGCACAAAGGCTTAATAACAAATGATTCGAGTAAAAGAGGCTTTTGAGCGACATAAAAGCCGTTCTCGCTTTTTGAGCTGTTAGTTTATGTGTTCATTGTAATAAAAAAAATTATCCAGATGGACACCTGGATACTTTACAACAGCCTTTGACTCGATACAAAGTCCATCAGAGGATTTTATT
Source organism: Volucella bombylans (assembly GCA_949129095.1). Classification (NCBI taxonomy): domain Eukaryota; kingdom Metazoa; phylum Arthropoda; class Insecta; order Diptera; family Syrphidae; genus Volucella; species Volucella bombylans. The sequence continues at coordinate 83,007,470 of OX422140.1, forward strand.
ACCAGGTTTCTCCAATTGCGTCTCAAGTCTGTATTATCCTGACCTACTGGGGTGCGGAACAGTATGGTTTCACATTTGGAGCAATTTATCTTGAGCTTCCAATCTTGAAAGTAAACCTGAAGATTTTGCTATTGGAAATACCTTCGATGTTTTCCAACAATTTAGGAAGTAGCAATTGTTAAAGAAGTTGCTAAAAATTACGTAGTATTGCCTTATGATTTCGATCGGTATATGCTTAAGTGCAACATTTGGGATAGCATCCAAGCCAGATGACTTTTTGTTGTTCAGTTTTTTGAATATGTCTGTTAGCTCGTCCAGTGTTGTGTAGTAGCTTCTTGTCTGTTCTGTTGTCAGTTCGTGTGCTTTTAGATCCTCAGAAAACCTGAGTGGAATGAATGTTTCACTGCTTTGGTTATTAATAAGCAGTAGCTCTTCAGCCACCTCAACAGATTTCCGACTTGGGAGGTCGATTTTGATGACTGACTCAAAATGGGAACCAATAAGTTTGAGTTTTTTTATTTCACTATCAATCATTAATGGTTGTCGATTGTGGGACCGTGTTGGGGATTAATCCCTGTCTGAGAAAGGAACCGCTCAGGCAGGAACGCTACGAGGCTTGAAGATCTGCTTGATTTGAGGAAACATGTTTCTTAGGTCAGACTTCATTACTTTTTCTGCTCATTGCCTCCAGTGGGTATTGGTCGCATTTCGATATTGTTGCTCTACTTTAGCGACTTTATATTTCTCAGGAGAGACTTCAATCTTATCAGTTCCCCATTGTTCGGAACATCCTGAAATTGTCGGCGTATCCCATTTATCTGAGTTATCAGAAAGCTTTTATGAGTTTTTAGTCTCTGTATGTCACGGTTTAGTTAGCATTCCATGCTGTTCCTACTTTTCATCGTCAATACTGACGACTCCATCGCCTCTCGTACTGCGAAATTGAGATTCCTGATGTAGAAGTTACAATCCTCGTTCGTCAGGTTCCTATTGTTAGGAACCTCAGAAGAAGACTGCTATCTATTATATGTCCTCGCAGCACAACGAGCAAATTGGTGTGCCTAAAATTATATTATAAACCTCGTGCTGGAACATGGGGTCGCCAGCCAAAGATGTTTCCAGGACGATAGCTTTGTGATCGCTATCATATGGCAATAGCGGTATTTTATTATTCTGCATAGTTTTAATGTGTAATCACGCGTCCGCAATGCAAAGGTCTATGTATGAATTACCCGAAGGATGACTTGGTGTAATTGGGCTGTAGAATTTAAATTTATACTCAACTTGGTTGTCATCAATAAAGCAACTTTAGCAGTTAACTTTTGTGTTGGCACGGGAATCCAACCTCGGGTGCCTCGCGTTCAAATCTCCCGCTAAGCCTAAATAGTTGTTCAAATTATTTAGCCTTAGAATTTCAAACAGTTTTTCAATTTCATATATAAACTCATTAGCGGATGCACGTGGTATAGATGCCGCTATTAGATAGAGACGTCTATTATTTCTCAAATCTAGAGAGGCTATAATCGTCTCAAGACGACTAAAGCCTCTAATTTCTTCAATTTCAACTGGAGAGAATTTTAGCGGTTTAAGAATGCGGATTGCCGTACCTCCGCCACTCATCGAATTTTTCCTGTTAGTTCGTATGGGATTTTAATCTTCGAATTCCGGGCAATGTCTGCCATTAAGATTGGTTTTGCTTAAAAAAAGCACGTCATGTCGGGGATCTGTCACAAAACGCAGCAATTCTCCTTGTCTGGCCATTGTTCTTATGGAATTGAATTGAATTGCTGCTATTAATAGCAGCTATCTTAAGCTCCCTGACATTAAACCTAAGCATTAAACACGTTTCTGGGAAGATTGTTTAATTGACTCTTCAAACTTTTTATTGCAGGACGCGAAACTGTATGTGAGCCAGTAGTGTTTTCGGCAACGCTAGCATACGAGACACCCTCCTCAACAGTGCTTTCAATCATGGCAATCTTTTGGGTTGATCGTTCTTTTGCCATTTTTTTTTCTTGCTTGCATTTCGTCAGCAAGCCGCTAATAAACGCGGCATCCTCTAAATGAGCCAGGATGACCAGCCTTCCTGCAAAGAATGCAAGACAACAGCTCTTTTATTGTTTCTTTTTGCACACGACATCTACCCGGCTCATGCTGTTCTTGACGCTTTACGCACCTATACATCATGCTGCAATTCGAAGCAGTATGGCCAAATCTTTGGCACCTATGACATTGAAGGACTTCGCTTCTTCTGTATACCCGATCCAATCAGTCTTCTTAGGATTTCTTTGAAAACTACATACCCTGTTCTGAAAGTTCACCTTGAAGCGTATCCATCTGTGATCCGACATTCACGCTTAGTCGACTACTCTCCATTCCCTTATTTTTAACCCTTCTGTATTTGTAGGAAGGGCGATATCTAGCACCTCCTGCTTATTTTCCACCACAAAAGTGGTGCAACACTGAGGTTGGAAGATAAAATAAAATCATACAAACACTCACCTCTTGGGATGATATCACCGCTTCCCCATTGTGTATGATAGGCGATTGCGTCACAGCCCAGTACCCGCATACAATTTTATGCCCTGCCTAGGGCAGCCTAGAATCTTGTTGTCCTTATTATTCCAGGACTCTTGCATGATGATGTACTCCACCAGACTGGCCATTTCTGACTTACTGCGATACAAGTTTATCTGCAGCACTTCCATTATCTTGGGGAGGTTCCTCCTCGTCCTTTCCCTTGGTCGATGGTTTAACCATCAACCTACCCGTACTATGCCTTACCATACCTTTCGATTTTTCGAGGTATGTATTGTAAGCAGTCCCTATTAAAGGACAGCAGAAAATGTGCCCACACTGCCTTCCAGGCCCCGTCTTAAAGTCTCTCCATGTATCGGCTTTTAGTTCGCGATTCTACACATGGAGTAGGCCATGTAGTCGACATTCCGTCTTCACTCACCTCTAACTCTTCCTGGACCGGGATGGTGTGCCTTGTGTTTTGTATTTTCTTTGTTTTTCCGTTTTAAAAATTTAATCTGGTTCCGACGAGTAGTGCCGGAAATAAAAGATCAGCCCAAGCAGCGCCGCGATACCTCCTCGCACCACCACTGGAATCAGGTCCTTAGTTCATCACTCCTCAGCCGACCGTAGTCAGTTGAGTGTTTGCGACTTAAGTCTCCGCATTAAACCTGTAGGAAACGATCAATTAATTAGTATGCATGTCCATAATTTTTCTACATCCATACGAAAACCAGCTATAATCCGAATACCTGATATTCAACTCATGGTAAAACTATCCGCGCCAAGATCCACGAACCAGCTATAACAAAGACCATAAAAATTCCCGCAAGAGGGTTGGCCTTATTGTAGTGGTACTAGCAATCGTTTCTCACTCGTAGGGTTAAAGTTCGAATCCTACCCATGACAAGTTTTTCATTTTGTGTAATTGGAACTCAGACAGAAAAATTCTGGTGTGAAGGCATAACACTGATTCGTAGATTTGGCTGTTGTAGAATTTCAAGCACAAAAAACAAGTCTGAATTATAACCTTCGAATCACTCTGAGCGAAGAAAAAACTCTCCGTCCTATTCGGACTCCCACCCCTGAAGAGTTAATATCGAAACCAAATACACCTGAGTTTCAAATCACTACAGAACAATTTTCCTTTCTCCTCCTTCTACCTTTCCGCCCGCGCCCTGGCAATAGTAAAGGGGTATCTAACCCCTTAGGTACAAGACTCCTCAGGTGCACAAGAGCTAGCAAGTGCACAGAAGCGAGCAACTCGAAGGTGTACATACTCGTATCTATGAAGAAGTCGCAAAGAGACAAGTAATTCAGAGTGCCAACGAGCGACCGCCCAGACTAGAAAAAAGATGAAGTTATACCCCTCTCCACAATCTCATCCGAGGACTTAAGCAGGTTGTAGAGTGCATTATTGATTATTATTTAACAGAGTCAGCTTCTCTTTCATTTAATTTTATTTTTGATAGCCATTATTGGCCATCGACCAACAAGAAAAGAAAATGAAAAAAACATACATTGTTTTGACATTGACAACTAATGCATACGTAACATCTATATGGCGAAGGAGTGCACTTCATCCCTAAACACGTTTTATCCTTGGTGAGTGATTAGATATTTCTTAACAATAAAATAAATGAAATGTTTGAAGAAGCTACGGCTATACAGATACCGTCTGCATATATATGATCTTTAACTTACGAGTATATATTGTAATAACCATAAATTTACACATGCATATATGGTACTCGTATATAGTGATAAACACTCAATTTAAGTAGTATATTTAGACCTGTTCATAGATATGTATATCCAATTTTGGAGTCATTTCATTTTTTTTGGGTTCGCATTTTTTAATTTTTTTTTCTTCGATAATTCTTTTATCTATTTTTGTTGTTGTTGGCTTAAGTTAAATTTCAACTCAACTACCATTTAGCATAAGGCATGTAAAAATTGTAACTGCGGTTGGCCAAATTTATCATCCACCCCTCCCCACCATTCCGAAGAGCATAGAACGGAGCTCTAGATAGCATGCCTGCCGCTGTTGAATGGCTAAACCCCGTTCTACTCTATGCCCACACCGTCCTTTAGACTTGCCTGTGTTCGAAGGTCATAAGGGTAAAGAGAAAGTAGTAGGGAGGGTTCCTTTTTGGCTTTCTAAATGATGAGGTTCATTAACATTTTTTTTTGTTATCAAGCCACTTGTTATCAAGGGTCTTTCGCCCTAAGTTGAGTGTAGAACAACTAAACACTACCCTATTTAGCTATTTCTCGGATCTGACGACGACGGGATAATAATTGAATATAAATTAAATATCGTTACAAACTTCATAATAAAAGATACACTGGAATTTTAATATGTCAATTTGTTAGACGGCCTTCAGCCAAACCATAAAGACTAAGCATCTAACTAATAAAATTTTAAACAATATATATTTTTCATGAAAGTAAGAAGACCTTTTGACTGCGCCAATTGTTGAGAAATGAGACTCCTAAACGTCGCCTGTAAGATTTTTCCTTCTATACGTGTAGTATGTGGGAAGTTTTATTGTTTTTTGCTAGTGGAAAATTTGGTAAAAATATTTCAGTGATCATTGATCAACTAAATTAAGATAATGTTTTTTTATTACTTTACGCATGAAATTAATTTGCTTAATTATTAATATAAAGTTTTTCCTATTTTTAGGATAACTTTGCCCTGGAGCAAAGTAACCCCAAACAATAATGAAATGTATGGTTTTGTATTGTTATAGTTATTGTATTATAATTGAAACTTTCTGCTTATGAGAAAAACTAGCTATTATTTGTTTTATGTAGAAATGCCAAGAAACTATAAAAGGAATTGTATAGAAGAAGATACGCCGATTACACGGACGAGGCTCTAAAAAATTGCTTAGAAGAAATTAGACGAGGCGAAGAAAAGCCGAAGAAAAATACAAAATTCCAAGGAGAACCATTTTAAATAAACTCAATGAAAGCATTTACGAAAGCCTGGAAAACAAAATTGCTTGGTTTCTTTGGGATAGTACAAATATCTGGACGAAACTAATCTTTCGGATGACCCTGGAAAGAAGAAGGTGTTAATAATCAAAGGATACAAATATCCAGAGATAATAAAAAATGCTTCAAAAACGTCCCTGTCCGTTTTGTTTGTGGGAATGCTGCTGGAGAACTACTGCCACCATACGTACATACGTAGTTTGTAGAGCTAGTAAAATGTGCATAAAAACATGAAGGAAAAATTTTGCTTTTTTGCAATGATCTGTCATCACATCACATAATACAACAGTGGATGCCCTTCCCTATCGAGAAAACCGGGTGCACTTACTTTGTCTTCCACCTAACAGTACCCATTTGAGCTTTAGTTTTATATGCATTTTATTTTCTTAATCACTAACTCTTACTTACTAACAAAAAATGCTTAAATGCTAGCTTACAATTACTTAATAATCTTATACTAACTTACTGGCCCCACACAGGCACTCTAAGCTAATCTGAATTCTTATAACTCTGTTTTCGACTTCATTTACATTTTCTTAGAACTATTTATTTTGTATACTTAAAGCTAAAGTACCCATTTGACACAGCCGTTCGATGTTGTTTTTTGGCCATTAAAAATAGCCTAGCGGAAAGAGTTGTCAGACTGGAACGACATTCCCGACGGTATTGGGAACACAAATATTCAAAGAGAAAACTTTCCATGATGAAGTTGATTGAAGAAAACGCTGAAACTAATTTGGAATTTAGTTTTAAAAAACGCAGTATATTTTCTCTGAATTTTGAAGAAGTTCTAAACAGCATGTAGATTCAGTTCACACAGCGCTTCTTGAGTCTGTTGAGTCTAGGAAGGTAGAGGTTACTGCAACTGTCAAAAACCTAAGGAAAAAAATTAATATTACAGCTGCGAAAAGAGTCTCTAAAAGGATGAAAATGATCCCAGTACTTCTCAGCTATCTATCAACTATCTCACTTCATCTCGTTATAGGATAGAAGAAACCATGATTTTCGATGTTGATTCTTCCGTTGATACATTTCGAAGATGTTGCTAATGAGGAGGAAGATGAAAACCGATTTGTTGATTTTTTAGAAGGCAAATGCTCAGACACTCGAAATGAAGTCGTACAGGAGAAAGTTGTCCGAGAAGTAGGCAAGTTCGTTTCACTCATATATGATGGATAAATACGTGTATACCCCGGGGAAATTGTCGCAATATGAATAGTGTTCTATAGATCTCTTGTAGATTCTGGTTTTAACGCCATTACACGTTTTTTGATGATGGTCCACAAATTTTCTATTGGATTTATGTATGCGTATTGTGGAGGCCATTCCATCCCGGTAATGTTGTTCTCCTTCGTCGGTATTCCTTCATAATGTGAGTAGTGTGACAAGGGGCATTGTCTTGCTGGAAAACGATTTCTCGATCTGTTGCAAGTGGAAAAACTTCGCAAAATAGCACCACAATATGTTTTGGTAAGCTTACCCATTAATTTTCTCTTTAATTTGGACTATTGGTTCAAAACCATTTGCAGTAAAATATCCGCAAAATATTACTCTGCCACCTCGGGTAGTAGGTTCTTCCTTCGAGGCTTGCCATATTAAATTTGGACCCGTCGCTTCAGATGACAGAATTCCAAAATGGCTGACTTTCGCATATGGTATATGGCCTTTGACGAAATTTATGCGTTTTCTCTGATTAACATCTGACACCATTGTAATCGAGCTCTTATTGTCCTAGGTGATATCGTTACACCATAATTTGCTTCCATTCGAGCTCTTATTCCCACTGAAGTAGCAAAAGGGCCCCTTAGAGAATGTCCTCTCTTTTTGATGTTTTTCTTCGCCTGGATCGTTCCCGATTCTCCAATGTGCCAAGCTCCTGAAAACGTTTTATGGGATTGTGAACTGCTAATGTTTTTGGTATAAATTTCAAATAAGGGTCCTTTCTTCCCTCGTGGAACTTCGCAAATCTTAAACGAATATGTTTTTACAATGGAGCAGTGAGTCATTGCCAAATCTTGTAAAACTTGTGAAACTTTAACCTTAATAGTACGCGGTATTGTAGAAAAATAAACTTGTATGAGTTTCCCTAGGGTTGTGCTAATTAGGCTGCCAGCGGTGTATTTTGCTTACTTCAAAGCCGACTGACAGCATGAATATGGACAAGCTATGCAGCGTCATGTTTTGTTATGACATCCCTGCCAAATTCATTCGGTTGTGCAGGATGACTATGGAGAATTCTCTGTGCTGCATTAGGTCGGTAATAGATTGGCCGATACCTTTAACATCAAGAACGGTTTAAACATTTTGACGGGCTGTCGCGTAAGGAAAGATTTCTGTGTCCGCATAATTACTTGCATACGCAGGTGACATTGATGTGATTTGACGAACACAGCGTCAATGAAGCTTCATGTGAATTAAATCATAAGCGTCCAAAATGTGTCTGAGTGTCAAAGTTTATGCAGTCTTCAGAAAAGCACAAACACCACTGACAAATCGACCAGGACGTCACCATTTGCAGTTATACTCGTAAGAACAAACTTTTGTCAATCGATCTTTCTTTGCGCTCAGAAGGAAACGTACGAGGGACAAGGGGCTACGGTGGCTATATTGCCAATAATCAGGAACTCTCCGTTTTAGTCCGAGAAAAAGTACACCGCATTCTGGTGGTTTCAAGAAGGGGAGAAAGTTGGTTCGCTCTCCTAGGTCGGTACGTAAAATACTTTTCCTAGTTGTAAGTTAGATTAAGGATAATTAGGGGACCCACGTGGAAAGGCCGCGTTCGTTAACATGAGGCGGCGCCTATGAAAAGTGACTAATGCTTTATGACATTGGTTAAATCTCCATGGTGCATGTGCACTATGTTGACGAATGCAAGGCGCACGAAATCTCATTGGTACGAGAGGCTACGAGTGCTCACCACCCCGATTATAAAGGGTTTTCCAATAAGGACTTGACAAATTTGAATTTAATTTGTGAATGCACTCTTCCACTAATCATCAAACTGTCACTGTCAATTTATTCAGTAAACTCAACATTTTCATCATGGTAAAGTACACGAACAAGCAACGTCTGCAAATTATAAAACTTTTCTACCGAAATTCGGAGTCGGTGACTTCAACTTTAAGAGAAGTAACTCCAATTTTCGGTCGTAATTTTCCCCCTAGTAGACAGGCAATAACAAATTTAGTGCAAAAATTTGTGTGATGTTGCCGTGTCAGTGAGACAACGAGTTGGTCGAAGTGTCGAAAATATCGCTGCCGCTTATTGGTATTTTGCATAAGGATCTTGGTTTACACCCATACAAGATCAAGCTGACTCAAGAATTGAAGCCGATGGACCATTCGAAGCGACGTACGTTCTCCAATTGGGTTCTGGAGAAGATGCGCCAAGATGATGAATTTCATCGCAAAATCATCTTCAGGGACGTAGCTCATTTTTGGCTCAATGGGTTCGTCAATAAGCAAAATATGCGTTATTGGTCGGGTGAAAATCCACATGTGCTTCATGAATCACCACTTCATCCACAAAACATAACTGTTTGGTGCGGTTTGCATGCCGGCGGCGTTATTGGGCCATATTTTTTCGTCGACGATAACGATCGTCACGTTACTGTGAATGGTCAGCGTTATCGCGCCATGATCACCGATTATTTTTGGCCCGAATTGGAAGATATGGACTTGGACGACATGTGGTTTCAACAAGATGGCGCCACAAGCCACACAGCACACTCTACAATCGATTTATTGAAGAGTAAGTATGGTGAGCGTGTTATCTCAAGACATAGGCCGGTTGATTGGCCGTCTCGTTCGTGCGATTTAACGCCGCTTGACTATTTTCTGTGGGGCTATGTTAAGTCATTGATTTATGCCAACACGCCGACGACGTTGGAAGAGCTCAGAGCCAACATTGAACGCGAAATAGCGGCCGCTTCGGTCGAAATGTGTGGCCGAGTCGTTTAAAATTGGGTCCAATGAATCGACCGCTGCAAACGTGCCCGCGGTGGCCATATGAGCGAAGTTGAATTCCATTCATAAATGTTTTGATTGTACTTCAAGCCGATAATAAAGGTTTTGAAATATCTCAAATGGTTTGCGTTTTATTTAAAAAACAACTTGTCAAGTCCTTATTGGAAAACCCGATAGTTAAGTTAGATTAAGTAGCCTAGGTAAGTTAAGTAGAATAAGACCATAGTTTTTCTATTTTTCTTAGAAATTTCGCATATTGTTTAATTGGTAGATATTGTAAGATTAATCATGAGATAGTTTGTATGGCCGTAAAGCAAACGCTGAATGAAATTGTTAAGTTTAGAGCGCTCGGTAAGAACCAGTAAGCTAGAATATTTAACTATCACTTTCAAAATAAATTTAAACATCTTTGTCTCGAATTTAAGGTAATGATGAAAGAAACAATAAAAATGAATTTAAGAGTACAAAAAAAGGAACTATTGTAGCTTGTGCGCCCACCTGCCTTTTGTGGAGTTGTACCGCTTTGGTTGCCATATTGGAAGCACAACTTGAACAATGTAAACGTGTTTGATGGTGTTTCCAAAGTTCTTGAAATACTAGTAATGTGTGTTTTGTTTACATAGTCATCGATATATGTTTCATGTTATTCGAATACGTTCCAGAATCATTCATGTATTGGTTACTCGCAAAAAGAACACATTTTCATTGAGATACTTCACTATTTGCATTTTGAATATAAGGAACTTTAATTTCTAATTCAAAATAAGATGCAATCGCTGCTAATTATTTTTTTAACTTCAGTAGAGGCCGCAATGTTTCTTATGTATCGATTTCCGCGGATTCGGCATGATTTTGCAGTCACTCCTGACGCTGCTAATCCCGGATTTGTTGCCCAACGTCCGTTCCTGACGCCTGAATCTTCTTCACAGTATGTATGGGTCGAAAGCGAATGCAGGGTGCGCTTGCATGCATGAACTTTTAAATGCACATAAATGCGTATCTAATCTTGCTTCCTCTGCTAGTCTCATTCCGCTGGGTATTGAGCAGATACAGTGAGAATTTAAAAATTTTCCAACGGATATCCTTCACTAGGTTTGACTTTCCCATTTATGTACTCGTTTTACCTGCTGAAAGAACCTTGCTTTGAAATAATATGACTTATCGGCCTCCAGGTCATATATATTCTCTCACTTAAACAGTTAAACTTTTAAATAAAGCAGCTTGAATACCAATTCCAGAGTTTGTCTATGATTGGATACTTGTATATCCTGTAGGCCGAACCCAAATTCCCCACTTAATAGTATTTTTTGTCAGACAAAAATCAGGGATAAATCCAATATCCGTACGTTGGTGATCTGAATTGTAAGTAAATCTGTACCTCAAGTATTTGTGTTATTATTTTTCAAACCAAAAGATTTTGTCGATTTTTTCTAGTTGTTTATTCTAATCGCTGAAAAGCCGTTTGAAATAGTTGAAGTATATTATTTTTTTTATTATTGAGATTACGGTTTTGTCCTATAAAAAGCTCTATTAAAGCTTTTCAAAAATCTGGATATGGGGTCAACATTTTGTTCTTTGGATATCTCCTCAACTTGATAGAATAAGTATAGTTAGTATGTTTAAATTAACCTTCAGGAATATGTTTGGCAAATTTCTCATTCGGGTTGTCGTCGAGCTTACACGCAAGGCCACCATAACCACTAGAAAAATAGTGGCAACAGTAAACACTTTCGTAAGATACAGTTTTTAACTTCAAATTCATCAGACAACCTACATCTATGTGTGTAACATATGACATTTAACACCTTCGTAGCAATTAGCAATTTCAACACGGGCAACCTTCAGTTCAGCTTAGTTTCCCTTCTCAGAACTCAGGGATTTTTTTTTTTTTTTTTATAATGAGCGCGCGCTCAAGGGGATGGGTACTATTAAGGTGACTGTTCACAGCGCGGGCAAAGGAAATTTCGGGAGGAAGAAAAGAGAAGTACCGATGTACATTGCTTTTAAATGTTTGCAAGTTACAACGACCAGGAAATACAGAGACCGGCAGGGCATTCCATAAGCGAGTTGTACGGCTTAGGAACGAATCACGATATTTTAGAGTACGTCAAATGGGCTTGAGGGTATACTGATGAGCATTCATAGCGAGACGGGAGTTACGGTTGAAAGTTTGAATGGTCAGAATGCTACTGGCGATTTCAGTAGAGCACTGGTGGTGGAAATAGCGATAAAGCAAAGTGAGACAGGAGACATTACGTCGGTGTTCGAGCGTGTCAATTGATTGACTGGTATTAGTATCATCAATTTTTTTTTTTTTTTGTTTTTTTTTTTTTTTTTTTTGAAACTACATATGTAACCCAGATACCTTAATGTTAATTTTATATGAATAAGTACAAATAATGAGAATGTAATTCTTAATGTACAGTCCAGAAATAAATGAAATAAATTAAATTAAAATTAAATCAATAAGTTTTATCGCACGGTTTTGAATCCTATCTAGCAGGTGCAGAGATGTTTTAGGAGCATCTGACCAGATGTGGGCATTGTACTCCAATTTCGGGCGGATGAATGCCTTATATATTGTGGCCAGATCAGAGGGGGTAAAATATTTCTTACATCGCTTGAGGAAACCTAGACATTTCGCAGCATTTTTGGCGATATCAAATATGTGGTCATTCCAACGTAAGTTGTCATTGACACACATACCGAGAATGGAAAGTTTTACGGTTTCGACGATGCAAGTGCCATTCATGGATAATGGCTGGGTGTTTAAATTTCGCTTTAAAGACAGCAGACAGCATTGTATTTTGGAAGCATTAAATTCCACTCTGTTGATAGTTCCCCAATTGGTTATGCTATTGATATCGGAATTTAATGAGCTTAGCATACGCTGCCGTTCCCGTTCTACAGCCGAAGAGCAGGGCCGTGAGTCCGGAAACGAATATGAAAAGCAGAGAGTACTGTCATCAGCAAAGGAATATATTGGATTAGAAGTAGCAGACAAGATATCATTAATGAAAATTAAAAAGAGTGTCGGAGACAGAACAGAGCCCTGGGGTACACCAGCATTTATTTTGTGAATATCAGACTTATAACCGTCCAAGACAACTTAAATTGAACGTTCCGAAAGGTAATTTCTAATCCATTGAAGAAGAGATTCGTCGATCCCAAATGCACGCATTTTCGACAAAAGAGCTTGATGCCAAACTCTGTCTAATGCCTTAGAAATATCAAGTGCAACTATCTTGCTTTCGCCAGATTGATGTACGCTTTGGTTCCACTTTTCGGTAAGACATGCCATCAAATCACCAGTGGACCTGTTGCTACGAAAACCATATTGCCGGTCATTGAGAAGTTTTCGTGTTTCGAGATATTTCATGAGCTGACGATTTATCAGCGTTTCAATGACCTTGGAAACAAGGGACGTAAGTGCAATGGGTCTGTAGGAGGAGAGAGAAGATGATTCGCCTCTTTTAGGGACGGGCTGGACAAATGCTGTTTTCCATCTGCTCGGGAAGAGTCCTAAAGAGTAGGATTGGTGAAAAAGCTTACGCAATAGTTTTGCCAGCGTGTAAGAACACCTCTTCAGAAGAAGGGGAGATATACCATCTGGGCCAGCGGAGACAAAGCACAATCTGGGAGTGTTGAGCAGGCCGCAAAGTGTGCAGCAAGCAGATTGGCCTTATCCAAAGAGCTGACAGGTGGAATGTCATTGTAAATGAGCGTTGGGATGGAGGATGAGGCGGAATTTGTAATGTTTTTGACGAACGACCAAAAATTGTTACTGCCTTTGGGACATTGCGGTATTTTGTGCCTCAGTTTGTGGTCGTATAGGAATTTCACACGCTTAAGAAAGGCGTTGCAGTCATTTCTGGCTCGTTTGAACTTTTTTCGGTTTTCCTCTGTCGGGTTGGTCTTGTAGGACCGAAAAACATTTCTCTAACCCTGACGGCTTCTTTACAGCACGAGTCGTACCATGCCTTTTCTTTTGGTTTGATACTCTTCATCCGATGAGGAATAAAGGATCTCATTCCAAAAAGAATGGTGTCTGTAAATTCCAGTTAAAATTCCTAAAGAAGCTGTTAAGACCGCTCCAGTAGGCTTTCTCGTATTGCCAAACGGTTCTTTTAAGAATTTTTTCTCTAACTGTGTGGTCGGTGTACGAGAAATTAGCTGATATGACAATGACACAATGGTCCGACGAGCCTAGAGGGGAGAGCACATCAATGATGTAATTATCAGGGTGAGAAGTTAAAAACAAGTCCAGGGTGTTGGCGGTATGACTATCAACGTCTGGTATTCGCGTGGGCTCATTCACAAGCTGCGTTAAGTTGTTTTCCGCCGCGAAGATCTCAACACACCGTCCTTCGGGTGTTGTTTGTCCAGAATGTCGAAGCCACCCAGAATTGTGTATATTGAAATCGCCCGTAATAACGATTTCAGTATGAGGATACAGGGATACAATTCTTTGAATGGAGTCAGACAGCGCATCAAACTCGTTAAAAGTTGAATCGCTGTCCAGTTTGGAGCTTCTGTAAATAAAGCTGTAGTGGATAATTTGCTTACGTATATGGAATTTTAACCACATGAAGTTGAATTATGTATACGCATCATGAAATTTCCTTTAAAGTGGCATTTAACCGTTAGTGCATATTTTTGCATATTTTCCTATAAATGCATATTTTGCATATTTTGTGCATATTTTACTATAAATGCATATTTTGCATATTTTTGTGAATATTTTTTATAATAAATTCATATTTTTAGAGCATATTGTTCAAAAAGTTAACTAGACAGTAAAAATATATCATATTTATGTCAGTGCAAACGGAGCTTAAAACCATTATCTTTTTCTTTTATTCATTTCATAATCTTGAACGATATTCCAACCCCACATTATAATGCACTATATAAACAAAGCTGCATGTATGAACTTGACTAGATTGTGCCGGCAAAACATTGAAATGAAAAAAAAAAAAAAAGACTGTTTGCCTGAGACTGTACGAATGAGATCGAAATTTGAACGATACCATTTCATTGTTACTGAGAAGCGCCACAATGGCTACAAAAAGCTTGCGACGATACAAAGCTAAGCAAAATGAAAGTGTGTAAGTACAATGTGGTAAAGAGCTAAATTGGAGATTCATAAGAATGTCATATAAATATATCATATATCATTTTTTTTTTCTCTCTCCGTTGTAAACCAATTCACCTCAAAGTAATTCCTAGAACCGCAAAGAAACAATTCCAAGAAGTGCATTTCAATATTCCCATACACAAGAGACAACTGACGTTGCAATAGTCAAAAGTCATTGCATTATTCCAGGAACGTGTAGCAAACACAGACAATATGTCAGCAATTTAATAAAGCATAAATACAGGTGAATTGGATCACAACGGTAGGTTCATATTTTGGTTTTTATTGAGTTCGGTCAACTAGTTCGGTCGTTAGTCTAAAGTTCCGCGAATAAAAATAAATTCTTACAACAAAGTTTTTGAAAATAAAAATTGTTTTTTTTTTATTCCAACAAATCTCCATTCCATTTCTGTAAAGCTCAAAGCTTAACTGCCTGCGCACAAGTGTACCACGTCTGTAGTGGTATCGATGTCGATGAATGTAAAAGTGGCATAAGCTGTTAGTTGTCCACTAAAATGTTCCCACTTTAATAGATGCCACTTGCCACTACATACATACGTATAGTTTTCCATCCCATTAACAGCTAATCCAAGCAGTAAATTTTTTTTTTAATTCAGTGGTCTATGGATGGTCGTGTTTAGTCAGTAGAGAACTAATTTTAATTGTTGCTACTCGCAATTAAATATCATTGGTTGTTTTTTGCAAATCTCTCCAACATTACTCTATGTTTTCCTTTGGTTTTTTTTTGCACCACAATAGCAATGTCAATGGCACAACCATCACCAAATGCACCAGCAGCCAATGCACTTTACACATCAACATCGGTCGCTCCCAAATATCGGTGTTTGCGAGCGAAAACTATGACTTAGTTTTACTTTCGCTAAACGGTATTTGGGAGATGAAGGCAATATTACTAGCAGCAAGTGCTATGCATATACTCCACATGTAAGTATAAAAGGCCTAGACGGAGAAGCAGGTGGGACAGTCCATTTTAACTCGTCATCGAGAAGTAATTGCCCTCTCCAGCTAATATAAATAATTTAAATAAAAAATAAAACACATTTGAAATTAAATTGCAATTTTGTTCTTTTTCCTTTACAAAAATCTTGACCTTTGCACAAATTTTAGCTAAGCATTCGGCTAAAAAGCTAGCTGCATCATTAATCTTTTTAGAATTGTTTTGCTTGGAAAATGTAAGAATATTCCTTTTAAATTTATGATTTTAGTTTTGTTCAAAAAAATAAATTTCAGCTACAATGCCAAAAGCGAAGACATCTGTTACTTCAAATTTGAGAAGATATGTTTCACAATACCCAACGATTTTTAAAACAGATGGAAGTGTTTTGTTCTGCAAATTTTGCAAACACTTAGAACTTGAAGGAAGATCTGTAGTTTGCCAGAAATCCCAACAACTGCTGTCCTTTACCAATGCATCCAACCACTTATGTGAGGCGTTTGTTGCAGCCGATATACCATTAAGTAAGTTTAGTAACCCTGAATTAAGAAATTTTTTAAAAAAATATACAAAAGAAATAATACCGGATGATTCTACTTTGCGAAAAAATTACATTGACAAAATTTATATTTCGCTATTTGAACAAATGAAAATCGATCTAAAAGATAAGTAAGTATTTGTGGGTTTCTTTTTTTGACCGATGCTGCACCATATATGGTAAAGGCAGCTCGTGGATTAGCACTGTTTTATCCAAAATTGTTGCACGTCACGTGCTTAGCACATGCAATGCACCGAGTTGCAGAAGAAATAAGGAGTAATTATCGGAACGTCGATTCATTAATTTCAAACGGCAAAAAAATATTTTTAAAGGCGCCATCACGCGTCGAAATTTTTAAAGAAAAATATCCTTTGACTCCTCTTACACCTCAGCCTATTGTTACAAGATGGGGAACTTGGTTGAAGGCTGTTGAGTATTATACACAAAATTATTAAGCGTTTGAAAGCATTGTCAATGGGTTCGATGACTCCGATGCAGTTGCAATAAAAAATGCAAAAGAAGTCATGAACCTGCCATTGTTAAAAAGTCAAATAATATTCATAAATTCAAACTTCAGCTTCCTATGTGACACCATCACAAAGCTAGAAGGCAGGACCACCTTAAAAAATCAATTTGATTTAATTAAGGATGTTGTTGCAAAGATAAATGCGGTTGAAGGACTAACGGGGGAAGTCATTAAAAAAAAACTTCAGTGCGTTCTGGCAAAAAATGAAGGATTTGCAATAATGCAAAATATAAGTAAAACCTCGCATCGGACTGCAATGACGAAAATTACCAAAATTTCACCGTCGATGAGATTTGTTCTTTTTTAAATGCTCCACTAACTTCAGTTGACGTCGAGCGATCTTTTTCGTTGTATAAGGCATTCTTAAGACCAAATCGGCAACGTTTGAAAAACTTTAAGAAAAATTGTATGGTCTATGCAAATAAAACTTTTCAAAATCAGAACAATTAAGGATTTTATGTTATTTTGAATTATTTATTTGAATTCAACAAATGAAGAGGTTTATGTTTACGTTAACTCTGTTTTTGTTTTTTTTTTGTATTAAATGTTAATTTCGTTGTAAGTTATTATTTCATTAAATAATAAAAATACACAATTGAACTTATTCTAAAAGACTGAAGAAAATGTGTTTTTAAATTGAGCCGAAATTAAGTTAAATTAATTTTAAGTGCATATTTTAAATGCATATTTTGTATTTTTAAGCGCATATTTTAAGATTTTTAGTACATGAAAATCCGAACCCTAGTGATCATATTATGATAACTATTTAAATGTGAGCAGCGACATCTAGATTTACAGAGCAGAAGATGTCGATACTCGAAGAGCAGAAGATTTCGATACTTTAATAGCAAAGTCTCAACCATTGATGACTGGAGAGTGGAATCGAATTTTCTAGCAAAATGGAAATTATATGGGACGCTGGATGGCGAGAAAAAAGATAAATGAAATTTATATCGTTCAGAAATATTTTTATTTGTTTATTTTAAATGGGGAAATGGTAACCCTAAGCGAAATGCTCTTTCTCTTTGTGGTGATTCATCATGTACACCATGACAACCCTATGAGAGCTCTAAAGAGGGACACATTTATGCATGTTATTGCAATCAGACTAAGAGGCACATGTCCTATCTTCCCTGTACTGATATTTATTCTTGGATAAACTATAGTTCGTAGCCAGGTAGCTTCAGATCAGAATGATCTGAGAGGTGTGGGCGGGGATCTACCTGTGTTTCACTAAGTGCCAAAACAGCTGGTCTGTACTTACAGACGTCGACGTACGTATATTGGCTACGTCTACCTTGAATTCCCTAGTCATAATCACAGACATACACAGAAAACACAAACACCGACGATACTAAGCAAGGCTGCGAAGTGAAATTCTGACATTGATTTACCGATCAAACTGTTGTAGGTGTTATGCCCTTACAACAATATGAAACGGTCCACCAACAAAATTTTCACTCACAACCCGCTATCCATAAGTTTTTACTACACTCAGCCACTGCCCGTACCGTATGGTAAATACAGTAACGGCAGTGATTGAGTGCAAGCAACTGTACTTCGACTATAGTTTATTCAAGAATAAATGTCAGTACAGGGAAGTTAGGACATTTGCCTCTTAGTCTGGTTGCAATAACATGCATAAATGTGTCTCTCTTTAAAGCTCTCATAGGGTTGCCATGGTGTATATGATGAATCACCACAAAGAGAAAAAGCATTTCGCTTAGGGTTTCAATCTCCCCATTTAAAATAAACAAATAAAAATATTGCTGAACGATATAAATTTAATTTATCTTTTTCCTCACCACCAAGCGGTGGGGCGTTTTTTTAAGGGTATCCCCAGTAGGCCTAATCCCTTTTTAGTTTGTTTAAAAAGGAAAAAATTTCCGACAACAGAAAAAAGAACTAAAAAATATATGTATTTTCATTTATTCATGATAAATATAGTAAACAAAAATATAATTCATAATAAATATAGTAAAGTATAATGTAAAAATATAAAATTTCATTAATTTAAAGTAAAACTAACTTCATTAATTTATAATATTAAAATCTATTAGTCTGATGAAAAGTTAGTGCTGCTACTATCGGCATTTATATTTATTACTAATCTTTCGACTACTTCCTCGGCGAAAACGTCCATATCCCACGAATTTAAATTTAAGATCTTTTAAGATTGTATGTAAAGTTGATCTGCTTATTTTTGTAATATTTGCATTTTGTTAGGCACGAAAAACTGGTGGGCTATGCGCCTAACGGCACATTTGTCAAAATCATCGACCCTGCTTTTGCGACCAGAATTATTTTTCTTCTTTGAAGGCGAATTGTGGCCTTTAATTTTATTATACTTTAAAAGCCTATATACAGTTCGTTCTGTAACAGAAAAGACATCAGCTGCTTTTCTCACGGATTCCGTTTTATTTTTAAAAAGGCCATAAAATTTGTTAGTTGCATTAACAATTTGTTGTTTCTTTTCTGCACTTAATTCCTTTGCAGACTTTGTAGCCATTTTTCTATTTAGCCACAAGACAGTTGCTTAAAACTAATTAATTACTATTAATTTGATACAATATCACTACTAATACTTACGCTATTAAATATGATCACTAATTGCAGAGTCAATGAATTCTAGTTTTGAAACACAGCGAAAATAATCCTTTTTTCTTAAACACAACATTAACACCGACACAACACAGTAATTTGAACCACTATTATTTAACACAATATCACTAAAACGCACATAGTACAACAATAATATGATCACTTATTGCGCTGCTTTGTTGCAATGCATTAAAATAGCGCGCGAATAAAATTTAAAACACAAAGTCGAAAAAAATGGTTTGACTACATTTTAACGGTTTCTCAAAAAGAGGAGAAAAAAACGCAAATGACAACACCACCACACATATTATTAGACTCAAATTCATTTTTGTGTTCTCAAAAACTTCAAATCCCACGTGCTTTTTAACAATAACACTGAAAAATCAGTAACGATGTGCTAACATTTGAGAATGGTAACACTGCTTTGATGAGATTATTTTCAATGCACAGCCAGCAGTAATGGCGAATGGTGATTTTATGATCATTCTGCCCATGGCTATCGGGCAAGCAAGTCATAGGGTGGCTGTGGTTAAATCTGAAAATAATTAGAACAACAATTGTACACAAAGTTCAGTGGCTTCCTTTGTGTTTCAGTAGTAATGTGCCATTGACTCCACCTACAGGCACCACTGTTAGAAAAAAAGCTTTCCCATAAGCCCTGTACTGACATGTTTTGTTGGTTATGGTATTGGACCGGCGAGGTGGGATGCCCGCACTGTGTGATATTTTTTTTTGTCACTGCACTGCACTTTTTGTTTTTTTTTGCATTTTTTTTTTCACAAGCGCGCGGTGTTTTTTTTTTGTTTTGCACAGCACACAATAATATTGCGAGTGCACTGGTTGAGTTGTGCACTCGACGGTGGTTGAGTCGGTAGTAAGATGATTTTGATTTTTCGTATGCTTTTAATAAGAGAGTGCAAATGTTTCGCTCATACTGTCAGCGAATTCATAAAGTCCTGCTACTTCATAATCTTTGAGTGCTTCCATCACAGCTTTGGTTTCTACATTGTTGCGGGATAATATGCGAATGACGGGCACTTAGGACACTGGCTTTGATTTCGGGGAATTTTTTTATCCACTATGTGGTTAAGGACGGAAAAATGCTTCTTACATCTTTTGAGCTGATTCCCATCCAAAGCGTAGTGGACCATTTAGACTTTTCAGAGTGTGTTGTGGGAGATTGAGACCAAATGTCAACTCTTCTACAAATATCGCTGTCGCGTCTACTCGCAAGTTTTTCCACCGGCTTAGTGAAGCGGTTGATGTACTTTCGTCTGTCATGACGTCAACTGTTGTTGTTTTAAAACCCTACTATTGTTTCAGCAATAGCTGTTACGGTCACCATTATTATCCTCCAACATGCTACCTATATCTCCTTTAGGTGTTTTGTTGTGACATTTGCGAGTGTATTTATTCTGCTGAATGAACCAACTTTTTTCTTCCATAGTCCCCTCATTTGTTGAACTGCAAAAATGCCTGATGTCCCATCTTGCTATCCTCCTAAATCTGGTCGTTAAAGAGGAAATAGAACCTCTTCATGCATTTGACGTCAGAAGTAAGTCTTCGCCAGACTCGCGCACCATTCCAGTTGGTTTCTCTGAATAGAATTAAATAGTCATAAGCGACATGATTTATACACACCCGTGTCAAAACACTTATCATTATTTGAAGCGTGATAGCTTTTTCTTACATAGCAGATGCATAGATAAATCCTTTAACTTACATAAATTAATTAAATTAAAATAAATCTAATTAGTATCTTCTGTTATGAGATTGTGGAGTCTAAAGTTAGTAAACTTTATTTTTAACTTTATTTTGTTAAATCGCAAACCTGATTAAATTATTAATTTGGTTGAAAGCCAAACATTCTTTTTTTAACTTTTCCGCAAAATAAAGAGGGTTATCTAATACAACGAAATTTAAAAGGAAGCTTATTGAATAGCTTTGATATTTCCTCCCCAAGATCGGTGGCTGACGTCCCAGAACCGAGATCGAAGACGGGTCCCGTGTTGTTAGTGATTCCGGATGTCTCCTGGGAAGAACCTGACTCTAACACTTTCGAATAGGGGGCCTTTGAGTGGCAGCAAGAAAAAGCGTCGACAAGCAAATGGGTTCAGATGAAACGACAAGACTCTTACGAACCACAAATTCGACGATATGAAGGCCAAGGATATAGCGATAGACGGCTAGGACGGATGCGCAGAATAGTGCACGAAGACGAAGATTAGACATACGTGTACACAAAAAAATAGAGGACAGCCAATTGACATGCACAGCACACGACGCGTACCAAAGGAGAGAGACGAAAAAAATTTACTGTCAAAGCTCGATGGTAGTCAGTTTTTTTTCAGTTTATATGCATTTTTATTTATACACCTTAAATCACTCCTACGTGCTAGACAAAAAAATGCTTAAAAATTAGCTTAAAAAACTTAAAATTATATACTAACTTACTGGCCCCATGCGGGCAGTCTAAGTTAAACCTAACACTTAAACTATGTCTTTCGACTAATCTTACAGTCTAATTTTATTTTTATTTTTACATTAATTAATACTGTTATAAAACTAAGAAAATAAATTTTAAGCAGAAACTTAGTAAATGGACATTTTTTATTTTATTATAAAACCTTAAACTAAAAAAAACTCATTCACTATGTTTGGCATTGAAATCTCCGCCGATAATAAAATAGTTGTCTTTCAATTCCAGCCCCAGAAATCGAAAAAGTGTCTCGAGCTCTGAGATAAATAAGCTGGATTGAGTAGACTTAGGTGCATAGACAGACACCATGTACAACCGCTTTCCACTACGGAGAGGGATATACACGATGCATGCTTCCAGCGCCTCGAACATACGTACTACACGACTGTATACTCTTTTAAAATGTATACCTTTTCGTACGAATATCGCAACGCCACCTCCCTGAATGGAGTTGGGTCGGTTTCTTCGTACTATTTTGTATCTTCTGTGCCTCATTTTGTGTTTAGTTAGTTTCGCCAACCAAAAGCACATCAGGGGCTTGGTCTTTAAGCAACTTAAATAGTGCGGCTCATCGTTCGAACCTAATCAGTGAATTTACATTCACAGCAAGGACCTTCAGGGTCTGCTCCTCCACGTACGTACCCATTACGGCAAAAGGTGCGTTATGCCAGGAAGCACCGCGTATACTTGATCCACCCGCGCGGTTTGTGCAGTTAAATGACTTTGGCGCTGAGCCATCTGCCCCTGGATAGAGAGCAATATAGCAAGCATGTCAGGTATTGGTTCCGGTGCTCTGGACGCTGGGGCCTGAGAAGCAACTTTCGCTTGCTGTACGGTATTTCCCCACCTGCCGCCATTTGGGCGTAGGTAACATGAGGAGTAACGGCTGGAGTTTGCAAATGCACGGGTGGACGTTTAACTTCGACTTTCTGCTGGCGGGCCAGATTTATTCTTTTGATGTACAGGGAATTTGGGACAACCCCGATAATTTGCGGTGTGTCCCGTGTTCCTACATAAAGCACAAGAGAGTTGGTTTTTTTCAGACGCTCCGTCCTTACCCAGAGCGCATTCCTCGGACTTGTGGTTCTCTCCGCACTTCACGCAGCGAGGCTGCATTTCGCAGTTCGACGCTGTGTGCTCGAACCTTTGTCAGCGAACACATTGTAAAATGTTTTCGCTCCTCTTTAATTTTTCCCAGTGTATAACCTGGTAGTCTAGGACTTTGATACTCCTTAGACCATTCAGATTGCTGTCGGGACTTAGCGGGACCAGGAAAAACGGCTTTTGTTGCCCAGTAGTTTGTTTTTACGGCTGATATATATTTTGTTGTCTCAGTGTTTGTTTTTGTTGTTGCTGGATTTGTGATGGTTTTACATTTGACTGCTATTGTTGTTGTTGAGGATTTTGGGTCTCTTTCAGTTCTCTCGTCCTCCTTGCTATTTGTTTGGCTTTAATTACCAGAACTCGGTTTTGAATTTGGTTAATGCTGCTGTTAAGGGATTTTACTTCTTCTTCTTCATACTCTGATTCAGAAGCCATCAGAGAGGCGAAGCTATTGTTTGACCCCAAGTGGTGCCCTTCTCCACCATCGGAGTCACTACCGTGTTTTTGATGTTTTCCTCCTGCTGTTTTGGCCTCTTTCCTCACACCAACCCGCATCTTCGCGGGAGAAGCAGATAGGGCGATGCGTTTAACGGGGTTGGGATTAGGATTTATCTTTCTCCTCCTCTTAGATCTTATTTCACGAGACAAGTTTCCCGAAAGAATTGTCTTATCGGCTGATATGTTGCGTTATCCACTGATCCCGCTATTAGGGTAGCGGACCGCTCACTTTTGTCCATCGCCTGATTTTATTTAACACTTTTCTTGCACGTGCTTTATTTCAAAAATTTAAAAAGAAAAAAAAAATAATAAAGAATGTCTTTGTTCCCCAGCGGGACTCAAATTCGCGCCACTTTGGTTTTCGTTCAAACACCACTTCCACTGGGCTGTTTGACGCTTTAAGAAATTTTGTCAAATGATGGTTTTCACCTGTACACCTTTTTTTTCTCGAAAAAAGCCGAAACACGTTTTTACTCCACGGCGGTCTGTGAACGACTGTGAAGCTCGATGGTAGATGAGCGCAATGATGGACACGCTCGAAAAGAGCATTACCATCATTAACGTAAAAAAATAAGCTGTCTCGAGCTTTCAGTTGTCTCATCTTCCAAAGGAAACATGACGGAACAAAACAGATCTGCCTTCTTTCCGCAATTGTGTAGGAATGTTAATTGATTTTACCTTTGTAAGAGTGTAAAGGATCTGACCTTTGAACATGATAATACCAGCTGAGCCGGTCGTGCTTCTTGCTTCTGATGGGTTATTTCACATGAAAGCTTCCCCGAATCTTCGAAATCCTTATTTTATCAAGCTTTGTTACTCCTGCTGTCATGCGAAGCATTTTCATCAGATCTGCCTTCAATTTGCCCTCACACTTTTTGTACATTGTCCAGCATCGTGACCCGTATGTGAGCGCCAGGCCGGTCGTAGAAGACAGCAGAGTTTTTTCGCCAATTCATCCACCCTATGCTTAAGCGATGATCGAAGTAATCATCACAAGTTGCTTCGCTGTAGATTATAGATATGCCAGATATTTGAACTTCACTCATTTGGGAAGCACTTTTCCATTCAAATAAATGTCTGGATCAGAGAACGAATACGGTACCCATTTTCCCACAAAATATCCACCCATACATCAAGTGCTCGTTGCAGGGGCGTTTGATCTGCACTTATGATAGCCCCATCGTCACGATGCATTTTGGGGTCCGTCGCTTAATCAGATGATCAAGGACTGCAATCAATGGTAAAGGACTGAGGACGCTTCTCTGTAGTACACCGACTTTGATTATGAACTCTTCGGTGACTCCTGTGGGACATATTACTCTCGTGTTTGCTCTTCATACATGTCCATGATCATGGGCATGAAGGTTTCTTGAACTCTTCGTTGTCTTAGAGCCACAAATAAGAGATCCCTGGATTGTTTATCAAAATCAACCAACACCATATGCAGATCCTTTAAGGGATCATGATGTTTTTCCATTGTGATCCTTATACTTTGGATTGAATCTGTTGTTGATTTGCCCGAGACAAACCCGCACTGGTCATTAGATGGCAGTATTATTTGTCACAGTCTAATACCCGCTCAACGATCTTCATTGTATGTGACAGCAGCTTGACAGAACGATAGTTATCGCAGTTTCGCGTTATATAAAGCAAGAAAATAACTTTCCCCACACTGCTTAGGCATTGGATCACCGCTTATAAGTTTGGAGATAAGAATCATGAGCCATTGTACCAAATGTCTCCCATATTTTTCTAGAAATCGGAGGATATCTCGTCTATCCCAACCGCTTTTCTTTTTTTTTTTGAGTACTTTACCGCATTCCTATATTCTTCGACAGTAATGTCGGATAATTCATCCTGGTTAGTCGCGGCTCTTGGAAAGTAGCCTATTCGTTCAGAAGTTTTACAGAATACTGTCGTCATCTGTGGAGAATTTTGTCGTCCTCCACAAGAAGCTGGCCTTGAGCAATGTTAATGAACTTTGCCGAATGAATTTCCTGAGCATTTCTCTAGGCAGCTATTTTGAAGATAGTTGTTCCCTTATTCAAGGTTGTTTTGCCGAAGCTCCTGGATAGCCTGGTTACTATCAGACTCCGAAGACGATATTTCCTCTAACTCCCGATAGAAACCTTCCATACTTTTTGCTTGAAATTGGGCGCACTACTCCATCCCAACGCTCATATACACTGACATACTAGCTGTCAGCTCTTTGGATAAGGCCAATCTGCTTGCTGCCGACTTTGCGGCCAGCTCAACACTCCCAGATTGTGCTTTGTTTCCGCCTACACTTGAGTGCGTCGAATCTACAATGGGACGAGTTTACTTTCGCACTCGTGTAGTAGCAAGAGTACTTAAAGATCTCAACATACATAAATCCGCTGGTCTATATGGTATATCTCCCCTTCTTCTGAAGAGGTGTTCTTCCTCGCTGGCAAAACCACTGCGTAAGCCTTTTCACCAATCCTACTCTTTAGGATTCTTCCCGAGCAGATGGAAAACAGCATTTGTCCAGCCCCTGATAACTCGTCAGCTCATGAAATATCTCGAAACACGAAAACTTTTCAATGACCGGCAATATGGTTTTCGTAGCAACAGGTCCACTGGTGATTTGATGGCATATCTCACCGAAAAGTGGAACCAAAGCGTACATCAATCTGGCGAAAGCAAGATAGTTGCCCTTGATATTTCTAAGGCATTTGACAGAGTTTGGCATTAGGCTCTTTTGTCGAAAATGCGTGCATTTGGGATCGACGACTCTCTTCTTCAATTGATCAGAAATTACCTTTCGGAACGTTCAATTCAAGTTATCTTGGATGGTTTCAAGTCTGATATTCACAAAATAAATGCTGGTGTGCCGCAGGGCCCTGTTCTGTCTCCGACACTCTTTTTAATTTTCATTAATGATCTCTTGTCTGCTACTTCTAATCCAATATATTCCTTTGCTGATGACAGTACTCTCTGCTTTTCATATTCGTTTCTGGACTCACGGCCCTACTCTTCGGCTGTAGAACGAGAACGGCAGCGTATGCTAAGCTCATTAAATTCCGATATCAACAGCATAAACAAATGGGGAACTATCAACAGAGTGGAATTTAATGCTTCCAAAACACAATGCTGTCTGCTGTCGTTAAAGCGAAATTTAAACATCCAGCCATTATCCATGAATGGCACTTGCATCGTCGAAACCGAAAAATGTCCATTCTCGGTATATGTGTCAATGACAACTTACGTTGGAATGACCACATATTTGATATCGAAATATCAAATATGCGAAATGTCTAGGTTTCCTCAAGCGATGTAAGAAATATTTTACCCCCTCTGATCTGGCCTCGGGATTTAAAACTGTGCGATAAAACTTATTGATGATACTAATACCAGTCAATCAATTGACGCGCTCGAACACCGACGTAATGTGTCCTGTCTCACTTTGCTTTATCGCTATTTCCACCACCAGTGCTCTACTGAAATCGCCAGTAGCATTCCGCCCATTCAAACTTTCAACCGTAACTCCCGTCTCGCTATGAATGCTCATCAGTATACCCTCAAGCCCATTTGACGTACTCTAAAATATCGTGATTCGTTACTAGGCCGTACAACTCGCTTATGGAATGCCCTGCCGGTCTCTGTATTTCCTGTTCGTTATAACTTGCAAACATTTAAAACCAATGTACTCCCTAAATTTCCTTTGCCCGAGCTGTGAACAATCACCTTAAGGGTACACAAACCCCTTGAGCGCGCGCTCATTATAAAAAAAAAAAAATTGGGAACATCTACATGTCACTTTAAGGCGAGCTTTTTCACTGCTATTAGTAAGAGAGAATTTCGATCAAGCCTTGGAAGCCATTTTCTTTTCCCGTATCACTACCTTAGCTCCATCTGTCCACCACCATGTTCCTTTGACGTGTTGGCAGGGGCCTTTCGATGTTTCAAGCAGTGATTTGGAATCTCACATATCTTGAGCCCTGCACTCCTCATCAACGATCTCATCGATTATGGTAAAAAGGTAATTCGTCATGCTGGTAATAAAAGCTTCGCCTTCTTATTTGTCAAACTGTGATGTTTTTGATGAGGTTGTGAAAATCTAGCCAGAATTCAACTTTTTCTCTCTGTTTGCATCCTACTTGGGGAGCATTATGAGCTCATAATATTCCACAGCTTATCCTGTATTACCAGTTCTCTCCTTGTTCACTCATAGTGCATTAATCAGAATTCGAGATTTATCCTAACCCAAAAGGAAAATTTTATATTTTGCGAAAATATCACTTCGGGGTCACCAAATATGTTGAGAGAAAGCAAGTTTCTTTGTTTCTCTGTTTTTGGAGGGCTTGCAGACGACGAACGAAAATTTTGACAACTATACACAATTTAAAAAAAAAGTTTAAGGTGTTGTTACATTTCGATGGCAGTTATACTTATTGATTATCGAAATATGTCTGAGTAGCTCTAGTAAGTGATTCACTCTGTATGCACATATGACATTTCGTTCTGAATAGAACTGTGGAGTCTGTTGATTTCTTTTAGTAAATTCCTCCACTACCATCATATGATTCATGAGTTTAACAATTTCAAGCCTTTACGTTCTCGCTCTTCCTTATTACATATTTAATAGACATTACACGTCACTTCTAACTTCGTTTTAAAAATCTTCCTCTTTAATATTCATATTCGAAACACAAAGATAAAAGATAAAAGCAGAAATTCATTTCCGAGTGGTGCTGAATCAGTCGGTATGATGGTCGCTGTGTACACAGACCTAATTTTTTTTTATTCGTATCCGGATCAATAACACATTCTTGAACAAAAGGAAGATTGGTTCTTTATACATTGATTGAAAACAATATGAAAGGAAATTAAGGTTGTGCACCGAGCGTACTGGGAACAGCTGATTCAGAAATTTCGTGCAGTCGAATTCAATTGTAATCACATTCCATGCGGAAGCACTTGTTAAACACTTTGTTATTATTACCTGCATCCTTGCGTTCCATATATATTCTAGTATGTTACCAAGAGGTCGTACTTTATATGTGGAATAACCAGCCAAATCATGTGAAGTCCTTAATCAAAATCAGACAGTTTTGCTCAGCTTGCCGGGAAAACTTCTCTAATCTTAACATACTTATTTTTTTTTCGTTAATTTTCGCTATACAATATTTTATATATGGCTTGGTTGCGCTCCCATGAACTCCTCTTTTTTCTTATAATATTAATAATAATATATATTTTTTCTTTATAATTTTTATCCGTTTGAGCTTTATATTAATTTCTTATTTAATTTTTAAATTTATATCCGATGAGGTGTAGAAACCTATAAATTACCCTTAATGCACAGCGATTGCTTTTTCTCAATAAACAAATAAATAAATACTTTATATGACTAGCTTGAACTTAAATATGTTATTAAAAGTCCTGAATATGAAAAGATACGAGAACTGGTACATATTGTAAAACCTTTCCGATCCTGATAGTGCTTTTTATTCATAAAATGCAGGAGTGTATCGTATATGAGTATTTGAAGTTGTAATCAAGAGCTGTTAAATATGTACTCTTATAGGTATATTTGCACACTGAATTTGTGCACAGGTCATTGGAACATAAAATCAATTGCCTTGTCCCGAATTTCATCACGATGTTGAAAGATTCGCTTACTATGAGCCGATGGAAATATAGGTACACTTCCGATTTCTCACAAGCGCGATCGAATCAGCTTAGATTCATTGGACGATTAATCGGTTGCAGAGAAGCAGCTGGGACTTATTAAGGACGCTGTTTTCTATCGGAAACTATGTATCTACGTAACGAGGTCATTCGAAAGTATTAACACTTTCGAATAGATGGGATTGTGCATCACATGTCATTGGATTAGTATTACAATGGATAGCGTGCGGAGGAAAAGAAGCGATCTCAAAAATGAAGCACAACAGATTCACCCTTTTGCCGATATATTTATCGTATCTGAAGGAGGATAGGGATCTTCTTAAGATAAGATAAAGTATGTTGCGTATGGCGTTTCAGTTATGAATTCTTAAATTTTGATTGTGGACTCATTATTCATATCATCAACATCAGCCGGATATGCTCTCATGCTCACATAGAGGAAAAGACAACCCTACCAAAGAACCACCTTAGACAATTGAAATAAGAAAAGAGTAAATTTTTGGCATTTGGGAAACCAGTACGATACCACGATGTGAAACTGGCTAAGGCTAATTGACTCTACTGTGGGAAGGAATATCACTATAACTAGCATACAGTTTCGCCACTTTAATATCTGTAAAGGGACATGGCGGTCAACTGATTGTAAAACTGTCAACCAAATTGATCATGTTGCGACCGAAGCAAGTATTACAGATGTCCGAACTTTCTGAGTAGCAAATATTGACTTCAACCACTACAGCACCCAAGGTATCTCTGCGGTTAACTCAAATAACGAAGAAATATTGTGAGGAAATTTTACCGCGAGAGTCTTTGCCGATCACCTATCCTCAGTCATATGGATATCCTATTTAACCAACATTAAGTGCTGAACACCTATGGCATCGATGCCAAGGAGTTCACCTCCACTAAACCCATGGTTTGATGAAGTATGCACGCAGGCACACGTAGGGCAATAATTCACGAATGAGGGAGCACCACATACTTAGAATAATGAATGAGGGAAGCACATCAGTTTCAGCAAAGAAGAAAATGCATTAGAAGCACGCGATCGAGGGAATAGAGGTGTGCTACCCCAGTTTCACTAAAAAGTGAAAGAACGTATCACTTTTTAAGACCCGAACAGAGTACTGTGTAGATACTCGTAAACAAGGAGACCTAGTCACTGTCGGTATTGATGTTATAGAAAACTACAATACTTTTGCGGTCTATTAAACGGCGAAGATACCCATACCTCAGTTCTGCCATTAAATCTGATAATGACATCTAATCAGAAATCAACCGAAGAGTTACTCTTGCCAAATGCGGATTGTTCGGCCTAAGAAGGAAAATAGTAAAAAGAGTAAGACCTATCAGGAAAAACTAAGGAGTACCTATCATTCCAGTTCTGCTTTATGGTGCAGAAGATATCCTTGACCGTTCTGAACGCAAAATTCTTTGAATGATATTTTGACGCGTTTGTGTTGACGGGGTTTGGAGGAGGAGCTTTAAAGCGAACTCTATTTTTTTTCTGTTTTTTAATTAACTCGCGATTAAGGCTAAGGGGTTAAGGTTCCCCTAAAATGTTTGCACTCAGCATGGGCTGACATTGATCTAGTCAAAAAAGTGCACACAAGTTGCCATGGAAAGCGAATGAATACCAACGCTCCAGCCCGAGGTGTCTTCGATTCCTACCCGAGGAGACAACCCAGTATAGTAAGAAGTCGCCGAAGGTGGCCCACACAAGTGAAACGGGACTTTATCGGACTTGGAGCGAGCAACAGGATGCAGTTAGCCAGATGCCTATTATTAAAGGCCCAAGGTTCACCTTGGGTTATAATGAGTACGTAGGCAGCTTATGTATAAACTCCTACACTGACTTATCAAATTGGGTAGGAATAACAAAGAAACCTGCTGCAAAGTCTGCTAATTACCTGATCACGTAGGCATTTTACATGCAAGTCAGTGCAAAGTTGACCCCTTTATAGGGTCTTAACCATATAGGTCATAGGTTAACACACCATATGGGGAGTGTTGAGGAAATTAGAGAAAGAAAAGTGTGTTTGATTTTTGACTTGAACACATCCACTGGTTTTCTAACAAGCATTGCAGTCTAATGGAACTGCTATGGGAAATAGGTATAGCAGACATATGTCTATGGAGATTCTCCAACGAGACCGCTGGAATACTAAACCACATCCAGACGAATTGTCTTCGAAACTGTTCTACCAGAATATTAAATATTTAGGAAAAGAAAGAAGAAAATTATTGTAGATAAAATAATAAACAACCGTTCTACTAATGCCCAAATTCGTAAAAGAAACGAGCCTAAATAATGTGCTCCAAAGTAGATTTCTATACCAATTACAAGGTTCTGAAAGTCATTGACACAATAGAGTATTCGCAGATCACCAGATCATATTCACTATCTTTTTATGTGACTCCTGATGCTTTAATTGATTCAAAATACAAGTTCTGAATCAGCGGCTAGTCGGAATCTGGCTAATCTGGTTGTAGCAAACATAGCTGACCTTGTGGCACGTATAGGTCTTCAACATATGACTGTGAGCTGTTCAATTGACATTTTAGAAACAAACAAACAAACCGCTCAACGTTGTCGTCTGCCGCCCCGAGATCGTCGCATCCTAACTTAGCGCAAAAATCTGCCATCACGATTCCGATATCAGAGGATTAACTTTTAGATGCCAACTGGTTGACCGAAGAAATGGTCTTAGTCTTTCAAAATGAGTGATGGTGATCCATCCTATCTTTTTCTTAAATCTTGTCGTCCATATTTGGTTTCCATGATTTAAGGCTTTTTATTACTGGAATTGGACATTCTCGGGAACTATTTCATATTTGTCGAATAAAGTCCTCAGATTTTTGGGGACAATTCTTTCTTTTGTTGCTTTTCAGGGTGTCTCTTTATGGTGCATATCATTGCCAGTTGGCACCTATCCTGTCTGGTGTTGCATCATTTTCACTTAGCAATTTCCAAGCCATTCATAAGTTCTACAGTGAGTCACACTGCCAAAGCTACAAGATGTTGGGCTGTAAAGTTATTTCTTCGTACAAAATGAAGCAAAACCGTCTGTAAATACAATTCCTATGGGGCCATTTCCGTCTTGCTGTCTGGTATGAAAACTTGGTTAAAAATGCCGCCAGCTTCAAAAGAAAGATTTAGAGTGCACAATTCAGTCCCGTCGCAAAATTGGAGAAGGAGATACAATAACAAACATCTACCTTGTCAGAAGTAGATGTTCGTTATAGAATTAACCGACTCTCTCCTCATACTCGGAGACTGTTCGAAAATTCCTTAGAAAGACAGCACAGTAATCCAAGACACAACTTTAGGTCAAATGGAAAACGATATCAATCATTTTGTATACCATACTACGGTATCTAGAGATGCGTTTGCGAATTATAAATTAACAAGATCAGCAGCATCATTCAGATCAATGGTTGAACTTTATGAATTAGTTCACTTTCTCGGGGTGTTAAAAGCGTGAGCCAATATAGCAAAATACCGGGCTAACACCTATTTGTCTTCAAGAACTATCGTGCCCTTGTTATCGACTAGCTGAATTACTGTCTAGTAATGACTTTAACTCAAAATGACAGACTATTCGGTAAAAGGATATTCTGCTTTCCATCGTAATTGTCTCGAAATTTTGCTAAGAAACTTTAATTTAATGAGTTAATCTGTTTACCATGTTTGACAACAGGTTGCGTTGGTGCTAAATATAATTCACCCAAAAGTGCTTTTGAATAATTGAGTACTTATGTTAGTTCTCAAAACTGGCGTACGTATTAAAGCAGATAATTCAAGAAATACCACCGGCACGTGGTATATATATCTATAATACGATTTCGTTTGCCTAATTCTAAGAAGTTAATTTTTTGGAATTGCTTGGATAACTGAATTTGCCGTTGGCAGAAAGAAGTCTTTCAAAGTTTATGAATAACAAATTTACCCAACAGCGAATTAATAAAGAAAATTATTTTTACGAAACCGGAAATAGGTTATTAATAGAAAGTGGTTTTAAGAAAGGTTATTAATCAAAAACACCGAAAATACATTTTGCATGTACATATCTACTCTTTTTCCTGCGAAAAAGATTAAAATTAAAGCTCTATAAATAGGAAAGGATTCTCTGTTATAAATCAATAAAAAAAAAAACACGCACACAAATGCAATTGAAGAAAAATCAATTTTCAAAAAGAACTTCGCCACAGCAGTCTCTTTCATACTACATTCCACTTAAGCACGTTCGCGCTTTAAGAGTCCTTTCATGGACACTCGAAAAATCGAGATGGAAAAAAATGCTTTATTCTATTTCTAAACGTAATTGTAAACTGTAATCAGCCAAATATTCGTAGTCGCCGTTGGTCGTGCATTAATGTTTAACTTTAAGTGTATGGATATAATGTGACCTTTCTGACCTGGAAAACATAAAAGAAATTGGATTAAAGGCACATGTAGGGAAAAGAAAAAAAGCACAACCACACTCTCGAAACGATTGAAGCGATTACATTTGTCACAATTCAAAATACTGTTATCAGAATAAAATGAAATGAAATGACAGACATTGACAGGACGGGCCGCCAACTCAAATGACCAGGGATTATATTAATCTTTAACATCCTGCCCTGTCGAACCCCTGGGTTCGAAATCTTCAGGCCCTAGTACGCACAGTTTCTGCACTGTACGAGTACATGCCACACTCGATCGTAAAGTTGCGGACCAATCCATCGCTGCCCGGGTGAACGTCTGTCACTCGGCCCAAGCACCAGTAAGTCAGTGGAAGATTCTCTTGCCGCACAGTCACTATGTCGCCAACCTGGATATTATGCTGTCGCCGCTGCCACTTACTCCTCAACTGCAACGTCATCAGATATTCTTCATTCCAGCGTCGGCAGAAGTGTTGGTTCCACGTGTCTGATCGGGATGTCATCATCGCCGTTAAGGAAGTCTCCAGAAGTTAACGCCAACTTGTCATCCGGTTCATCATAAAGCGGAGTGAGAGGACGGGAATTCAGGCACGCCTCAATGCGTGCGGCCAATGTTTGAAGCTGATTGTATCAGAGCTGCTGTGCTCCAACCAGATTCACGAGATGATGTTTGGTGGATTTAACCGCAGCCTCCCACAGTCCACCTTGATGGGGGGGGGGCACTGGGTGTGATAAAGCGCCGTGCTTTCAGATCGTCGACAAACGAACAGCGTGAATGCGTCCAAAAAAGCTTGTGCTGTCAGATCATCGACGACTTCGATATGGACCGCTTTCGTCCCATTTAAACGAAGATAGCCGAATAGGTCTTAGTTGTTGTACGTGACCGCTCCGTCCCAACACGTATGATGAACGGTCCACAATAGTCCACACTAGATGCGAAGGAGGGTCGAGCGCTCGTCACCCTTAAAGAAGCCGGTAAAGGAGCCATTTGCTGAACCAATGTCTCTCGACGTTGCCGTCTGCAGATCACACACCGGTGGAGATAGCTTCAAACCGCCTGTCGCCCATGCAGAATCCAGTAACGCTAACGAAGAGTTTGTAGCATTAGTTGAATTCCACCATAAACAGTGCTACCGTGTACTTGATTGATGAGCAGCCATATCAAGGCTCTGTTCTTCGGAAGGATAGCTGGAAAACGCTGGTCATTCGGTATTGATGCCTTACCTTGCCGTCCACCTACACGCAAAATACCATCCTCATACAGAATAGTGTTCAATGGAAGCAACCGACTTGAGCTAGGTATATTAGATCCGCTGAGAATATCCTGCAGTTCGACGCTGAATGCACTGTTCTGTTCTATTTGCAGGAGTACCAATAGAGCATCATCCAGTTCCTCGGGAATAACAATGGAACGCCGAAGATGTTTCCATTCAGGGCCTTGCCAACAAAGCCGATGCCGGAGAAGCTCCTGTACACCCAAACCACGGCTTGCGCAACCAGCTGGATTTCCCCCTGACCGGACATAATATCATCTATCCGAAGCTGTCAGTTCTTGTATTTGCCGAATACGATTGGAGATATACGGTTTTAATGTTGTGGGGTGTTTGCGTAACCAGCTCAGAATAATCGCCGAATCCGACCACAAGTAGTATAGCTTATTCTCCAAGGCTAATGCAACACGGACTCTATCTACTTTAGTACGGGCCGTCAGTAGCGACACGTTAACCAGTTCATCGATGTCACTCGTTCTCAGGTACAGTACTGCGGCGTAAGCGCTCGAACTGGAGTCGGTAAAGCCATGTATGGTTAGGCAACCTCGCTAAGTATTCGTCGTTTAGTTAGTGTTCTATTGTGGTCATCCAGTTCAATCGTAAAGAACAGCTCATCAGCTGACGGGTCCCAGTGTAGACCAAGCACCGGCACCACTGATGGGTCAATCAAAAGCTCTGGGGAAGAAGAAATGTTACCAGTTACTTGATGGATTACCTGTGGGCAGTTCGAGTTCCACTTTCGCAACTTAAAGAAACCCATCGATAGTATCGTGTCGATATTAGTAGCCAATAGCGACAGCAACTTGTCAACAGGTCATCCACATAGAATGAAGATAAAATTGTGTCTCGCGACTTACACCCCTGCTATCAATTTGCAATGCAAGTGTCAAGGGCACACTGGTGTAAGTCACGCACGGCGTTGAAGGGTCTGGACGCCATGCCATACGTTACTGTTCTTAAGCGAAAGACTGAGATCGCCTTTGCGTTGGGTTCTCGCCAGAGGATCCGTTGGTAGTCCCTGTGTTTCGCAGCCACCAGCACTTGGCGAAACATCTTTTCCACATCTGCTGTGATCGTAATCGGATACGGTCGAAACCTGAAGATCACATGAACCAACGTCTCCTGGATAGTTGGGCCCGCCAATTGTGTGTCGTTCAACGAAAATCCATTGCTGCTGCGCGCTGAAGCATTAAATACTACGCGAAACTTGCTCTGCACAGCATGGTGTGGGATATAGTAGCAGCTCGTGTGATCGCCAGGTTGACCAACATATGACCAAGAGCACTGTATTCGCGCATGAAACAGATATATTTCTGCCTCAGCTCCTCGTTGTCGGACAAGCGCCGTTCGAGCCCATGAAAATGTCTCAAGGCGTTTGCATAAGAGCCCACTACTGTACCACGTAGCGACTGTCATCCTCTCGTGCATGTATTGACAAAAATATACGCTCGCAGTCGTCCTGATCCAAACCACCTTTGGGCACCATTTCCAACTTCCAAAAATTTCGTCCCAAGTGTTCTAATTGAAGATAATCCTCTTTCACCCGAGTGTAGAATGCTCCAACCAAAACGTCGATATGTCCAGATTCTGCAAAACGCACATCAGCCAGTTGAAGGCGACACCAATGAGTCCTCTGCCTTGTATCCATGAGCACAACGGGGTCACAGCCGTTATGGAAGGAAGCACTAAAACGTTGATTTGCACTTCAAAGTCGATGTACGTTGAATGAATCGTTAGCCTCACTCATTTGTGCGAGTTTGTACAAATGCGCCGATGACCTCTATTGCTGCGTCGTATTTTTTTTTTATAATTTACGCGCGCCTAAGGGTTTAGATACCCTTTTACTGTTGCCATGGCGTGGGCGGAAAGGTAGAAGGAGGAGCAAGGAAAATTGTTTTGTAGTGGTTTGAAACTCAGGTGTGTTTGGTTTCGATATTAGCTCTCCAGGGGTGGGAGTCTGAATAGGACGGAGAGTTTTTTCTTCACTCACAGTGATTCGAGGTATAATTCACAGTATTTTTTCTGTGCTTGAAACTCTACAACAGCCATATCTACATGTCAGTGTTATGCCTTCACACGCAGAATTTTTCTGTCTGAGTTCCAATTACACAAATGAAAAACTGACTTGCCATGGGCAGGATTCGAACCTGGACCCTCCGAGTGAGAAACTAGTACCACTACACCACGGCCACCCCTATCTGAACCTAGAAATACTAAGCTCATTTGCTAGACGTTCGGTCACAAAACTCACCTGTGATCCAGGGTCACAGAGG
Organism: Volucella bombylans; assembly: GCA_949129095.1. Lineage (NCBI taxonomy): Eukaryota > Metazoa > Arthropoda > Insecta > Diptera > Syrphidae > Volucella > Volucella bombylans. The sequence goes on from OX422140.1 coordinate 83,044,420, forward strand.
ATTCGAGCTAAGCGCTGTTCCAAATTACCAGATTGTGTCATGGTAGCAACTGCTGTTGACTGAGATGATGAGGAAGTAGCGGGGTTTGCAGCTGGCCTGGAAGATTTTCGGCAGATCACGATGTGATGCTTCCTAGCGCAACGCCGACAGCCATCCGCAGGGAACTTTGTTGATGTGTGTCCAGTGCTTAAACAGACTCGAGTACTGTGTCGACCACCGACGAGTGCACAAGTGAACTAGTGCACTCGCAAATTATAGTGTGCTGTACAAAAAAAAAAACACCTCCGCGCGCGTGTGCAAAAAAAACATAAATAAATTGGAAAAAAGAAATCACACAGTGCGGGTATCACACCTCTCCCGCTCCTGGTCGAAGTACTGTTGCTTGCACTCAATCGCTGCCATTACTGTATTTACCATACGGTACGGGCACTGGCTGAGTGTATGTAAAAACTGACGGATAGCGAGTTGTGAGTGAAAACGTTGTTGGTGCACTATTTCATATTGTTGTAAGGGCATAACACCTACAACAATTTGATCCGGTAAATCAATATCAGAATTTTCACTTCGCAGCCTTGCTTAGTATCGTCGGTGTTTGTGTTTTCTGTGTTTGTCTGTGATTATGACTGGGTAATTCAGGGTAGACGTAGCCAATATACGCGGGCTAAAAAGTAATCACATTTCTGCGTACGTCCACTTAGTGAAACACAGGTAGATCCCCGCCCACACCTCTCAGATCATTCTGATCTGAAGCTACCTGCCTGAGAACTAGTGCCATTATTCCTCTCTAACTGCGGTCTCGCGTAGCTTACCAAACTCCACCACAATGTGATCCATGTTCCAATCCGGAATTCAACTTCATGTGGTTAAAATTCCATCTCCATAAGCAAATTATACAATACTGCTTTACTTACAGAAGCCCCAAACTGGACAGCAATTCAACTTATAACGAGTTTGATGCGCTGTCTGACTCCATTCAAAGAATTGTATCTCATACACCGACCAGAGAAAAAATTCCTAAAAGAACAGTATGGCTATACGCGAAAGCCAACTGGAGCGGTCTTAATAGCTTCTTTAGATATTTTAACTAGTCGTTATGCTTCCTCTTTGGAATGAGATCCTTTATTCCTCATCGGATGAAGAGTATCAAACCAAAACAAAAGGCATGGTACGACTCGAGCTGTAAAGAGGCCGTCAGGGTTAGCGAAAAGTTTTTCAACCCGACAGAGGAAAACTGGAAAAAGTTCAAACGAGCCAGAAATGACTGGAACGCCTTTCTTAAGCGTGTGAAATTCCAATACGACCAAAACCTGAGGCAAAAAATACTGCAGTGTCCCAAAGGCAGTAACAATTTTTGGTCGTTCGTCAAAAACATTAGAAATTCCGCCTCATCCTCCATACCAACGCTCATTTACAATGACATTTCAGCTGTCAGCTCTTTGGACAAGGCCAATCTGCTTGATGCACACTTTGCGGCCAGCTCAACACTCCCAGATTGTGCTTTGTCTCCGCCTACACTTGAGTGCGTCGAATCTACAATGGGACGAGTTTACTTTCGCACTCGTGTAGTAGCAAGAGTACTTAAAGATCTCAACATACATAAATCCGCTGGTCTATATGGTATATCTCCCCTTCTACTGAAGAGGTGTTCTTCCTCGCTGGCAAAACCACTGCGTAAGCTTTTTCACCAATCCTACTCTTTAGGATTCTTCCCGAGCAGATGGAAAACAGCATTTGTCCAGCCCGTCCCTAAAAAAGGCGAATCATCTTCTCTCTGCTCCTACAGACCCATTGCACTTACGTCCCTTCTTTCCAAGGTCATGGAAACACTGATAAATCGTCAGCTCATGCAATATCTCGAAACACGAAAACTTCTCAATGACCGGCAGTACGGTTTTCGTAGCAACAGGTCCACTGGTAATTTGATGGCATGTCTCACCGAAAAGTGGAACCAAAGCGTACATCAATCTGGCGAAAGCAAGATAGTTGCAGTTGATAGTTCTAAGGCATTTGACAGAGTTTGGCATCAGGCTCTTTTGTCGAAAATGCGTGCATTTGGGGTCGACGAATCTCTTCTTCAATGGATTAGAAATTAACTTTCCGAACGTTCAATGCAAGTTGTTTTGGACGGTTTCAAGTCTGATATTCACAAAATAAATGCTGGTGTGCCCCAGGGCCCTGTTCTGTCTCCGACACTCTTTTTAATTTTTATTAATGATCTCTTGACTGCTACTTCTAATCCAATATATTCCTTTGCTGATGACAGCACTCTGTGCTTTTCATATTCGTTCCCGAACTCACGTCCCTGCTCTTCGGCTGTAGAACGAGAGCGGCAGCGTATGCTAAGCTCATTAAATTCCGATATCAACATCATAACCAATTGAGGAACTATCAATAGAGTGGAATTTAATGCTTCCAAAACACAGTGCTGTCTGCTGTCGTTAAAGCGAAATTTAAACACCCAGCCATTATCCATGAATGGCACTTGCATCGTCGAAACCGAAAAACTTTCCATTCTCGGTATGTGTGTCAATGACAACTTATGTTGGAAAGACCACATATTTGATGTCGCCAAGAATGCTGCGAAATGCCTAGGTTTCCTCAAGCGATGTAAGAAATATTTTACCCCCTCTGATCTGGCCTCAATATATAAGGCATTCATCCGACCAAAATTGAAGTACAACGCCCACATCTGATCAGGTTCTCCTAAAACATCTCGGCACCTGCTAGATAGGATTCAAAACCGTGCGATAAAACTTATTGATGATACTAATATCAGTCAATCAATGGACACCCTCGAACACCGACGAAATGACTCGTGTCTCGCATTATTTATCGCTATTTCCACCACCAGTGCTCCACTGAAATCGCCAGTAGCATTCCGCCCATTCAAACTTTCAACCGTAACACCTGTCTCGCTATGAATGCTCATCAGTATACCATCAAGCCCATTTTCGGACGTACTCTAAAATATCGTGATTCGTTCCTAAGCCGTACAACTCGCGTATAGAATGCCCTGTATTTCCCGCTCGTTATAACTTGCAAACATTTAAAAACAATGTATATCGGTACCTCTCTTTTCTTCCTCCTAAAATTTCCTTTGCCCGCGCTGTGTACAATCACCTTAAGGGTACACAAACCCCTTGAGCGTGCACTGATTATAAAAAAAATAAAAAATTTGAAGTATAATCCAGAGTTCTTCAGATCAGCAAATCTTTGAGACGGAGTTTTATCCAATAACCATCGATGGCGTGTAATCCGATGTGGACCTTGGCAGGAGGGTCATCCATTTTGATTTGGTATCGCCACATGTGACTTCATCAACGGCTGAGCACGGCAAGAACGTGGAGTTGTTAACTTATCTCGATTGGCGGTGTGAATCACGTCTGTCGCAAGGCCCTGAGCGCGCTTCTCCACAAACGCTAACAAATCTGCCAAATTGGGGATTTCGGTTGACGAGCAGTCCATACACCACTCCCGCTGCGTAGTAAGGGGCAGCTTCGCTATAATAATCGGCACAACCAAAGCATCCCACTTATCCATCGGTAATTCCATTAGACGGAGAGCGCGCAATGACTCGTGCACCTTGTCCAATATTCATAACAGCTCATCTGACGTCTCGATCACAGCGCTCTTCAAATGCAAATGGCGAGACATATGAATTTCCGCAAGAAACTTTCGATTGTCGAAACGAGTCTTAAGAGCTTGCCACACTTCGTGATAACCACCTGAATACATCGCACTCACTATGGGGTCCTTCACCGGATCTATAGCCTGTCGCAACTTACCTAATTTGTATGCTTCTGGGAAAGCCAAACAGTTCACCAGAGTCACGAATGTATCTCGAAACGTCAGCGAATTGTGCAGTGCACCGTCAAAGGTCGGAATAGTAACGGGATCCAACCGCATGTCCACTCTACTTGCAGATGCTAGGGATTTTCCATGATCGTCTCGTCCATGTGAAACATCTTGGGAAGCCGTGTGTGCAGTCAGTCTGGAGCTGTGACAACCTACGGTTGAGTATCACACATGCTACATTGTACTGACGGTCCACGTATTCCCAGAGATTTGCGTGTTCATCCAATTCTTCATCCGCAGCGGTTCCAATCTCGGGTTGAGTGACGAACCGGTGGTAATGCGCCGTTATGGATTTTATCTCCTGCTTTTACTGAGCAAGATCAGCACCATCGAGGCCAGCTGCGGTCATGCGGTCATACGCACGTCGAAGGCCATTTGTTGCAGCCCCTCGTAAATTCAACGCCGCCATAACAACACGCACAGAATGTGTTGCGCCAATAGCAAAGAAATTATAATTTTTTGTTTCAAGCGATGTGTTTAGTATACCTCGATGAAAAACCACTCTAATGAAAATAAAATGTGACAATTACTTCACAGGAGGCACCAAAATGTAGGGAAAACAAAAGAAAGCACAATCGCGCTCTTGAAACGAACGGATTATAATTGTCACAATTCAAAATACAGAATAAAATGAAATGAAATGAAAAACATTAACAGGAAGAGCCGCCAACTCAAATGAGCAGGGATGGTCTCCAACGGCATGCAATGTGAAAAGCGAATGTTTCTCGTACTATGGAGGCGATAACACCCCCGGCAGCATATTGAAAATTCAAATTGATTTGAATCACTGGTTGGCTTACACAAAGTGCCAAGTCCTTTGGTGGCTCTTCTAGCATTATCATCCAATCGAAATTAGCCCTAAATATAAATTTTAGACAGTAGCTAGTACTAAGACAAGGTTGAGAAAGGAGGAGTGAGTTTGTTGAAGATAACATTCTGCAGTATTCTGGGTCCTGAACACCTGCGCAAGTCAACCACAATTGGGAGATGAACTCCCAAGTCAACGATGACTTCGAAGGTGAATTTATGTATTGGGGCTACATCGACATATTTGGAGTTCAGGTCATTTAAATAAATCAATGGGAATGTTCAAACCATTCAAGTGGGCTACTGGCAATATTCTTTGACAGACATGGGCCTCCATATTGGTGGTTTTGGAATCAATTTAACTGCCGACTGCTGGCAAAAAATCGACAATAACCGGAGTGCTCCGTGTCCGTCCTTTGTCAGTCTAAATTGAACAATAAACGAATATGAAGAGGTATGATGGATGGACAGGAAAAAATAACGACGGAAAATTGTGATGCTACTGTCGCTAAGGAGAGCACACGCAGCGGCTATTCTAATATGGATCTGTCGTCAGAGGAAAACTTACATATTAAGCGTTTAGCCTCCGAAATTTCAGCGGACACCTTTAGCCCGATTCAGCAAGCGTCAGTTTTGTGTATACAAAAAAATATGTACACCGTTGTTTTCCGATTCCGCAAGCGTTAATGTGAGTTTTTTCGATAACTGTGTACACAGTTGAATAAATTTATTCACTCACGCTCAAAAGTGAGTTGAGAAAAAAGATGTAAGAACCAAAAATAAATAAAAAAGGCAGAGATTATCAGAAGGAATTCGTCATGCTCTATATGTAGGAAAATTTGGAATTCGCTCAGGATAGGGAGGTATGTATGTAATCACGAAAAGATTAATGCTGCAACAACGATTTCAAATTGTTGAAATTCATTTCTAAAATTGAAGCTCTGTTCGCGAGATTGAAAAAGTACTTCGTGGAACTTACGGTAGGCATCAGCGGCCATCTATCGAATTTTTGAAAAATTTCACACCCAATCCACTCCATTGGATACTCACATCCTAACAAGGATGAGAACAGAGGGTTCGGAAGAAATTATCGCTGCAGTGGAATCATGTGTTGAATCATTTCAATTATTACAAAAAATGAACCTGTCAGTTGGCCACCAAGATCGTGCGATTTGACGCCATTGGATTATTTTCTGTTAGACTACGTCAAGTTACTAGTTTAGCCGATAAACCAGGAAGGATTCACACTTTGGACCAAAACATTGTTCGAGTAATACGTGATATACGCCCCAAATTACTTAAAAAATTGGTCGAAAAGTGCAGCTCTCGAATGCGTTTTGTACGAGGCAGCCGTGATAGACATACATAGGCCCAAAGCTACTCTTTCGAATGAATTTAATAAATTGTCATTAAATTAATTAAAAGATGCACCCCTTGCAAATATACTCATTCGGGACATGTCCCGAACATGAAGAATTGGTGATGATGACTTTATCTGGTATCTGTCCGTGCTCCGATGTTTATCAAATCAAACGATTACAGGATTGTGGAGATTAAGCGAAAAATTACTTTCGGCAATCGCTGTTCATTTGGACTAAAAAGGAACTGAGGAATAAATCTCACGAACAACAAGCAAAGCATCATCAGTACAGTCCTACTATATAGCGCGAAAGCATTGACTTTATCTAAAGCATACGAAATTGCCCTTGGTTTCCTCAAGCGATGAGTCCATGGAGCAACTTTCGGTCCCGTTCCATAAACGGAGTTTCTGGTAGAGGAATAATAGGACATGGTGAGCAAAAGTATATCACTACTCTGGCCCCAAGTGTCTTCGAATTCATAGAGATGAAACAACTCATTAAAGAAAGATTTCTCCTTGAGTGCGCCAAGTAGAAAGGTATTCCCCACTAGGAGGCGATTACCGCGTACACAAAGCGAGCTGTTGATTGAAGGCCTACTTCACTCCACTGTATCACCATAAGTACTATAGTACGCAAGATTTTGCATTCATTTAGAATTTTTCTTTCTAATTACTTCTCTGGACATACGATTAAATTTAGTAGCAAATTATTATGCGGCAGAAGCATAAGCCCTTTTCAAGACGGAAAATGTATTCGTATGATAGATTATCCCACACGACCTAGCAAACGATGCAGATTCAATGAAAAATAATAAGAGCTATACAGCAAAATCAACCCAGTGAAAAAATACGCCTGCTGTTCTTCTTAGATGCGACCGAATTTGAATTTTATATATAAAAAAACCGATTTTTTAAATGTCAATATAGTTGACACCATAACTTATGAAATCATCCAATTTCCTTCACGGAACTTACTGTAGATGTGCTATAACCAATTTTCCATGACTCTGTGCATATTCCGGACGCTCGCCAAGTCGTTCTAAATTTCTGATTTGTTGGCATAGCCCTAAAGAAAAAATGTCTAAAGTCTAGGCCAGGTGACAAGACCATTTCATGCTATAAGATGATCATCGAACTTAATCTTCAATAAGTCGATGATGCTATGCGCTGCATGGCAAATGGCTCCGTCCTGTTGAAACCACATATTCTACAAATTTTCCTCTTCCAATATATCCCAACGAATTTTGTAAACGAGTCTCTCTTGATTGTAATCGACTCGCCGGCATCATTTCGTAAGAAGACCCAATGACTCATAAGACATAGAAACCACTCGAAACAGCCTCTTTTTCGTATACAAAGGCAGCTCTTGGAAGACCACCAGCTATTCACTTGACCAAATGCTTACTAACAAAGCTATTTAATAAAACATGTGTCCCGTCACTGAGGTCGATTTTTCCGTGAAAATTCGAATATTCTTCCATCTTCTTCAGTCGCCTACACCATGGGTATTTGCCTTTGACTTTGGGTTAAGAAAACCACAGGTACGCTCGAGAGATGTCCAACTCATGGGGACGGCGCGGAATAGATTGACTGCTTTCTTTCATCTTTGTCTCCACTTAAAGTGTTGCGCCGTGAATAAGTCGATTGGAATTTTTTCACTAAAATTGTTCGCTTATTGGGACGAATATAATGGTTTCCTTGGTTAAATGGTAGACAATCTGGAACACACATATGAAGTTTGTAGAAGGATTTTGTGAATAAATTTTTGAGTTTTATTGACTGTGTACACCATTACAGTCTACATCAAACAGAGGAATATGACAATTTTTTCAAAGACTGCTTCTTTGAACTCCTCAACCAGATTTATGAGCAATGTACGAGTACCAAGCATAACGATAAGGTCGTTCTTGGTGGTATTAGCGCTAAGCTATATAGTAGAACATTTTTGGCGACATATTTAAAAATCATAGCCTACATGGCACCTGTTACTTAAATGACTCTAAAGTAAGGCGATATGTTATTATACCTATACGTCTCTAACAATCCAGCATGCGCTAATGGTCCTGGCCATTGAGTTTTGCACGATATCTTCTACGTCGATGTTAGAAAGGTCACATGACAGCACATCATCTTGTATAAAACCTTTCTTAATATTAAAGGTTTTGATTAGATCATTAGCGACCTTGATGGAACAGCGAGAATTCTCCATAGTTATCCTGCGCAACCTATGTTAAAGCGTTTGAGTGAAAACTAGGCATGGCGATCCATAGTTCGTCGCTATTAACGCTGTTATGTGCGACTGTGTAGTAGGTAAATAGATGATGAATGTTAATCTGAGATTCAGGGATCTTTTCCAAGATGTGCGGTTTAAAGCACTGATACGGAACAACGAGGTCATCAGTAACGCAGTCTATTAAGATGTTCCACCTATATGGTAGGAATGTTGCATCTTGGTAAGAGGATGCATTCGAAGAGTTGCTTTAGTAGAGGAGCATGAACCTCAACCATTTTAACATGAAGTCAAACTCATTTGTCTGAAGCCATAGCGCGTGAACTCATCCTTTTTACAATTTCACTGATGATCTAGTATCGAAAACCACCTAGCAAAGGAATTTGAGTTTGCCATTTGTTTTACTACCAAAAGGCCGGTAATCACATCTGACCTTTCTAATCATCGATGTGTTCACTCACAAATGAGGCCTTAAAGTTATTTTTAAATTAAACATGTTATTGCAACAATTACAAATTTAAAGTACGAGTATTCAATCAGAACTAACCTTTCCCAAAAATCATGCCGCTAACGACAACAATTCTTTCTGGAAAATATTTGAATTACAAATTAAAGCGAACGCAACACAAACACAAACAATAAGGCATTAAATTGAATGATAATCAGTCCACCTGTATCTACACGTGCAATTTAATGGCAATTACGCGTAATAAGCTTTTTGTGTTTGTTGCACTGGACCATGGTGTGATTTAGAATTGTGTTGATTCAGAATCAATGATAGTATTGAATACAGAAGTGATGGCGTTAAAATGAGCGCGTGTGCGTGTATCTAAGAATACAAATTCTGAATTCTGAACTACGACCCGTAAGTTCATTTAGTTGTTTTACGTACCTCAGTAGGTTATTGCACTTTAAATAACCCCTCCCACAGTATTAACATCATTTTTGGGAGTGATTTCTGAACTTAATGCGTCAAGAAATATTACATTAGATACTCTACGAACATAACATTTCTTTCGAAATTTAAAATCTGTTGTCAAGGACCATTTGAAGTTAACACTTGTCGCTGTTGGATGAAATTGTGTAACTATAATACATGTCTTCCGTATTGGGTTGTTATTCTATATGGTAAAAAAGTAAACTCAAAATAAGGAGCAAGCGCATTGCATATGGATATGAATCAAATGAAACCTGATATGGACAATTACCGGCTCCGGTCCGCACTCTATATGAATCCATATCGAAGGGACAACGTATAAAGATCTTGCCTTGAGCTCACTTAAGAGGAAGGAGGCATTAGATTAGGTGTGCACAACTGGAGGCGAATAATATTTAATGGGCTCCGGATGGCGCGCGATTAAGTCTTAACAGAACCGGAAATGACAGAGAAGTTATTATTTAAAGCAACATTATAGCTGTCACAGTAGAAACCAAATATGCAGAGTTAATACTAAATGAAATTAAAAAGACTTCAAAGCCCGCTGTCATCTGCATTTATTTATTTATTTACAGGAGTTGGCTAGGAATGAAGTAGAATTCACTCTCACCATCTAAATTTGGGAAATTCTGGAACGAATATTTAGTTCCTGCAGAAATGAGCTACGAAACAAGCGGAAAATGCAACGGTTTTGCCGCCACCACAGAAGTAGCAGAACTCATTGAATACTGTGATTCCACTAATATGAGACATATCATATGCTACGACTTTTATGCTCAGAATATATTTTGAACAGTGGCAAATACAACGCGAGAGGCAATCATATCCTCTATTTCATACTATCGTGTGTTTAGTGCTTAGTTTTTAGTAGTTTAGTATTTTTAAGTGATTAAAAATAGAAGCCAGAGAAACATGGCACTTAGTACTAATTTGTAGAAGAACCGGAAGCTCTACAGAACGAAGCAAAAACAATATAAAATGATAACTCGGACCTCGAAGAGCGCTCTTATAATACTTTTTGCTAAAGATCCGAAAACCCGGTAGAACTACCAGGCTGGCCAGAGTCAACAATAGAGGAAAATTGGCCAGTTGGTAAAAACTCAGAATGTCTGATGGGACCCGCACACAGTGTTGAAAGAAGAGACTTCCTGGTTTATACTCGGAACTCACCTCTCAGGTAACCAGATCAGAACTGACTCAAAACTCAATAACATACTCGTAACATGCCATACCTTGTCTATCATCGGTAGTGGTGAAGGGTGAAGCCATCTAACATGATATGGCTTTGATGGCTTCAAGTCGTCTGGCAGAGATGGTATACACCTTGTTGTGCTACAAAAAAGTGTAGGCCAGTTTCTGGGAACTCTGAAGAGAAATGTAGACACTGGCCTATAATCGAAACCCTGGCGGAAAGTAGGAGTAGCTCTCTAAGAAGAGCTTCAGACCAATTGGTATGACTTTTTTCACATTGAAGAGTCTAGAGAGAATGGTGCACTCGACAAGAAGGAGTAAACGTTAGGCAATGTCAATTGAAGGTCCTTTCGATAACGCAACTTCTGACAGCATGTGTAGGTCGGCGAGACAAAACGACGTAGAAAAATATTTTTTGTGGATAAAAGCAATGCTAAAGAAGAGGACACTAATTGCAGACCAATACGTGACTGACTGCGGCCAATATGTAATGGCAAGTAAATATAAAGAGAAGTTGCTCGCAAGACGGGGTGACATGACATGACTGTTTTGGAAGTTAGTCGCATCACTTTCTGACACTGTCATAAGCTCTGATGGCTATGCTCAGTAATATGCAGTTAATGCTGTTGTACTATCCGATGGATCATGTCTAGCTACGATCAATTAGTGCAATAGAAATGGGCTTACAGTCAATCTTCCCAGAACTGAGGTTAAAAAGGAGAAACCTGACTAGTCTAACCCATCCAGTATTTACTGGCATCATCATCCGATTTTCCAAAGAAGATAAGTACTTGGGTGTCATTCTGTACAACAAAGTTGTCACAGCGAAAACCTTTAAGGCGCCATTGGCAAACCATGGAGTCTGTAACGGAGACGGTCCATGGTCACGATAAAGTCAATTATACCCTAGGTGTTGGTTGTCTGGTGGAACAAACTCATACGAAAATACAGCACTGCTCTGGTGAAAATCATTCTTTCTTGCATTCTCGGCTGAATGGCAGCTTTCCCAGGGGAGGAATCTCCCTCCCCTTGATATTCATATCAATGGCTGCGCTCTCAAAGGTATCTTCCATTTAAAAGGAAGTGGTTTTTAGTACAACACGCACTGGAAGTTGGCTGACCCTAGGCACCGACTGTATTTTGTATCTGGTCTTATGAACATACCATCTGATGCAATGACACAATGAACCCCTGTTACGAAAAAATACGATATCTTTGTGCCAGAAATGGGTTTGCCCCCCGCTCACGGCTCAAAAACCGATTTAGAATTAGGCGCTGGCGTCTTTTTGAAGGGCGACAACTTTAGATTCCACTCCTCGTTAGGAAAACTTTCATCTGTCTTCCAGACGGAGATATGCGCAATCATGATGGGAATGAACTATATTGCTTCGAATCGGTATATGGAACTAAGAATTTACATCCGTAGCGCCAGCCAAGCTGTGCTTAAAGTGTTTCTCAGCCCTCTTATGGTACCCAAGCTAGTTCGACAATGCAAGACTTCATTGAACGCATTCGGAGAGCTGACTTCTCTAAGTCTTCTTTGGGTCCCAGATTACAATGGGATCATGAGAAATGAAATCGGAACTAGCCAAAGCATAGAGAAAGGTTTCTCAAGATCCGAACACTGGGACTGCCTGCGTGCTCGGTTAGGCTTTCCATTGACAGTTCGGTGTCGCATGAGCATAATTGCAAATGGCATGGCGTTTCTAAGAGTTCAGTGGTTTTCCAGCTGTTTCTCAGTAAAAAAGACTACAGGTTGCTTACAGGCATCGGGACGGGGCACTAACCACTTAAGTGTACAAGTGTTGGTTCCCAACACAATTTAAAACACAAGGCACCACATTACGCCGACGAAAACAGTATAAGCTAAAATTAATTAGTGGTATTAAAATGCAATTGCCAAACCATTTGCACAATTGACTGTTGCATTCATTGCGAATATTGGGCTAGTCACTGAGATATGGAAATAAGAAATACATATCCCAGATGACTAGTAAGTATATAGTAAGCACAATAAAATAAACCCGATCGCGTCAAACTTTCGTGTATTTTATTAAATTAAAAAATGTTTGAATAAAAAAACCCGATCGACCGAAACATGAAAACAAACGAAATGTCAAATTTGCAACCTAGTGGTAATGTCTACTAAAATAATAATAAACAGAAAGAGAAAGGAGATCATTCACTATATGATCATCCCATTCCCACCCCCAACATCAAATATGGGGCATTAATGTAAAAAGTAGAACAATAATGTAAATGTATTAATGGATCTGTAGGTATATATGAATTGTAATACATGTAATTATTCATACAGTCCCCATGAAAGCAAATGATAATGTAAATTAATGGATCTGTACTCTGTAGGTATATACGAATTTTATGTTCTAGATCAAGTTCAATGACCATATGATGTATAATAAAATAAAATTTGTAGGTAAAGCACGGTAGCGACTAAAAGCAAGGCTTCATGGGAATTAAGATGCAATTCTTACGGACACTTGTCAGTTAGCAGTAGACTAGACCGGTACTATTAAAGATTATAACGTAATACGAGCAAGTTTGTTTCATTTTTTATCTCGAGCAATTAACCCATTTTTGGTGCAAGACATCCTTCTTGCAATAAAATTATTTCTAAGTTCGACTCAGCTTAAAACAAAAAGTGATGACACCGCAGAGCTCTATACTCCTGAATGTCAACTCTACGCTGGCATCAGGCTACAGGTATTCGGCTCTGACGTGGTGGGAACTGGTACTGCGGGCACTTTTTCACTAGGGCGCTTATTCATCTTTCTTCGAAGAACCGAACAATTTCAGCAAAGGAACATATGACTTTGTCTGAGTGCTCTGGTCCGACAGAAAAAGAAATCGTTCCAGAATTATTGTACTCTCTCTAAGACGAGCCCTAGTGGTTAATGTTGACTATTTAAACTGTAGCTGAAACCACACCCAATCAAATAATTGAGAAATGCTTTCAGAAACTTACATAATGTGGTATGCAGTTCAGAGGATCCTCTGCCGTTGTTCGTCCAAATCGTAGGCCTATTTTGATGCATGTGCTTACCTGCGCTATTCATCACATCAGGAGTTTGTGTTTGTGTATTTTTAACGACTTTCTTAACTGTGTATCGATGCAACTGGTCTTTAGTACTTGAGGCAGGTGATAAAGCACTTTGGGAGATATTAGAAGCAACACAACTGGCAAGTATGTATTCGGGCCGTTTGTTGCGATTGCAGCCTTTCGATGCTATATCTCTTTATAGTGTTCTTCCGTTATTGTAACAACTGAAACATACCAAGAAGCACCTCTGACGCATTTAAGTTGTGATCCGAGCTTATATTTGCTACTCTGAATGTTCGAACATCGGCCACAGCACTTCGTTTTTTGTATGACGGTGATATCTCTCTTTTAGTAGTCTGGAGACTTGTTGTTAAGCGACACTCGTCCTATCGAAAGCACAAATATTTCGGATGCAGATCTGTACACCGGTGTCATTTTTTCATTGTATAGGATCGCCAAAGTGTATCCACCCTTATCGCTTGATTGCTTTGAAGAAGTAATACTTTTACGTCGCCGTTTTGGTAATCGCACGCACTTTCTGGTACTCTTTGGTACTTCTTGCGTAATGGAGGCGAAATGTTCCGAAGCCGGTAACCCACTTCGTAGATAAGATAGCTGCGATTGACTCAACAAGGGTTGAACCACCATCATATCTATAACCGCACGCTGACTAGCACTGAACATTTTTATTGGACTAGTTTTCAATATGTTGCAGTAGATCACCAAAGGAAACTGATTAGGTGCTTCTTCTGCGCTTTAATTATTTTCGACGGAGTACTACTGTTTTGTCATTTTACTTATGACTTCGGCGAGCTATGTCCAGTTGGACGACACATGTATCCAGTGGGTACCATGAAACGCTACAAATCGAATTATCAAGATTGAAGCTGGGAATTTCCCTCATTAATCGTACAACATCCAACAACCACCATCACTTCACAATGTTGAATTCTGCCTGCAGCAAGTATAGATGTTCTTCATGTGGTTCGACGGTGAATTGGAAGCTTCGGCACCTGGTGTTGAATCAATTAGGCACTAGTACCGGACAAATTTCTATTCAAAACCCACGAATTTCTCTAATCTTCTTATTCCATTCCCAAAAGAGGAAAAGAAATATACATGTATAAAGAAAAAGCCATCACCCCTTGCAAGACTAGGGAAAGTAATAAACCCCTTTTACATGGTTCAAAATGCCAGTTATTGACTATCAATAACTTCTCCGAAGGTGCTCATATAATCAAACTGTCGCATGACAAACGACACAAGGGTCCGCAAGATTTTTATGACAAAAGATGAGCCAATTAAAAGCCATCAAATTCCAGATACGAGTACTTCTTACCCAAATCGTCATCCATAAATTAGATAGCTCCATCTTTCGTTGACCAGTTGAGGACCACTTATCAACCTGTCACCCTGATTTATTACTCCGACTTATTCCCATTTTATTAACGATAATTAAGCATGTAAGTCTGTATGTTTTAGTGCGCCAACGGATACAGAGTTCGTCAATTCTATTCTTCTTACACGTCTTGTTTTCAGTTTTTTATGAGCTTTATCTGGTCGCAAAGTGTGTGGTCGAAAGGACAAGTATCTGCCTAACAAATTGGTTGCTGCCCAACGTTATCGGAACTGGCCTAATTGCCAATGGAAAGTGAATAAAACTGTTCAATGTGAAACGGATACAGGAGTATTGTCGATTAGCAATTATTGTGGTTTTATGAGAAAGTGGCTACCCGTAAAAACCACAATCTCAACGGTTCATTTAACTTGAGACCGATAGGCTTTATAATTTGTTGCGCCCAAGTCTAGTTAGCATTTCCAAAGGTATCTGCACTTTGAACGATTTACTTCCAATAAACGAGGTTTATTTTTGTTCCTTTTTACGATTGATTGGATGTGACAAGGAGGAATTTACTATTTCTATTTTATTGTGGCTATTCGCGATCTAAAATTCCTCGCATCAAATTGAGTGCAATACAAGATAAATCCATTTGGAGGCTAACTAGGTGCAACCTATTATACAACTCTGTCGTATACACCCACTTGTGTCGTAAATATAAATTCATGAGTTTTCAAATGTATCCAGCTAATTGGGAGAAATTTAGGACTCATCAAATTACTCTTTGAAGCTGTCATAAATCGATGTCAATGAGCAAAAGATACAGTATGAAATCACGGGATGCCGTTAAATAATTTTTCATTTAAATAAGCAGGCTGACGGTCTTTTATGGATTTATCGTTGGTAACCACAATGGGTACGTTACTGATTGTTATTAATACGAATATAAACCGCTTCCAAAGAGGGTTCGGCTCCAATATTTTCATTGCCGACACAGCCCAGTTGAGAAAATTAATAAAAAAATAAATTTAGTATATGTGCAACTGATCGGGTTTATGATGGACTAGCACACATGGTGGTCATTGACTATCCGGTTACATTTCATTGGAAACTAATCAAATTGGTAGATGAGACATTCATTATAAAAAAAAAAACCATCGCCCCGTTTTTTAAGTATCTGAACTGTGTTAGTAAACAGTTAATGGGTGCTTTTCGTTTACGACCTCATAATGATGAATTTTGAACCTTCAACAAGTTGAGGGCTATTATTCATGTCTCATACTATTGTGTTTCTGATATTACATCTTCTTCCTCTTATTGTATTAACTTTTGAAATATATAACATGTTATAGCAGCATCTAATGCTAAATTTCTCACACGTGTCTCTATTCCTGGGGATCTGTTTTTGATCGTCAGAACTACTGTCCTATAAGTTGAATAGAGCCAGGAGCATAACAATCATATTCTTAGAATATTGCTTGACCACCCTCCTTCTGGTGGTAACAGGTAACAGCAAGAGTAAATTCTTACTAATGCGAGCTATTGTAAAATGGCAAGGGTGTGCTCGCATAATACTGGCCTACGCTATCATAGGGTCCACAGCCCTATATGTAAGAGATAAAAAAAATTTGACGAACCAGTTAATAGCCTTGAACCGGAACCGCACGTGAAATGTTCCGATCATTAACGAACGGCGTGCGGGCGAACCACTAGCGGTGACCTTTGACTGCTATAAAGCAGACAAAACCACCATCCAAGAAGTGCAATGGGATGGACTCCATAAAAAGAGGAAAAACTGTGATATCTTATGGAGAATGTTACAGACAAATGCCGCGACAAGGATAGCAGACTCAATGTTTATTCAGATCCGGACTGATTGTCAGAGGAACACTTAGCGAACGAGTCATGAGCTTCATGCATATAAACGAATACATGACTACGATTCGCATAAAGGGTACATTCGCTTTGAGTATTATAAGCACCCGCACCCCGACAGCGGAGAAGGGTGATTGCTTCTACAAGCTTCTTGACAAAGCCTAATTGCAATGCCCTAAAAATACGTAAAAATCATCCTTGCCGATTTAATACTAAACTAGGCAAGGAGCGAATCTTTCGTTATATTGTCAGAAAGTAAAGCCACTAGGCCGTCACCTCCGGAAACGGTCACAGCCTTATTAATATTGCGGCGGGATGTAATAACTGTAGTCAACACACAGTTTCCATACCTTGATAACCATGACTTACTCCTGACCAACAAACTGTCAACCAAATTGATCATGTTGCGATCGACACTCCTCTAGTGTTTTGAATATTATAATGTTCTTAGGAGCTAACATTGGACCATTCTCTTGTTATAGCCAAGATATGGATGGAGATATCCGTGACAGCCCAAACTTATGGAACCATTGTGAGGCAGTTGAACGTCGAATAGCTACAATCACATAAAGTCGCCAGAGCTGTAGCGTCAGCCTTTTAACAAAAATAAAAATAACAATAAATAAATATGTTTAATTGTGGTGTTCTATTTGTGTCCCCTCACTGTACCAAATCCAATAAATTTACCCATTGTCAAAAACAGACCTTTTCCCCTCCTAATCCATTAGTTTGTCCTGCTAATCTCTCTTTCCCAACTCATACAAGACCTGACTCTATTAAAGTTCCCTCTATTTTCAAATTCCCTCATTCCACTTTCTTCGTAGGCTCACTCTCTCCCTGTGTTCTTGTTACTATGGTGAATATGTTCCTTTTGTCGTAGAGAGAGTTGTGTTGACTACCTTAAATTCAGGAGGAGGTGGTGGAAAACCTAGCTAAGGAGGTAGATCGTGTGGGAGGTAGTTTATTATAGGTATAAGTTTAGGCATGAACCCACAGTTGAGAGGCAGAAATTAGAATGGGGAATAAAGATAGACAAATAAGAAATCAAAGAAAAATTAAGAAGAGAACTAGTTAGGAAGGTCAATGACATTTAGTAGAAAATCAGCTGATCATCTTTCGATGCCGACCAGCCGTTGGTTTGGGTATCAGAAGATTACAACGGCAAGGTCGTGCGATTTTCAATCGTATTGGGTGGGACTTTTTTCTTTTTCCCTTTTTGGGAGTTAAAAAAGTCGAGACAGTCGATGTCTGGACAGAAAGCAAGAAGGTTGCTATTTTCGGGTTCCGCTCGTTTTTTTTTATTCGAATCGTAGCGCGAAAAGTACAAAAAAAAAAAAAAAAAAACCGAAATTTGGACTGCGGCACGGACAGTTTGCCAATCCGATAACTCCTTTTGGTGATATCCACCGGGTGTCCCCGAACAAAAAAAAAGGAATTTGCCGACGGTTCACAACAAAAAGAAAAAAAAAACACTTGAAATTGGTCGGGAGTTTGTGTTTGTTTTTTTTGTTAAAGCAGCAAAAGCGTCCGCCGGATAAGGCGTTACAAAAAAAAAAAAAAGGAGTTGGTCATTAGACCGGAACCTCCCCCATCCCCCTTGTGCACCCTCGCATTGAAGTGATCCTCCCCGGGAGGCTCAAATAGCCCAACGGGTGAGCAGTGCTGTGATTTTTTTTACGAACATCCAAGCTACATCGCCTGCAAGAGGTGCTCCGCGGTACAACCTCAAAAACCTCAACAACTCCAACCACAACAAGAGAAAAAAAAATATATACAAAAGTGAATAAAGCAAAAAAAAAAAAAATATACGCAATTGATAAGTGACAAAAAAAAAAAAAAATTGTATTATTATTGGAAAAAAGTACATTTATATGTACATATATATATAAATACTAATAATAATAAATAAATCAATGGAAAAATTTTGAATTTAGTCAATAGGTTAAGTTATAGCTTTAAGTTTTTTTTAATCTTTTTTGAATTTTATTTTTTTTATTTATGTGCGCGCAAACAAAAAAGAAAGAAATTTTTATTTTTCACATAAGCGATTCTTCGAAGTGCTGGCGCCAGAACTACGGGGGATCCATGTCTAACCGGTAAGTCCTAGGCATATACGAGTATATACGCTTTGTGGCCAGAAGTAGCCTTATAGTAGTAAAAAAAAAAAAAAAAAAGATAATAATAATAAAAACAAAAAAAATAAAATTCAAAAGGCTCTTTTGTAAATTTTTTTTAATAAATCAATTATTGTACATTAGATATTAAGTTTCTTTTTTGTGAATTTTTTTTTTTTTTTATAAACCCAATTATAGTTGTTATGAGTTGAGTTAAGTGTTTTATTACAATAATGGAGTAGGCTTAACGCAAGTGGTGTGTGGATGGGCGGACCGACCGTCCTTCGATGGGGCGACTGTGACCGGACGTGACGTACACACGAAGACGACATAACGAATATGACGTGACTGACTTCCGCTGATTGTTTCTTTTTCAGGTGGCGACTGGGAGGAATTTCGTTTAGGGGCTACCATTCACAGATCTGGCCAGAATGGTAGCAATTGGTCGCATCCAAGTGCGATAAGGGTGGGTTGGCCATCCTCAGCCAACAACACCCGGCTTATTTCAGGTCGTAAGGAGCTGTCATCGCTGTATGATACTGGGACACATTATTCGGTGTAGGGTACGTAGGGTTAAGTTAGCTTTAGGTTTAGTTATTATTCGCGAAAATTAAGTTCGGTATTTAGGGTTTAGGTTAGTGTAGGATTAGTTAGTTTTAAGCGCGAAAGTCCCGGTCTTGCACAGTGGTGATGGCACACAGAAGTGATCTTGCTTTCTCATTTCCTCTTTCTTCTATCATCTCTCTCTCCTCCTATCTTTTAAGTCCGTCCGTAAAATAACGTAGCTTTCTCCAGGCTATCTTTGTTTTCTCTTTTTTTATAACCCGGCACGAAAACAAAAAGGTAAGTTGAGTTGCGATGTACGGGGTAGTGGCAAGAACCAACCCAATCCGACGAGCTAGAGCCGAGCAACCGCGAGCGTGCCACTGCCAACTACTCCTGCATCATGGATGCCTCCGTGGCCAACTGACTCCTTACAGAGCCTTTTCCGATGGAGTTTCCCTTAACCTCTGGAGGAGTCCCATGCATTGAATGTTGAAGTCCAGTGACATCACTGGCAGATAGCAATCAGAGAGGACGCCTCTGACGCATAGGATTTCAATCCACCACAGGAGAGAAACCCCTGGATCGATGACGAATGTAGCCAGACAAATCTAGAAGAACGGCGGATGTACAGCTTCACGAGCATAAAATAATGGAAAATTATAGGCTTCTCAAAAGAAAAAGGGAATAGAAGCGCTCTACGAAATTCAGAAGTTTTATCAAAAATAAAACGAACACGTTAAATCCGTAAAGCCCAAACAGAAATCAGCGAGGTTGTAGAAGGAAACCTAGTAGTAGAACCACAGTCGATGCTAAGTATCTGGAAAGATTACTGCTGCAGACGGTTAAACAGTGAACAACATACTACCGTCAGTTAGAATGAACCATTTAACCCGGACAAAGACAAGTAACAATCCCGTCCACTCGGCCAAGATGAAGTTCGGACAGCAATTTCCAAGCTAAGTCTAACAAAGTTTAACTGGCTTAACTGCCACGCTACTGAAGGTAGTAGGTGATCATTGGATACGAAACATACCGAAACATACATCAACTCATCTCCAACAATTGGGTAGATGAAAGTATGCCTGACAAATGAAACCTTAGCATTGTTTGCCCGATCCTAAGAGACGTGGCTACCAAAAATTCTTTTAAATACGAGTAGAGAGGAATAAGTTTTCTCAACATCGTTCTCTTCTGGAAAAAATCTAAGCATTCCCGATCGATAAACACCACCATCACACTCTATATCGGCTTTCAAGCTGCATATGGAAGGATCTATGACACGAAGAACCGATCATATATACAGAACCACATCTAGGTGTGGCATCCTTGTGGAGCTTATTCGCCTATGCAGGATGGCGATGGGGAGTGCACACTGATCCGCCTGAGAAATGAGAAAACTGAGACCTTCAATGCCAAAAAGGATTTAATCTGCGCGATACGTGCTTTGTTACCCTTTCAACATCGTTCTTGAAAAAATTGTGCAAAACTTGCAAACCAACCAGCAACAAGCACCATCTGTAAGATCTGTTCAGTTACGCTAATACGCCGAGGACATAGACATAATGGGGAAAGCACAGAGAGCTGTCAATGAAGCAAATATGTGTTTAGTGGTCAATAAAGGAGAAACGAATTATATGCTGTCAACAAAAAGGGATGCACAATATCAACACCTAGGACAAAGCTTGACGATTGGTACCTACAACTTGTGGGACTTTACCGATATCGGCTACACTATCAACCCCGAAAACGACACCATCGCCTAAATCATACGAAGACTCACTCTTGCTAATCGCTGCGTCCTTGAGCTTAGAAAGCAATTCAGTAGAAAATCCCTCACTCGAGCAACTAAAAAGACTGGAAGCAGATGAAAATGCTCGCAGGTACTTCGAGCAAAAAAATTTTCAGTCCCTGTTGCATCAATGGATGAGACGTTTCAACAGCGAACTGTGCGGACTGCACAGCAATGCCGAGCTCAAGAGAATACCTCCGATAACTCGGCTTAAATTTCTAGGCCACCTTCAGCGCTTTGTCATAAGGCCAAGGGCCGGAAATTTTTCGACTCCAAGTGGCGCACAAAATGAATAAGACGAAATGAATGGCAAAACTAGGTGATTTGCTCTGCTTGAAGTATGCCGAATATCGCTTTCCTAATTTGGAGACTTTCTCGAATGCACGTAATTCTTATTAGATCACGTTTTGTCTCACTCCCTGGCATTCGCAACAATCTCACATGCTCCCATTTTATCTCTTTACTTCGAGTACAATAGCACTTCTGTCAAGGGGTACTGGCAGATTAATCTCAGCACTAGTCCGAATTTTCAGAGTCAGTTTCACACGGGCATATATTCCTTTGACTTTTTAGCCATGGGGGCAACAAATATTTCTGCGGCCCATACTACAATATTAGATGACCTCATGCAAATTCTAAACTCCAAAAGATATAAAACTGTAGAATATGCAGATGATATCTCTGTTATCACAAGGGGTAACCAAGCGATTATCTTCAGCAACTGGCAACTACCTGGATGGCACGTTATCAGCTTTGGCACTGTACTTCGGTGCTTGATACAGGCGGCATAGGGGTTGTTGAGATTCTTGAGGCTCTAGAGATTTCAATTTTTTTTTTATAATAAGCACGCGTTCGGAGACATTTTGTATCTTTAAAATGTTTATACACTGCGACGACGAGGAAAATTAGGGAGAAAACAAACAGACGTACCGATGTACGTTGATTTTAAACGTTTGCAAGTTATAATGACTAGGAAATAAAGAGCTCAACATGGTATTCCATAAGCGAGCTGTACAACTTAGGAAAGAATCACGATACTTTAGAGCATGAGCAAAAGTCGACCACAGGATATACTGATGAGAGTTTATAGGTAGACTGGTGTTACAGGAATGCTACTGGCAATTTCGGTGGAGAACTGGTGATAAATGAGCTATCGGGCAACGTGAGATAGGAGGCGTTACTTCAGTTTTAGAGGCCGTTAATTGACTGAGTAAAAAGTGTGATCTACGAGTTTTATCGCACGATATTTAATTGTATCTAGCAGGCATGGGCATTGTACACCAATTTTGACGATATAAGTATATATTGACGCCAGACCAGAAGTGTGAAATATTTTTTCCAACGTAAGTTGTCATTGACATACCTACCGAGAGTGCCATTCATGAATAATGGTGGGGATTTAAATTTCACTTGGTGGTTTCCCAGAGAGAATAAGATTCGCCGTTTTTAGGAATGGGTTCGATAACTGCTGTTTTTCGTTTATTCGAAAAGAGTTCTGAAGAATAGCATTGATGAAAACGCTTACGCAGTGATTTTAACAGCGTGGAAGAACATCTATTCAGATATAGGAGAGATATACCATCTGAACCATCGGATTAATATATAACCTTAAGCTATTATTTATACTTATTTATACTACACGAGTGCGAAAATGGATTGAAGATTCCACGCATTCCAGTGTATGCGGTGGCAAGACACAATCTGGAAGAGTTAAGCTATCTGAGGATTTAGCGATCTAATTTACCTTGTCTAAAGAGCTCACAGCTGGAGTGTCATTATAAATGAAAGTTAGGATCGAGGATTAGGTAAAATTTCTAATGTTTTCGCCCAACGACCAAAATTAGTTACTGCCTTTGGGACATTGTAGTCGTTTTTGCTTCAGTGTCTGGTCATTTTCTACGTTATACCTTCTCACAGTAGTTCATCTCTTTTGTGGCGTTTGGGAAATCCACATTCGCCGGTTGACTGGAAAAAAGTATTAAACCAAGTCAATCTTGGCTGTTCAGAATACTGGAGGCATGCCTTATGCCACTAGCAAATGACCACCATGTTGTATTGTGTACACTGAGATGTACCATACACTTTATATAGCAAAACTTCCACCCGCCGCAAAATCAAAATACCTAAGTGCGATGCCAGATGTGGTATTGTGTAGGCTATGCTTACCAACTATCCTCCTCTCTTAGCCTAGCGGAAACCTCGTAGTATCATTCTTTGGTGGCGTCGTTCTTGTCTCTCCTGGAGGAATAATCGCGTATTAGGCATATGTTGGCGAGGGTTACCTTGTTACGGATTGTCATAAGATGCTTTTTTACAAGACGAAGAGATTTCTTGACTAAAACTGCAGCGTATTCGCACCCGAATAAGCATTTTTTCTGTTTCCTATCAACACAGTATCTGTCACAGGTTTTCATCCTTCTTTTGATCGGCACATCTTATCGTATGATGCAAATTAGCCACATAATGATGTGTGAATTATTTAAAAATTTATTTAAACATACATAGCTATGACTTTTTCCCATCTTTCTTGCAGTTAATGTATTCCGTTTCACCAGGATTAAACACCATTTCCTTCTGGTCCCACCAAATACACAGCATAACCTTCTTTCCATGGATATTGCGTACTGGTTGCGAATTTGATTCTTGAAATAGATCCATTTTTCATCGCCGGTAACAATTCGACGCAAAAAACCTTTTCTTTTGTACCGTTCAAGCAAAATTTCTGAAATTATTTTTCGCCTTCGCTATCTCTTTCTTTCAATTGATATTGGATCTTATTTTTGGATATCTTTCGGGGCTTTTAAACGTTTGAAAACAGTTGTACGATTAACTTTCAATGCTGTTCTTGTGTTTGAGTCGAATCTTCATCTAATAATGCTGGCAGTTCGGCATCTTCCAATTTGTTCTCGTTTACAAGTCCTTTGAGTTGGACCATGTTCACCATAAGCTTCCATTAGCAATCGATGACTGTAAGAAGCGGTGTTTTTTTTAAATAGTGTAATAAACTTTTAGCAAATGGTCCCTATTTGGCACAAAATTCGACATTTTCAAGGCGACAAAAAGAAATGTAGTTTGTACAATACAATCACAACCCATAACATACTAGATTTTATTGACAAATGTTTACCCTCCAAAATACCATATTTGTTTTCATTGACACAAACCATATGCAGTATTGTAGTTACGCCATTTGTTAGTTATATCGCCATTTCACAAAACTAAGCTTTGTTGTCAAGTTCAATACATGTATATCAAACCATAAAAAATTATAGTTTTCTATTTCACATCTGGCTTTACCTTCTTACCCCATTTTCTGAAAGTTCTTCGTAATATTCCAAAAACCAGATAAAAAATACAAAAGTAAGGAAATAGACAACGTCATTGCTTGCCTGGCTTCCTGTAGTTTGCTTTCTTCAGAAAATCAGAATGCTTTCATACAATCGACATCATGAACCTCTGTGTCTTGGAATTCTTAAAACTTAATACAAATAACAGACAAAAGTAAGGATGTGAATGCATTACATATTTTCGTAGTGTCTATATAATAAAATTGTTTGCCCAGTATGACAAAATACAAAGCATTGCGTTCATATTGCATTTATAAACATAAAATTAAAGATCACCCGCCGGAAAATTGTTGAGGGAAACTAAAATTGAAAGTTATAAATGAAAAAGTAATTTACATAAAGCAGGACATATAAAGGAATACTGGCCCCTCTAAACCAGGTCGACCATACAATTCTTGGACTTTCTCTGTTCAAAATTCCCTGGAAGTAAAATAATTCAAATTTTATTACTCGTATTCCGAGAATTTCAGGATAAAATGGGTTAAGTAAGAACAATACTTGTTTGTTTTTGTCACGTACAAATGTAAATACATACGTACCTACATGTGTACTGGGTTGATGATTATTTAAATAAATTGTACATACATTTTTGTCCAAACCACTCTTTCTCTCTCTTTGAATAAGTTAACGAAATTCTTTGAACGCTTTACAAGGGCAAAGCATTTGGAGAACAAATATAACTTTCGTCGTAAAACTCCAACCAAATGTATTTCAATGTCAATGCTTCGACTGAGTAATTAGCAATTTTAGGAGTTTGCATTAATTTATCATGTGCTTTGTTTGCGCCTTATTCGTACTCATATGTGGGGTACAACATTTTTGTATCGACCCGGTTGGGCGTGGTGCGAGAGGTTATCTACACAACCACGTATTGAAACCCTGTGTTATGAAGCACCAAAAGCCCCCGCTGAGGACGTATTCAATAAGCCATAGAAAAACGAAAGAAGGACAACGATGTTTGGATCTGCTCGTGGATTGTTCGGAGTATGAACATGCACAGCCGAACAACAAGCCGAGTCCCGAGAATCTTTCAAAGCTGGATTGGGGAAAAAGAGATTACAAACTGTAACATATACGAATACTACGGTAATGAGGTACATATTTATTATAGATTATAGACTTAGACAAAAGCCTTGAGTTTTCGTCACACGAGCTCACATCCAAATCCAATCCAGTGAAGAAACTGATATGTATTACCAAATAGTATCGTATTTCTTAATAAAAAAAACAAGCATTGTCCTACGAAATTTTTAATAAGAAGCGGGCAGATAAGAAAGAAGTACATTTTTGGTGTGATAAAAGGTGAGAGGCGGATCCTACATGTAAAATACATTGAAAGGTCTATTGAATATGCTGAAGTCCTTAAAATAGAGCTCGAATCTGGGTATTTAATCACGGTACGTTTAAGAAATCGACATAAATCGATACCATTTCAGATATTTACTGCCAACCTGTCCCTAAAAAAAGCTAATCTTCTTCTCTCTCCTCTTACAGATCCATTGCTTCTTTCCAAAGTTATGGAAGCACGAAAACTTCTCAACTACCGGCACCACGGTTTTCGTAGCAACATGTTCACTTGTGATTTGATGGCATGTCTCAACGAAAAGTGCAACCAAAGCTTACATCAATCTTACGAAAGCAGAGAGGTGCACTTGATATTTCTAAGGCATTTAATAGAGTCTGCCATCAGTGTATTTTGTCGAAAATGCGTGCTTTTGGAATCGGCTACTCTCTGATTCAATGGATTAGAAAATGACATTCGTAACGTTCAATTCAAGTTATCTTGGATGGTTTCAAGTCTGATATCCACGAAATAAATGCTGGTGTACCTCAGGCTTATCTCTTGTCTTCTACTTCTAATTCAATATATTCCTTTGCTAATGACAGTACTCTCTGCTTTTCTCAATCGTTCCCGGACTCACGTCTCTGCTCTTCAGCTGTAGAACGAAACGATCATTAAGTTCCGATATTAACAGCATAATCAATTGGGGAACAATAACAGAGCAGAATGTAATGCTTCCCAACCACAAATCTGTCTGCTGTCGTTAAAACGAAATTTAAACACCCAGCCATTATTCATGAGTGGCGCTTGCATTGTCGAAACCGAAAAAATTTCCATTCTTAGTATGTGTGTCAATGACAACCTACGTTGGAATGACCACATATTTGATGTCGCCAAGAATGCTGCGAAATGTCTAGGTTTGCTGAAACTTCTGAAGAAATACTTCTCTGCTCTGATCTGGCCTCAATATATAAGGAATTCATCCGTCCAAAATTGCAGTACAATGCACACATCTGGTCAGGTGCTCCTAAGACCTGTTCGCACTAGCTAGATAGGATCTAAAACCGTGCGACGAAACTCATAGGTGATGCCAATATTACACAGTTATTCGACACCCTGGAATACCGGTGTAACGTCTCCTGTCCCACTTTGTTGTATCCCTATCCCTCCGAAATATCGTGAGTTTTTCCTAAGCCGTACAACTCGCTTATAGAATGCCCTGCCGAGCTCTTTATTTCCTAGTCACTATAATTTGCAAACATTTGAAACCAACACACATCGGTGTCTCTCTTTTTTTCCTCCCTAAATTACCTTCGCATACGCTTTGCGCAAACATCTTAAGGTTACACAAAATCGCTTTTGCGGTCGCCAATTATAAAGAAAAAGTAGCCTAGCTAGTATAGACTTTTTGCTTTCTGAAGCTATGACGGTATCGTTTACTACATATAGGGACGTCGTCCACTGTCTTGTTTGTGGTGCTGCTATTTTTATCTGTTATTCAACAGTTACGCACAGGTAGAGTTCGGATTGACACCTATTTCTACAGCATTCAATCATTTGCACCATACAGCCGCGAAAAATTTCCGACATTCTCCGACAAAGACCAAAATCGCAATTTTCCAGAAGCCTTTGCAACAGTTTGTATACGCTGATAATATGGACATTGATCAGTTTTTAGTTTTCAGTTTTTTATGCATTTTTATTTTTTAACTTAAGTTACTCTTACGAGTATATGCTAAACAAAAAACGCTTAAAAATTAGCTTAAATTACTTACAAATAATCTTATTCTAACTTAATGGCCCCATGCGGGCACTCTAAGTTAAACCTAACACTTAAACTATGTCTTTCAACGAATCTTACAGTCTACTTTTATTTCTATTTTAACATTAATTAATACTAAAACTAAGAAAATAAATTTTAATCAAAAACTTAGTATATGGACTTTTTTAATTTTGTGTAAATCTTAAAACTAAAGCCTACAAACTACCTAAAAATAAACCTTAATCTACTTAACCTACTTACATTTAACACAAACACAGCCATACATAAATATATATATGTATACATAATATGTATATACATAATATATAAATACATGCATATATATATATTATTTTTTTTTATTTTTTTTATTTTTTTGGATTTTATATATTTTTTTTTTCTTAAAACTAACTTAATCCTACCTAAAACTATGTAAGCCGGCCAATATGGACATTGATTATTCACAGAAGGCTGTCTGTAGTAAATTAACAAAGAATGTCAAACGTGCCCTTACTCTAAGACGGCAACTATGCATAAAGTCTTGTCAAGAAACACTGGTAAGATTCCCTCATCATCCCAAACCTGCTTAAAAGGGCAAATCCATGGACACTAGCAAAATCGTAAGAAGATGTCCTTTGTCGTTCTGATCGCACGATTTTGAAGGTAGAGGTAGGTGCCGACCGCAGCAGAAAAGTGTGTATCAGTCGATTAAGATAGCCAGAGCATGTATTGGAAAGTAATTTCGTTTTTTTTTTATGAAAATGAAAGACGGTTTTCTTAAAGTGAATAAATATTTTATTGAATTATATATTTTCCATTCTGGTCCAATACCTTTTGCGATCTTTCTGGTAGTAGCATGATTCCACACTCATAAAATGTTTGTTCTTGCTGGCAAAAAACTGTGATTTTTGACCTCCTCATTTGAAGTAAGTGTTTTACTGTGGAACAAATAATAATCAAAAGGTGCCAGATTTGGAAAATATGGTGGGTGTGGCAGTAATCCAAGCTTTAAAAGCTTTTGGCGAGTTTCCAAACTTTAATGAGGTCTCGCATTATTTCTATTGATCAATTATGGCCTTTTCTATTTAACCCTTTCCAAACGGCCCGTATAAATAATGCAAAAATATAACTTTTTGCAATAAAATCTTTTAAAATGATAAAAGAAGAAAAACATATATATTTTTTTCGATTTTTATTAGGGTTGTAAAACCTAGACTTTTTGGTACCGCCAGGAACTTTGTGTACCAAAAAGCCTATATTTTACAAATTAAGGAACTTTTTGGATTTATTATCAACATTATCAACACTTATCTATTAACTAATCGACGCCGTGGTATTCAGTTCTTTTTTTCATTTAAACGCAGAAAACATTACAATGCGAGCATTTTGTATGAGGATTTGACTGTATGTTTTTCATGCTACAGACTTAACATCTTCCCCGCCGAAGCGAGGCCACTGAATCCCTCTGTTTCCCATCCTTACCTCTTTGGGGGTAGAGAACCTCGATTTACGTCGCTCTGTGATACTTGGGTTTCGGACATTGGCTTCTGACGATCTTTTTTTTAGAAATTGGTAGGTCTTTCTTCTTCTCCTTCTAAGCTATTTTAGTGGCATTTTCTCCATTATTAGTCCATGAACAATATACAATAGGTATTTACAAATGCTATATCTAGCATGCTCCAGAATAATCTGTGCCACCACTTTGGAGACTTTCTATCTACACAGTATAAGGCTCTCAAACGATCTGCGGTATTGTGTTATGACAAACAAAACGACCGACCAAATTAAACATCACTCTCTGGTTGTTAGACGAAAACACACTTTATTGTCTCATATTAAAACTAACTTAGCCTAAACTTACATGCTCTGCTTACTAATACATATTGTTACATAAGTGATGACTACCCCTGACGCTCGTCCCCACACCGCTGCAAGAGCGAGTTGTACTTTGCGACACTCAATGTTTAATCGAAGCAAACTTTGAGTGTGCGTTGCTGAACTCTTAGCCCAATCGCGCTCTCCCATCTCTTAAGTCTGAGAAGATGTTGGGGAGATCGATCTGCGCATCGCCAGTTAAACTTTTGCCTCGCTAGAATAGAGATCAATAAAGAGTTGAACAATTAAAACTTGTTTCGTTTTAATTACAGAAGAAATATGTAACTGGCGCAGTCGGTAAAAATAAGTGTTAAGACTACAAAACTTGAAATTAAGATTCGCGTGTGATAACTAGCTGTGGCATCAGTGCCACATGAAAAAAAAACAAAAAAGAAAAAAAAAAGCGTTTCAATTCAATTTGCTAAACAATAATAAATAACTAATAATCGAAATTAACACGCGGAAATTCACATTGTTGCGCATGATCCAAACACAAAAAAAAGGAAACAGAAAGCGCATATGAAAATTTCCTGTGGCCATGCTGTAAAAATAAAAAAAAAATAAAAACTTTCTAACAAAACGGTGTACGAAATTGTGGTGATACGAGTAATAATAATCAGAGTTCGGCAGCGCTAATGCGAAAAACATTTATACACATCATATTATAATTCAACAAAAACCATCTTTCGGTGACGCCAAAGAGGAATACACGTGTGTAACACGTTAGTAGTACTTTCATCAGAACATCAACCGCCTTTCTTATAGGTTATATTAAAGATAAGATTACCGGCAAAGCATGTATAGAGTTGCAGAAACATGGAAGGCTCTTACTTTGGCCTGAAATTAGAGATGTATTAAAAAAACTGTTTCGGTGAAAGTGTGCCTTCCCATGTTTTGATTGATCGTATCCGAACTGAACGCGTGACTTCCACAATCGAAAACTTTTACGATAATTTAAATATCCTGTTAAGTAGTATAAATAATTCTCTTTTACTTAATGCTGATAGAATCGACCAAAATCTAATAGAGTCCAATAATAGAATTGCCTTGGATTTAAAAATAATTTACCTGAACCTACTAAATCCATAGTTTTATGTCGGAACCCTCATTCCTTGCAAAGTGATTACAAAATTATAAGGGAATTAGATCACCAAAAGTTAGGACCCAATGGAGTCGAAAATACAGGATTCATAAACAGATAAAACAACACAACCAGACAAAACGGGAACTATTCTCAAAATTTTAATAATCAACCAAGTCAATCAAGTTACAGTAGAAGGACATAACAAATAAATCCGATTCAATTCAATAACTCACAAAATGACGTACAAACATACCAACACAGACAAAGAAACCATTCAGTACAAACAAGACAACGACAAAATAACTCTTTACCTAGTGGTCATTCACGACAAACAAATAGGGACGGACGGTATAACGAACCAATGGACCTGGCTTTTAACGAAGAAACGACCTAAACGACCAAAGTGAACAAAGTTACCACTCTTCACAGAATTGCCCAAATTTTCAATCAGACCAACCAAAAAACTTCCCTATATAGTAATAAAAAATCATATAAGACCCCTTATATCTCATTCATATCTCATTCGCCTTAAACTTACAAATTTCATTTACAGTAACCTCCTTGGCTTTCCTAATTTGAGTTTTTACTTCTGTATTATGTTCTTCACTTATTTTCTCATTCCTCTTCCCTTTTAATTCATTACTAACTGATCTTCTGTTTAAGTTAATAAGCAATGTATTAGGTGTATATTTGAAAATTAATTGTGCTGGAGATCTATGCATCGTAGTAGTCGGGGTATTCCTATATTGAAAAAGAAAATTGTCAATCTTCCATTGCATCGGCAGAATTTTCGTTACCGAATCTATTAAAAACTTTTTTAAAGAACGCTTTAAAGTTTGCACTGCTCGTTCGACTAATCCGTTAGATTGCGGATGATAAGGTGGCGATTTTAAGACTTTAATTGAGTTTTTATTACAAAATTCTACAAATTAATGCGAGTCAAACGGTTGCCCATTGTCAGTAACTATTTCTTTTAGCACTCCAAAATAAGCGAATATTGTTCGCAAGGTTGATACAAGTGATTAAACCGTAGTGCGATTAAATAACTTGACATCCATAAATCTTGAGTAGGCATCTATTAACACCAAGAAATTATAACTTTCCAACTGACAAAAATCGAAGTGAATTCTATCTAAAGGTTTCTGAGTTCTAGACCACGGAGTGAGATCGGCTTACTTAACTCTCCACATCACTATTCATACCTATCCGCCAAACATACGCTTTTCCCAATTCCTTCATTCTAGCCATACCAATATGCCCATCATGTAAGTACCTTAGAATTTGAGTTTTAAGATTTGAAGGAACTATAACTCTTTCTCCATAGAACAAACAACCGTTTTCTGCAGCCAAACATTCTTGTCTTTGAAAATAGTACCTTACTTCCCTACTAGTAATTGATTCCGGCCAAGCACTCATCACATAATCATATATTTAGCTTAGAGTCGGATTCTGTCTAGTAGCATCAGCCACATCTCCTAATGTAATAGGTAAATCGTTAGACACGTTAAACCAATTTATCATAAAAAATTCATCACCTGTATTCTCATTTAGTGGAAGTCTTGACTACGCGTCAGCGTGTTGCATTTTATTACCTGACCGATATTGTACTTCATAATCATGCATGGACAACTCAATGGACCACCTTTGCAAACGACTAGCGGCAATAGCAGAATTTCCCTTTTTACCATTAAAGATTTCTTGTAACGCTTTGTGGCCTGTACAAATAGTAAAGTGTTTGCCGTAAATATACTTATGCAATTTCCTCAATGAAAACAAAATACCTAACGCTTCTTTATGCGTTTGAGAATAGCCCTTCTCCGCTTTATTTAATGTACTTGACACGAAATAAACTGGTCGCTCTTGTCCGTCAATAATATGTGATAATACAGCACCTACGCCATACGGACTAGCGTCACAACTGATCACTATAGCTTGGTTTGGATCATAATGGACGAGTAACTTGTTTTCTAGCAGTAACTTTTTGCTTTTACGAAAAGCTTTCTCACACACATCTGTCCATTTAAAAGGCTTATTTTGCTTTTTCAAAGCATCGTATAGCTGATGCAGCTCACCCGACAAATGTGGAACAAAACGTGAGTAATATTGAAGTAACCTTAAATATGACCTCAATTTGGTTTCCGAATCCGGTGCAGGAGCATTCCATATCGCTCGAATCTTCCGTAAATTAGGACGAATTCCATCTGCACTAATTCGGTGACCTAAATACTCCACCTCACATTCAAAAAACTTACACTTCTTCTCATTTACCCTAACATTTTACTCCTCTAATCGCTTCAAAACCTTATCCAAGTTTTCATAACACTCTTTGAAAGTTGACCCAGCTACCAATACATCATCTAAATACGTTTGTACCTTATCCAAGCCACTAAGAATTTGGTCCATTTCTTTTTGAAATGTCGCTGGTGCTGTACTTACTCCAAAAGGTAGTCTGTTATACCTGTATAGTCCCTTATGTGTATTCACAGTCAATAATTCCTTTGATCTATCACTTACTGTTAACTGCTGATACGCACCTGCCAAATCAAGCACACAAAAGAAATTGCTTCCCCATAATGATGCCAAGAGATCGTCTATCACCGGCAGTGGATAATGAACGGTATCAACGAAGCGGTTAATAGTCACTTTGCAGTTCATGCAAATTCTTAGACTGCTCTATCTCTTGTTCAACTTGATTTCTCATCCCAAAGGGCACAATATACGGCTTTACAAATATTGGTGTCGCGTCCGTTCTCACACTTATATCAACCTCGAAACTTTTAATTGGTTCATTAAAATCCCCTGAAAAAACCTTTCCATATTTAATAACTTTAAGCTTTTCCACCAACAAAATCTTTTTTTCCGAATTAATATTTATCAAATTTAAATTCATTTTGTCTTTTTTTAATTGGATAGTTTTAATGTTTGTAATAAAACATTTTTGCCAATTAGGGTAAAGTACACGTATCCAATTTCTTCCCAACAACGGGCGGAAATATTTGTTGGTTCTTAAAATCACCAAACGTAAAGCATTCAACTTATCTACCTTTTCAGGATCTTCTACATTAACTAATAGAGCTCCGACGACATCGACATTTTCTCCAGTCACTACCTGTAATATTTTAGAACATTGTGTTATAGAAACATCACCAAAGAATTTTTTTATAATCATTTATATGCACTACAGACGCACACGCACCAGAATCAACTTCAAAATTAATTAACATATCATTAACACATATTTCAGCAATTAAAGGCTCGTCTAAAGTTAAATTATTTATATAACCAATACTCAGCGTCTCATCCCCCGTTTCTTCTTCTTCCTCGGTTCCCTTTGATAATTATTTTATCTGCTTCGGCTGCTGCCTACCTACATGTTGTTTGTTGTTCGTTTTTACACTGGAACAGCAGTCGCGTGCAAAATGTCACCATCGCTTACATCGAAAGCATTGTACTTGTGCGGCACCACGCGAAAAACTTCTTGCTCTATCTCTATTACCGTTTCTGTGTTGCTTTTCTCTTGACGATCTGTACTTACGGTTACGATTAGCCGTTTGATTATTCCATGTACTCATATTCTTGCTTTCAGGAGAAGTATATCGGCGTGAAGATATGTGTTGATCGTATAGCATTGGTGTTTATGGGATTCATCATCCTAATCTCACTCTCTGTCATTTCCATTGTTGCTGCAAGCTCTTGAGCTTTGTCGAGTGTTAACTCCGGCTCGTTTAGTAAAAGCTCTTGAATTTTTTCGTTTTTAATACTGCAAACCAACTTGTCTCTTAATGCTTTTCCGAGAAACTCTTGAAAATTACAAGTCTTTGGCAGGACCTTTAATTCGACAATATAATCAGCCAACGACTCGTTATGCTTTTGATCTTGCTTATAAAATTTGAAGCGTTGTGCGATGACATTGGTTTTAGGCGCGAAGTACGATGAAAGCTTTTGAATAATTTCGTCATACTTAAGTGTAGCGGGATCCGTTGGAGATGCAAGGGAGTTAAGAATTTTGTATAATTCTCCTTCAATCATACTTATAAAAAAAGACACCTTGTCTTGGTCCACTGAAATCCTATTTAACTTCAATAGCTGCGTCATGTGCTGCTGATACAATTTGAAGTTAATGAATTGGTTACAATCTTTCACAACCATGGGACAGGAAACTGAAGATTTCGTAATCTTTTTCTTTTCGCGAAACAGTGGTTTCCTCATTTCCATGGAAATTTGAGACAAAATGCACAACCTTGTTGTCTTTCCACTTCCAAAACCCAATGTCTAGATTCGAAAACATGTAGTCATAATCTCCTCTGTTCAATTTGTTTTCAGTTACTTCTGATTGTTCCACAGCCAAAGATCCCTTCAATTTTCAATTTCTCCAGTAAGGGAATAGATGAGAAAAAATTGTCAAAATATATGACTTTGTTTTTGCGCTATTCATTTTCCATCAGTTCCAATACAACTCTTTCTCCAAGTGAATAATCAGTAAACTTCGGTGTCATTTGTTCATCTTTGCCTTGATAAATCATAAGCTTCTTGATAAAAGCTCTTTGATCTCCCAAGCACCATAGTTTGTATTCCCTTTTTATAGGTTTCATCGGAAGATATTGTTTCAGGGCCACTTCTCTGGTTCCATGATAACATTCTTGAAATTTTCGGTTCAGCTCTTCCAGCATTGGCTTTATCTGGAACAACTTATCTTTACAGTTCCGAGGCATCATAGAATTATCATTAAAATGTAAAGATGGATGCTTTGATACACAATGCTCTCTAATATGGAATCAATGAAAACCAAGAAAGTATCTTTTGGATACGCCAATCGATACGCAATCCGAAAAAAAATTCTTTAACTGCTCCAGTGTCATCAGAATATTCTGACAAGTTAGTTTGCTTATCGCATTTTTTCCACTCTCGGTCTACTTCGAGTGTTTTCCGTGAAGTTGGTCTCGTAGCTACCGAACTGTTTGGTATTGAAGCAGCAACATTCACATCAGGGCTTGATGTGACTGTTACCTGCTGAGGGTTCAATAATTGCTGTCTTTCTTCTTCCAATGTGAACAGCTGGTTAAGTTCTATTTCCTATGCTTCTTCGAGAATTTCATCGAAGTCCCTCAAGGGTTGTTGTTGAAGGTCCCCTTGATTCTCGTCATCGGACACTACTACATCAGATCCTGCGTTATATTCTGGAAGTTCTTCTAGAAGATAGGCTTCGATCAGCGCGATATTATTCGAGATATCGCGCATCGTAAATGACCTGAAATAACACTATAATTACTTAGCAAATTCGAGTATGTACCATTCATTATTTCAAATAAAAGTAAATCCAAAGTCCCTGATTTTCATAATCTTAGAATAGAAATAACTGGAAATATGTGTAAGACTCGTAAAAATACTTTTATCGATAAGGCTAATTATTAAAAGAAAATTAAACTTACCTTGCAACTTTCTATTTTTAATATATTTTTGAAATGTTCACGCTTCACTTACTCCGCCGTTTGTTCAAGTCGCAACATGCAAGCTTCACAGATTGTTTATTTTCCGCCAGAATTCAAACAACGTGCTGTCATTGGCTTACTAAACGGTATTTTTTAGGATCGACAATGATAATTAATTGTCCGTTATGCAGTCAAGTGTTTGAAATATTTGACGGAAAAGTAGGCGTTACGAATTACCGTCAGATAGGAAAGGGTTAAGTGAATCATTCAAATTGTCCAACTGATGACAGTACACTTCAGAATTGATCGTTGTGGTGTTCGGTAGAAGTTAAGAAATAAAACGATTCCTTTGAAGTTCCACCAAACAGATAGCATCACAGTTTCTTGATGAATATCGGCTTTTGAAAAGCTTTGAGCAAGTTCATCTTTCTTACTTCATGATCTCTTGCATTTAACATTGTTGTACACAATCCGTTTCTCGCCCCCAGTGATGATGCGCTTCAAAAATAGATCATTTTCTTGACATTTGAGAAGCAAATCACAGACAACAACGCGTAAGAACATGAGGAACACATATGTCGAACTTTGAGATTAAACCTAAGCGTTTTAACTGATCACGAACGGTCAAATTCAATAAATTTAATCTTTCAGCAATTTCAAGAGTTGTTATTTGCACCAATTAATGCCTTTATTGTGTCTTCATCAGCTTCAACTGGCCTTCCAGTAAGTGCTGCATATTCAACATCAAAATTACCGCAGCGAAATTTTGAGAACCAGTTGTGGCACTGGTGTACTATCAATACATCTTCTCCGACACATATTAGCTGTCAAAATATATAATGATTATGCGGCTTAGGTGTGGAGTTGGCTGTGAAAAAATACAATTAAATCCTTTATTTAAAAAAAAAACGAAAATACTTTCAGAACAAACCAAACAGAGCGCGACAATGTGGAAAAAGAAATATGACGCGCTTAAATGTTAAAGAACCTCAACCAACATTGAGTTGGGATCTAAAATACAAGCAGCTGAGTCCAGCTCAGACTGTAGCGTTGTAAATGCAATTGATGTCAATGCACATTTGTTTTATAGTTGCATCTCATTGCAATTTGGATTGCCTGAAACTCCGCTTGATGACAGAAACTTGCTACCACCTTGCAGTTGATAGTAGGTTTGCCTGATCATGCAACTTCCTATTCGTTAGCAAATCAGCGTCTAGGAAGTCTGAAGAAACAGAATTAGGAAACTGGCTCTCATACTTAGTACGAGGTGGCTCATGTCTGCATGAGGATTGCTAAAGTAATATAAAGTGAACTTATTAAATTAACTTAAGCCATAAACAACAAAACAATACTGACGATAACCGAAGATTTTCAAATAAGCACTGGTTGAAATTAGTACAAGATATATGTGTATACATATGTAATTTGTTCAAGGATTTTTAAACAGTTAAATAGCAAAATTAAACAGTTAAAAAAAGTATAGATTAGTACCTAGACATAGCGTATGTTAGGCCCCAAGTAGTCTAGTGCAAGTGTTCCACAGTCACGGTACCGGAGGTAGTGGGTCAAATCCCAATACCCACGAATCATTTTTTTTCCTTTCCTTTAATTTACAATATATTAAACACGGTAAAAGTTTCACGGGATGGAAAAAAACGAGCGACCCGCTCGACAAAAAACGGGTGAAGTGGATGATGTGATATCATCGTCTGACTACGCAGCACAGACCGCTAACCCAGCAGAGGGATCAGTAAGGGCAACAGCAAAGAGGAGGAGGAAGCTAAAACGCACTCCTAGCCCTGCAAAGTGCCCTGTCCTATCTACCTCAACGGAAAAGAGGCCGGTTGATGTAAATAAAGGGGCTACGACATCAAAATCAGTTTCCGATGTGAGAGAGGACCGCTTCATGGGAAGAAGCAACAGTTTCGTCACACTGGCAGCCTCAGATTCAGACGACGAAGAAGAACAGGTCGAGTCGCTGAATAGTAACATCAAAATGCTAGAACAACAAATAGTTGATATAAAAGCCAATCAAATGGCAAGGAGAGAAAGGGAGCAGCAAAATCCCTACCAACAACAACACGGGCAAATGGAGCAATCCAACAAAAAGCAACCGGAAGAACAATAACCGCAAAGACAGCTAAAACAAAAACAACAACCTAAACCTCAGTTGCAATAACTACAACAGCAGAAGAAGCTACAACAAAAGCAAGAACAACCGCAGAAACAACAGCAACAAAAAAAGCAACAACAACACCAAGAACAGAAACAAAAACAAAGGGTGCCACCAATCAATACCTTCAGGATGGAATTGAAAAACACAATTCAGTTATGTAAGTCGGCAATAATTTTTTTATTAAGAGATTAGGTATGGATAGACATGCGATCCAGCCATTACTCCCCATGTTACCTACGCCCAAATGGCGGCAGGTAGGGGAAATGCGGTACAACAAGCTCAGGCTACAGCGCCCAGCGCCCAGAGCACCGCAACCAGTACCTGACATGCTAGCTATATTGCTCTCTATCCAGGGGCAGATGGCTCAGCTTCAACGTCATATAAATGAACAGACCGCGCGGGTGGATAAAATATACACGCTGCTGCCTGGCCTAACGCACCTTTTGTCGTTATGGGAGCGTACGTGGCGGAGCAAACCCTGAAGGTCCTTGCTGTGAATGTGAATTCACCTGCTGTGCTTTTGGTTAGCGAAACTAAGCTTACCAAAAGACACAA
This sequence comes from Volucella bombylans, assembly GCA_949129095.1. Taxonomy (NCBI): domain Eukaryota; kingdom Metazoa; phylum Arthropoda; class Insecta; order Diptera; family Syrphidae; genus Volucella; species Volucella bombylans. The sequence continues at coordinate 83,083,034 of OX422140.1, forward strand.
AACGAGGCACAGAAGATACAAAATAGTACGGAGAAATCGACCCAACTCCATTCAGATAGGAGGCGTTGCGATCTTCGTACGAAAAGGAATACGTTTTAAAAGAGTATACAGTCCTGTCGTACGTGGGTTCCAGGTGCTGGAAGCATGCATCGTGTATATCCCTCTTCGTAGTGGAAAGCGGTTGTATATGGTGTCTGTCTATGCACCTAAGGTTACTCAATCCACTTTATTCATCTCAGAGCTCGAGACACTTTTTTGATTAATGAGGCTGGAATTGGAGGACAACTATTTTCTTATCGGCGGAGATTTCAACGCCAAACATAGTGATTGGGGAAGTAATACACCAAATACTAGAGGGAACCACTAATCAATTGGAGGGGTCAGCGTAGTGCATTGTATCGACTCAGGCTTAGGCGACGGATAATCCGTCGCTTCCTAGACACGGGTCCTATTTTGATTTTCTGCTGTTCGACTCACGAATATAACTGACGTGCACTAACCTACAAACTACAAACAGTCTACGCACTTTCATGTATGACAGTGACGGTCTCAGCACCGAAATAACTGTTCCCAACGAAATTGCGGAATTAGATGAGTTTGTCCAAAGGCATTCGTACAATTATAGTAGGGTGCGTTGGACACACTTCAAAAGAACACTAACGAGAGCACACTCCTCGAATTCGCACTACCCACCGTCTAACAGAAATCCGTCAAACGAGGAGATTGACAGGTATTTAAAACTAATAGACGAGACAATTAATCGAACAATGGACAAAACGATACCTCGGTATCAACACACTGACGACAAAGACTTATTCCGCAACGCAACTATTGCCGCACTGCACCGACATAAACGTAGGCTGCTGTCAAATCTAAAAACGTTGTACAGACAGTTTACTGACAGACATAACCCGGAGATCATGACCCTGAAGTCGTCGATCAAAAATCTCCAAGTATTAATAAAAGAAAATTACAGAGCATCTGTAAGTTTGTATTGGAACAGCAAAATACGGGCTGTAAGCACCAGCAACCCGAATATGTTCCCGAAAATAAATAAAATATTTCGGAGAAAAGGTCAAAACGACCACGGCGTGTTTTAAAATCGCCCGAACCACGGTCAAGGAGAGCATACTTATAGCAGCAGGCATCGATCCAAATGAGGCGTTGATGATGACAACTTCTTTGTGATCGAGGATCCACAGGAGCAGGTAGAGTCTATAGGAGCGACTTTCCAGAATGTGTACAAGGCGAATGTTATCATTGGCCCGAACCATGATCTGGAGAATCGAGTCCTTGTGCACAATTTCTACCTTCGAAATGAAATTGTGAATTGGCGATTCGAGAGCTCGGGTTTCACCCAGTTCAGTGACGAGAATATGGCAAATAATGTCCTCACCAACGATAGGGTACTACCCCGTTCATTTCGAAGGAAGATCTCCAAACGATCTTCGAATCACTTAGAAGTAAGAAATCAGTGGGAACCGATGAAATACCGAACATTGTGCTTCGACATCTCCCTCTAGAAGCGGTGAACATTTATACCACCCTGTTTAATAATGCAATGAATAATGCACATTATCCAGCGCATTGGAAAGCTGCGGTGGTACATCCGATCCCCAAAAGGGATAAAGATACTTCCAATCCGGCGAATCTCCGCTCGATTAGTCTTCTTCCAAACATCAGTAAGGTTTTCGAGAATGTGATTAATAGAGTCCTGACTAAGTGGGTTGAGTTCCGGATGGTTAGAGAGACTCTTTTTCAAGCTGGACAGGTTGGGCATTAGTAAACCACTGTTGTAAAGGGTCCGCCATCTAACGTTTTTTTTTCAACTAGTGCTTATTTCGTGAATGGTAACACATAGCTCAAGTGTGATTTGACAGATAATTAGTTTTATCCTTCCGCTGAATGAATATGGTTGTTCATACGCTTGACCTACGCCTCGCTAAGTGGGCCTGCGATCGACTTAGAGAAGATGCTGATTTTGCCAAAAAAATCATCTTTTCAGATGAAGCTCATTTTGATCTTGGCGGGTATGTAACCAAGCAAAATTGTCGCATTTGGGGCACAGAAAACCCGCACGCATACATTGAAAAGCCGATACACCCAAAACGAGTCACTGTTTGGTGCGGATTTTGGTCCAGAGGCATAATTGGGCCATTTTTCTTCCAAAATGAGCAAGGAGTGGCCGTTACAGTCAATGGCGATCGTTATTGGGCCATGTTGAACGAATTTTTGTTCACAAAAATTGAAGAGGAGGATATTGGCAACATTTGGTTTCAACAGGACGGCGCTACGTGCCACACAGCCGAAGCTACACTCGATGTTTTGCGCCCTGTTTTTGAAGATCGCATTATCAGCCGCAGAGCTGATATCGTTTGGCCACCTCGGAGCTGCGATTTGACACCGTTGGACTATTATTTGTGGGGTGCCGTAAAATATAAGTGTTACGCCGACAAGCCAGAGACAACTGACGCTTTAAAGGACAATATTCGTAAAGCCATTGATGAAATACAGCTGCACACAATCGATAATGTGCTTAAAAATTGGACCGATTGTGTAGGCTACTGCATGGCCAGCCGAGTCAGCCATTTGAATGAAATTATTTTCCATTATTAACTAAGTACGTAATACCGTTCACGAAATAAGTACTAGTTGAAAAAAAAAAACATTAGATGGCGGACCCTTTATATTCTTTTTGATATGCTCTCCAGTAGACAGTTCATCGTGAAGAATGGCGATGTGACTTCTGCTGCAACATTTAACATTAAAAACAGCCTCTTACAAGGTGCGGTAAATTCGCCGATCCTATTCAACATTTACACGAGTGATCTGATAGGTTCACTTCACCATGCCATAGCGTACGCAGACGACTTAATGCTTTTGCAATGTGACTTCGACAAAATTAAGCGATATTGCGATGACTGGAAGTTGAAAATCAACTTTCAGAAGTCGGAAACCATTCTGTTTAGGACGCCTTTGTCTGGGGCCTCTAGGTATACCAGAAAGAATTGGCGAAAGTTTTCTACATAGACTAACTATAACTAGATATCAAACTTTCCAGATATTGGAAAATCAAAACCGGTTTTCTTCTGAAAGTCCCTATCCGTGTGAACCTGTCCGTGAATACGTGAGAATTGTCAACAATGTCAAAATTCGAAAAGTTATACGAGTGACGTCACCCATATAAAAATGACGCGGTGAATTTCGATTTTGATATTTCTCATATTTACAAATCTAATTTCGTGTAAGTTGCAAAAAAATTTTATGTTGAACAATAATTTTGTTTATTATATTTTCTAGGACAACAAAAGAAGAAAAATTTACACATTTGGAGCAAGTAGAAAACATTTTCCGCAGAATACTGCGGCCACGAACAGATTGCCTTGGATTGGAGGTGGCAAAAGCAGTTGGAAAAGTTTGTTTACATTTTCTTGTGAGTAACTACAAACATTTTAATTTCAAAATAATTTATTTTACTTCTTTTTTACAGTAAGAACAATGAATCTAAATGCACCATTCAAGAGCTTTAAGAAATGTGGATGAGTGATCTAACTAATTACATGTAAGTAAAAAGAATACATTTTCGTATAGCAATACATAATGCCTTTTTCCTTGCAGATCCAACATTTGAAGTGCAATGGTTTCAAGAAAAGCGTTCCCAGTGTGGAACCATCGTGAGCTGATCAAATAAATGTGAGTAAAAAGAATACATTTTCGTATAGCTATACATATAGTGCCTTTTTCCTTGCAGATACAACATTTGATGTGCAATGACATTTGTTCATTTCACCACGGTGTGGGTAAGTTTTTCGCTTCACCATGAATGTTTTCATCAGGAGAGCATGTTCCGAAAAAATGTAAATTACAATTCATGAATAAATTGGATTATTCGATTAAATGGAAAATATTGTATTAACTTTTCATACGAAGTAATAAATAATAATTAATGATTATTTGTTTTTATTTGTGAAAATAGAACAATAAATAGAAAATTAGTGCTTTATAGGTCCATTTAGTACGACAGCGAATTGACCAATTATTTTTTGAAAAAATATGGATGTGACTGGACAATTTAGCTCATATTTAATGCTTTTGTATTACTAATTCCATTACTAACGCAACATTTCCATATACTTTGCTCAATTTTTGCATCAAAAAATTTCCGAGAAGAAGAAAATCGATGTAAACACAACGCTGTACGTTTCACAAATATCACGTTGTAATTCTAAAATTTGGCTGGATTTTCGTGAATGTCAACGACATCAAATCGGAGTATAAATCTTATACCGTTAGAAAGAAACCTTTCGTCAGCGTTACGAAAACATGTCATCACATCGAAGCCTCAGTTAAAAATTTTAATTTTTAGCGGAATGGCAAGAAATAATATGTGAATATATGGAAAAGTTGACGCATTCTATGCCAGACCGGCTTAAAGATGGTAACAGCATTAAAGAATACTCAACAAAGTAGTAGCAAAATCTGTTGAAAACAATTATAAACAAAAATTCCCTTCGACAAAACCAAATTAAGTTGGGATATCATTTCACATTGTTTGTCAAATTCTGGAAATTATTTTTAAAAAATAAACAATTAAAATACCTCCGCTTTTGTACTTTATAATGTGTGAAAAAAAAGATTCTCGAAATATTTTGGAAAAGCTTTAAATTCAAATAGAAAAACAAATATTTTCCTTAAAAAACTAAAAAATGATCAAAAATGTTAATTGTACTTATCAGTATTATTTAATTAATTTATTTACTCAACACATTCAAACTAAAAGAACAGCAAGGAAATTGATTTTAAAAGTTGCCATTAATTAATAATCCTTTTCATTGATGTCCAGAGTACAGAGTTTGTGCCTAAACATAAAAAATGCTTATACAATTGACTCTCAATACAAGCTTAAGCTTGATTTCAGAATTGTAATAGTTTCAATTCATTTATATCTTCAAATGAAACTTTCAAAATATAATCCTTAGGTCCTTTTTTAATTTTATTCTGAAACGATCCCCTTTTTGTTCAATTGAAACAAAAAAAAGGGTTTTTTTTAAATATATTCTATTATCTTCACTTTTTCACTTACAGTGTGTCTGTGCGAAAGTTAAACGTTTGCAAAAGTATTAGTAGAGTTTGATATCTAGTTATAGTTAGTCTATGGTCTATGGTTTTCTATCGTCGGACAACACGGGCAGTCACTTGCTTGTCGAAATGGAGTCAGATACCTTGGGATCTGGCTAGATCAATATCTGTATCTTAACAAACATATAGATGTTGCTCTGGCCGGAGCCAAAGCCAAATAAAAAAAAATTAAAAATATATATATATTGTGTATGTGTGCATGTATTTATATATTATGTATATACATATTATGTATATATATATTTATGTATGGCTATATTTGTGTTAGATGTAAGTAGGTTAAGCAGATTAAGATTTATTTTTAGGTACGAGTAGTTTGTAGGCTTTTAGTTTTAAGTTTTATAAAAAAATAAAAAAATGTCCATTTACTAAGTTTTTACTTAAAATTTATTTTCTTAGTTTTATAACAGTATTACTTAATGTAAAAATAAAAATAAAATTAAACTGTTAGATTCGTCGAAAGATATAGTTTAAGTGTTAGGTTTAACTTAGGGTGCCCGCATGGGGCCAGTAAGTTAGTATAAGATAATTTTAAGTTATTTAAGATAATTTTAAGTTTTTTTTTTGTCTAGCATGTAAGAGTAATTTGAGGTGTATAAATAAAAATGCATATAAACTGAAACTGAACTGAGGCTCAGGTACAGCAGTTAGTGGTTGACCTATAATGAAATGAGCTGGGGTTAATGGGTTCAAATCAAAATCAGACATAGAATACAGAGGACGAGAATTTAGAATTGCTTCTATTTGTGTCAAGACGCGATGCAGTTTAACTGACTTGACGCCAGCCTCCCATAAGCCACCAAAGTGTGGCTCGGATGGGGGAATGAAGTGCCACTGTATGCCATCCTTGGCAAGAGCGGCAGAGATTTATGCATTGTGACTATGTGCCATTACCAATTTTTGTATTTCAGTGAGGCACCGATGAGCTCCGTGAAAATTTGTCCCTTGTCGCTATAGATGTTTGTGCATCTGCCACGACGGGAAACAAATCTGTGTAGCGCTGCGATGAAAGCATCGGTTGTGAGGTCGCTCACCAGTGCCAGATGAATTGCCTTGGTTGCACACAGAGAGTGCTATATAAGCTTTCGATGTCTTAGCCTTACGACAGTGCGATAACTTGATTACAGCCTGTGTGAGAAAACGGACGACTTGGCTGAAGACGATACGAATTCAGATCGCCCATGATCTGCCGACTAGTTCGTTTGCTCTGCATAAAACACGACTTGCAGTTATGGACAATTTTGCGTATTAAATTGCGGCTACCCAATATCCAAAACTGTTGTCGAACGAAAGAGAATGTTTCGGAGACTCCTGCATGTAGATATCTATGGTGAATATCTGAAATAATGAGGAAAGAAACAGGATTATTTTGGGGAGTATTATCGGGTGCTTAATATTAAAAGAAGAAAAGATGAGAAGAAGTCCATCATTGTCCAAAAATGCTAAGTACTCGTTTGTATCTCAGAAGTTTCGATTTTGCCGGCAAATGGTTTGTTGATTGTAGGTACTTGATGTCGTTTTCGAAAAAGTTGAATTGTACAAACCGTAGGATGGCAATCATTTCATTTCGAATTTCAGCGAATGTCAATCCGTCCGTCTCACGAACACTTGTTGAAGGTTTGAGATTCGTGACATATCTGCTGATGTAAGCAGCTACTCTTTGTAAACGGTACAAAGATTATATCCTTCTGATTAGGTCATGAAAGATATGACCGTCCAACGATGTCACTAATAATTGCCTACCCACTGAATGTTCCTATTCTTGTTGTGATTCGCCGTCGGACACACATGTGGAAAGGTTCGATTTGGGCCAATGATCTTCGGGTAGAGAGAGACAAGATGGGCCAGTTCACCAGATACGGTGATTAATTAGGTCGGAGGGGGGAACCCCCCGGGAAGCACGATCAGCTGCATTGTCTTCTGAGGGGACATACCGCCAAGTGTACAAGCACAATCTCAGGACAGGATCACACCATGCAAATGTTCGATCGATTTTCAGCTTTACCCACGATTTTATTATTGTCAACAAACGGGCTAATAACAACGTGCTGACACAAGTGGGGGATTTGGAGAGAGCGTATACAACGGCACTGTACGATTGTAACGACGCGTCAGAGAACCCGTGAAGGTTAATAATCTTTTCGGTTAAAAACACATTTCGGGGAACCACAACACGTTCAAAACACTGCAGCTGCTCGCGATAGTTCAACCATTTCTGAGACAAATCAGGGGGTAAGGAATCATCCCAGCCCAGCAGACCAAAGCTTCTGAAACATGATTTTAAAAAGTACTACCGACGGAGCAAGGAGTCCTAGAGGATCGAATATACTTGCTATTTCGGGTAGCAACGTTCTCCTGGTTAGCGCGGAACGCGAATTAGAGAGGGTTAAGCGATAGGATAATACGTCAGCAGCAGGATTCCAGAATATTCTCAACACTTTAACGAGGGACTGTGAGCGGTCAGGGTCTACGAAAGAATATTCGCAATCTTCTGGACTATGTTGAGCAAGTAGAGCCGAACAATTAGAACTCCGACGTAATCACGCTTAAAATATGACGAGTATTATGAGGAGGAGAAGGGCATCAACATCAACAGCTGCGAAAAATTGTAAATTACGATAATTGGGATCGAATAGCTCTCCTGAAATGAAGGAAGTATTTTGTGCTATTGGTATACCTTTTGGTCCTTGTATTTGTTCCGATGATAGAATGGACCACAGTCCCGAGAAGAATTTCTATTGAATTGGAAAAGTTGAAATAAGAGTTTGCAAGATTTAATAATTGTAGATGTTTCCATGTCAATGCGTCAAAGGATTTTGATGGTAAGTCCGATGTCAACTTACTAAGCACAAATGCATCAACCGATAAACGAGGTAAATTGTGACGACACAACCTTTTGTAAGTCCAGCTTCTCTAGAAGAAAGTCCCATGGTAGAGATTCGGTCATGAGTTCTTGAAATTCCAAGTTGTTGGGCAATTGATTCAAGAATGAATGCTGATTGAGACCCGGTATCCAAAAGAAGGCTACAATCGATGAACTGTCCCCGATTGTCTTGAACTTTAGCGAGGATGGTTGGCAAAATGGTTTGGTTTCGAATAATAAAGTCAAGCGAGTGGTTATTAACCATTGGGGTAGCAGCCTGAGAAGTAGACGAGGTTTCCGAATAATGCGGCTGTATTCAAACAGTTGAAACGAATGGAGATGACGAAGAAAAATTTGCACTTGTGAATGTTCTTTCCGATGAAGAACTGTTAGTTGGATCCTTAAGATGTACTAGCGAATGGTGACGAGACTTGCACAAGCGACAACGAAATAGCGAACTACATTTATTAGATGAATGACCTGTACGAAGGCAATTAAAACAGAGAGATTGTCTTTTGGTGAAGTTTCTACGCGACGAGATATCTAATGCAATAAATTTGGGGGCATTGAAATAAGTTGTGGTCACTTTTACACATGACACACCGCGAACTAATTTCCGACGCTTTTTCTAAATGGGCTCTAATCTGACCTGATTGTTTTGCTCGTAATGTCATTGAACGAGCAAAGGATTAGCATGATTCCAATGCGTCGCACCTTCATTCCAAAAACTCAATAAGGTCAATAATGGTGGTGTTTTCTCGAGCACCTACTTCTTCAGCCCAAGCCTACTTTATCTCACTATCGAGCTTACCAAGCAAAAGGAAAATTAACCACGGATCGCGATTGGTTTGATTTAATGCCCGTAGACCGCGGATTACTTCGTCAGCACCGTCTGCGATTTTGCGGAGTGTTTGCACATTGTCTGAATGTCTGAATGAACGATTGCACTACTAAATTCACCCGGTCGTAGCACTTTTCGAGCCTATCCCAAGCCTCAAGATAGTTAGCATCTGGAATAGTGATATGCTGCATCATCCCGCAAAAACGATTTTAGGTAATGGAATTTTTGAGTCGCGGTCAAATTTGGCTTGTTGTCGACTGAGCCAAATGGAGGCACAGCGATTGAAGGCAAATTGATTTTTGAACAATTGTTGGAAGAGGTATCAAGAGATTTTAAAAATTTTGTTTGCTGATTAGCAAGGTGCTGGAGAATTGAAACGTCAGCGTTAGGTTCTTCTACACTTTTTCTGTCACGAATGGCCTTTCTTAGACCCGAATATGCTTCGAAGTAGTTCAATTCGTAAGCAGCAAAATCACGTTCGTTCTCCTCTAGTTCACTTTCCTCCACGTGATTCAAGCATTCACTATAGAGCGAACAAAATTCAGACAATGCTTCAACGACATTACTTAACCGAATTTCTAACATCTCAATAGTGGTGGAGTCTTCGATAGATGAAAGAAATTCTACCGCGCGTGTTAGGCAGGTATTACCACGTTTTACTTTTAAAGCGTTCATTTTTGTGAATAAATATATATGTACCGAATACGTGTAAAAAGTTCACATGAGAAACCTTGGTAGAATGCTGGCTGATACGCACCGAAATTCTTTAATTAAGTATAAATATAGGTTAAAAATCCAAAGAATTTGCACGAGCGAACTTCGAATAAATTATCTGATGGATTCAAAAAGTTTTTGATTAATCAATACCCGTGAGACACAGCATAAAAATTTTCGCACGCGGTTTTTTTTTCTTTGGTTAGGTACATACGAGTATATCTTTCTCACACAAAAATTATAATACGAGTATATATAATATATAGTTTAATTGGTTATTTAGGTTGATCGAGTTCTAAACAAGCACCGAGTTATTCGTACTTCTATTACAACGAAAAAATAATAAATGATAAATTGTTGTAGCCTCACGGACGCCTTAAGATATCTTCCCTAGTGTAGGCTTCTGTTCTGACAATGTACTGGAATCTATGTATAGGGTTTTCCAATAAGGACTTGACAACTTTTTTTTTAAATAAAACGCAAACCATTTGAGATATTTCAAAAACTTTATTATCGGCTTGAAGTACAATCAAAGCATTTATGAATGGAACTCGACTTCGCTCATATGGCTACCGCGGGCACGTTTGCAGCGGTCGATTCGTTGGACCCAATTTTCAACGACTCGGCCACACAATTCGGCCGAAACGGCCGCTATTTCAATGTCGGCTCTGAGCTCTTCCAAAGTCGTCGGCGTGTTGGCATAAACCAATGACTTAACGTATCCCCACAGAAAATAGTCAAGCGGCGTTAAATCACACGAACGATACGGCCAATCGACTGGCCCATTTCTTGAGATAACACGCTCACCAAACTTACTCTTCAATAAATCGATTGTAGCGTGTGCTGTGTGGCTTGTGGCACCATCCTGTTGAAATCACATGTCGTCCAAGTCCATATCTTCCAATTCGGGCCAAAAATAATAGGTGATCATGCCGCGATAACGCTGACCATTCACAGTAACGTGACGATCGTTATCGTCGACGAAAAAATATGGCCCAATAACGCCGCCGGCATTCAAACCGCACCAAACAGTTATTTTTTTTGGATGAAGTGGTGATTCATGAAGTACATGTGGATTTTTACCCGACCAATAACGCATATTTTGCTTATTGACGAACCCATTGAACCAAAAATGAGCTTCGTCACTGAAGACTGAAATTCATCATCTTGGCGCATCTCCTCCAGAACCCAATCGGAGAACGTACGTCGCTTCAAATGGTCCATCGGCTTCAATTCTTAAGTCAGCTTGATCTTGTATGGGTGTAAACCAAGATCCTTGGTTTAAATATGGCAAAATACGCCATAATGTGGTCTGAGCAATGCCCAATTCTTGAGAACGCCGTGGAATTGACTGATTTGGATCGTTTGCTAAGGACGCCTGAACGGCAGCGATATTTTCGATACTTCGACCAACCCGTTGTCTCACTGACAGGGCAACATCACACAACGAATATGTACTCAAATGTTTGCACTAAACTTGTTATTGCCTGTCTACTAGGGCGAGAATTACGACCGAAAATTGGAGTTAAAGTCGCAGTCACCGACTCCGAATTTCGGTAGAAAATTTTTATAATTTGCAGACGTTGTTCGTTCGTGTACTTTACCATGATGAAAATGTTGAGTTTACTGAATAAATTAACAGTGACAGTTTGATGATTAGTGAAAGAGTGCGTTCACAAATTAAATTCAAATTTGTCAAGTCCCTATTGGAAAACTCTTTATATGAATAGAAGACTAAATTAAGGCCCACACCACGTTAAACGATTTTTAAGACATATGAGTATTGACAAATACGTAATTATGGATACACTTTTCAAAGAACCTCGATTTTGCAAAGCAAATCTTCTTCCTGGAGAGATTTTACTCGGCCCCAAAATTAATGCTTTCAACTTATTAATTGAAATTAGGTATTAGGTATTAGACTTCTTAGACTGGCTGACGGCGGTGAGGCCATACGATCACTGCTGAACACGTATTCATCATCCTGATAATCGGATCGATAATTCTATTAAACTAGGATACCGAAAGTGCTATTTCCTGTATAATACATATGTAAGCTTACCGACAAAAAGTCCCTCACATACTCGAAATTTTAAATTGAATAGCTTTGCGACAATTTTGTATGCGCAGATGGCAATTTACAATAACAACCCCAACAGGTCTACTTCGCAACCCTAAGCTCTAGCTATTCAATTAGAATTCATTTGCCTCATTTCCCTTCCAGAAAATACAGGTGTTATCCATTCCTACAAGGAAATCTTCATCTATATATCTTATTTATCCAAATATCAACGACTCGGTGTATCTTATCTCAAACATCTCAATCAAGCCGTCTAAAAGGAAAAACTCCATTACAGAGAAAGAGCTGAGCAGAGGCTGATCCCCAAACTGAATACTTAACATCATAATGCCGAGAAGTAAAATTTTCGACGAATCCTTAATTTGTTTGCCTGTAAAGAGGCATCACTCACTAAATTGCCAAGTCTCGTGTAATTGCTGCAGATATTCGTACTCGTACCTTTTGTGCTCCAATTAAGTTTCGTTCATACCCTATAGTTGCAATAGCACAGTTTAACAACGACCCTCGAACTTGAAATTACGAGTAGGAGTACTCGTACTTTTACTCTTTACCCGTATACTGATACTCGTACTCTTATATGTAGTTGAAACAAAACCCAAGCTCTGCAAACATGCCAGCGAGGCACACAAATACGAGTACGCACGCATCAACTTTTACATCTAATTGAGGCATTAGAGCAGACATAGTGCCCAAAAATTATATCGACAGGACACCAAAGGACGAATGACGGGATATTAAGGCAGACAACACCGGAAAAGGTACGATGAACGATCCTTTTTACAAGTAAAGCTTTCTATAGCTAAAATTATATAGTTATGTATCTATTCCAGGCAAAAGGTGAATGGTGTTATCTGCCTCTTAAATGAAGTTTATTTGAAGTGCACAGCTTACAATTAGGATACGTTCCATGTTTACATGTTATTAAAGGTCATGTTGACGGGCTAAGAGGGGTTGCAAGGTTTTACTGGTTAGGTGGAATTTGAAGTTTGTAGCGGTATACGCCAGTGTAGGTGGATATTGCCGCGTACAATTTAATTAGAGAGACCATGTTGTATTTTGTACATGTTTAAGGTGAAAATATTCTCGAATTCCTCAAACTTATTTTAGGGAATATTCCAATTTTCCTCAGATGGAGGCCCAAAATTAAAGGGAAAATATGTTGTTAAAAAAAATTTAATTGAACTTAGTGCAAGAATCAAGGTATTATGTTAAGGGTTATGTACAGCAGAGAAATGAGAATTAAAATCGTCGAAGATTCATAAGAAAATGCGTACGATTGTGGACGAAATTTAATTGACAATCTTGGAATACTTACTCTATTTCAAGTGCTTGCGTAAACTAAATTGAAATTTGTGGTTCTAGAGTGGAATGCAGGAGAAAATCAACCAGGCTAGAGGTAAAATATTTAAAAAAAATTAGATGAAACTACCTTTAGACGATAGCAACGAATCTCAGGTCAATAACAAAAACAAAATTGGCATTGGTACATCGTTTCTTCCACAAAAATAAGTGGTTAGAAAACTCAGCTCTGTATCTAACTATACTATTGTACAAATTACGACATTTTCATTCACATCCTTAAAAATAGCGTCGATGTCTGGACTAGTATGCCTAACCAACGCACTATATTACAACATCTAACTTACTCTGCCGGAAGGCTTATGAAATGCATATATACGTATGTATATACATGGCCGGTTTAGGAGGACTTAGCTCTGATCTCTCAATACTGCTCTTAGACTGGGATGTTGAGGCCCATATGCCCCAACCTGCATTTATGGACAACATTCCTTTCTTCCATCCTTAGATGGTGCTGCAATCAAGGGTGGACATAGGCCTCAATCAATAGCCCGCCCCCGTCAGTGTGATCTCACTCCAACTGCCTGCAATTGCGAACTCCAAGCTCGTTCAGGTTCCCTTCTACTTATGCTTGCCACTTAAGAGGAGCAGAGAGTGATCAAGAGCAAAGAGCAAAGCGATGAAGTCAAACACATGTAGTGAAAGTGTAGCACACAGAGTGCAGCGTCGTTCAATAGTTGAGCAAAGTATCAACCAGAGAACAAAGCGACGATCTCTATCATGTTTGATTTCTCCGCTCTCATCGCTTTGATTTTTCACCAGACGTGATCGTGGAGTGGTTGTATACTTTTTATAGTTATTTTAATATATAAATAACTTTAATTTGTTTAATTATAAAAATGAAACCTTTGTAGAATCCAAAAGATCCTGGGCGTCATAACAGATATATATTAGATAAAAAGTGAGATGAAGTGGATGTTGAAATGAAAACAACAAGTCAGTAATGAGATTTGTTTTATTAAAACTTAAACAATATAATTACAAGTAATTGGATATGAATAATTAATTTCAATATTCAACTTGTTTGTAACAGTTTTGTTGAGTAGGGACTAACTATGTATATATTAAATTCTATTGCCACATACAAATGTTTTGAAAACATTCCGGACGAAAAGGGATGTAAGAGTTGGTCTATTTTCTCTCCCCCCCACGTGTACAAGTTAATTAGTTAGTTAGTGACTTTTTATTAACTTCGTATATTTTTTTTTGTTTACAAAAAGTGAATACAAAGTCGTTTATGGTTTGGCTTAAGGCCGTCCACCAGATTGACAATTTACCTAGTATATTTTAAAAAAAATATAATAAATTAATGAACACTTATGCTATGCGCAGTAATTGAGTTCAAAAATCGCCTTCTAAAATCCGGTTTCTGTAGCGGAAGGCAGTTGTAGAGTAGTTGTATAAAACTTCCACCCATGACTACCGTTCAATATATTGATAACCTTATCTTAGTCCAGCAAAATGACTCCGAAATATCTCACACGGAATTCTCTTAAAATGGGACATCTTCCGATGAAATGGTAAACATCCTCCCTCTCTTTAAGGTTGCGCAGGTTACAGATAATTGGAAGATCGGATCGATGTTGAATAAAATAAAGATTCATTAATTCTCGTCGAAGTTTAAATATAGTGCTTATCATATGGAGGGAATAGCGGTTAAGGAAGTACGTAGAAGCGCTTTCAATGAGGTTGTAATTCAGCCTACTGTAGACCAGCCTAAGTTGTGAAGAATGAGCTTCAGCTACATATCAGTCGTATATGGCATTGCCTGCTTTTTTCAAAACATTGGTGAACATAGACTTTAATGTCGGAAGTTGCATATCAACTGAGATATTTAAATTTACGTCATATTTTATTTATTTATTTAATTCAAAAATTCTTGTACATTAAGATTAAATCTTTTTATTTTACTGCCAACTCCTCCCACTTTTGAACCAAGTAGCGCGAAATAGATTGTTTTTCGATGTGTGATCGATATAACATATGTTACTAGTTGTCCATGCAACGTCCCCAGACTGATGAAATAGCTCTTTTATCTCACGCTGCTTTTTCATGCTGAGGTCAGATTTAATTAACACTCTTTGTGTTTCTTTAACCAAGTCGATTGAAAAATCTTAAGAGGTAGACACTTAATAAAGAAGCTGACTCACCAAGAAACTTGAACAACTTTTGTGAGAGTATGTTAGTTCTACCCTTTGCTCCATTTTTGACAAGATTTATTGCTTGAAATTATAAAAAAATATGCGTTTACTTGGACGAGCGATTTTACTTGCGACCAGGCTGACAAATGTGACAGATGTCAATCCTTGACAGTGTGGTGATTACATTGTTTATTTTACTGCAGTTGATTCCTTCCATATCAATTATAATGTTATGCAAAATACATACACATTTAATGAGTTTACCTACCAAGACCAATGATCCAAATGCACACTCACTAACACGCCTTGGACGCGAAAGACGCATCTAGAAATATTCTTGTTGAGCCATCAAACCCCGGCCTTGGTAAGGCATCAACAAATGTCGAAGTAGTGGATAGGCGGCATCGCCTATGAAAACGTAGAGCACTCCAATACCTGTTCCTGGAAATTCATGAGGGGGAATGTACAAATGTCCAGATTCCATTAAGTGGAAGAGCGAAAAATTGGGAAGCGTACCTCCAATTGCTCTGTTTCCCATATCCACCAACTTAAATAGCGACAAACCTACAGTTTGCATCAGCCGCGTCTTGCAATATAATGGAAAAAAAATTGTAATTATAAAACATAGTTCCAGAATCTAGTGGGCGTTTCAAACGGCACTGTGGCAAAGCGGAAAATTCCATTTCTCAAAAATTTCCTTGAACATTGCTTCTATAGGTACTGGCATGCGAATATGTTGGAGTATTTCCGTTATTGCAGTTCAGTTTTCAGTTTAAATGCATTTTTATTTATATACTTAAATTACTCTTACATGCTAGACAAAAAAATGCTTAAAAATTAGCTTAAATAACTTACAAATACCCTTATTCTAACTTACTGGCCCCATGCGGGCACTCTAAGTTAAACCTAACACCTAACACTTAATGTCTTTCGACGAACCTTATAGTCTAATTTTATTTCTATTTTTATATTTATTAAAACTAAGAAAATGAATTTTAATTAAAAAGACTTAGTGTCTGGACTTTTTTATCTATAAAAATTAAAACTAAACCTATAAACTACTTAAAAACTAAATCTTAACCTACTTAAATTACTTACATCTAACACGTACACACACATATATATATATATATATATATATACATACTATATATATACATAATATATACACATATGTATATATATATATATTTGTTTTTTCTTTTCATTTTTTATTTTTATATATTTCTTTTTTTCTTAAAAACTAACTTAAACCTACCTAAAACTATGTAAGCCGGCTATGGCTAAAAACAAATTAGGCTGGCCCACCTTGCTTCACATGAAGCTATATATCACTGGAGGAGTTCGACGACGAAGCATCCTCCCCTTCAACAAGCCACCAAAAGTGTTGGTGCTGTCGAGCAACATCCCTCATGTCGCGACTCCCTACCGCCCTACTGAACCGGAGACGCTCCGCACTGCCATGTGCAACGTCTCTGTCGTAGTTGAGTCGCCTGTCCGCAGCTGTTCGAACGACGTGAAAGATTAGTGGCACCGCCAATCTGTCCTGGATCAGACCTTTGCTATCTAGATAGAGGAACGCTTCTGGAGGAATAAAGCCGTCAAAGCGAACTCTCGCGTGATACATGTAATTGGGGTAGTAAGCCCCGGAGATCAGGTTGTTCGATGAGGTCATTGCTCTAGCAACGTGCCTTCGAGTCAACTTAATGACGAAATTGTCCACTCTTATTAGGTTCGCCCTATTGTATAAGACCTCATTAGGATAGAATTTTATGTACTGAGACTCTGGTGTTCTGTATAGGCGAAGACAAGTCCTAAGACAAGCCCTCTCAAACACCCGAATCTTTTCCAATAAACTTGCTCTCACGTTGAACCACATGGGACATCCAAATACAAGCATGGGCCTGATAAGGGCCATGTAGCAGATTACCTTCACCCTCTTATCGAGTTGGCTGTTATAAAACAGTCTCTTTATAAGGGCAAAGGCACCTTTATCTCTGGCCAGAGCAACATCTTTGTTTGTTAAAATACAGAAATTGATCTAGCCAGATCCCAAGGTATCTGACTACATTTTGACAAGCAAGGGGCTGCCCGTATGCTGCAAAATATATTAATGACCTCAATCTTCGGACCTGATCTGTACGCTATGATGTCGTCTGCAAACGCTATGGCATGGTGAAGTGAACCTATCAGATCACTCGTGTAAATGTTGAATAGGATCGGCGAATTTACCGCACCTTGTTGCAGACCGTTTTTAATGTTAAATGTTCCAGCAGAAGTCACATCGCCATTCTTCACGATGAACTGTCTACTGGAGAGCATATCAAAAAGAATATACAGCAGTGGTTTACTAATCCCCAACCGTTCCAGCTTGAAAAAGAGTCCTTCTAACCATACGGTATCGAAGGCCTTCTCCAAGTCCATCAGGCAGGCACCAGTGCACTGGTTCTTGCCTTTGTTCCATTGGATATCAGAAACCAGTTTCGACGCAGCATGAATGATATCATGCCCCGACTTGAAACCGAACTGATTAGACGGAACTATATGTTTGTCCTCAACCCACTTAGTCAGGACTCTATTGATCACCTTCTCGAACACCTTACTGATGTTTGGAAGAAGACTGATCGAGCGGAGATTCGCCGGATTGGAAGTGTCTTTATCCTTTTTGGGGATGGGATGTACCACCACAGTTTTCTAATGCGCTGGATAATGTGCATTATTCATTGCATTATTAAACAGGGTGGTATAAATGTTCACCGCTCCTAGAGGGAGATGTCGAAGCACAATGTTCGGTATTTCATCGGTTCCCACTGATTTCTTACTTCTAAGTGATTCGAAGATCGTTTGGAGCCCTTCCTTCGAAATGAACGGGGGTAGTACCCTATCGTTGGTAATGACATTATTTGCCATATTCTCGTCACTGAACTGGGTGAAACCCGAGCTCTCAAATCGCCAATTCACAATTTCATTTCGAAGGTAGAAATTATGCACAAGGACTTGATTCTCCAGATCGTGGTTCGGGCCAGTGATAACATTCGCCTTGTACACTTCCTGGAAAGTCGATCCTATAGCCTCTACCTGCTCCTGCGGATCCTCGATCACAAAGAAGTTGTCATCATCAGGAGCTTCATTTAGATCTATGCCTGCT
This sequence comes from Volucella bombylans, assembly GCA_949129095.1. Classification (NCBI taxonomy): domain Eukaryota; kingdom Metazoa; phylum Arthropoda; class Insecta; order Diptera; family Syrphidae; genus Volucella; species Volucella bombylans. The sequence continues at coordinate 83,101,319 of OX422140.1, forward strand.
GCTCCAAGTATTTGTTCGTTGTTCGTCGTTCGGGCGATTTTAAGACATTTCCGTTATTGCGTCTATGGTTTCGTGTACGATCCAACCAACTGTGCTTGCTTCTATATGAAAGGTGATACCAAGACTTCTGAAAGATGCCCCAAAAGCAAGATATCTGCAGTAAAAAAAATTAAAGGTTATGATTGTGGGAATTCATCATTTTTTTTCAGGGAATGTTGTGCGGGCTAAATGGAAGACACCTTCGCAAGGAACTACAGAAGAAGACATATTTTCGCACTGGAGAAAATGGGTCTCAGACTTCCAAGAAATCAGGTTGGAAAGCCTTGTTTTCCTTCAAGATCAATTTACCCCTTGATGTTCTGGGGATGTTTGCTCGAGGTGACTACCGATTCAGTCGACAGTGGCCAATAATGATACTCCCGTTCCCGATGACCTAATGGATGATTCTGATTTTACTTCCAACGCAACTCCAAGTCCATCAGGTAACATCAGCAGGTTTAGAAATTGGGAAAGCTTTGACTCTGATGCTGTTGTATGCGACTTTGAAATCGATAAAAAGGTGGTGCGTATCGATTTGAACTTCCTTGGATACTTTCACGATATGTCCACAATGTTTGATCGATATTGGATGTACCGGACCAAAAACCACATTGATAGGAACCAATCAGATCATTGGTAAATACTCGTACAATAGCATCAGACGTCCACCCAGGAGCACTACAAATATTTAAAATCTTTACAGAAAATGCGATTTAGATACAATTGTACCCAAATGCAGACGTGAGGGTTAAGGCACTAATGCCAGATATTTGACTTTCTAATAAAACTAATACCTTTATTTCTATGTGTTTTGTTTCATTTTAAATTGCTATGCCTTTACTTCTATCAATATTTCCGATTAAAGTAGAATAATAGAAGGCGGTTCACATATAAATAGTAGGACGAAAACATGAGAAGCCTCGGCGGAAGGTAAATGGGGACTTGGAAGTAAGTAGGCAAAACTACAAAAATATAGAATCATAAAATCTACTCCAAAGCGACAAAGCAGGGGAATTTGTAATGTCTCTCTGCTTAGATTTAAGAGGATTATCGGCATCCAACTATGGTCAGCTAACCAATAACCGAGGTATTTCAAAGGGCTTTTTGGTTAAGGCAAAGTTTCACCATGAATTAACCGCCCCTAAGAATCTAAGCTACAAACAACCTTTTTCCATTATTTTTAATAACGTATGCCAAAAGATAAATAAATATTTAACCTGACCAATTTACAAATAAAAATCCAACATTTAAGCTCGATGATTTCGCTTCATAAGAATACACGAGTATTTCAACAATTTACAAAAGCAAACAGTTCTCGGTTCAGTATACAATTTTAAAACACTATTTACTTCCCTTCGTTTTTGTATTGAATAAAATCATTCACATGGATGAGCTTTGGTGGCAAGATAAAAACGATTTGATAGAGAGAAATTACACGACCCTCTGTGAAAAACCACCCGGAAACCACCCCGAACCGATAATATCATAATTGAACACGAACAAACAAGGCAAATTGATGTCAATGTCAGTGAAGTTTATTTGCCATACATTATTGGGGGTCATGCGATGCAAGGCGTTAACTTATTTACGTGAGTCAGTCCTTTATCTCGATATGGCATAGGGATGTGCGTGCTAAAGGGTTATCATGTCAAAAGTTTATGTTTGTTGTTATCATTTATGAAATAAAGTAATTTGATTGTGGGGTGTGCCTTCACATCGAATTTGGGGCTAAGAGTCAATTTTCGCTACCACACTGCAACCGAATGGAACAGAGTAATGGCTTTGTTCAATTAATGTGATGTGCTCATTTGTATGTTTTTTTGGTGGTGATAGAACGATGAGGCAAGAATATCGTTAAGAAGCAAGCAAATAGGTTTTCAAGTGCTTTCAAGTAGGTACAAGAGAAGTAGTGAAATCAGTAAAGTACGTCTTTAGTGAGACCACGAACGTTGCAAAAAAAGATGCGAAGAAAGCGGTAGATAGAGCACGTTCGGTAGCAATAGAGACATTATGTTGCGATTACTAAGAGATATCTATAAAACTACAAGAAATAAAAAAAATGCAACAGTGAAGAACAGGCAAACGAGCTGGACAACGAAGACAAAACTCGCAAGCGATTCAATCGCCGCTGTACATATATTGAAGATGACGATGGCCGGAGTTAACGAAGAAGTAAAAAGAGTCAACTGGGAGCCTGTAGTCAGACCGAATCTATTGTAACACCCTGAGAAGTATGAGTGATGATCAGAAATCGTGGATTTAAATTGCTCTCGATTTTGTTCAATAAAATGATGAGTGGCGATCAAATGTTTTATCAGTGTGGAATGAACTTTCTTGTTCCACTATATAAAGGCATAGGTGATACGAGAAATTGCAACAACTACCGAGCGACTAAGTGGAAGTAGCATACTTTAAAAATATACGACAGTCGAAAACTCAATTAAACTCCATAATAGTCAATCCGGCTTCGTAGCAGGCAGGTCGTTTCAGTCAAAGACCGTTCATTGAAGAAGTCAAAAATAAGCTAGGACAAATGGGAAATAAGGAAGAAATGATTGTATTGGGATATATTAATATTAATAGCCATGCTTTGAACTCAAACTATCTAAAGGATTATTTAGAAATGCTAGCGTCGCTGAGACTGGTGAATGTGATCACAGAATATACGAGAATAGATCTAGAAATGGGGTCTAAGTCTGTGGTAGATCACATTTGAATAAACAGAGCAGAGAACCAAATAATTTCGTTCGTAATTGAAAGCGATATAACCGACAATTACCCAATCATGTACTCAACAAATAGACTATCAACTGATAGAGAAAGAAAGATTAGTGCATCCTATATTTGTAAATCCAAAGTGAACGAACACATATGCGAAGCAAATCGGGGTGATGTATTAAATGAATGAGATGCAATGAAAAGTATGAAAAGCTAGTTTGTAAGTTAAATGATATAAACAAAAAATCGGCAAATACTAGAGCCTTAAAGAGCAAATACATAAAAAATTCCAGGATTTCGCAAAGTTCAGCTGCAAAATGTAAAAGAAGAGATGAGCCTTACAGAAAGTGAAAGAATAATAGACTAATCACAACTTACGAAACTGAATATAAAGACTTCCGAAATAAGGTCAATAGAGATTTTAAAACACACAAATCAAATTTCTATATGAACACGTTCAATGAAACTAAGCCTGACCCTTTTAAAACTTGAGGCTTAATCAACGAGATAGTGGGAAGAAAAAAACTAAGCGTTGATGAAGTACTTGCCAAGAACTTCTTGAAAAATGTATGAGTAGTCTTTCTAATGAATGTGTGCAACATTTTTCGGATCAAATACTCCAAGTGATGGATCAATGTAACTCAATCAAATCGAAACATTCAAATACGATTGTAGCCAACTCAATCTTTGCTAGCGAAACCAACATCGCTGAGGTACGCAGTACAATACATATCTTGGCTGAAAACAAATCTCCTGGAATCGACGGAATTCGAGTCTTGGATATTAGGGAATACGCAGATATTTTTACCCCTCTTGAGATAAGGCAAAATTCCGAAAATGTTAACAACTGCTGTGATAAGACCTATTTACAAGGGAGGTGCCAAAAATCAAATCAACAATTGCAGACCTATATGTATCTACAATACATTGCCGTTTCTGGAAAGGTCTCTAGAATACATTATTACAAATAGAATAAATAATTTTATTGAACAAAACTCCCTCATCCACCAAAGTCTGTACGGTTTCCTGAAGGAAAAATTACTGCAAAATTGCTTGAAGAATTTGTGATATGGTTAAATATGGGGTTCCCCAAGGGTCGAAACTACGTCCAATTCTTTTCATCTTATACACAAATGAACTTGTTCATTCGTTTAAAAGCACCATTCCGTTGGCTTACGCTGACGATAACGCATGGGTTATGTTAGCTTTGAGGGCCGCTGTAGGTTGTGGTTTTATTCGCATGGACCTGCGACTTCAGAAAATCCAACAAGAAAAGGTCTAACGGGGTCAAATCGCACGATCTCGGTGGGCAGTTCACATCACCTCCACGTGAGATTACCATGGCCCCGAATCGCTGGTGCAGAATTTCCAATGTGGCATGAGCTGTGTGGTACGTAACGAGTAACTGTTGAAACCACATGTCGTTGGTGTCCATATGATCCAATTCAGACCAAAACAAGTTGGTAATTATCGACCTATAGCGCTCGCCGTTGACAGTTATGACCTGGCCAAAGTCATTCTCAAAGAAATATTGACCAATCATGCAGCCAACCCAAAATCCACAACAAAGAGTGACTTTTTCTGGATGGATTGGATGCTCTCGGATCTCATGTAGATTGGTATCGTCCCAAATTCGACAATTTTGCTTTTTGACTCACCCATTCATCCAGAAATGGGCCTCAACGCTGAAGATGATTTTTCGATGGGGTCAGTTTCCAACTACTCGAGAGCCCATTCAGCGAACTCACGTCCTTGTCTATGGTCGTTTACATTCAGCTCCTAGGTCAGTTGAGTTTTGTATGGGTGAAGGCTCAAATCACGACTCAAAATTCGTCGAAATCGACTATCTCGAATGCTCCTGCACACTCTCACAGACAGCGCCGATGTTTTCGGCAGATCTTGCATTTCGTCGACGTACGGGAGTTTACTGAACCAGTGGACTCAATTTTATCAACCATACTGCGAATAGTCCTGTCAGTGGGATGATTATGGCGGCCACGCGGAACGTTACCCGAACAATTTACAATTTACAAACAATTTTACCATTTGCACGTGTTGTTGAACGCTATGTCCATCCATGGTGATTTGGCAAAACAGACTGAATAAATTACAGCCAATTTGACAGATGTAGCTTTAACAATATGGCCACTATCAACTGTCAAAGCTCGGAAGTCCCAATTGGAAGACCCAGTATATATCCATTAAGTCTTCGCAAAAAGTTATACAAATTGTTATGAAATGCTTTTTGTAAGAATAAATATTTAAATAGATACTTAAAAACAAAAAAAAAATACTAAATCTATAAAAATGTAGAATCTACTGGTATGTACTTAATCACATTTTTTTTCTGAACTAAACCTGACCATATCTCTGATGTAACTTCCCAAACTCCATTACAATGCAAAGTTTGTTCCAATCATTGTAAGCAAACTATCCACTACTGCTACAAGCGTTTGGCAAAAGTAATGTAAGAATGTGAATGTGCTAACATTTTTGCAAATGGCATCAAGTGTCATTGAACTTTGATATTTATTTTGTAGATAGATAGAAAATTAGTTCACAATAAGCAATGGAGGCATACTCACCATAAGAATGCGGAGTTATTGTTACTGCTTATTTGAACAATTTCAGGTCGATTAAACGTTTAGCTGAACGTCTCGTTACGGTCCACTATAGATGTAGCAAGAAGTGTATTTCTTGTTCGACTGAAAATATCACTGCTGTGGTCGAGAACTTCTGAGAGAGTCAACAAACATCAAGGAGACAAATATTCACACAATTTAGTATCAGCATACGTTCGGCGTGTCAAATTTTGGTGAAAGACCTAAAAATGTTCCCTTATAAAGAACAAACTTATTTTCTTGAGGAAGCCAACAGTCAGATATTAAATTGCTGAATTGGGTCTCGAGCACTGTTGGTTGTAGCAGGATGGAGCAACCACTCACACAGCTCTGGCAACGATGGAGATTTTGAATTACCAATTTCCAGGCCGTGTGATCTCCCGTGTTGGCGATTTGAACTGGCCGGCCGGATCGCCAGATCTTACGGAACCAGACTTCTTCCTTCGGGGCTTTTTGAAGTCTCGCGTTTACCACAACACACCACAAACCTTGAAAGTCTCGATAGCCAACATTGAAGAAGAAATCACCAGATGTTTTCCGAGCTACAATTCAAAATGTCGTAAAATGATCACAAATATGCATGAACTCAGTAGGTGGTCATTTGACCGATATCATTTTCTCAGCTTAATATTATCAATTCTACGTCTTCAGATAAACTTTTCGTGGAAACAGAGTCCAATTTTTTTCATTTCTAACGAATTGGCACCCAATTCACATTCAAACATTACTTTTGCACTACCTTGTATATAAAGAAGCTACCTAACCGGGCAGTACTTCTATCTACAAGGAACTTTATCTTCGAAAGAGCATCCATGTTTATTTTTCTGTAAATTTTTGATTTCTTCATAAAGCATGATTAAGGTTATCGTCTAATATTTTGGGGTAACATTGGCTAAAATGAAATGTGTCGAGGCAAAAGTATGAGATTTGTTTCCAAAATGTGAGGATCGGCTTCCTGATATCGACAGGTTTGAAGGGCAGAACTCATAAGAGCGCCAGTTTCATCATTTGTAGAGATCGCTGGAAAGGCCATTGAAGAACTTTTGGCTGTAATCGATTTCCTTCGCTGACTAACACACTTTAAACATTTGTAGGCTTGCTTACTCTTTACCAGAAATTCAATTTCTCTTGGGCCTATTTTTGCGCACTTAGCATGATGATGTACGTTGATGTCGTTTCTTTAAATTTGTTGGTTACACAGATCACGTTTAATTTAAGTAAGTTGGAAATGGGCCTTTACAAGTAAATAGATGAAACTTAAAGGACAGTGATTAAACTTTATTCGTATCAAACAGGATGGAAACGCTTATGTCCTCACTAACACTGACGCTTAAACCTAACTAACACTAACACTTGGATAATGAATAGTTCTGTACAAAAACTACTTGCTCTAGGGTTTGGAAAATTTATGCTATAACAATGAACTGCAAAAAACGATTGAAAAACACTTGTCTAACATTGATGATGTTTTCAAAAAGTTTTAAAAAATTATCGATCTTGCGGTCCCATGACCCTAAAAAATTACTTTAAACTCGCCTGATTCGCGATTACCAACATTAAGCGAAAGTGTTAAGCCTTGCCACCCAATTGCTTCATAAAAGCAGCATTTGTCAAGAGTCATCAAGCTAATGTAAATGTTGGAGTTTGCTGCAAGGTCTTGGTAAGCAATGTCCGGAATGTTTGAATGTCGGTATTCAGTGCTTGTGTTGTCTTCATCACATGTGAGATACTTATTATAGCCGATCAGGTTAAGCTGATATATTTACAACATTATTACAACCCGAGACTCATTTGAGCCTTCTGTTGGATAGATACTAATACCTTACCGATGTTGTCACCCTTATGCTGAAGATCACACAGATAATAATCAAGAACAGTTAAAAGTAATCGTGTGTAGGATAAACACCCTTACTTCAACTCAAGTTGATTCACTGGTGAGGACCTGGTTAAGAATTTAAAACATTGTAGAATTTCGAACTTATACGAAACTATTAACTAGAAGGAGACTTCGTTAACTATAGGTAAAGTAGTATTCTAGAGAGACATTCTGTAAGCACCATGGCAAACCTATGAACGGTAACCTTCTAGTGTATAAGATAAGAAATCTGGGTGGATTAAACTTCCAAATGAAATTATGAGTTTTTTTTTAAATTCTATCTTCATTACACAATATGTGATCATAGTTTCTTCTACACTTTGTCATAAACTAAAATGATGAACGGCCTAGAAAAGATTCCTTAATCACCATTGTTCGAACGATTCGCCAAAAACTTGTTCATTTACCCATTATCTAGAATCATAAAACTTCTGGCAACATGTTTCCTTGATTAAGTCCAACAGATAAATTTATCACATAATAGACTCAGATTTAGTCTCACCAACTCTTAGTCAGTTAAAGACCAATGGCATTTTATTCAAGACATCTAAGTTGCAAGAAATCGATTACTACTACTCGTACTATTCGTACCTCCCCTTCTATACCCTTGGTGATATTTTATACGACATTATCTGGCATTTATCCTTTCATTGCTTGGCATACCTTTCTCAGTTGTTATCTGCTCACATACAGATCCAGAATGTTTTCATTCTGCACAATATATCAATGAGAAAAGAAATTTTGTGTGTCCTAGATGTGAATGTATTTTTTCTTGTCGATTCGTCGTCCTTTCGTCCGCTTTCGAATTGGGATGCTTGCCACTTCTTCGATAGTTTTATGTCGTTATTGTGAACTGGAGTTGCCGCTTTGTGTTTTAGAACTGTTCTAATACAGAACCAGAAATTTCAATTACTACAGTGGATGCCACTATACACGAAAGAATAAATTTAGAACAACGACCCATGTTTCATTGAAAGTGGTTGAGGATTTACGGTTTTTTTTAATTAGAAATTCGTTTTCTTGCCAAGGTATACATACACATACAAGATAGGTAGTGCAAAGAAGCTCAGTATAGCAGCAGATCGTGATAGAATGTTCAAAACAACTCAAACTTGAGAACCGATCAAGGAGAACGATGAATTTGTAAATATATGGATCCAATAGGAGGTTAAAACTGATATGGAGGATAACGATACACTTAGAAATTGACTGAGTATCTAAAGAACTTCGGTTGGCGAAAATTTACAGATATGCTTCAGCAGACCTTTCGGCACAAGATTTGGAAGATTTTTCTTCATAATAAGATTATGCTCAAGGGGTAATTATTATGCTTATGCTTGCGTACAGTAGAACGGATTGGACCGATAGAGGGATACCTTTGTTACGTTGCTTCACAAGATATTGAGGTCTGCAGGCGTATTGTGTTGAGTTGAAGTAACCACGTAAATGTCACTTGTATTTATTAAATACAATACAAATGATTTTCCTGATTTTCCCTATATATAAAAAAAGGTGATATGGCAGATTCAGCCAACTATCGGGGCATAGCACTTTTAACTGCATCCTAAAAAATTGTTGCGGCAATGCTACAGAGGTGATATGACACTTGGGTAGTGAGCAATAAGCTATTAAAAGAATTTCAGACAGTTTTTAGGTCTGGATACTCAAGATTCGACCATATTTTTGCATTGAAAAGCATAGAAGAGACATTCATGGAACAGAAAAGAAAGCTATACACTTATTTGTGGATTTTAAGGCGGCCTTCGATTCTGTGAATCGAAACGCTTTATTCTATGAAATGTATGGAATGGGAATGTCTTCGAAATTTGGAAGGGTCTTACAAAACCTCTACGAAGATACCAAATCAGCTGGGTGGAATGGTGAGGCATTATCGGAATGGTTTAAAGTGGAGACAGGAGTAAGATAGGGGTGCTTTCTGAGTCCAACCTTATTTAACCTCTTTATAGATGATATAGTGGACCTTCTTCCGGGTGGTGTAGAATTCGTAGGGGTTCTCATTAAAGCCCTCCTGTTTGTAGACGGCATCGTGTTATTGACATATTCGCCATAATGCTAGCAAATGTTGGTAAATCGATTACATGGGAACTGCAGATTATGGAGTCTGATAGTGAAGTTGGATAAATCCAAGATAATATTGTAATATTCAAAAAAGGAGGAGGTAGATCTTCTCACAATGAAAAATGGTACTATAGGGATAAGAGAATAGAAGTAGTAAAGGAATATAAGTATCTTGGAATTCTTTTGTCAAGCAATCTTAGCGTGACAAAACATATAAATCCATTATAAATATAGCCTGGAAGAATTGCTTCAATAACTTGAATATTGCACACTACATCGCCGCTCTAAGCAGCGCAAGTCTGGAAAAACTTATTATACTGGTTGATAGAAAAAGTCGACGAAGAGGCCGGAACGAAGTTCATAGATGAAGTGTCGGGATCGCTGCATCGTACAGCGTACAGTCTCTGCATTTTTCCTAGGCAAATGTCCAATCCAACGAGAAACTGGGCGATTTTTTTTGGAAAAGATATCCTAGCACATCTATTCGCTACTCAACTAAATGGACGTAAACAAATTATTATTGCGTTAAATTATAGAGAAAACACATTAACAGGAAACCTTTGAAATTAGTAATACTTTAAACGTTTTTTATTTATACGTAATATTGATTTATAGTGATATTATCAATCTGAATTGTCAATCTAAATTGACTTTGTTATACCTTATATTAAGATAGTATATAAAAAATAATAAAATCTAATCTAGATCTATCTAAGATCTATTGAAGATGTTGGGGGATCTTTTACTGCGACCATAGTGATGCCTTATAATATCCTCAAATAAGAGTGCAACTATGATTCTGGATTCGGCGAAAAACTAGTTTCTGACAGCAATATTGTTATATACAAATTAAAAGTTACGTTAGTAACTACTTCGTATACCAGGCAAGCAAATACAGTAGCTCAGTAACACAGCGTGGTATTTAATGACAAGAGATGCTTACTGGCACGGCAATAATGTACCAAACAGCTTGTGACTAGACAAATAATATCTCTATTTTGTATCTTGCGGAATTGACCCGTTCTTTATATATTAGTTTCAACCTGAAATATTAGTCGTTTCTTTTGAACAATTTTTTGGTACTAGCCAATGTCACGGGACTGATGATGAAGAAGATTATTTCCAAGTTAGTTGATATGCTATGTATTTCGTTGCTTTCTATTACTGTAATGGCTTACGATTCTTTTCTTATACTTTCAGTGCTGGAGACTATTTTCATCGCATCAAATTGACCGTAAATTTCGCCTTATAGGAGCTTCCCTCCGTCGGGTACGTCTAACATTCCATCGTAGCATGCTTTGCTTTCTGGACCCTCCCTTCACAATCCATTTTGTTTTATTTCATTTTCCCTGTTGAAAGTTCTTAAACTCCACTGGCCTTAAGGGCTTTTCTGAAAAAGAAACAATTATTTAACTTTCTGTAATGAGTTCAACTAAACATCATTATATCAGGCTAATCGACTATGCGGAAAGTTGAAAAGTCATCACAGCTAGCACGCATTTCCAGCTATCCACAAAGGAGTCTGGCAGTCTAGTCTCAAGCATTCTGGATCCCCGGACGTTTTGAGAAACCAACATCGACGCCAAAGTACTTTGAAGACATTTCACGTCAAACGACCACAGTCACCAGAGATTTTTAGATATTTCCTGAAAAGTCTTCTGACTTGTGTTCAGAAAGCCATTAAGGTACCACAACTACTCGTAATATGCAAGATTTCACTAGACTACCACAACACAAACTCAAAAAAGGGTGAGAGCTGCTCACGAATTCCATTAGCAAACAAGACGAGGGGGAAGACCGACTTCTCAGAAATGTCATGAAGAGGTGCTTCTGCAAAAATGATGTTCTGAAGTTTTACCAAAATATGGAACAACTTTCCAAGGGTACAAGTACCCAACAAAATAATGCAGAGATAAGAATGAAAACAATACAGTAGAGTTACATTCGGTTTGTGGAAATTCTGAAAGGATAGATTTAACATCAAACGAACCATTCAACGGACGATTATCAATAACAACTTCATCCACCCGATCAAGGACAGATCAGGAGAGCGATAGTTAAACTAAATACCATACGCAGTAGCAGATGGATAAGCTATCGAATTATTTAAATCAGCGGAGACTGAGTTGGTTAGCACATATCATCTCGTTTATAAAATATGGTCGGACGAAAGCACTGCCTGCTGAGCTATTTGGAAATAGCTTTGATTAGCTAGGAACGTGCTTCAAGAAGGAGATCCTTTTGACTGCGCCAAATATAGACGAGTAAGTCTCCTAAATATCGGCTATACTCTTAAGTTCATGTCTGAAATATTATGTAAGCATCCTAAACGTTTCATGAATAATGTGGTTTGTCAGTGTAGTTTTTTCAGAACAAGAAAGTCCCACCATTATTAACATTTTCACACTACGGCAAATCTTGGAATTTCCTATCAATGCTCACTATCTATTTGTGGACTTCGAAAGTGCATATGTATGCATTGGGACGAGATATACAACGCCTCCAGAGAAATTTCGCTGCTCTATCAAGATCGGTAATAAAATAACAGACACCTTTAATTTTAAGAAAGATTTTAGACAAGCCGACACGCAGCCATGCAAAATTCAAAGGCCAACAAAAGATATACAATCTTTTTTAAGTCCGCAGAATTACTTACATACACAGATGACACTCTTGTGATATGACGGACACAGCGAATTGTCGATGAAGCTTTCGTAAGTATTGAGGCGAAGCACCCAAAATGTGTATGATGTTAAACGAGGGCAAAAAAAAATATTCGTATATTCTGTCATCAGAAAAGGACGCATGCAAGGACGATAATTTTACCATTATCAATTATAACTTGGAGATAGTTAAGGAGTTGGTTTATTCAAGCATCTGAGTTGTATGTTCTATATTAGGCAAATGGACGACATTCAAAAATGATTCTGACTAAGGCACGCAACTGGAAGTTGAACTGAGCCATATGTAATTACTATATGTACGGCACTGGATATAGCTGGCGAGAGATGGTGCTAGCTAGAGAGGCTTAATGCAACCATTTCGGGCTGTACCGCCACCTAAGTAAGTAGGTAATAAAGGAGTTACCCTTAATTGGCATCCGAAGGTAATTTTTGATATGGAAAGGAAACGATTGTTGTCATTAGTTTGTCAACTACAGTAACAAAATCCCACTAGTAGGGAGAGCACTTTCCGATACGGTCTTCGTTTTGGAGCTGGGACACTTCTCCAGCCAAGTGCAAAGATGTTTCACCTTCTTTCACAAAAGACTACATCATAAATAGAGGTAGCTGGTGCCTTTTACGGTCATTCAATCTTAAACTAAGCTTCCAAGTAATATACATTCATATTAAACATTCATAAATGCACCAGCATTGCCACACGATCCCTTGGGGATCATATGATGCGTCTCTATGATATCCTAAAGGTTCGTAAAGGTCACAACTGACCAAATATTCACACTACGGTGATTACGGGGAAAACCAAAGGAATACAGATCGATACTCATCACTTCTTTATCGATTTTAAGTCCGTATCAATAAATACAAGTTATACAGAGAGATGCCAAACTTTTTAGATTGTGCCATTTTCCAAAAGTCTTTCCAACATATTGCATACGTTCATGGCATTGATGTCATATTGTAGGTAAAACGTTGAGACCTGTTACTGATGGATGGATTACCACAAAAGGTGCAATAATTGGTTTAGGTGTAAATAAGGCAAAACAAAATTTTATACTGTCAATAAGAGTAAAAATAGGATGCAACCCATATACTAAACTTCGTTGGAGAAACGGGCAGTGATGCCTTCAAGCACTAGATGAGTCAGACTAGGCAGTTTCCTATTTCTTTTGCTGGGCGGCTCGAAACTCTTCGTTCCATGTTTGAGCTGCCTACAAGTAAATTATCGACTCGGGCATTCAACGGCCCTCAGCTAATTGCCAATTTATTATACTTGACCGTTTAAATATAGTCACACTATTTTCTGCACTCGTTGTTTAGTAGATCTGTCATCCACTAGTATTCGCTCTACATGTCCTAGCAATCTCAGGAGACTGATCCGCAGTTGTCTGACTAGGTCGATGTCGCTGTATAGCTGGAGCTTGGCTTGGAGGTTCTCCTCCAAATCCCATCATATATCTTAAGACGAATTTTTCCCTCGAGGCAACCGAGTAGGACTGTGATGATCAAGGTCTTATATAGATATCCATATCTATTTAAGATATCCAAGGCTTCTGTTGTGTCCCAACCGACCTTGGGGGAGCAGTCGTCCTGCCTCCTACAGACGAGTTTGGCAGGGATGACAAAGCTAGACATGTCTCTATATAGTTCGTCTCTATAAATGCTGTTATATGCGGCCTTAAAATGAATGGGTAGCAATTTGGACTTCTTGAGTTTTTTCCAGGATTTGCCGTAGTGTGAAGGTTTGGTCGATTGTGGACTTTTCTGGTCTGTCCGCATCGAGGGATCAATCGAGATGTTGGCGAAGGATTTCAGACGTTTATCCAATATGGCAGATAAGATCTTGTAACGTATGATGAGGAGACTAATGCCTCTATAGTTGGCGCTGTTGAGGGGGTCTGCTTTTTTATGGACCGGGAAACCGATGCTGAGATTTCATTCATCGGGCAAACACTCTGCCAACCAGATCTGAGAAATGAATTGGTGTATGCTTTCAGCAAAATTATTTCCAGGAGATTTGAATACCTCCGCCGCTAAGCCGTGAGGTCTAGCTACTTTGTTGAATTTCAACTCAGATATTGCTATCCTTACTTCGTTCTGGTCGGGTGGACGGAATTTTTGGCCATCATCGTTTATGTTGAATGGTCAATTCAACAGCAGAATGTTTGGTTTCGTCGTCGTTATACAGTCTGCGGGAGAAACTTTTTATATTCATAACACTGACTGTGACTCTACTACAAGGTTTCCTTCTTCGTCTCTGAGGGTTTCTGTACGGGTCTTCTTGCCCTGAAACGTTATTTTTACCTCTTGATAAAACTGAGCATAAATTCTCACTAACTTCGATCGCGCGCTTCTCGTGCTCTTTTTTCTTCCTCTGGAGAAGCCGATGTTCTTCCCGTATCTTCTCCTGCTCTTATCCCTAGTTGTAGCGCCGCTTTGTACGCTTCCTGTTTACAAGCATGTGATTGCCGGCATTCTTCATAAAACCAAAATATTCTTGGTGATGGTCGATTTAAATAGAGCACATCAGTTGTGGTGATGGTATGTTGCCAGCGTTACCACTTGTTTTCGGTACTGGCCGGAAATGAAACAGTTGCGGCTGTTACATTGCACTATCGAACCAAAATTAATAAATTGTTACAATATAGCTAGAACCTGAAGGTGTGGATTAGGTGATGTTCTCTTCTAAGGAGATTTGACATAGTAATCAAAATTATGATATTATTACGTTATCGCAGCTGATGTCGCATCGAGAAAGTTTCGCTTATCAGCACTATTTTATTGAGCATTTACCATAATGAAAGAGCCAAAACGAATGCAGTCACACATGTTCGTCCTGTTGTGAAACCGTTGTAATCATGGCTTCATTCTTCTCGAATTTTATTTCATGGATCGCTTACATATTTTCTACGCTTGCATGGCTTTCGTTAGAGCTAAATCATTGGAATCCCTTCTGGGTTTTCAACGCTCTTCGGTTTTTTGTCGAAGAAATTGTAACTTACTACTGGTAAGTTAAAGGACACTTACTCTAACGAATGCAAAGGAAAACTACTAAATTAATTTAAGAAAGTTGAGTATCTGAAAATGTGAATCCAAACATACTTTCAATACGAATATATCATGATGGCAACGCTGCATGCAACACTTATGGTATCGAGAACCTCCTATGTATCTGTAACCATAGGTAGTGGAAGTACCAAGTTGAATTTAGATTTATTGCAATGAATTCTGGTTTTCTCGCCCTTCGAATGCTTGGCTACCCTCCAGAGAAAGAAGAGCGATGAGTTAACGCATTTTTGTGATTTGTGCAACGTGCTATGTAAGACTCAATCTTTAACTCAGGAGTTCGAAGGAAGGAAACCACTGCTACAGCCTTCGTCTGCTTTCATGTTACCTAATGAAGTTTCATTGGAGATTTACGATCTCGGTGTTCGCCTGTGAAGTCTAAGGATGTTGTTAAGTCATGTTGTACAGGAGTGAAACTATTTTGGTTTTTAGGTTTTTAGCTCTTCTCCATCAAGATGGATTTTCTTTTCCAAAAAAGAGGCTAATAAAAAATTTTTAAATTTTCCTACCAAAGTTCAGATGCACTACAGTTAATGTCCTGTGAATAAGAGACAGGGTGAAGTTTTCACTTATATCCTCAAAATTAAAATCTGTTAGCGGATTTTATACTCGCATGCCGTTTCTACTCTAGAATAAGCCACTTTAACCACTTAGGTACTCATACGTTGTTTAAAGTGTGGACTACTCAACTGTAGGACACCCACTGAAGTTCATTTTAATTAGCGTTCCTGTCATGTAGTGTATGCTGGTGTATGCGTTGTGTGCTAAATCTATTTAAATACAACAGCACCTGCAAATTCGAATATAAAATGTCATCACTAATTACTTCTAAACAAAATCCACAGCGTACAAATGCCGTTCGTCGATGGCTGGTAGGAATAGGTGTAGGAATAGGACCGGAACCCTGGACAAAAATGGGAATAACCCCATTCCTGTTTCTACGTGGTTGTAGTTATTACACATGTTGTGTTTGAAAAACAGCTTACATCTTAATGCAGCCAGGATTAAAAGAGCTTTAAATGAATATTACCGCCCACTTGATGTTACAACGTTATAGCATTAAATGCAACCTCAAATGTTCACTGCCTCCGTAAGTACATATATGCATGCTCGTATACTCGTTCTTCTGCTCATAAATATGTAGGTTTCGTCGCGTTATCCTAACCAATTCACTGCGGATCTAACCGTACAGACCCTGTGTCATACCATAAATGAAGGATTTTCCACTGAACGAACCGGACTGCAGCAGCTTTTCCGAAAGGTCTGCAGGTGACGCTAAAAACCTAAACATACGTTAATGGATATTAAAACCGTATGCATAATTGTATTCTGGTGGATCTGTATTATTTATTCACACTACAAACATATAACCCCAGATAGGAGTACAATATATACCCGCGCCTGCAATTTAGATGAAACAGATGTGCGAAATGTAATTTTAGAGGTTAACAATATTGTCGGATGTAGGTACATCGTACGAACGACAGTAAGAGGATGCTAAAGCTTTTTAGATAATATTTTTGGCGTAATACAGTTTTTGGTCGAAATTTCGGTTTTTGGGGCCAGATGCCGGATTTGACTGCAAGTGAGATTGGATTATGGCGTTTTAATTGAAAAGAATGAAAGTGTTATTCTGTTAACACATATGAATGCGTTGGCGTCGCAAGTTGTGAATTTAAATTATGAGACATAATGCGAACCGGCTGTAAAATGGCCCGGAGTTGGATGGATGATATCCTTGTTAAAGTCAATTTTGAATTTAGTGAAAATTGGTAATCTTTTGAGTTAAAGCAAATTTTAATATCCTGTTCAAAAATTATAGACTAATTCAAAAATTCTATGTGCTCATGGTAGACCTTGGCATGATGGGGCAAGCTGTGGAATTTTGACGTATACGAGTATAGGGTGGCGCACGAATCGTGCTACAAAAACAAAACGTAATAACTTTTTTTCAGTATGAGTAATCGGCTTATTTTTTTATTTTGCAAGTTACTATTTAGATTTATTAAAATGAATACTTGGTATACCGAAGAGAGGATTTGGGTAATGCAGCGGTACCATGCTTTGCAGTCCTTCATTTCCGTCCAAAGGGAATTTAGGCGTGAGTTTTGCGGCATTCCCCCGAGTAGATGGACCATTATGAGGCTGGTAAACATGTTTGCCGAATCTGGAAGCATCGCACGAAGACCGTACCATCGACATCCCTATGTTCGGGTTCAAGACACAATCGCGGCTGTAGCATCGTCAATTCGGGCAAATCCAAGTGTTTCGACTCGAAACTTATCGGTGCAAATTGCAGTTAGCAGACGGTCATTACAACGGATAATTATGATGACTTAAACTTGCTTCTATAGAAAGTCCAAATTACAAGTAAGTTAGTTGGCTTACAATATTGCCAATGGTTAACGTTGCTTTTCAAATATCCCCACAAAACCAGTCCGGAGATCGGGGTGGCCAGTCAATGTCGCCATTTTTTGACAGTGCACGTCTAGCGAATTTTCGTTGCAGACACTGAATTGTTTAATTTGAAGTGTGGCATGGCGCACCGTCTTGTTGAACCATTCAAACTTTTTTCACTCATTTGGGGGCAGACATAATGAGCCAACATCCACCGATATCGATTTCTATCGACTGTTTCGCCTTCTCTGAAGAAAACTGACCCAATGGCAAACGCCGGCAGAAACAATCACCTTTTGGACATAAAATGGTGTTTCATGCATCTCGTGTGGATTCTCTGTTACCTAAATGTAGTAATTTACTTATTAACGGCGCCAAAGAGTGTGAAAAGGGCTTCATCTGTCATCAAAATTTGCTTCCAAAAATCAGGTTCAGTATTAACCATTCGAGCGACTGTTCGGCTATATTACAACCGATGTGGACGGTCTGCTGGCAATATTATTTGAGTCAATTGCACTTTATACGGAAATAAAATGCGCCGCAAGGTGATTCCACTGACGCCAAAATGCTGAGCGACTATTTGCAGCGTGCAGCGTCAATATTTCGGCGCATTTTTTCGGTGTGAAGCGATTCATGGTTAAAATTGTGCTGAATTGACGTTTCAAAATATTTCTACTCTAGACAATCGGTTGATAAATGTCAAAGTTATTCAATATTTACATACAAACGTAAAAGACGGCGCACCCTGTATTTTTCAATTCTTCAACGTGTGATTTCCAAAACAAGTTCTTATCTCTAGCACCCCTAGATATTTGAAACACTTAACATCTTCTCTTTTAAACAAATCTGAACCGCACACTAACTCTTCTTGGTAGTTATGTTTGCTAGAAGTATGAACTGTTTTGTGCATGAGCTAGAGTGAAAGATAATATCACAATAAGTGGACAGCGACATTTTAAGCCACATATCATGCATTTTATTATACTGCTTGTAAGTAATTCATGTTTGGCAAACCACTACCGCATAACTTTTAAATCAGCTTGCAGGGGAATTGCTGAGTCAAAGATACTTTTGTTAACACATGTTAATGCCATATCATCAACGAATGCCGAAGTATGGCTATTGAATCCTTGGTAAAACAATGAGTTAAAATTTATTAAAAATAATACTGGTTCCAAAATTTCTTCAAGATTTACTCATTGTTTTCTTTCCGATAGATACGATGTGAACCATTTATTAGCCAGACCTCTTAGACGTCATTAATATGCTTTTGCAGCGTGACTTCGACAAAATTAAGCGATATTGCGATGACTGGAAGTTGAAAATCAACTTTCAGAAGTCGGAAATCATTCTGTTTAGGACGCCTTTGTCTGGGGCCTCTAGGGATACCAGAAAGAATTGGCGAAAGTTCTCGATCGTGGGACAGCAAGGGCAGCCACTTGCTTGTCGAAATGTAGTCAGATACCTTGGGATCTGGCTAGATCAATTTCTGTATTTTAACAAACATATAGATGTTGCTCTGGCCAGAGCCAAAGGTGCTTTTGCCCTTACAAAGAGACTGTTTTATAACAGCCAACTCGACGCGAGGGTGAAGGTAATCTGCTACATGGCCCTTATCAGGCCCATGCTTGTATTTGGATGTCCCGTGTGGTTCAACGTGAGAGCAAGTTTATTGGAAAAAATTCGGGTGTTTGAGAGGGCTTGTCTTAGGACTTGTCTTCGCTTATACAGAACACCAGAGTCTGAGTACATAAAATTCTATCCCAACGAGGTCTTATATAATAGGGCGAACCTAATAAGAGTGGACAATTTCGTCATTAAGTTGACTCGAAGGCACGTTGCTAGAGCAATGACCTCATCGAACAACCTGATCTCCGGGGCTTACTACCCCAATTATATGTATCACGAGAGAGTTCGCTTTGACGGCTTTATTCCTCCAGAAGCGTTCCTCTACCTAGATAGCAAAGGTCTGATCCAGGACAGATTGGCGGTGCCGCTAATCTTCCACGTCGCTCGAACAGCTGCGGACAGGCGACTCAACTACGACAGAGACGTCGCACATGGCAGTGCAGAGCGTCTCCGGTTCAGTAGGGCGGTAGGGAGTTGCGACATGAGGGATGTTGCTCGGCAGCACCAACAATTTTGGTGGCTTGTTGAAAGGGAGGATGCTTCGTCGGCGAACTCCTCCAATGATAATTAGCTTCACGTGAAGCAAGGTGGGCCAGCCAATTTTTTTTTTTTTAGCCATGGCCGGCTTACATAGTTCTAGGTAGGTTTAAGTTAGGTGTTAAGAAAAAAAAAATACAAAAACACAAAAAAAAAAAATGTATGTATACATATGCTTATATATTACGTATATAGGTATTATGTATATAATATATATATATGTATGTATGTGTATGTATTAGACGTAAGTAGGTTAAGTAGTTTAAGATTTATTTTTAGGTAGTCTATAAGGTTTTAGTTTTAAGCTTTTATAGATAAAAAAAAAAGTCCAGACACTAAGTTTTTCTTTCATTTTCTTAGTTCTAATAAATGTTAAAATAAAAATAAAATTAGACTGTAAGTTACGTCGAAAGACATAGATTAAGTATTATGTTTAATTTAGAGTGCCCGCATGGGGCCAGTAAGTTACAATAAGATTATTTTTTAAGTTAATTAAGCTAATTTTTAAGCGTTTTTTGTTTAGCATATAAGCGTAATTTAAGTTATAGAAATAAAATGCATTAAAAAAAAAAAAAAAAAAAAAAAACACCTCTTAGACGAACCATATAAAACTTATCCAAAAGCATCTCATGGTTAAACATATCAAATGCTTTTGTCATACTCGTATCTATAAAGAATAGACACACAATAGATACACAATTTCAGAATAGCGTCTTCAGTAGATTTGCCTTTACGAAAAGCAAACTGTTCGTTTCTGAAAAAATTGGCTTTATTTAGAAATGATACAATGCGAACTTTCATCAATTCCTCGGACAGTTTAAAAAAATGTCTGATGTATAGATATTTGCCTATAATAGGTAATTGCGCTTCTACTACCTCTTTTGAAAACTTCTGCACTTTAAAGGGATTAGGCCGCTCTAGAATTTTTAAAAAATGGTCCCTTAGGACCTCAAAAATGATATCCCCAAAGATTATGGCCGGGAAATATCTCGAAATACTTTTTTTTCAAAGTAGAGTATAAGGCCGGCCGGTAGGCACGATCCTCTTTAAAATTTTAAACCCGTTTATCTCAAAACTGTGTTTTCCAAGTTGGCCGCACCCATAACTGGAATAATTTTCAACCAGTTCACTTCGAAGTTAGTTATCATCAGTCGTTTGTAACGAATTGTAGTAGACGGTTATAGTTATTATAATAGAATTAATAAAGAAGTAGAAGAATAAAAACTCAATATTTTATTGCTATGGATTGCATCTCTACAGTCTATTAGGTGGAATTTGTCCTACATATGATGGATCTGTTTTTCTACCAGTTTTGCGTTTCCAGGCGTGATCATTAGATGATGATGAGCAAGCGACGAAGACTAATTGTTGAGGAAGTAGGGGATCTTGTAGTGGAGGTAGAAAGTGCTTACGATTTCTATTCGGAGATTCTTTTGACGATCCTGAGTGGTTTCCCGAAGACTCATCACACAACGAAGAAGATGATGGGGTAGAGGCTAACGATATAAACAATATGCTTTATAACGTAGAAGTTGAAGAAGAAAATGCTTTCTTCAAATATTACTGCTTTGGAAGTATTTTACCAACTGATAGACTATAAGGTAATACAGCACATTGTCACAGAAACAAATAGATTTTCAGAGCAAAAAGTTGCAGCTAAGAAACATATGAAACACGCAAGATTCAACAAATGGAACAAAACAGATGCTGATGAAATAAAAAAATTATTGGGGTTAATGATGTGGATGGGTCTGGTAAGAGCTGATAATCTTTCAGTCTATTGGTCAACCCATGGCATATACAAAATGGATATACCGTGATCTGTTATGCCACGAAATCGCTTCCAAATTTTGCTTCATTTCGAAAACAACGAGTTAAGTGACAGAGTAAACCGACTGAATAAAATTCTGCCTCTTATAGACATTTTAGAGAAAAAGTTCAAAAATTTGTTATACCCCGGAGAAGACATAGTTATCGAATAGACACTAGTTTCCTCGAGAGGCCGCCTGGTTTTCAGGCAATACATTCCAAATAAATCTCATCGGTACCGAAAAAAAACTTCTCAAATTGGTTATGGCTATACTTGGGCAATACTTTGAAAAATAAAAACCAGGTGAAAGAGAAATTGGAATATCGAAAATCGTCTGTGCCGAATTGACTCAAGGACTAATCAACGAAGGAAGGTGCTTATTGTATTTGTGGATAATTTTTATACGAGCTACCAACTAGCACAATACTTGCTGGAATATAACACTCATGTTGTTGGTACCTTACGAGCAAATAAGAAAAATATCCCCAAAGTAGTCCTCCTTGCTAAACTCAAACAAGGCGAAATAGTTTCAAAAGAGGACAGAAATAGAATAGTAGTTATAAAATGGAAGGACATGCACGACGTGAAGATCTTATCCACCAAACATACTCCTACGTACCTGATATTAAAAATCAGAAGGTTGAAACATTGCTATCAGTAGCCACAACAAGTATAGATCAGCTTTCCACCAGCCCAGCACATGCAATATCAAAAGGACGCAAATTTCGGAAGGTTACCTCAAAACCCCTTGCAGTACTTTCATACAATGTAACAGCATTGATATTTCGGATCAGGTGGCCTTGTACGCGACGACTCTTCGAAAAGACGTAAAACGGTATAATAAGCTTGGTGTGGAACTGATTCAACGCATGGGTTGTATATAATCACATAACCAAAAAAAATTTCAAATATACGAATTCAGTGAGTGCTTAGTAGTAAATCTTTTTGACATACGAGAACAACAGCAGCCGAGCCGTCCCAGGTCATTAGAACAAACTCACGCGGATGGTAAAAACTGAAGCAAGATCAAGATCGTGAAGAAGCCAGAAAGCGTTCGAAAATGGTACATTCTGCAAAGATTGTCCAGAGCAGCCACAAATGTGTTTTCCGTGCTTCATAAATACTGAGCATAAATACAATACAACTGAATTGTGATTTATTTAAGTTATTGTTCGTACTAAAATAAAGTTTCTCATAAAATTTGCTAATTTTTTTTATAATCAATTTTATCCTTTTAATGCAGCTGAATTTTTGAAGACTTGCGCGACCCAAGTATACCCAACGATCACCAGAGGCCAGGCATTTAAGCTTCTACTCAGTTTGTTCGAAGTGTCATTCACTTTTGAATATCATGGCCTTAAATTTTTATGTATCCATCATACACATACGAATGACGTGGCCTGCAGTGTGCCTATATGTATATTTCAAATAAATTTTGTATAAATTTCTTTTTTTTCACCTTTTTACATTTTCCCAAAATTGGCTTGACAGGCAATGTGTTTGTTTTTCCTCATTTTCCTAAGCAAACCTTTGTCTATCCTTGGCCTAAGATTTTTGGAAATTGAATTATTAAGCTTTTCATTGTTATTGCAATTTTAATATGAGTTTTTAGAGTATTTGAAAACAGATCATAAGCAACTGAGGGATGCTCGTAGACAGACTCCCAGAATTAAAAACTCAATCAACTGACTAGTTTATTGTAATCGAGTTTGCGATTTTTCCTAAAATGGACATATTTATTGAATTTACCTAACAGAACGTATTCTATGTTCGAATTTGTCATACTATGGTCAGTAAATCTCTAGTCAAATAGTTCAACAGATAATTTATGTAGAAATTGGATATCTAGCCTAACAAAACTATGGTCAATGCAAGTTGTGTCATTTTTTGGTATATCTATATTAACACGTTCGCGGACAAGACTGTATATGCCGTCAATGGTTAAGGAAAGTATCAAAGAATTTTAGGTCTGTTATGACAAGACGGGATACCCCGACTAAAAATACATTATATGTCCATACTCCAGCATTATTTTTCCTACCGGAGTGCAATTTTCACTTCACTGTGACCTGCGGAATCATTTTTAATTTTTACACAACTTGCATAAACTTTTTGCATTTCGCACGATCAAGCCGGCATATGCCATCAGTTTTCAGTGCATTTCGTTTAGAGTGTCAAATATTTGAATCGAAAATAGTTGACAAAATTGTGAGTTCGACCAATGCTTATGGAGAAAAAGTTTGCTCAAGATATGGTCGTCGTAAAACCAGACTGTTTTCAAGCCAACGCATTCTAAAGATATGTTTAAGTTCCTTGAGCTTTGACCCGTTATATTAACATCCAATATTTCGGTATACAATGACCGTCCGGTCAACTTTAAGATGCTTCAGCTGCTCTACTGAGGAAGGTGATGAAACTAAATTGATCAAAATCCAACCGTTGATGAAGCTTTTCTTTGGAAACTTTTCAAAAAGCCTATTGTCCTATGGAACACATTGCGCTGGATGAATCTCTTCTTTTGTTCAGAGGACGACTTAGTTTCAGGCAGTATATTATAGGAAAGAGTGCGATAATGGGATAAAGCTTTACGAGCTTACAACGAGTGTCGGCTACGTTGTCGAAATCTACCAAGGGAAAGCAGTCAATAACAAATCTTCAAAGGTTGGTGATATAGTTACTCGCCGTCTCCATTCCTCTACAGAAGCCATCATCTTATTATGGATAATTTCTACAATACCTAGTGTTGGTTTCTCCAAAACTCTGTTGACTCAAAGGACACATACTACCGGAACGTTACCACACCAATCAGAAAGAAAACCATAGTATAGTAAAGTAATGGCTAAGAAACTTACACGAAGAGAATATATGTGGCTACGTCAAGGTCAGGTATATGTATCGAAATGGCGCGACAATCGTGACGTGCTTTGTATTACAACTGCGAATTATCCTGTAATTATCACAACTTAGCACCGATATATACATTCTAAGGAAAAACCAAAGGAAATTAATGTTTATAATCGCTACATGTCTGGGATAGATAGAGCGGATCAAATGACATCGTACTATTCCTCACCAAGGAAAACTATTCACTGGTATAAGAAAGTGATGTTCCACATGCTAGATGTTGCGGTCTGGAATTCATTTTACATATACAAAATAAAAACTGATGATACGAAATTGGAATTTATTCAATTTAGAAATAGTCTCATCAAATCTCTAATACACCTGCCAGATAGCATAAAGACTGGAAGATCACTGTTGATGCCGGGTCTGATCATGGAGGAAATAGATCATCCGTTTCTTCACCAAATCGACCATCAACTTCAAAAGGCGGTTCAATTGATAGTTCTCGTGCACACTTCATTGAAAGAATTCCATTTGAAACTAATTGAAAGAGGAAAATTGTTTATAAGAGATGCAAGCAATGTAAAAGTCAAAGATAAGGAAGGAAACCTGATATAGGTGCAAAAACTGTCCTGACAATGTTGCTCTTTGTCCTGGTAAATGCTTCGAAGACTACCACACTTCTTGAATACATAAGGTTTCTCAAGTTACAAAACAAAGTGATGTAAATATTTTCCTTTTTTTGTATTCATTTTCATTCAGGTATTTTTATTTGTTTATTGAATTCGGTAAATTGAATTGTTTCTAACGTTTTGTTTTTGTTCTGTTTTTCTTAAAATAATATATTGATTTATGTCTAAATCAAGCGTTTTTTTTTTAAGTATTTCACAACTTCCTTATAGCTGGATATGCCATCTTGTCAATTTGCATAAGTTTTTTCTTCGATGGCCGAGTTATCCCGAGCTGTCCCATTAACAAACGTTAACGCTATAGCTGAGGTGGCAATAGCCGTCAAATCGAAGAGTGAGTAAAAACTATCACAATCGCATTCTATATCGATTTTCATCATTTTGGTCCAATCCCGGATAAAATATCTCTAAAAATGTCGAAGATATGCGTGTGTCATTCTAGCGTTCTCCACCGAAAATCATGTGTCCTCGAACGTGTTATTATCTCCTACAATTAATAGGTTTCTGGTCTTTACATCTTTAAGCAAGTTACCTGGTTCTTCTATAAAAACATTTTTATTGAAATTGTTTTCATACAACCGGTACGCACATGAAACGGTAAAGCTTGCCTTAAAAATGCGACAGTTAATATTCAAAATATCCGCACTCACCGAACTAATTTTTAGAACCTTACAGTCACTTTCGTGTCCTTTTTTAAGTACCATATATACAACAACACCACCAGCGCTACACGAATTATTGCAATTGGGATATGTCTTATACACGGGAGTGCTATATTTGAATAGGTCGTAGTAATACAACCAAACTTCCAGGATAACTATAAAATTGATTCAAAACTATGGCTGATCACAAAATGAAGTACAATATTTGAGGGTGTAGTCCCATGTCCGAGGTTAAATTTTGAAGGTTTTTGAGAAATAACCACCGTGTGATTTTTTAAAATTTTAGTAATGGATTTAAATTTGCAACAACGAACCTGTATTAAATTTTGTGTAAAAAATGAATTTAATGGTGCGCGAACGTTGGAATCGTTTTCTCTAAAGAAAACGGTCGTTTACCAGTTTACCAGAACCGCACGAGCGGTTCAAAAGTGGTCGTGAGTCAATCGAAGATGATGAACGCAATGGCAGACCATCGACATCGAAAACCGACGAAAACATTGATGGAGTAAAAGAAATGTTGGTCAATAACCGCAAATTAACCATCAGAGAGATAGCGCAGGACTTGAACATTGCCTATGGATCAATCCAAGATATTTTGGTTAATGGTTTGGGTCTCCGTCGTGGAGCAGCAAAGTTGGTGCCAAAAGACCTCGATTTCAAAAGAGACAATTTGCGAGGCTGAATCCGATCCCACATTCATCAAAAGGATCATTACTAGAGACGAGATGTGGGTTTATGAGTACGACACGCAATCCAGACATCAGGCAAGTTAATGGCCTTCACCAAATGAGCCGAGACCAAAAAAAACACGTCGTTTTAAGTCAAAAAAGAAGGCAATGCTCACGGTTTTCATGGATTACAACGGTGTACTGCATCATGAATTTTTGCCAGAAGGCCAGACAGACAGTAAGCAACGAGTATTATTTGGGCGTTATAAGACGTTTGCGTGAAGCAATTCACCGAAAGAGACTAGAATTATGGGCAGAAAACTCGTGGATTTTGCAAAATGCAGAAAAATGCAGCAAATACCATCTTGCAGCCAACGAACTCACCTGATTTGGCTCCCTGTGACTTCTTTCTGTTCAATCGAGTTAAAAAAGTACTACGGGGAACGCGTTTCAGCAGCCGAGAGGAAGTAATGGAAAAATCGCAGGAAGCACTGAGGGACACACCGAAAACCGAATATAAAAAATGTTTCGAGGATTGAATCAAGCGCTGGCATAAATGTGTTGCAGTCGATGGGGATTACTTTGAAGGGGACAATATAGATTTAGATGAATAAACTTGTAATTTTAATTTTTTGAATAAATTTTTGATCAAGGTGATACAATCTTCTTTATTTTAACTCCATTTTGGTGAGGTAAAGTAGATCTCTAAAAAAAATAATGATCCCCCTGATTGCTCCTTTTGTAATTATCTGAGGTCAAAATTCCAAAAATAAATGAATTCCATAAGGAGTAAAAAATTATAAAATAGAGTCCTTGTAACAAAAAATTTCTAAAATCGCCTGTTCATTGCGGTTTAAAATCGATA
The DNA here is from genome assembly GCA_949129095.1 of Volucella bombylans. Classification (NCBI taxonomy): domain Eukaryota; kingdom Metazoa; phylum Arthropoda; class Insecta; order Diptera; family Syrphidae; genus Volucella; species Volucella bombylans. The sequence goes on from OX422140.1 coordinate 83,128,500, forward strand.
TAAAAAAAATCGAATTCTGGTACCGGACAGAACCATTCATGTGTAGAATATTGTGTTAAAATTTCAGCCGAATCGGTTCAATAGTTTTTTTCTAATCGCCTAGGCCGACGGATAAAAAGTAGCTTCGAGAAAAACGCGTTTAAGGTTTGGTATTATATAATCACCGCAGCTGCAGGGTACCCTCTAACCTATTATTTGCTGTAACTTTAAAATTGGTTAGCGCATCGGTCTAATATTTTTACAGTATATTCTCAACATATTAGACTTTGAAAATGTCTAAAAAAATCAATCTTTTTGAAGATCGAACGACTACCCCCTGCAAAAGCGATAATGGCACCAAATGCAGAAAAAATGAATTTCTCTATTTTTTTTTACGAAAAATGGCATATAACATCAAAAATCTGTTATTTATAGTCCACAAAATAATGGATTAACGGAGCGCATTAATAGAACCATAATGGATAAACGGCACTAGGTTTTAATTGGTGCTGGTCTTCCGAATTCGTTCTTAGCGGAATCTGCATGCAAAGGTATTTGGACAAATCTAATTAAAAGAGACTCAGAAGCTGTTGGTTCACCAAATCGGCAAGTAGTTGATGATTCATTTCCTTAACTCACTGAGGAAAGCATCGGTAGCATGTAGTAACCATCCTTGATGAAAATGAAAATGATGGTGCAAACCATTGAACCTCACCATCGAAAGTCATCTTGAAATGAAGGAAAGCAAAAGCCAAATTCGCATTCCCCTTCTTTATGAGTGATCCATTGACATACGAAAAAGCTATTGGGAGTGAAAACGTTAATTCATGGTAGCTTGCGATGAAAGAAGAAATTGACACCCATAAACAAAATCAAACGTGTAAATTAGTAGAGTTGCACCCGGAATATTTTGACAGATGGTGAAACATAACAATTGGAAAAACTATCATTGCTATCTAGTCACCCGTTATTTATGTCGCAGCCTGAATTATTTTCTGATGGTACGAAACCTTCTTACAAGCTGTTCAAGTCAATCTATGGACTCAAACAATCGTGTTTGGGTGTTTTTTTTAGAGCTATACAAATTCAATATGAAATAAAACGCTGATGTTAATGTCTATGATATTAGCTTTATTTAATAGATAGTTTTATGCCATTAGTGCTTAAATATAACATCAGGCGTATGTGCGCCAAGACTGGCTCGAATGAAACGCAATCGTGAGGTCCAATTTTCGACAACTTTATCGAGCAATAACACGGCGAATGTTCAACGTCTTTGGTTTATCGGCATAAACCCCTTCACATACCCCTAAAGAAAGTAAACTAAAGGTGTGAGATCACAGGATCATGGAGGCCAGTTTACAGGTATATTAGGCGAAATTATGCGTTCCCGTAATAAGTTGGTGGTGTCGCCCAGCGCGTGGCACGTTGCGCCATATTGTTAAAACCAAAGCTCTGTCACGTCAAAGAGATTCAAATGAGGAACGAAGAAGTCAGAAATCATGTTTCTATAGCGGTCTCCATTGACGGTAACATTCTGGACGGCATCGTCCTTAAAGAAATATGGGCCGATGATTCCACCAGCCCATAAAGCACAAGAAACAGTGAGTTTTAGTGGTTATAAGGGCGTCTCGACGAGGGATTCTGGGTTTTCTCCAATCCAAATTCGGCAATTTTACTTGTTAAGATATCCATTTAACAAAAAATTGCCTTATCGAAGAACAAAATTTTGCGTTGAAAATGAGGATCAAGCTGAATCATAAGCTCTTCCAACGTCGTCAACGTTTTGGCATAAACCAACCGGTCAATCGACTGGCCCATTTCTTGAGATAACACGCTCACCATACTTACTCTTCAATCAATCTACTGCGGCGTGTGCTGTGTGACTTGTGGCGTCATCCTGTTGAAATCACATGTCGTCCAATTCAATATCTTCCAATTTGGGCCAAAAATAACTGTGATCATGGCGCGATAACGCTGACCATTCACAGATTCACAGTAACGTGATGATCGTTATCGTCGACGAGAAAATATGGCCAAATAACGCCGCCGGCATGCAAACTACACCAAACAGTTATTTTTTGTGGATGAAGTGGTGATTCATGAAGCACATGTGGATTTTTACCCGACCAATGACGCATATTTTGCTTATTGACGAATCCATTGAGACAAAAATGAGTTTCGTCACTGAAGAGGATTTTGCGATGAAATTCATTATCTTGGGGTTTTTTTTCCAGAACCCAATCGGAGAACGTACGTCGCTTCAAATGGTCCATCGGCTTCAATTCTTGAGTCAGCTTGATCTTGTATGGGTGTAAATCAAGATCCTTACGCCAAATACGCCATAATGTGGATTGAGCGATGCCCAATTCTTGAGAACGCCGTGCAATTGACTGATTTGGATCGTTTGCTACGGACTTCTGAACGGCAGCGATATTTTCGACACTTCGACCAACCCGTTGTCTCACTGACACGGCAACATCACACAACGAATATGTAGACTCAAATTTTTGCACTAAACTTGTTATTGCCTGTCTACTAGGGCGAGATTTACCACCGAAAATTGGAGTTAACACTCTTAAAGTTGCAGTCACCTATTTCGAATTTCGGTAGAAAATTTTTATAATTTACAGACGTTGCTCGTTAAAATGTTGAGTTTACTGAATAAATTGGCAGTGAAAGTTAGATGATTAGTGGGAGAGTGCGTTCACAAATTAAATTCAAAATTGTCAAGTCCCTATTGGAAAACCCTTTATGTTTTCAAGTCAATATGCAAAGCACACTAGGTGGCTGCGAAACTTGTCTTACTGTACCTCATAACCACGATTGACAGAAAGATCATAATTCGCAAACACAGCTCCAAAGTTATTGTGATACTGATTGGGCCAGTGGTGGTGAGGAAGAGCGTCGGTCCACATCCAGTTATATGTGCACCATGCAACGTGGCACAATTTCGGCGCCAATCAACCGAATACCATCGCAATCTCATCGATAGGGGCAGAGTTTATTTCCGTGACAGCAGCAGTACAAGAGTGCATCTGGTTTAACATGCTTAAAAGGAAAGTATTTAAAAACCCAGCTGAGTCAATGGAACTATTTTGCGACAACCTTAGTGCAATCAAATTGGCCATCAACAATGCATAGGTACTCCGCAAGAACAAAGCACATGGATGTCAAGGGAGATTTTGTTCACCAAATCGTCAATAAGGGCGTCATTACATTGACGCCTGTGCCAACAATACGTCCAGCATGCGCCCACATATGCCAGGATCTATAGACTCGATTTATTTAGAGCCATGTCTAGTTTCGCCATCCTGCCAAGCTCGGCAGATTGTGCTGAATGGTAATGAAGAGTGCGAAGAGTTCCGGAAGTTGGGAGGAATCTTACCGAAACCTTTGATTTCAGAAACGGGTATACACAATGTATTCCCCTACCATGTGACTTTTTCAACGCCATACTTAGAAAATTATGCGAAGTTGCAAGCGAACACCAGAGGTTCAATTTTCCAAAAGTCTGTGTAACTACTTACATACGCTGATGACATTGACATAATTGGCAGAGCGTAGCTAGCTGTAGCTCGAGTTTGAGCAGAAACGGCAAAGTTAGGTTTAGATGTGAATTAATGCAAACTTGAAATATGCTCTCAACTTCTCAGGAAGTAACGCACCATAATTTTGAGGTCGCTAGGGATGCCATCAGCCTTGGCTCTGGTAGTAGTCCAGATATAATAATAATAACTTAGCAAGAAGAGTTGCTCTTGCCGATATTGGTTTCTTCAGCCCTAGAAGACAATTAAGTCATAAGACCTTTTCAGGAAACCCTTGGGGATTGTATATAAGTCGTATGAACTGTTCAAAGATATTGCATTGGCTGTCGATGCTGCAACTATATGGAGAAACGCCTCAAGTGGATTTTAAAGCTATTGAATTTTTCTAATACTTTAATGCAGAAAACAAAATAATATTCGTACATACATACGTAGCCTAATCGTTGCTGTGCAATTTCAAACATGTCACTTACGGCGCTACAATGTTTCGGGAATAACTCGATATTTCTCACAGTAAAGCGCTTGGGGCACTTATCTCGCCTCATGACACCTTGATCTGTGGTCCTGTGATCTTACATTTCAAAAAATCCAAAACCAAAACAATCAAGAGAATCTCTCTGTCACATAATTTTTGATGCTTTATTTCACCGCAGTTACTATTTGTTATCACTCGCAATTCTCAATTCCCTGTCACGCATCTAATTCAGCTGAAAGCTTCTGCGTCGACCCTGCATCGGTTGGATGGCATAAAACTTTATGTTGCCCACAGCTTCATCAAATTTGAATTATTTCGAAATTGTTTTCACTATTTCCAACTCCCAAGGTCATTGCACATCATTTTGCTTCACAATTTCATTTCATGCGAACTCTCTCTTCATTGCGCAATATTTAACCGTCGACGTGCGAAGCGGTTAAACGATTTTTCCTTTCGCCCAGAATCACCATTAGAACTAGGACCACGACCAAGGTGTTTTACCACTCCAGCCGGTGTCTCTATAAATAGAAAGTTACATTATTTAAATTAAAAACTTCAGATACGCGCTACATCTAGCGTTGATTCACGTTTTCATTTTAATTTCTGGTTGAGTTCCTTTCTTTTACCTCGTAGGTTCGTTTCGCAGTAGTCCTTTGGCGTGGTAACTTCTTGTGGTGGTGCAGTGCTTTTTGCTTCCTCCTTTGGTTTTCCTTCTATTATTATTTTTTTTTTAGAGAAAACCTTCCTGGGAAATCGTGAGGTCACCCCGAAAGAATCAATTATGCGAAATAAAGATAAAGAAAACTCAGGTACATCATGGCAAAGTGAGTCCATGTACAAGGGATGAGTTAAAAAAAAAAAAAAACAAGAAAGAGGAAAAGTGCTATACTGCGGAAAATCCGAAAATTTTCCGGATAAAGACTGGCAAGGAGGCAAAAACGTGCTGAGGACGACTGAGGAAAGATATGGTTTTCCTATGGTACAAAAAAAAAAATAAAAAAATATCAGAAGACAGACCGTCTTGTGGTTGACATTCTATTGTCTTGCGCATGGTAAGGAATGTTTTAAGATGATTACAGTTGTAGTAGGAATAAAGAAAAAGCCAACGAAGTAAGAAGAAAAACATTTAAGGACAGCAACGAATCCGACAAGAACGAAATAAATTGACGATAGAAACGCAAGGCTTTGTATCTACGTTGGGTACGTATGTACGAGTATGTATGTACCTAATCCTATTACTGTTGAAATTTTATCTCCTATCCACGTCTGATGGCAGTACATAGATCTGAATAATGGTTATGCATTGTAGGTCATCTTCAAATTACCGAATAAATGTAATATTTATTACAACGCAACAATGTTCGCATGCATCTGCCACATGGTGGTGTAGCTGGATTATCCCTATCAACTCTGGAATTCGCCTTTGATCAGCATGGTTGAATGGGTATATGCAGCTTTACTCTCTCCTTCCGTTGGTAATTAGTTGCTTAATATATTTTGGCCATTTACAGATGCAACGAACAGGTATTTCAGCCTCCTCAAGACAACCCACACAGTAGCCTGAAGGTACAAACCCATATCTGCACATTCTCAATAAGAAAAAGTAGCGATTCACTAGCAGGACGAGAGCGGCACGTTAACTCTACTAGCAAAAATGAGGGAAAGAACATCGGTTTATTTTGCTTTAAAAAATAAATAAGACCTACTACCAAGGACAATGTTCAAAGCGGTTTTCAATGGTAGTCAAAGGTTTTATGAAGCCACAAGCACATTTAGGCCTCTGCTCAATTCCTACTCTCACCTCCTCGTAGTCAAGTCAGGGAGCGTTGTACTTCTGACTGAAACTAGGCTCCTGCAGGACAACAATGGCTGCTGGAATGCTTCCCCATCATGAGGAGGTCGTCGGAGAAATCCCAGTTAGTTTTGGCTTATTGATACATAGTCCCTTTAAGAGAAACTTCGACATACGAGTATTTGAAAACCAGCAATGGCGGAGCACGAAATCTGATCAGGGTAATGTCGGCTCTCATTACCTCAGCGTGGCTATTGACATCAACCTGTGTAGCCCGTTCCCTGTCCAGAGTTTTTATTAAAGACCTGGCCCTTCATGTTAGGGGCAACTTCTCACCGTGTAAAAAAATAACATTTCAGAGAGAGACCCCATCAAATGTTTTAAGGATAACCAATTTCAGAATTGCAATTGCATCACCTTGCTGAAGCATTAGCCTGCTATAAAATAACGGGTGGTCCAAATACAAGTTTATTTTTGAATCATATGTCATTTTGACACTAACAACTCCTTCCTGCTCGAAATATTGATTTTTTTTTTTTATGGGGTGCCCTTAAAGATGACGGAAGCATTCGTGCAATAAAGCCAGAAATTGTCAGCAAGGTCTTGGAAAATTGGTTTAACACGAAGCAGTGGGATGCGCCAGCCAAAAAGCGGATAACAAACTCCGACTTCTTCTACGGCTACTGCTCCAAAAACGGTAGACAACGTTTACTAGGATGTGAATTTGCTATTCGAGTTTAAATCTTTAAAAAGTCTAAAGCTTTCGACATGTAACGCCACACCTCATAGCAATCCACAAAATACGGAAATATAAGTCTAATTTGCGCTCATTTTCCTACAGAAAATAAGGATGACAGTATCAAAGATCGAATATCTTGATCTCTTCTACCGAACATATGCTCAATGTTCCAGATTTGAAATCAAAAATGTACTATCTTACCGCCAGGCTGCTTAACAGATATATATATTGCAATTCGCACCAAATAACTTCTCTGCCAGAATTCTGGATGTCCAAACTTTCCGAGGTGCCACCATCGACTTGGATCAATTCTTTGATGCAGCTGGGGTATGAAGGCGAATGTCACTGGCACAACGACACAAATTAAGAACACCAAGATTTATACTCAGCAATCTCAAAAGAGCAGATCCTCTGAATGTCTTAGCCCTCTTACACAAGCCATAGTGCACCAATAGGAATGTTGCCAACGAGCCATCAGAGAAGCTACTTCCGATGGGCCGGTTTCAAAGCGCCGTCACAGGGTGAACGTAGACAGGTATATGCAGCCAGATAATAAGAATAGACTACTTCTTCAGACAGTGTAACGGTGACTATGATCAAAGTACCGCTTTCATCTGAATGGACCATTCATATGGTACGACGGAGATACATTGACCTAGACGAAGTTAAGCCAGCAATATCGAAGCTTAAGTCGAAAAAAGGTACTTGGGTTGACATGCTTCCATGTAACTTACTTAAAGCAGCTGGAGCTGACCTAGTTGGGAACATGCGCTAGTTCATATGTAGGATGCCTGAAAAATGGAATCTCGCAATCGATTGTTCGATCCACAAGAAAGGGGTACCTTTCGACTGTGACAACTTACTTACTTCAGGTGGCACTACAGTCCGTGGTGGACCTGGGCCTCAACCAACAAGCGTCTCCAGCCAGATCGATCTTTAGCTAGCTGCCTCCAGTTTCGAGTGTTAAGTTTGTTGAGGTCCCATTCCATGCACTGTTCGTCGGGGGCAGATTCGAAGAATTTTAGGACCGGAGCATTGGTCTCCATCCGCTCGACATGACCTAGCTACCTTCGTCGTTGGACCTTCACGCTTCTGGCTAGGACAATGTCGCTGTACAGCCCGCACAGTTCGTCGGTGTATCACCAGACGGGGCTGAAAATCACCCGAAAAAATTCCCTCTCAAAGCAGGCAAGTGCACACTCATACATTTTTGATAAAACCCATGTCTCTGGCAAGAGAAGCAGGACTTGGATTATTAAAGGCTTGTATACTGTCACTTTCGTCCTTCGTAGGAATGTTTTTCTAGTTAATTGCCTTGTTATTCCAAAGAAGCATCGATTGGCAAGAGTTATTCTTCATTTGAACTCAGTGCTGGTGCGGCTATGTAAATTGACAGCGGAGGCGCACTGGTTCAGGTGCTCATACAACACGGCAGATAGGATCTTGTAGGTGATGTTAAGAAGACCGGTGCCTCTACAATTGGCTCAATTCCGAGGGTCTCCTTTCTTGAGAATCGGACAAACACTCCCGAGGTTCCATTCATCTGACTTTGTCTCGAAAATCTTTACCGGGCTGAGCTCCAATATGCAGGAGTAGCCCGGATAAGACCGACTGCAGCAACTATAGACCAATAATTCTTCTAAACATCGTCTGTAAGATCTTTTCTGTCCTATTATGTGAGCGTCTAAAACCATTCATGAATAATCCAGTTGGTCTGTACTAGTTTCAGTTCAGGACGTTTCACCATCGATCAAATATTCACACAACGGCAGATCGATACTCACTCTAAGGACACCTCTTGTCGACTTCAAAGCCGCACCTAACAGCGCACATACAATACAATGTTTAGTTTTGACATCGTAGGCACACTCGTCAGGTTGTGCAAGATGACTATGGTGAATTCTTTCTGCTTCGTCAAGGCCGGTAATTAACTATTCGAGAACTTTAAAGTTAAGAAGGGTTTTAGGAAAGGCGACGCGCTGTCATTTGACTTTTTTTAGCATCGCCCTAAAAATAATCGTGCTAGACTCACCGGCACAATCCTTTTAGTTCAGCACAAAATGTTGCTTATTTGTATTGATGTGATTGGACGAACACAGCGAGCCGTCAATGAAGTTTTTATGAGTATTGAGGGAAAAACAGGCAAATGAGAGTAACAAAGCATATGCCAGCTACTCAAAAGGACGTACACCACAAGTTTATGAAAGACGTCTTTTACCCTGGCTCCTCGAGTACAAGCAGCTACGACATCAGCTGAGAAAATGAGAGCTCTCTCTCGTAGGCCAAACTAGCTTTATATATATTATCTCGGTCCTGCCCGTTGGCGAAGAGGCTTGCACCATGTCAAAAGCGAATGAAGATACTACGTATGATTTTCAGTCCCGTTTGTATTGACGAAGAATGGGGGAGGAAACCGTGAACCATGAATTCTTCGGACTGCGAAGCGACGTCGGTCTCGTCAGATGCTTACGGATCCAATGTTTGAGATGGCTACATCATGTTAATTGAATGGACACTACAGCTCCAGACCAAGGAGTCTTCGATTCTATCCCCAAGGGACGGTGCAGCAAAGGAAGACCGCATCTATGTGTAAACTACAGAAATAAAATACAAAATATTGTTGTTGTTCTTCTCTGTAACCCCTTCAGTGTGGTACTTAGTTGGCAGGCCGACAAGTATCCTTTTTTTATGATTTTATGGTTCATACATCCTTTCATCTTTTTGTCGGACCTATGTAAACATACATAGGATTCGGTTGTTGTTTGTTTTTCTTGTCGGTGTATTATTTTATGATATCACCACTGACCCTTTACGGTGACCCATTGTCTTCATCCTTTTGCATTTTTGCTGTACGAACTGCACTCGTTGTTTCCTGTTATCACTACGCATTTAATTGCATTTGATAAGCTTTAGTTCCTTTTCTTGAGTTATCTGAATGGTAGATTTGTTGGCATTGTCCCTTTTCGTCAAAAGAAAAATGGAGTGGGGGACGGTATGCCAGCGCCTTACGCGTCTCCTATTCTAATGAAGAAAGTTGATAGATAGTGTGATATGTAGTGAGAGAAAAAAACAGAAAAATATATAAAATCTGAGAGGACATAGAGGACAGTTGGTGAGTTAATCACTGAGTATTTCTTAGCTTGCTATTTACGGTTACCATTAACTTTTGTTTTTATTTATTAAAGTATTAATTTATACTTTATACAAAGATAAATCTTTGTGTTCGTTATTTACTTAAATTTATTTTATTTATTAATGTATTCCATTTATAATGTACATCATATATTTAATTGTAAACTACAATTAAATATTAAGTCTTATATTTTTATAATAATTTACGGACTACGTTTCGTATCTATAATATATTAAAATATTGCGATCGTTATGTTATTTGTTATAAATTATTTACATATTATTTTGTATGACGGAGCTGTAGGATGATGAAAGACGGAAGTGCGTGCATTTAAATTCCTTTTTAATTATGTGTATTGGAGTGAGAAGATCCCGTCTTGTAGCGCGAAAAGGGGAACGGGGGTTTACATCTCCATTCGATGTTCGTGGATCCACTGGCGGATGCTGGTACGGGGATATACCTCTCCATTCGTGGCTTATGAAGCCCTTCTTGTAGCGTGAATAGGGGAACGGGGACTTACCTCTCTATACGATGTTGTATGTTGTACGATTTGTATTTGTGCCAAAATGGAGTGAGAGGATCCACTCTTGCAGCGCGGATAGGGGAACGGGTATTTACCTCTCTATTCGTTGCTCAAGATGTGGCTGGTGCCCTTCCATGCACTCTCTTATTTAGATGAACTTACATGCTAGCTGTTTGGTCATCCATCTTTTCCAATTACTCGGAGTGTGTCGTTTTTACTGCTCAGAGTATCGCGATCGCCATTCGCACGACTCTTGAACCTATCTGGCCTCGTAGCATTTCGATGTGAAAATTGGTAGCGGAGCACATGTGTATAACCATCAACCAATCCAATTATTTATTATCAATATACGTACTACGCATATATGTACGTGTTCTCTTAAGCATGAGTATTTGGTATTCTCATTTAATATTTGGTAGATGAGCTAGGAGTACTCATGGGTGTGTTTTTATTTTATTCTGAAAACTAAGAAAATGACGGAACCCTAAAGACCAGAGCAGCCTCATCCTCCCCTACTTTCATCTTGTATATTATTAAACGAATAAATAAATAATTAAAAAAAAAATCTATCTAATTATTTTAGGTCTTATATATGGTAGCGCTCAGAAATGGAATACGATCAACGTGAAACAAAGCGCTGGGTGAAGCATGCGAGAGATTGTGCTGGTGAAGAGGCTGGGTAGGTGAGACCAGATTGTAACGCCACCTAAGTTAAATACAAGACCCTTGCGCGGGCAAAGGAAATTTAGGGAGGAAGAAAAGAGAGGTACCGATGTACATTCCTTTTAAATGTTGGCAAGTTATAACGACCAGGAAATACAGAGATCGGTAGGGCATTCCATAAGCGAGTTGTACGGCTTAGGAACGAATCACGATATTTCAGAGTACGTCAAATGGGCTTGAGGGTATACTGATGAGCATTCATAGCGAGACGGGAGTTACGGTTGAAAGTTTGAATGGGCGGAATGCTACTGGCGATTTCAGTAGAGCACGGGTGGTGGAAATAGCGATAAAACAAATTGGGAAACGAGACATTTCGTTGGTGTTCGAGAGTGTCCATTGATTGACTGATATTAGTATCATCAATAAGTTTTATCGCACGGTTTTGAATCCTATCAGGCAAGTGCAGAGATGTTTTAGGAGTACCTGACCAGATGTGGGCGTTGTACTCCAATTTTGGGCGGATGAATGCCTTATATATTGAGGCTAGATCAGAGGGGGTAAAATATTTCTTACATCGCTTCAGCAAACCTAGACATTTCGCAGCGTTTTTGGCGACATCAAACATGTGGTCATTCCAACGTAAGTTGTCATTGACACACATACCGAGAATAGAAAGTTTTTCGGTTTCGACGATGCAAATGCCATTCATGGATAATAGCTGGGTGTTTAAATTTCGCTTTAACGACAGCAGACAGCATTGTATCTTGGAAGCATTAAATTCCACTATGTTGATAGTTCCCCAATTGGTTATGCTGTTGATATCGGAATTTAATGATTCCGTATGCCAAGCTGCCGTTCTCGTTCTACAGTCGAAGAGTAGGACCGTGAGTCCGGGAACGAATATGAAAAGCAGAGAGTACTGTCATCAGCAAAGGAATATATTGGATTAGAAGTATCAGACAAGAGATCATTAATGAAAATTAAAAAGAGTGTCGGAGACAGAACAGAGCCCTGGGGCACACCAGCATTTATTTTGTGAATATCAGATTTGAAATCGTCCAAAACAACTTGAATTGAACGTTCGGAAAGGTAATTTCTAATCCATTGAAGAAGAGATTCGTCGATCCTAAATGCACGCATTTTCGACAAAAAAGCCTGATGCCAAACTCTATCAAATGCCTTAGAAATATCAAGTGCAACTATCTTGCTTTCGCCAGATTGATGTACGCTTTGGTTCCACTTTTCGGTGAGACATGCCATCAAATCACCAGTGGACCTGTTGCTACGAAAACCGTACTGCCGGTCATTGAGAAGCTTTTGTGTTTCGAGATATTTCATGGGCTGACGATTTATCAGTGTTTCCATTACCTTAGAAAGAAGAGCCGTAAGTGCAGTGGGTCTGTATGAGGAGAGAGAAGATGATTCGCCTTTTTTAAGGACGGGCTAGACAAATGATGTTTTCCATCTGCTCGGGAAGAGTCCTAAAGAGTAGGATTGATGAAAAAGCTTACGCAGTGGTTTTGCCAGCGTGGAAGAACACCTCTTCAGAAGAAGGGGAGATATATCATCTGGACCAGCAGATTTATGTATTTTGAGATCTTTAAGTAATCTTGCTACTACACGAGTGCGAAAGCGGGTTCGTTCCATTGAAGATTCGACGCACTCAAATGTAGGCGGACAAAAAACATAATCTGGAAGTGTTGAGCTGGCCGCAAAGTGTGCAGCAAGCAGATTGGCCTTGTCCAAAGAGCTGACAGCTGGAATGTCGTTATAAATGAGCGTTGGGATGGAGGATGAGGCGGAATTTCTAATGTGTTTGACGAACGACCAAAAATTGTTACTGGCTTTGGGATATTGCTGTATTTTTTGCCTCAGTTTTTGGTCGTATTGGAATTTCACACCCTTAAGAAAGGCGTTGCAGTCATTTCTGGCGCGTTTGACCTTTTTTCGGTTTTCCTCTGTGGGGTTGGTTTTGAAGGCTCGAAAAAATATTTCTCTAACCCTGACAGCCTCTTTACAGCTCGAGTCGTACCATGTCTTTTCTTTTGGTTTGATACTTTTTATCCGATGAGGGATAAAGGATCTCATTCCAAAGAGAATGGTGTCTGTAATCATATCAGCAGCGGAATCCACGTCATTATCGAGGAAACACAACGACCAGTTAAAATTCCTAAAGAAGCTGTTAAGTCCGCTCGAGTTGGCTTTCTCGTATTGCCATACGGTTCTTTTGTGTGATTACTTTTTAGCCCGCGTATATATTGGCTACGTCCACCCTGAATTCCCTAGTCATAATCTACAACAAACACCAAAAACACAAATACCGACGATGCTAAGCAAGGCTGCGAAGTGAAAATTCTGATATTGGTTTACCGGATCAAATTGCTGTAGGTGTTATGCCCTTACAACAATATGAAACAATGCACCAACAAAATTTTCACTCACAACCCGCTATCCATCAGTTGTTACATACACTCGGCCACTGCCCGTACCGTAGGTAACTACAGTAATGGCAGTGATTTTTTTTCCACTGCACTGCATTTTTTTGGTCTATTTTTTTTTTTTTGCATACGCGCGCGTTTCTTTTTTTTTTGCACAGCACACGATAATTAGCGAGTGTACTAGTTCACTTGTGCACTCGTCGGTGGTCGACTCGGTACCTTGACCGAGACATGCCGAAATGAGCACCGGTGAGAATATAGAAAAATACTTTTGCAAACTGTTCAAACGCAAGAAGGATCCAAATCCTACCGAAGATAGAACAAGCCGTTCAACCTGGATAATAAAAGCCAAGATCTCAATATCTAAGGTTAAGTCCAACAATGCTGCTAGACCAGATAATGTCACTACTCATATAGTGAGGCGGGGAGTGTCAGCTTAGTAAAGACCATACACGATGCATTTCCAAGTGTGTCTGCCATTGAATGGGACCTTGGCATCATTTTATTTCTTCCTAAATTATATTCTATAACACATCCTGTGCCAACTTTATAGCAGGCCTCTTAATATAGGGTACAATATGTTTACTACTTTGGCGTGTAAATGCCGGAGACCATTTACCAGAAAGCGGATCAGCAGCCTTAGGCCAACTAGGTTTATATTTGGTAAAGTAAAAATTCTACACTATCATGCTACGCTAGCCATAATAATGTACAATAGGTGTTCATTATTAGGGAGATAGTTAAGATAGCAGTAAGGCTAGATTGGCAGATAATTGACAGTGTAAGTCATTTAAAGTTCTCCAAAATAACAATACGGATTTCATTGTTCCCAGTAGTAGTATTAAACATTTTGCAGGACATCTTTGATCGCATGAAAGTTCTACCTGGCCCTTTAGTAAAACTCCTCTTATAGATTTCCTCGATCGTGGAAGATATCAGTGGAATACTTTAGATAAAAGTTTCGGGGTATGACTAATGTAATCCATAATGTGCTGCAAATGAACAGCAATACTCTTATGAACCTACAGGAAATATGTGATCAGAAACCCGTGTAGGTCATTGTTTGATAGGAAGATGGATCGATGGATTCGTCGACTTTTGTTAGAAAGACTATCCACAAATATTACTGAGGCCATTGTAACGATGACTTCTACTCTTGTGAGATTTTATTTTCCGTTTCCCGAATGACTACTGAATAGTAGCTCAATTTGTTTGTCCGGCAGGTGTCTAGGTAAAACTATCTATCAGCTTCGTCAGGTGGTGTTGCTGTCTTAGTAGGATAGGGTGTTGTTCGTTTTAGGTAAGAGTCGCATTTTGTAAACGGCCTCCTATTCATAGAACGTTAACGTCGATAAACGCGTTTAGTGCCGTTAGTTGTTTTGACGTTCCTTTCTTTCTTAGAACTGTAAGTTCGATTGAAAACATTTCCCTTTGAGCAGACTTCAACGAAAACCCGTCAGATGTTTTTGCCGCTGCGTCGAAGACTACCCTTAACTTCGTGGTTTTACTACTCTCCTTTATCACGGCATGATGGGGAAGGAAGTAGTGGTATGGAGTTTTGAGAACTGGATCGTCCTCGCTCACCTGTTCCATATGTCCGAGGTCCTTACTAAAACGTCGTTCGAGATGAGTGAACCTTCGCACTGCGCATTCTTTACTTCTGCTCATCTTTGGATGCTGTTGATCTTTGAAAGGTAGTTGCACTTCGTATCGAGCATTAGGAAGCCGCCCAGTATGCGTAGCAAAGTGTTCTTCACAGACAACTTCCGCTTCAGTCGTTGGCCTTTGAAATGGAGTCTTCTCGATTTAGAAAAATTTCTGCAGTTGATGGCTTATTAGTTTCTATTAGGCATCCTGCTTCTCACAATGTCCGGAAGGAGAATTTCGGCGAAAACGTCAGTTCCGAACAGAAGATCGATCTGTGCTCTTACCATTCGTTGGGCCGGAAGAAGCCCAGTTAACGACTTGAAAACCAGCTCTATAACAGTGCTCTCATATGTCGAATGAAGCGAACCGAACTGTAGTTCGACGTAGCTGTCTGAAGTGCCGCTGTTGCAACGCCAATCCTGATGCCCCGACAAAGGTCCGTTTCGTTTTTAGCTTCAGCAATTATACAGCCGCTTCAGAAAGAAATGTAGGCTCTGACCCTGGATCGATTAAGGCACGTAGCTGGTGTAACCTACCATCTGATCCCTTGACTTTTACCACGGCTGTGGCGAGCAAAATGTGGGTTTCACGTTTTGGGTGAGCGTGAAATCTGTTGAGCGCCACACTAGGTGTCGGCAGTACCTCCATCAACGGCTGAAACTCAGGAGCATTTTTATTTACGGCTACTTGGTAATTATGGGTTCTAATGGACCTCACTGGATATTGCCGCTGTGATTATTCGTTTGTTTGTACGTTATCGACCAATGGATTTTTATGAATAAGCGAATGGTGACGCTGTTGGCAGAAGAAGCACGATTTTGAGCTGGAACATTCCCCCACCGGGTGATTATATTTTCTTGGAAATTCTCGCAAACTCCTATCTTTTTAACCATTTGTCCTCTTTCTGATGGTCCATGTTGAGGAATCGTGTGCATCTTCTCAACGCATTCTGGCTTCCTTGATACACTTTGCAAGTGACGAATCTAGATGTCTGGTTTGCGACGAATACCTTTGTCTGGTTCGCATATGATCGATGTTTGACACCTGATGATTGACCTGATCGTCCTGGATTCGAAGAATCTCCTTTTTTTCCGACATCGCTTCTCAAGGAATTCGGAATATTCCTCGTTTCCTGCTCCTACAGCTCTTTTGTGCTGCCCAGTTTCTCCTCCCAGAGCTGCTGAAGTGAGCATGTAAGCTTTTGCATCAGGACATAAATGACAATTGTGTCCCACTTTTCCACCCTTAACTCAAAGTTTCCCAGTGCATGGATGCATTCCTGCCAGGTGTCGTTGTAGCTAACGTACCTGTAGACGGTGCTGCTGCTATGGATGATTTATTGCATTATTCCAATGCATCCATCAGCGATGACCCTGCGGCACTACGCATCATTCTTGCGGGTAAAACGACTCGCAGGTTTCCACGAGACCGCTGCGTCACCGCAGACATGGTTGCGTCTCTCAGTACATTCTTTCTTATTGAGCAGTGCACACATGCGTGATTTTGCCGCTAATTAAATTCGAAAGAAAGATGTCAAACATGGAAGAATTTGATATAGAATTATTTATCAATGAGATAGTTTCCAAAAATATGGAGTGTTACTTCCGAGGCATACCATGACAGGCGAAAAAAAAAACAGCGTGGGTAAGTGTTTGCCGAGTATTTTGGTAAGATTTCGAGGAGAAAAACGATAAAGCCAAAAAATAAATATGTAAGTGCCTGTTTTTATCTTATTTTCAATCAACATTTATACATATAGTATGTAACATAAGTGATTCAAGTTTAATTTCAAGTTAAGTGAAAAAAGTGTTTCATTAATGTTCAAATAGGTAAAATACAACGGAATACTATCAACATCAGATATAAAATAATCTGCCAACTGATTTTTTGCTTCAATCGATTGATTACGTTCTCTTGAGGGTCCTGAAGAATTATGTTGTTGTTCAATAAATCCTTCTATTGCCAATACATCTTCGATATTAAATCTATCAGTAACTCTAACATAATTATGGAGTACACAGAATGTCTTAACAAGAAGTATAGATACATTCAAATTTGTATTAATAGGTTTATAAAAGATTTTCCATTTATTGGAAAGTATTCCAAATGCGCACTCTTCATATCTCCTGGCACGAGACAACCTGTAGTTAAATATCCGTTTTTTGTCCTACAAAACTTTACCACTAAAAGGCCTCATTATGTTTTTTGAAAGTGCAAATGCTTCATCACCAATGAACATGTAGTGTATAATTGGACTTACAGTACCTGGGAGAGGCTGCCCCGTTGGAATATTTAATTCATTTTTCATAAGTTTGTCATAGAAATCAGTCCTTTCGAATACAGTGCTGTCTGTTTCCCAACCAAAAGCTCCAACGTCAATGTAAATAAAATTATATTTTGCATCTACAACCGCAAGCAATACTATGGAAAAAAAAATTCTTATAGTTGTAAAATAGCGACCCGCTCATCTTTGGTTTCCGTGCTCGCACGTGATTGCCGTTAATAGCACCTAGGCAATTGGGAAACTGGCTATATTTATGAAAGCTTTCCGCAATTTCATTCCAACGCTGTTCTGTCAACTCTGGAAAAGATTCTTCTAGTAAACATTCCCAAATAGCTGTGCAAACTCTTCTTAATAACCGTCCTATTATTGTGCGTCCAATTCTGTATATCAAGTGCAAATCAATTTGATCACATACACAACCCAAAAATCTTAAATAATTAAAGACTTATATACAAATATGTAAATATAGGTCGCAAGTTAGAAATTTTCAAATTATAGGATTATCTAGTATAAAGTAAAAAAAATTCCAAAAAGTTTAGATTTTACTATTGCTATTTCAGGCAATAAATTTATTTATAAGTGGAAAGAACATATCAAAGATACGTACGAGTATACTAAAAGTGAAAACAAATAATTAAAATCGAGTCAAGCTGCTAACTCTCGAAAACGGTATGTGTATGCACGACAGTTATCATTTCTGTAAGTTGCTGGTGCCACAACAGAAATTCAATCAAGTTTGAGTAATAACGTACTAGAGGCTGTGGAAACACACAGTAGAACAACCAGAGCCACACAACAATACTTAACAATCGGAGACATCAGAATGCCCACCTCGCTACAACCAGATATCTACAAAAAAGCATAAACATGACACAAAATCTTCTTTGATTGATTTTATGAATGTTTCGATTAATTCAAGCTCACAGATTGTTTCAGAAATAAACCCTGACAGATCCTTTTTTGAAAGCATTCTTCCGTCTATAAGTGGTTTTACAGAATACCAGAAGCTAGATCTTCGAAGTGAAATTCTTATTATCATTAAGCGAATGAGGACACAACCAAACTCACACCAATAACACACGCAGTATTGTACTTTACTTAAAAATCACTTTTTTATTTGCTGCAATTCCGGAAACTTTTGACGAAGCTTTAATGTGAGCACATATAAATATGAGTCACGGCTCCTATTTTTAATGCTTATCACCCCGTTACTGTAAAATAAGACTTTCTATTGAATTTTAGGCCAAACATGTCCTGTAGCGGGTCACCCCGCTGTTGGGGTGAATAACCACGGGAAAGGGGTGGCTAGCATCACCAAAGGGGTGACTTACAACTACAGTAGGGTGCAGAAGACAACAACTTAATCCACTTACAAGGTTAAGTTTTTATATATACCTAAACATTAAAAATTGCAGCCTGAAAAAAAAATAATAAATGTAATTAATAGGTAATTCAACAAAAAATGTTTTATTAATATAAACGTAAGAATTATAGCTTTTATTCAGAATTGGGAACATCCTCTTCTTTACCCTAGTGTAGTTGCTAGTCACCCGTTCGCTGTGGCTTGTCGACCCATTCTCGTGTCTAATCACCCCTTATTGGTCAAAAAAACATCTGTCTCCAAACTTTTGCCTAAAATATATTATTTTCGGTATTAAATCACTTACTTTCTCTTTCAACCTCTTGCTAAATAACTAGGCTTTGTTTTAAACATAATTTCAATGACCAAAATTCACTTTTTTACAACGAAAATATTAAAGTTTTAAGAGCAAAAAAAACAAACACTTCACAATATATGCCACACTCAAACTCAATTTGGCGCCAGAGTAGGTCTGACATTTTGAGTTGGAGTTGCCAGTTTGCAAGACCAATACTTTCTTTGCCGATATGAGTCCTTTCTATGTACCAGTATGGCATTGTGTTGGTTATAGAGTGCGATTGGCTTTCTTTCTGGTGATTCTTGCTAGTCACACCGCTGTTGCAAGATACCCCATTTTACGGTACCTTAGAGTTACAGCGAGCATCTCAATTGGAGGTATGGAAAATCTCATATGTGTATCCTGAGACTTGATTTTTGTCAGCTCATCAAAAGATTTTACACTCATTTGAAAATACATAGTTAAAAAATTTTCAGAATTTTCTCTTATATTTGCAAATGATGTACGAGTATAAAATATTCCTTTTGTTAGAAGATGATCAATAAAAGGATGTACCTAATAACGTCGTTTGTTTTTAAGAACATAGGCCCTTAGAAATAACAAAAACTAAGGTCGACTCTAATGTCCACTTTAGTTAGTTGACTCTAAACCTAAATTTAGTGATTTGCAGAAATAAACCAACTTTATCTAAAGTCGACTTTAGCTATCTATTGTGACCTACACCTACAATTATGAATGACAGTTCGGAAATAAAAATGACACTTTCCTTTTGAATTTGATTTTTCCGGATAATCTTTTGTATGTGGAATAATTTAAACGAATTAAAAAGGGACTCAGTACAATAAAATGGAAAAAGTAAGTATATTCGGGTTGAGTGTACATTCAAAGAATTTTTTGGTGTATATCAACGGTTTAACCGACATGCAGTATTCTCCGTTTAATTACATTGACCATTGTCAGATTATTGGTCAAGATGGTGCAATTACCGGAAAAAAGTGTGTTTATTGTTTGTTACCAGCATTTTGTTTTAAATCAATTACCAATTAACAAATTAGAAAGTAATTTATAGATTTTCTAGAGACGGGAAAGAGATCGGAACTGGACGCTGGAGGAAAGGAGATTTTAAAGGACACTGTGAAACAATATAAGGGGTCCGCCATCTAACGTTTTTTTTTTTTCAACTAGTGCTTATTTCGTGAATGGTAACACTTAGCTCATGTTTGATTTAACAGATAATTAGTTTTATCCTTCCGGTTAATAATGGAAAATAATTTCATTCAAATGTCTGCCTCGGCTGGCCATGCAGTAGCCTACACGATCGGTCCAATTTTTAAGCACATTATCGATTGTGTGCAGCTGTATTTCACCAATGGCTTCACGAATATTGTCCTTTAAAGCGTCAATTGTCTTTGGCTGGTCGGCGTAACACTTATCTTTTACGGCACCCCACAAATAATAGTCCAACGGTGTCAAATCGCAGCTCCGAGGTGGGCAAACGACATCAGCTCTGCGGCTGATATTGCGATCTTCAAAAACAGGGCGCAAAACATTGAGTGTAGCTTCGGCTGTGTGGCACGTAGCGCCGTCCTGTTGGAACCAAATGTTGCCAATATCCTCCTCTTCAATTTTTGTGAACAAAAATTCGTTCAACATGGCCCGATAACGATCGCCATTGACTGTAACGGCCACTCCTTGCTCATTTTCGAAGAAAAATGGCCCAATTATGCCTCTGGACCAAAATCCGCACCAAACAGTGACTCGTTTTGCGTGTATCGGCTTTTCAGTGTATGCGTGCGGGTTTTCTGTGCCCCAAATGCGACAATTTTGCTTGTTTACATACCCGCCAAGATAAAAAAGGGCTTCATTTGAAAAGATGATTTTTTTGGCAAAATCGGCATCTTCTCTTACCATGATTTTTAAAGTAATGTCGCAATATTTCCCAGCATTGTTCAAGCGTATACACAACCATACTCGTTCAGCAGAAGGATAAAACTATTTATCTGTCAAATCAGACATGAGCTAAGTGTTACCATTCACGAAATAAGCACTAGTTGAAAAAAACACGTTAGATGGCGGACCCTTTATTAGCATAGTGGACTGCAAGATTATCAACCAATCAATGATTGTTAAGAAGTTGGAGTCATGGAAAAAAATCTGCGAGGAGCGTTGTAATTCAACAAATTGAATTAAATTCGGTTTCACACCATGACCGTTACTTTCTTAATTTCACTTGCTCACTAAAGCTTAACTGTTGCCTTTTATAATGTTTTGTTTCCTTTTATTTTTAATAGATATATTTATTGAATGAATTAGGTAACACGTTTTTAAGTGAACTATTCAAGTATTGTTGTACAAGTTTATTTAAAATTTTATAAAATGTATCATAGTTCATACTGTAAATATTTTAAATATTAACTGTAATTAATGAAACAATTAATAAAGCAAATCATATGCTTTGTTTCAAAAGTAGCTTGAAATAATATAAATTAGTCACTGGATATTATATTCTATTTACTTACAGATATTAGATGAATCTTCTATGGTGGGACAATTTATTAGTTTTGCGATGTTCCATAACACTGCAAGGGCTGCAATTGCATTTAAATTAAATTAAATTTAATTTAATTAATTAATTAATTTAAATTTAATTAATTCATTAATTTAATTAAATTTAATTTAATTAAATCCGAATTTATCAAACAATGTCCTCTTGATTATTTCTCCTCCTTATTTCTTCTGGTGTTCCTGGAAAATGAACGAATTGGGGAAGTTTAGCGGCTAATGCACTTACGACCTTTTTTATTACAGTGCTTACTGTGCTCTGACTGATTCTGATTTTTTGTTTAGTTTAAAAATTTCCGGTGTAAATGAGATTCGATAACTCACCCGTATCTAGTTGATAACCGCCTTTGGCTAGATGGCGTAAAGTCATCAGTACCATGATGTGAGTTGGAACAGGACAACCTTGGGTGCATTTTGGTCTGATGTCACTCTCAATCAAGTCGCAAATAAACATAACAGTGTCTTTATTAAATCTATAAAAGAAAAAAAATGTTATTTTTGAGCACTTTATTTTGTAACTTCTGTTGAATTGCTTAGTACATTCTTACCTATAATTTCTTTTGAATTCCGCATCTGTGTATTCTTCAAATGGATTAAATCTTTTCTTATACACTTTTCTTTTTCTAATTTGCTCCACATTCCTTAAAATATTTAATTCACGAAAAATACGTTCGTCTGACTTTTTTTCCAAATAAGTTTTCTTGAACTGTCACTTTAGATTCGACTTAGATAGCGGTGAGTCGAATCTTAACTTTTTCCTAAGATAAGGTTGACTTTAGTGAAAATTGCCTGTTATTTCTACGAGTTTGGAGTTAATGTCGACATTAACACTAAAGTCGACTCTAAATTTTGTTATTTCTAAGGGCCATAGTTTTTATGAACTAGGTACGCAAAAATTATATCTTTTTATAAACCTCCATTGCTGCAAGCCAAACGCGAACTGCAGATTGAGTCCTGCAAGAAAAACCTGCATCTGTGCACTGAATTATTACGGCACCACGCATTAAAATAAAGCATGTGTGCACCAGGCCTAAACCGTTATAAAAATATTTTATTCGGTTAATGTCATTTATACATTCTAAGCGGTTATGTTTTTTTTTTGTTTGATGTTGTGCTATTTGTAGTGTAGCGTTTTGTGGATTTTGTTTCTGTTATGTTCGTTTGACGTCATCTGTTTTCTTATTAATGATTTTATTTGATGCCATCTGCTTCAACACCCCGTATCTTTTTCCCTCCCCATCTCATAGATGAGCACAACCTCATGATGATTTCTCTCTAAAGTCTTTCTACCCTCACCAAATGAATGTAATTCAAGAAGGTCATACTTGGTTTTGATATTCTTCTCTTATTGATATTGCAATGTGCCAAAACTGTCGAAGGAGCTGTGAACCAAATAACTTTTTCCATAATTCTCAATTACACACAAATCTCAGTTTATATTCTGCAAAATTGTAGTCTATGCATTGCATCTGGTTTTCAATGAAATTTAATTTGTATTCCTGATGAACTCCTACCCTCAATTTTCAGAGGATAAACCAATAATATTCTACTTCATTTCGAAACTAGTTTACATATTCAATTTCTGCAAAAATTCCGACAGAAATTTCTTGGGTAAACTGATTTCTAATTTCGTTTAAGAAAATTTTATTAAAACAATAAAACACCCCAACTGCCTAGCATCGTGTGCCTGCTAAAGTGCTAACATCCGGCGGATGTACATACGGATACGTATACGAATACCTAGCAGCATCCAATATACAGTCATTAAATTGATTTGCTATTTTTATTTAATTGGATTGGTACCTATGGCATGGTATGGTACCATTGTACCCATATATGTACAAATAAAAGCACAGGGAAAAATTTCCTTATGCTTTTTGGCCAATTGGAAGGATTCTCTCATGGATTTACATACGGGAGCACTTACTTAAATGAATTTTCTTCAAAGCCCAAGACAAGTGTTAGACTTTGCCGTCATCGAGGGAGCAATTGAGGTGTGCTGTATAAAGACGTTAGCTTGGAAGTACCTATTTAGGCATTTACTCCCACGTTGGAGAATACTCTACTCAAACCAGAGTGAAAGTACGAGTATCTTATGAGTATAATAGTTAAAGATTTTCAATTGACTTCGGATTCTAGTTATCTTATATTGTTATTTCCTGAGACTGACAGATGCTAACAAGTTCGTTTTGGTTCTTAAGATCGGTAAACGTTGGGGGGAGATATGGAAGAGATATGGCTAGTGTTATTGTTTCGGATATACAAATGGTTTCGTTTCCTTCTTGCACAAACGGTTGAACATTCTAATAAATTTCAAAGGAAAAACAATTCTTGTGATTAACTGCTTAGAAAGATACGCATCTCTGAGATATTGTTACAGTATAGACAATGGAGTTTTATTTATTTGCCTTCACATGATTAAGTATGTTAGGTGTGAATGAATATTAAATCGGCGGAGAATTCTGCGAGGTCGGGCCTCTGGCGTTGGAAATTCTTCTAAGGTTGACTTAAAATGAATACCTTGGTAATGGAATTTAAGGTTCTGAATTTATAAGTTTAGAACTGTGAAGTTTTCGATTTTGAATTTTCGCCAATTATGGGCAATTAAATGTGAATTGGGATGGCTGAGTACGATAAGAGTAGGCAAGTAAGAACAATCTCCAAAGTACGAGTATGACCCCAAAATCTTCTTAGGGAGTCGTAGCCTGCACGAAACCGCCTTCTGGAAACGAACTAAGGCTAAATGGCTTTGCTGCTGGAACATCACTACAACAAGCACAGGGTTTCGACACCTAAACACCTTCAAAGACACGCGGCGCTCATTCGACCGTCAATCAAATTGATAATGTTGCGATCAACTCACGACGCTCCTTTAGTATTATAGACATCTGAACCCCGACCACACATTGCAGAAATGATAAGTATAGGGATAACCTAGACACAACAACAACGAAATCCGGTCGCATATCCCTCAACCTCCTGACTAGTCCTATGCAATGAACATCGTGCCGAAGGCCAGTTGCATCGATGCCAATAAGCAAACCACTTCAGAGAAACTTATGGTTTGATGAAAGAGTGCAGGAACGCCCACATAGTTAAACAGCTCGCCTACAAAATGGCATTGCAAGAAGAGCAGACCGTGAGTTCTAGGAGCAAAAGAGGAGCGAAGAACCTCGTCTTCTCTGGAGGAAGAAGAAGGAGCATAAGAAGTACGCTATAGGGAAAATAGAGAGTTATTATTCCAATAACAATGGTCAGCAGATTTAGCAAAAAGTAAAGGTACCAGGAGCCAAATAGAGTCCTCTAGAAATGAACAAGGACACATATAAGTAGATACGCAGTCGGTATTGAAGATGTGGAAAGCCAACTTTTGCAGAATTTTAAATGACGAGAACAACCCAAAATCAGCCGTTAGCCAAACTGAACCATTGAACTTGGATTGTGAAAGTCGAGAGATCTGTCCATCCAACCAAAATGAAGATAGGATAACAATATCCAAACTTAAATACAATCAACCTGCTGGACCAGATCTGCGGGCGATGGCTTGATAGAGAGCATTTCCTAGGTTTGGTCGGCAGAAAGCATGCCTGAAGAATGGAACCTTACCAACGTTTGCCCGACAAGTAAGTAGGTCCTATTAGCTGTTGCAACTATAGACAGCATATACCATATGAAACACGAGGAGTCACAGCAGGTTATGCTCTTAAATCAAGAAGTGCTTCTCAGCTAACTTCTCAGTTAAGTTATCTTCAATTCCCCAGCAAGGCTTACAACAAGTAAAGCGATCGTAAATGGCCAGTAGCCACGATACCAAGAGGTTTCTCGAAACACCTCAAAAGACGTCCAGAAATTCAGTCAAATACTTACTACGCTGACGCTGCAGTTAACCTGAACCAGCTATGGACAAGAATGAAGATGTAAAACAAGGAGATGGTTAGTTTCCAAACGCTTTATTGCAACTCTCTTAAGAATTTCAATCAACTTTAATCAATTTCAATCTTACTCTAAACTTATCCTCCAATTTAAAACCATGATATCGTTCGATAGTCTGCTATTTACATAAAATATTCAGTCATAGTCTTACATAAGCGAACATAACCTGCAGCGATCTAGTGGGTGAATTATTTAGTTTTATTTTAATGAATTCCAGTGTTTGCATAATATATTCCCTACAAATCTTCGGGTCAGAGTTGTGGCCTCCACTCGCTCAATATAGCTCAGCAATCTCATTCGTTGGACCCGTCTAATTTCTGCGCTGATATCATACGTGCTAAGGAGTTGAGGTAGACGAAGCTCCTAACTGCCATTGATGACTGAATTTACTTTTTCTTGACCTCATTTATCATTAGAGCCATTTTAAAGGTGTGAGATCACAGAATCGTGGAGGCCAGTTCACAGGTCCATTACGCGAAATTATTTATTTATATATGTATATATTGGCCTCATCGGAGAACAAAATTTTGCGTTGAAAATGAGGATCAAGCACAATCATGTTTCCAGCCCATTCACCGAACCTACGACACATACATATAATGGTCACGCGGTTTCAACTCTTGCACAAACTGGATCTTATAAGCTTTTAAGCCAAGATCTTTCCGTAAAATCTTCCATAAAATGGATAGGCATAACTCCGATTGCTGTGCACACGATGGCGAATCGAGTCATTCGGATTCTCCTCAACACTGGGCTCCATAACGGCAGTAGCTTTTTCTGTTCGCACTGTTTGTCGTCTGGGGATGCGTATTATCCACTAGAGTATACGTGGTGCGAAAACAATTCATCGTGTTAAGAATAACTTGCTCAGATGGACGATTATGTCGACTATGTCGAAAATGGACGTATCGCACGATAAGTTTGGCAAACGGAACCATGCTTTTCAAAATAAGTTTGCACAATTTGCATGCATTGTTCTGGCGTTAATCAATTCATCACAATATGACAGAACGTTCTAACTATAAATCAACTTTGAACTGTCAAATTAACAAGCTGTAGAAACAGTGTTACCAGTTTAAAAACCAAACCTCTTAACTGTGTAACCCTTTACATACGTATTATCTCAACCAGGACATCTTAAGCTAGTTTATACAACTCATAGTGTAGCCCGACTGCGTCAGCAACTTCATTATACTTTAGCTTTGATATTGCTACATTAACTTCGTAACGTATATGATAGGGAGACGGAATAATATATTATCATCATCTATTGTCAATGGTTCGTCATCATTGCCGTTACACTGTCTGCAAAAGCAGCCTTACCACATTTTCAGCACCTAGTATTGTCCTCCATGTCCATGCCATCTTTGTATCCATCCATTCTGGCATATCACATCTTTTCAGATCGCAAAGTTCACGAGCAGCTCTCGTCCTTCGATGCTGGCAGCTTTATACATATACTTTATGTTAGGGTGCATGCACCTGCCTACATATATATGTACATTGGGAAACCAAAGGTTTCTTTGAAACTCATCAAACCAGAAGCAGCTCCTCTGATAGCTCTTTAACAACATTCCCATTGGTGTTCTCCAGGGGTGGTAGTCCGAATAGGACGGAGAGTTTTTTCTTCACTCAGAGTGATTCGAAGTTTATAATTCGCACTATTTTTTGTGCTTGAAACTCTACAACAGCCAAATCTACCTGTCAGTGTTATGTCGTCACACGCAGAATTTTTTTGCCTGAGTTCCAATTACATAAATGAAAGACTTGTCATGGGCAGGATTCGAACCTTGACCCTCCTAGTGAGAAGCGATTGATGTACCACTACACCACGGCCACCCCACCCGAACACCTCTGAGGTTATGAGAGCTGCCCCTTCAGATTTTGTACGCCGCCATTTCTATTCCAAGGCTCAGTCATTACCATGGTGTTCCCTTCAGACCTGAGTTCTGAATACGTAAAAGTATTGTAGCTTCAGATGGTGGTTTAAACCAAGTACATTGAACTGACGCCGGCGCGGCGTTGGTCCGTACATGGAATTTCTTCGCCGCCGTCCTTGGGAAAAAGAAGTACAATCTAAGTCGAAAAGACTGACAAGTGTTATTCTCATTTATTTCAGTCGAATTCTAAAAAGCAAATAAGAGTAACAAGTACCAGGGGGCGGAGTGTTAGACTTAGACGGAGTGTTATTCTTGGAAAGCTATACTCTAGCAAATAAGATTCATATCCAAAGAGAAAGGGCAGTAAAAGAAGACCTCGTCCTTTATGGCGTGTACTAGTCGTAAGATTTTCATCTTCTAAACGTAAGGTGTATAACTAGAGAGAATCTAGAGGACTAACTAGACATGCTTATCCCTGGACTGCAAAATAATCTTACTTGTTATAATATATGCTTCGATTTGAGTTAAAAGCAGTCGCCAGTTGGTATTCAGAACCCAAAAAGTTACAAAAACACTTTATGGATATCTAAGTTACTGTAAAGTCATGTCTCACCTTTATGTGATGTATGAATTCATGGTTATACATATAACTTCACCTCGCGGCAAATATTTTGACTAATTGGTTTCAGAAATTCTAAATATTTTCGATACTTTCTTGTTTCAAACTATAGTGGAGAACCTCTCATCCGAGGTGCCTCTGTGGGCCCCTAAGTTACCTACAGCCACCCCAAAGTCGATCAAGTAAAAGCAGATACTCGCAAAGGAACCATTATCCGATTTGGAATGTGATGAGAAATCTGAGATATACATTGACATCCGTTTTGGGTTTTGTAGTAAGTAAAGTTCGTAAAATTAACTACAGGGCTGCTTTAAATTGCCATTTTTCCTTTGCGAGGATGACGAAGTAGTTCAACAGTCACTTAAACTTTAACAAGAAACAGAGACGTTCGCTACTTGCTACAGGCTACATGCTATATACCGACTAACTTGTTAAAGGAAGTATCGATCCTGGGATTCTATCGAAATGGCTGGCCATACCGATCATGCTCAGCCCAATCAGAAATATAAAAAAATGTTCCAATTTCTGATTTAACCAATTTCAGCCGGGTCAGTAACAAAGTGTCGATTTGAGTATGCTAGGGCAATTGTCGATCAATTAGGTTGGAGCACTATTTCCGCTGGGTGTGACCTCTTCATCTGTGACTTCAATGAACTGGCCTCCACAGTAACAATACACTAAAATACTCTAATACCCTGATTCTACCAAAAATGTACCCCCTTTAGCCTTGACTGCACTCCAAGGACAAAACGCAAATAAAGATTTTATTTAAAACACTAATCTTCAACGTTAATCGATCAGAATGTCAAATAACTAAAGTTTAGCACCTGAGACACATGATTGGCCCTTAAGTTGCATAAAACGAGAAGTAGAAAGGAGGAGGAAAATAATAATAATAAATCTAAGGATTACACGTTGTGTGTTTTAAATTTAATTTCAAAGTGAAAACTCAAAGTCACATGCAGATGCAAATACGGCAGTCATGGCTTTTCTAGAAACATCTCGCTCAGTTAGTTCGCTTTGCATATTCTGCTGTTTTAACTTGTTCATCATCACTCAAATCTTTAGCCGTGTGATGACAAAAGGACCTAGAATGACAGAAGGCGGAAATCCCTTTGCAAAAACATGTCAGAGAATTTCATATGATACGAATGAATGCATGATGCCATCCTGAAGAGCAGCTCTGTAAGAATCAACAATGGTGGCGAAAAATAGAAACTAGAGCAATTGCACTGCCTCGGTTAGAGACAGTTATCCAGCTAGCAACGATCCCCCGATTTCCAAACCTCCACCCCAACTGGGATATAATCCCGCCTTTCATTTAGTAAATGCTGACAGGAGTCAGAGGACTGTCACAAATCCCCTATGTACTATGTGGGGTTCATGCAATCACAACCTATCTGTGCTGGCAGTAGAATAATGTGAACGTAGATAGGGGGGTGGGCGTATTGCTCTGACCCACTGGCAGATTGTATTTTTCCACAGGAAAACATGCAAACACATCTACTCACCCTATACATATATACGAGTATATGGGAATATCCTGTTGGTAATACCTCGTGGAGCCTGGGAATAAATGAATGTTTACGACAGATTTTGTAGCATGTGAGTACACACTCGGTACTCATACCCTTATTTGGGAATACGAAGGGAATTTTTCTACACGTTAGGTATGAACTATACTTTTATACGGATACTAGGCGGTGCATTAAATTCTGTTTAAGTGCATCAGTTGCAGTTATACAATGTAAGGGAAACCCTTTATGGTGGATTCAAGGATATGACGGGAGGATATCATATCACATCATATCGTCTAGATATATTTCTTTAAGCTGCAATCAAGGAAAACGAACTTCAAGTGGCTTTAAGGAATTTTTTTCATCTGGAAATGCAACTCATAGGATTCAAGTCAAGCAAACAGAATTCAAGTTTTTATTTTATTTAATATCATGTGAAAAAGCATTGTGCTCGATATAGACATGCATCTAAATTTCACGTGCATTAGAAATCTAATCTATGGCTTATTTATTATTTTTATACACTTTAAGATATAATTTCTCATAAGCTGGTGATAAGGTATATAAGATAGAATATTAATTCATAATTCGATAATAATATTTAAGATAATTTACCAGAGTAGAGAAAATATAATAATAATAAACAAATATAAAAGCAAGTTATGGAATAAAGGAAAATAGAAAAGAAAAGTGAAATCAACATTTACATCAAAGATTATGAAGAGGAAAAAACAGTGAACAAGAAAAAAAAGGAAAATTAATAGAAATATTTCAATATAACATAATGATTGTAAATTAATAAAATGTTGTTTTCTGTTAAAAAAAAATATATTTCTCTTTTCCTTTTTATTACAATACTTTGATATTTCTCTTTTTGTGCCTTCTATGAAGACTTGTCCCAACTCAACTGAAGAACTAACTCTTGAGAGCTATTGGAGACAAATTTGTCAGCACATGCGATTAGACCAAAAACAGCTACCTGTTTCCCATTAAGTTAGAGTTTGTTATTCTCCCCTTTTATTAACACTCCCTTTTTCCCTCATTTGCAGGTTAACGAACGAGGGTACTAATTTTAGCCTAATTTCATCTAATTTCACAATCCTTTTGTTTTCCTTATATCAGTACACTTTTTTTTTAAACGGAGGCCACCCACATAACCGAACTGTTTGGTTTACTTTTCTCGTCTTCCACTTGTTTTCCTTTTCAGAACTCCAAATTTGTTCTACGAACGACCTCCTTGACCAACGCTTCCCAACTGACTTTACCTTTTAAAACTCATCCACAAAAACCCTTTCAAATTTCACCTAACCTGTTGCCTCTCGACTTCTTTCCCACAACGTGCATTTCTTTTAAACAGGTTCATCAGACCACATCTCCTGATCTTCCACATCCGCTAATCCCAAGAGTAAGTCCGCATACGATAGAATGACGATGGTTTGCGCGATGTGGAAATCTGGCTCCAAAAGAAAGAAAAACAAAACCCAAAAAAGGACAACTGCGATCCCTACATGGGAACCATCTAACCAAAAAAGATGCTCCAATGGGCTGCTTAAACAAATGTTTTATAAAAATTCTGTGTCCAATGATGATGAGAACTCTCTCGAACTAATTTGCACAGTTTTTTGAATCTGTTTCCTTTTTTTTCCCTCAGTGATACCCACTTTGCCTGAATCATATTAAATGCCTAAAATCGATTTTAGCCAATTAGTTCTGGAGGTTCAGGATATGGAGTGTGCTATCTGCGCCCTCAAACCGAATCGTAAGCCTGGTGCTGATGGTATTCCTCCACTAATATTAAAAAACTGTTGCAGTTCTATTTTATCTGCAAATCTTTACTTAAGATATTCAATTTATCGCTATAGTTGGGTTTATTCCTCGATGATATTTAAATCTGGCTTCAAGAACGATATTGAAAACTATAGAGGTATATGCAAAATTTCTGTTATACCAAAGCTTTTTGAATGCATCGTAAAAAATAAATTAGAACTTTAAAGAGTATATCTCGGAGTTTCAACATGGTTTTGTTTCGGGTCATCCGACAACATCTAATCTGGTCCATTTTACATCTTTTATAATTAATGCTGTTAAAAGTGGATATTTAGGTCGATACTGTCTACAGTCCTTAGCAAATGTTTTGATTCTGTGAACCATGTGTTGCTGATAAAAAAGCTAGAAACATTTGGTTTTCACGCAATGTTGAAGTGGATTTCATCATTTTTAATTGGTAGCTTCAAGAAAGTCTGTCTTGATAAAAGTTCCACAAATAAGTCATTTCTTTTCATTATCTTTATTGATGATATTCTTCAACAGATCAAATTTTGTCACTGTTTAATGTATGCGGATGATCTCAAAATAATTTTAAAAATTAAAAGTCTTGATGATTGCACAAAGGTCCATATGGGCCTTAAGGAATTTATTGGATTGATGCGTTAATAACTGTTTAAACTTAAATGTTAGAAAATTCATGGCTATCTCTTTCACAATTTCTCAAATGCAACATACGTACAATTATTGCATTGAACTCGTGCCCTTAACAAGAGTTAACAAAATTAAAGATCTCGGTGTATTTATTGATACGAAACTAACTTTTGTGTCTCACGTCGAAGGTTAACTCACTAGTAGGGTTTATCAAAAGAAACTCGAAAGATTTTTCTGATCCCCATACTTTTTTATCGCATTTTACTGCCCTAGTCGGGTCATGTTTGGAATCCGAACTATTTGACCCTCTCGCATCGTATTAAAAGAGTGCAGAAGCGCTTCACAAAATATGTCTGCTCTAAAATGCGTTGGGATTTTGAGCCTTCTTAAAACGCTAGATGTCAGTTATTAGGTATACTAAGTGTAAGAAGGAATGCACATGCCATCATGTTTATGAGAGACGTTCTGTGTTCCCGTATTATCTATGTTGCTAATTTATGTTGCGGAGAAGGTATTAAGGGATCGCCACATATTTTACCAAATAGAACAAACTTTGATCAGAATGAGCCGATTTCTGGATCGCTGAAATAGTTTAATGAAATTAATAGAAAATTAACAGATTACATTTAGAGAGAGCGCTTCCAAGGCAATTTATTAAGATTTCTAGCAAACTAATTTAGCTATTTTGCTATAGTAATTATTTCTTATTCTATATTGTATGTACGAGTAGTTTAATTTCTTGTTTTTTCGTGCTAATTGTAGATATTATACATTCTTATTTTCACTGTTATATACTCGTAATCTGTGAGCTAAGCTTGTTGATGAAATAAATAAAGAAATAAACTCGAACCTACGAACGTAGAAGACTGCTTGGCGGGTTCGCAACCGATGGAGCTAAGCTTCGCTAGCGACAACGGAGTGCGGGTGTCCATTACTAGTAGGATTAACAAGGATAAATAAATTATATTATTCTACGCTAATAATTTGCTTATAAATTTCAGACGCTCATACTTTCGAACCCAAACAATTGATGTCATCAATGAAGTCCAGATATGGATCGCACATCCAATGAGCCCCAGGGGCACAAGGTGAAACTCTGGCAATAAAAAAAACGAAATAATTGTTAAAGTTGTTAAAAATATATTTGGTGTTCGGAAGTAAATTATTTTCACCTTCAATTTCGAAGATACTATCTCTACTCCTTCCTCTATTTGGGATATTGTTTACAACTTTCCATTTTCAAATTTCATCCACCTTCAACTTTCAAACTTAATACTTATGCCGAGTTTCCTCTGCTTGTTCTTTAACCTTCTTAATTCATTTATTACATTTTTGCTCATGAGGATATCTTGCAACATTTTCCTGTTTTATTTTTCTTAGTAGACCCTCACTAATTCACGGTCTAATCCGCTTTGGTCTGGTGGTCCACCCAAAATCTTCGAAGAGCATTTGATTTAGCTTTATAAGACGTAAGCTAACGAAAGATGATTTGTTTCATAGATCGGTTCCCAAGTCTCAAATCTAATAAATTCATTTAGTTTTTCAAATCTTATTTTTTGCTTAATAGGAAGGGGTATGTACTTACTAGCTATGTTGAAGGTTAATTGTTCCATGCTCAAAATTATCACATCGTGATCAGTGATTTTGTAATCTAATAACTCCATAGACATCTTGTGTAACATGCAAACATACGAAGGCATGGTCGCTACAAAAGTACTCTCTGTAATTCGAGTTATTTTATTGATTTTTGACTCTAACCCATATGATGACATTAAAATGAAGCAATTGTTAGAATCATCAGTGCTTTTTAATATATCACTATTTAAGTCTCCTATTGTCAACAAGTTTTTGGTATTTTTATTCTTCATTTGCTCTAGAAAGACACTAAAATTTAATCTTTCCAACGGTATACGCAAAGAATTATAAAGGGCTCTTTGTTCAGATTACAAATTATTTGAACAATATCAGTATTACTAAGATTTATGGACATACGAGTAGTGTCACGCAAAACGTGAAACCCGGAATGGATATCCGCATCTTTTCGGATAGTCGGGACGCTATCATGTCCCTGGACTCGGTCTCATTAAATTCTGAAATTCGTAATCCGCCCTTGAATGAAGATCATCTCTTATGGAGATGAGAGCAGTTCAACCTTCACCTTTGTTGGACGCCGAGCCAAAGAGACATTAGATGCAATTGAACGGCTGACGAACTCGATAACATTGGAACCACTCTACCTATTCTACTGGAAAAGGCTAGCACCACTCGTTAGGTGCAAATCAATACTAACGCTGGATGCTAATAAAAGAAAAGCCCGTACGTGGAATATTAGACCAACTTGTCTAGCAACCAAACAAGTCTGGCCAAAGCTGGATCTGAATCGCTCTAAGATTTTGATCATTCTAAAGAGGAAACATCTCAGCGCCATCTTAGGTGTCATCACTGAACACTGCCTTATAGGCAAGCATAGGCGCATTTATAAACGGTTTCTGTAGAAGCTGGAGGAAGAGGAGACAACCCTCCACCTACTCTTTATATGTCCAGCTCTCTCCCAAAAACGAAAACTTCACTTTCAGCTTTCTTCTATAGTGACTTAAGCGATCTAAAGAATAAAGACGCTAACAGTTTCCTGCGCTTCATCCGAAGCTCAAAATGGGTCCATGAGTATGAGGATCACAGATGGCCAATAGGCTTAAGTGGATTGGTCTTTCCAACAGCCACTTTTAGCTACCTAGTGTCACACTAGTACGAAACGGGCTTTTTAATGAACACTGTGACACCACCTGCGCTATAAAAATCATAACACGGAAGTTTGTATCTATTGTATATAACTCATTGGTGTTGTTCCACCGCGAGTGAGCAGTAGAGACAGGAAATGAACAGCCCAAACCAAGTGGTGTGAAATTAAGTTTATTTCTAAGAAATTCAAATTTAATATAGCCTTAAAAGGTACAAAGTGTAGAACTGTTCCCATGTGCTCGCTATGACAGACTTCTTGCCAATGAATTTAATATCAGCAGAACACCTCTCTTTCATTGCATCGTCTCCCTGCTTCTTGCGCAAAAATATTCACATATTTTTTGTCCAAGTGCTTTGGCTGCTTTGAAAACTTTAAGAATAAAAGGAGTCAAGCTGATTATAAATGACATATTCCTCCACTATCATGATGATCTCCGAAAATTGTTATGTTCATTTGGGTTTTGTTTGAAGTTTTCATTTTAAGAATATTTTCTTTCACTCGTCGATAAGTAAAATTTACAACCAAAATATTGATGTTTTTTTTTTACGTACGTAGAATGGTAGATATTTGACTCGTTTACATATTTCCACACTTGACTTGCATTACACTCGCAAATTTGGCACATTGACGATAGTATTAGAAAGTTTTATTTCATGGATAGACATACTATCGGCAGAAATATAGCGTCGACGCAGTAAAGTGCATTGAGAGCACCTCCAATTTGTTTTTCGTATATTCTGTGTCAGAAAGTTGTTATAGATTACCACATCTGCCATGAAAGATGTTCCTGCAGTCGCTGCACTCGATTTTCGCGTCCGTTCTATCTACCTTTTTTTGTACACACAGTGACTTATTTTTTATATTAAATAAAGCCTAGAGTATTTATATAGAAATTAATTTTTAATTTTTAAATAATTAATTTTGAAATACTTTCATACGAAAAATATTCTAATAAAAAAAAATTTAATTTTCTCAGTGCATGCGTACCCCACAACACTCAGAGAGAACTCCACATCATCCCAGCTCTGTTTTTTATCGCAGAAGCATGGCCTACAGGTATGTTAGACATGGTCGGGAATAGATAAGCATATCCTAAATTGTTTTCCAAAGGCGAAAAATGAAGGAGAAAATAGTACGACCAACTGTACGAGCGATATCGATCTAGTCGAATATAATGTCGAGAACGGTTGTGAGCTTTCGAATCCACCTCGGAGAGATCAACTCAGAAATCAGCTTCATTTCAGTTCAGTTCAATTCGATCAGTTCGCTTACGATCGGGTTTGATGAAGAAGCTTATTGCAAGGAGCTGCAAGTGCTTCAGACCATGATTCTTGATTTGGATAAATAGCATGGCTTATATCCTTTTTATATGACAGCTTAATGCGCATTGAGAACCCTTCAAACCGCATTGAAATACTCAATACGCATGCGTTCATTCCTGTTTATAAACCGCATTGAAAATTTGAAACCGCTTGGAAATATCATATAAATGCATTCAAATTGCATTGAAACATTTTACTCACCCGCGCTTTCATCATTCTCTCAGCTGTCATCTAATTTACACGCACTTCGAACTTACCAAACTGTTAGTTCAATACGCTCATATAAACACCATTTCAAAGCGCATTGAAATACACAATACACCTTCGTTCATTTCTCATCGACTCAATCAATATAAACGGGATATTAGTCAAATAAGAGCTCCAGTAACTTTGAAAATTATTTCCCTCTGCACAAGACTAGCCTAAGCCTGATTTTAAGCTAACGGATGAGGGCAGTAGTTTCTGGATGGACAGCTTAGAAACCAAACAAAGATAAGCTTCAACTTTGATCCTTGTTTAGTTGGAATGTACCTGTCCTCCAAGTAGAAGTAAACGATATCATTCTGACTGAGGTACATATATGTATAATGAAAAACAGATAGAACGTGGGAAGTGCAGCGACAAACCTCACATAAGTTTTTCGTTGAAAATTTAATCAAATCCGAACGAATTTTACCATGAAAACTTTTTCACAATACCCGTTTGTTAAAACTTTTTAAATCGATATTTTAAGAGGCAACATTCATTTAGAATGCCACACAAGTATCGTCGCTTTACGGCTTTCCAAGTATTTCTTAATTTACTAAAAAGCACCACAAAATGCTGCACTACAAATAATTTGCAACCATAAGTGTTAAAATAGCAATCATCTCACACACTTTAATTGCACAACTTTAAGAAAACTTTAAATTCATCAGGAGTATAATTGAAGATCTAATAAAATGTCCAAATGAATTCCCATACCGAGTATAAAGAATACAGTTTCAGCTTTCCTGGAATTCGGGATTTTATACATAGAAAGCAGCGCACAGATGTCTCCAATAATATCTGTCTGTATTAGAACCAAAGGCCAACAAAAGTATTCCTAGAACTAATTGAATATTGAAAGCCAAAGGCAAGAGGAAACTTCAATTTTCAACACAACAATCAAATGAAATCAAAAACAATGTTTCAACAACTGTCGTCCTAGTTACGCGGAAAATCTTTTCCTTGATAACTACCTTTTTTTAATTTTTTTAAGGAGACGAAGAAAAGTCCTGGAATTCGATTGGTATCTACATCATGAACTTTGGTTCTATTTCTCTTCAATATTGTGACTAACGATTGAATCCAAACTACTAAGTCGGAACTGCTCTCTGTGACATTGAGCAAAGACTGCCGACCCTCTAAAGGGTTTAGAGTGGAGAAAAGAAGAAAAAAAAGAAGACAAAACTTCAACAGATACAAACTCAATAACTAGCCCGACTGTGATGACAAAACATACCTTCTGTTGCCGAGTTGTTAAGACTTTGAAACTTTTCCAAAGAATTCAATATCTACACTATGGTCTCGAATTCTTTTGTAGTTTTGTGTCAAGAAGTATTCGAAGAAAATACTCCCAAGTGCAAGTTGAAATTTACCGCCTTTTTGGGTATCTTGTTGCTTGTTCAAAGAGAAATCCATTTGCTGAACGTTCTTATTCTGTTAGTCAATAATGAAAGTTGTCGGTCTTTAAAATTGCGGAAGATACATTCATATGATGTAATGCTTTAAGGAAATGAGATGTGGTAACTAAGTAAGTTTGAATGAATTGCATATTTAGGGGTACTCTAAGTGATTATAACAGACCTCGCCTATGCATCTGAAGGAGCTCGTTCGTAACGGGTCCAATTCACAGCCCTTCATTCTTGGATACGGTTTTGTGTATTAAATACGCTTGCCACATCACTGAAGTCAGGAACCTCATGCGATGATCAGGGGGCAAGTCGCAGGGTTTAAACTATTGAGGAGATTAGGAACTCTGCAGTCTTGTCCTCTGGCCTTAGATATCCACCATCTTATAGATTTCTCGCGTGTTTTCAGTAAACTCCTGACAAATATAAGCCTTAGTTCCTCTGAATGCCCAAGCATTCATGGGAGCAAGAATACACCTTGCAATCGTTCTCCGTCAATCCATTGATACCAAAGCAGAACTTGTGTTGGAGGCACAAGTTCCATCCTTTGTATTGAGTCGAGGCCGATCTAAAACACCTTGCTAATCTTATGATCACAGCACCCAGTACTTATAGTATTTGCTCTAACCTGGTGAAGGGTAAGGATGAGGATTTCTGCCGGCCACAAAGACTCTAGCGTTACATTTAAAACAGCTCTGCAGCCATCGGTGAATTTCAGACTACATTCCTGGTTTAGAATCCCAGGGAAATGGAGTTCCGGTGCAATTACATTAGACAACGGAAATGAAAACCCGCGCTCAAAATCAAAGAGATCAGTATGAACCATACCAAAGACCACTTCTTTTAAAACGGAAGATGTCCTTGAGAATGCAGAACATGATATAGTCTACAGCAGATCCAGATGTCCTAGTGATAGCCCCAGTACAAACCGTTCTTTAGAGTCTAATAAGAGAAATATTGACGTACATTATCATACGCGTGTAGATACAAAAAAAGGTCTTCCTCTGTGGCTAGACCCGTGTTTTGCCGAAAGCTTATATACAATACATTGCTTATAAACCGGCAGCGTCTTGATGATTTTCTACGTGACATTTTGTTTTTCGAACAAGTTTGCTATCCAGGATAACACCCAAATACTTTGCTTCGTTGGTGAAACCAGTCTGCATAAATCAGACCAGTCAAATTCCTCCTTCTCGTTAAAGAAACAACCTCAGTTTTGACAATATTGAATGAAAGCCCGTGTTTAAAGCACCAATCGTCGTTCACACCTAGAGCAGCCTGAGCTTACTTTCTCTCGTCGAGCTTGAAATTCTGTTCAACAAATTTTGGAATGCAGGCTTGTGTCATCTTCCGCGTGGGTAAGCATGTTGCATCCTGGACTGAGGATCTATTCCCAAAACAGTTTTGCGCACATGAAGCTCGAACATTCTCTCGATGCTCTTTTCCGATTTTCGGTATGAAGGCTTACAGATCACCAAAAGTTTAGTATGTACTCGTATGTCAGTCGCAGTATAGCAGTAAAGATTCCCTTAAGAGTTACCACCGACTGGTCTACTGTAGCATAACTAGATATACCCCAACATTGGCAGGAGACTTGAAGTTATATGAGGACGTTAGCTATTCAATAGCCTTATCTTTCAATACAACTGATGGCAGGTCCCACATTCGGTGGGTTGTAATACTCACCTCACTTGCAGCTTCACTGATAAGAACTAGTTATAGCCGGTTTTGATCAGGTGACTTGATAAGTGAGTCTTCAGCATGCGAAAGAGAGCACCTTACTGTAGGTGCTATCAGATCTTTTAAATATTTCGTGACCGGCTGATTTGTCACTTTTGAGGACTTTGATCTTTCTACAACGACTCTTTCCGCAATCCGAATTAGCTTTTTATATTACTCTTGCTTCGATCTGTAAAAATTTTAGTCTTTATTCAAATGAGTTTTGAGGCTCTTGGTTAGGAGTTCTCGAGTTTCCTTACGTAGTCGTTGCAAATCTGCGTTCCACTATAGGACGCTCGATCTGAAAGAATTTTTCTCGGCTGGACATGTCAGCTCAAAACATTTAGTGAGGGCACCATTCGGGTTCCGAACAGCTTCATCTACCTTTTGTCTCCTCCTTACAGAGTGTTCAAGTGGTTTTTTATGGATTCCTCCTCTTCAACAAGGCCGAGATCTCGGTTGCTACCTTTGATGGTAGCGGTAGAACCGAATCGTGTGGAAAATTAGCTGACGCAATAACGAATTTATACCATTCTCCATTTGTTTCGTAGCTTATGGTATATCTGCAGCAACTAAGTCTTTATTGTAAATCTGCACAGTAAGAACGGATTCGGCACAATCGGTCTTTCCGCTCGTCCATCATATAGTGGTATGAAATCCCTTAAACATCCGAAAGCACAGCAGCATATTTCACATTCATGGTTCCTGTTTGGATATAAAGTGAGGTTTTATACTTAACATGGAAGGTCACCCCCACGTGGATGCAGGCACACTTGTATTGTCGACTGGTAATCTGAGATAAGTACTGGGAAAGTCGTTGTTTGTCTCCACTCATTTGGAAAGAAAGTAGAAATTAAAACTTCCATGGTGTAAATAGTGCCGTGACTACACCTAGATTTAATGGCCCACAACAAAAGAAATTTCCGATTTTAGAATAGATTTCCACTTACAGTGTCCAGTTCTGGTTTCTGGGTGTTTCTTCTATTTTTGCGAATTACCCCGGAATCCAGATGATAGCACAAGTCATCTTTGGAAAAATCCCAAAAATCTTAATTCCCAGGATGGAGACTTTCTACACAGACTTGCCTAACTATTCAAGATTTTTATGCGCGGAGTAATTTAGTCTATGAGTACCGTTTTTTACATCGCAGCCCTTTGCTGGAATGGAAACATGCCCTACTTTGGTTTGCAGCACAGTTGATCAAATCAATCGTACCCGTAAATAAAACTTATCAGGAACATTGGACTGGAAGCAGAAGCAAAGCAAAAGCGTCAAGTTATGTACGAGTACGAAGTCTGCATTGAGTCTGCATTGAGTCTGCAAACTACAACCTGGGTTATAAAATAAAATAAACGCTGTTCACATGATATGATATAAAGATACGCATTAAACAACAATCAAAGACCTCCAAACCTGGATTTAGAAACTGAGTCTATGCGGCTGCAATTAAAGGGATACTTCGGAAGAGAATGACTGAACAATCGATATATTGAAATGTATACTAGAAGGATCTACAATACATGATGATGCCTAGCCTAAGGTATGAATAGTATTTCACTATCAAAGACAGCGTTCATAGGCTTACTGGCAATAGTCTGCCCAATTCCTATGAAGGAACACATAATGAGTTCTGGCACCACAGTTTGGTAGTTATTATACTCGTACGATATATTGACAATCATATTACGTTAAACTGTAGCCATTACGAAGAAAAAGTGCGTGCACACTCACGCAGTATAAAATCGACACAATTGCGATCCAGAAGAACAATTAAGAAGACTACCACAAAAGAATTCACTAGTTATGATGTGGATACGACATGAAACTCGACTCTGATGAGAGGTCATGGATTTTGTGTCATAAATATCCCTAAGAGGTATTTTTTTTAACAAAAATCCAGTAGATATTTAATGTACATAAAGTAGAGTGAGTTTTGATTAGTTTTTTGATTACGGCAGAAACGTAGCGGCGTAAATCTGGCGGTAACCAGTGCTCCTTAGTGGAAACCACCGGCCATTGGTCTCGTCCGAGCTGGCGTAACTTGTCAATTTATAAGCGAGATTTGAACAACAACAAACCTATCTAGCTTGCTAGACGAGACAGATTCTTATAAGGTTTCAATTGAAATATTCCTTCGTTAAACGGGCAACGTGGAGTA
This sequence comes from Volucella bombylans, assembly GCA_949129095.1. Classification (NCBI taxonomy): domain Eukaryota; kingdom Metazoa; phylum Arthropoda; class Insecta; order Diptera; family Syrphidae; genus Volucella; species Volucella bombylans. The sequence continues at coordinate 83,169,900 of OX422140.1, forward strand.
GAGCAACAAGTGAAGGCCGTAGACTACTATCAACTTGATATCGCGGCCATCTAGTAAGTGTGTTTGAGGTGATCCGTCCAAAAGTGGAATGAAAAGCTATGGCATATGCTCAGCTGATTGCTACAAAGAATGCAACCAGCAGCAGGGTATGGATTTTTTCTGGGAAAACTAAGGATAAGAAATCTCAAAACTTTAATACGTTAGCGAACACATGTTACAATTCAAATCAAGTAAACGAGCTCATCGACGGAACTACTTGCAATATCCTACGAATGGCGCTTGGTTTAGGTAAATTAGAAGCTAAAATAGGAAAAATAATATCTTTGGTAGAATAGTCAGAAAGCATAGCCTACAGGACTCCATGTCATGATCATAAATGATCATAAAATAGTAAACCAAAGCTTACAACCTGTATTAGGACAGAAGATTAGTGCCATCGATGCCAAAAAACCGACAAACAAGCTGCATCTGTCTGTCGAGACAATCTCGTCCGCGATCGAAGAAATGCGGAGGTGCATTCGGAAGTTATTATATAGAAAGAAACACGTAGAGATGAGGAAGAAATGTTGTTGTAGAGAAGAGTCCCTTAGTATTAAGGATATCTAAAAATCACTTTTGCGGACAGAGAAACCTAAAAAAGTCAAAATCGATACTGATCATCTAAACAAATTTCTAGGCTACATATGATAGCATCTTAAGATAGGGGGTGTACAGAATCGTATTTTAGCATGATGAAAATCTGCTGACTCGTCGAGGATTGAGAGAAGGTCCAGTATTGTAATATGATTTACTTAAAATGGCGCTACTAAAAATTGTAATAAACTCGCAACCAAACACCAGAGACACAATTTTCTTCTATTCTGTACAACAACTTCAGTACATTGATGACATTGATGTCATTGGCAGAACTCAAACTATAACTTGTGTTATTGTAAGTTTAAAAACATAAACGGTAAAAGCTGTGAACAAGGGCACAAATAAAAAGGGACGCACAACTTCAATAAATTGGCAGAGATTCACAAAAGACATCTATAACTTTGAGGTAGTTAGAGACTTTGTCTATCTCGGTTCCGCTAAGAACTTTGTGTTACATGTCACTGATGATTTTCACAAACTCCAAAGAACGGTCTCGGCTACAAGGGGAAAGTCACTGGAACACCTGGCTCTGCGCTATACGCAATGATGATCCTTAGATGTTTATATCATGGGCTGCGTACAGCGCATAGTTACATACCATGATATAGCAACACTGGACTTATGCGTCGACACTGTTTTGACTCTGCTTTTATGGACATGACGTTTGATACGAGCATAAAGACACCGAAAATATGAAAATGACTTAATATGTGCCCAGAAGCTATTACAGTTAGAATTTCAGCCAGGACGTTAATGTAGTCAAGTTTTCGGTGAATCGAAGTTGATTTAGACACCCGCGCTGGTGTCTTTCTGGAGGACGACAACGTTCGATTTCAGCCCTCGTAAAGAAAACTTGCTTCTGACTTGCAAGCGGGGATATATTCCCGACTGTTATGAACTACGAGTATATTGCGAAACTTTGGTGGAAGAGAAATTAGATCGCCGATAGACTTGCTAGACAAGATTCATAGGAGAGTTTCTTAGAAAACGAAACTGTGTTAGGATTATGTGTTATCGGTTAAAGATTCTTGGCGTGCGGCATGTCTCAACTCATAAGTGAATTTCCTCCTGCAAATGAATAGAAAAGACTACTTACCGGCCTCGAAACGGGGTACTATACCTTCAAAAGCACCTAAGCTTCCTAGAAAGTGACACAATATCTTGTGACGCTTGCTGTAAAAGTGATAACCATATCGCTTAGCACTATGTCTATAAATGTCCAGCTCGCATCAGGGCGCAAGTACTTTTCATTGATGTGATCGGTTTAGATACTGTCTGAAGCAATTTCTAAAGACTGAGAAGCTCCAGCAAAAGGAATATACAATAAGTGGAATAGTTATTTATCTAATTGCTCTGGTCCGACAGAGAAAAAAAAGCCCATCCAAGAGTGCAGCGTCGTTTAGATATGTAAATAAATTTGTTATTCTTCTTTTGGGTTAAAGACCCCCCAATTTCGTTGGCCATTTGAGCCTCAACTGTTCAGATTATTTTGAGGATCGCTCTGGATAAGATGTTTCGCAGTCCCTCAGTCAGGAAGATTTTTCTAAGAAAGTTATGTTTCCTTTTGGCGCATAGATCCAGTCGTCTTCCATATAACAGCGACATTCCTTCCACTTAAGTCTTACCATAACTAGCAGTATCTCGAAAGGAAGGTTACCAGTGTTTTGATATTACACATATCTTTTGAAGTTAAATGATATTTTGCATTTGTTTTAAAAGTGTTTTGTAGTTCTTTTAGCCTATATAGGACCCGGTATGCTCTCCCAATAGGATACTAACAACGTTTGATCGTTAAATTTATTGCTGAATACGGGGCATCGCAGAAAGACTCTGAACCATTGAATGGATCAACTGCACCTTTTCTAGGCAGTTCATTGGCTTTTTCATTTTCATAACCTTTTGCCTTGGTACCCAACAGAGTTTGACTTTGTTTCTTTTTGATAATTCCTGAAGAGATTTGAAGTTCAATAATATCGATCTGGAGTCAAACAGATTTAAGATTAAGCCATTCAATGCTGATTGACTATATGTGGTGCCTTTCATTCTTGCTCCAAAGAACTACCACAATCCTGGATAGATGAAGTTCAGCTTGAAAGACCCAGGAACTTGTGCCCATTGCTCCTACAACATTGATGACCTAATCCGGTGTTCATTTTGGGTCCATCGGTATACCACTTGTTGCCTTCAAGGTTTGATGCTGGGCTTTAGAAGTCCCATGTTTCCAGATTTGGGACTACTACAATAACTCACTATTTCGAACCTCCAGTCAAGGCATAAAGTTTTTTTCATTTGGTCATTTACACCGCATGTTGAGTTCAGGAGTCTCTGAGATGAAGTCCGATTATGCGGTGTTTGTAACAAACTGACTGTAGTGCAAATTCCCACTTTTTTAATATACTATGTCAAGTAATTCGTCAAGGATGACTTGGGAAATGATTTTTGGGTATAAGTATTCTAAGAAAAATATCGAAAAAAATACAGTAAGGATTGATATATCAATCAATGTTGACATCATTTATGGAGTATTTAAGAAACGGCTTACATTGGAGTACGCTGACCCATGTTAACGGGAATTGCTCTGTTTATACTCATGGTAGAAACAAATACTAGCCTTTGTGCCTGCGTTTAAATAAAGTTGATGTCTTTCTTGAGTCTTCAGATATCGAATTTCTTACTCATGCTAATTTTTGACATAGAGGTCACTTCTCCCTTGAGAATGAGTACTAAACATAACGTTTTACTGTTGTTTTTTTTTTCATATGAAAGTAAAAATAGTTGTTTAGTAATATGCAGCACGAGTGCACAAACAAATATGATTCACACTGTTTGTTATAACAATACTTAATAAATGTCCCTCTCTTATTGAATTTTTGATTAAGTTGTCAAACAACTCCGAATTTAACGTTAGTTTTTTGCATTGTTTCTCATTACATTCACTTTCTTACTTGTTCGATACATTTCTGTAACGTAAATTCAATCTCTTTCCTTTTCAATCGTCATCGAGTGTCGACGTTTTTTTGGTAACAAACAATTTGTTGTACATTACATTAAACACATTTATACATTAAACATATATTCCATTATTAAAATTTAACATATTTTATTACCCATACATAACACTGTTTCAATATAAAAATCAACAATATATACATAAAATAAAAACATCAATTACAGTCCATTCCAAATCATTTAATGGTCCTCCTATCGGCCAGATTAATTTTGATCAGTGCATCGTGAAATAATTAATTTAACTATAATACGTAATTCAACTTTTATTTTTTTAATGAATATATACTGCATAGATTATATATTGTTTAGTGTGTATATGTGAGCCATATTTTTACTTTTTCAATTGTGAAAATGAATACAATCAAGGTCAAATGTGGTCATGCTAAAGGGGGCATTACAAGGGCATTAACGTTTGCAGAATCGGTTTCTGCATCTACTACGATTGCCATGCTAGAGATCAGAGTTGTAAAAGAATTAAATCATTTACGAATTTAATTCATTTGATTTATATCCAAAGTGAGATAACGGGTTGGTCGAAGTGTCGAAAATATCGCTGCCGCTCTGGCGTCCGTAACAAACGATCCAAATCAGTCAATTTCACGGCGTTCTCAAGAATTGGGCATCGCTCAGACCACATTATGGCGTATTTTGCGTAAGGATCTTGGCCTACACCAATACAAGATCAAGCTAACTCAAGAATTGAAGCCGATGGACCATTTGAAGCGACGTATGTTCTCCGATTGGGTTCTGGAGAAGATGCGCCAAGATGATGAATTTCATCGCAAAATTATCTTCAGTGACGAAGCTCATTTTTGGCTCAATGTGTTCGTCAATAAGCAAAATATGCGTTATAGTCTGGTGAAAATCCACATGTGCTTCATGAATCACCACTTAATCCACAAAAAATAACTGTTTGGTGCGGTTTGCGGTTTACCGGCGGCGTTATTGGTCCATATTTTTTCGTAGACGATAACGATCGTCACGTTACTGTGAATGGTCAGCGTTATCGTGCCATGATCACCGAATATTTTTGGCCCGAATTTGAAGACATGAACTTGGACGACATGTGGTTTCAACAGGATGGTGCCACAAGCCACACAGCACACGCTAAAATCGATTTATTGAAGAGTAAGTATAGTGAGCGTGTTATCTCAAGAAATGGGCTAGTCGATTGGCCGCCTCGTTCGTGCGATTTAACGCCGCTTGAGTATTTTCTGTGGAGTTACTTTAAGTAATTGGTTTATGCCAACACGCCGACGATGTTGGAAGAGCTCAGAGCTAGCATTAAATGCGAAATAGCGGCCGTTTCAGCCGAAATCTGCGAGTCGTCGAAAATTGGGTCCAACGAATCGACCGCTGCAAACGTGCCCGCGGTGGCCATATGAACGAAGTAGAGTTACATTCATAAATGTTTTGATTGTATTTCAAGCCGATAGTAAAGTTTTCGAAATATCTCAAATGGTTTGCGTTTTATTCAAAAAAAATATCAAAGAAGAATACTAAACAAAGATTCAACACTCCCAACATCAAGGGAAAAGAGTCCATTTTTTAAAAGTTTTACAAAGACAAGATGAGAAGTAGTCGCTCGGATAAAAATGGGAGTTTGTTAAATAACTGACAGGATGAAACAATATAAAAGTTTCGAAACGCGGTTGTACGAAAAACGGGTACAGTGACTTGATTTAATAAATTGCCACATAAACTGTAATTGGCGATTTGTCTGAAGTTTAGATTTCCTGATCTTAAATAAAATACATTTAGAACTATATATATATATGTGTTTTTGGAGTATCAAAAGAGACTGAATTTTGCTGAAATATATACCTCCCCAGCAGGCAACCCCATATTGCTATCTCGAATGAAATATACCATAATACGAGTATGTCTTTTTCAACAGTTTAAAAGAGCAAACTTTGCCCAGAAAATGGAAATTTCTTATTGTGCCACGAAAATAATGTCTCAAATATTCTGTGTGGTTATAAAAACTCCTCCTAGAATCAATGATAAGCCCCAAATATTTAAAATCATTCACAATTTCAACTTGAAAACATTTATCGCTGCAACCGAAACAATTATTAAAAGTCTGAGAGGAGAAACTGGGCTTGCAAGAGCAATAAGAGAGTTTAGATCTCCGACAGTCGATTGCATGAAAGTAAACCTCAGCACCAAAATTGTTTTGCGCTGACAAATTAAGAAACATAATTTTAGTTTTAAAGCTTATAACCAACTTATGCTCTGAAACCAGATTCTTAATAAAAACAGATCCCAATGTATGTCTGCGGTAAGATTCAAAACACTACCTGAACCATAAGTAAAACCCACCCACACGCAAAAGCTGTCAACAGTCCTTAAAATCCAATTTGAACAAAGAATTGATGTAAATTAAAAAGAGGGTCGGTCTCAAAATAGGTCTCTGAAGAACTCCTAGATACAGATTTTTTTAATTCACTCCTGATATCACCAATTTTCACTCTTTGTTTTCTATTTTTCAAGTAAGATCTGAACCAATCACATACGAAGCCCCGAAAACCAGAATTTTCAGTCTTACCTAGCAGTATATCATGGTTCACCATATCAAAAGCTTTTGATATATCAACAAACGACCCAGTGGTACCCTTTTTTTGACAAGGTTGGCAAATACTTGAGAACAGAAGTGTAAAAGGGCATCTTCTGTAGATTTGTTTATCTGAACACCAAACTGAACATCACTGAAAAATTTCATTTTATTTAAAAAACTCACTATTGTACGTTATTTTTCATAGCTTTTTCGAAAATTTTGCTGACTGAGGGTGGGAGTAAGATCGGCCTATAATTACACATTTCAATAGTCGATCCACTTTTGAAGAGAGGTGGAACATCCGCACATTTAAGTGCATCCGGAAATATACCAGAAAAAAGTTTTTATTGAAAATATGCGCCAGCACATCAACTAAGCAGCACGCAATATTTTTAAGAACTGGGTTTGATATACCATCAGCCCCAGAAGAATTTGAATTTTTTATCTCGCCAATTGTTTTTAGGAGTTCAAGGCCAGCTGTCGGCTTTAATAAAAAGCTGTGTCTCTGAGAGGGTTCAACAGTATTGCAAATAGGACTACAAAGTGTGCAACTATAGTAGTTAGAATTCACTTGCATATTATCAGATATGGTTGCAAAATAGTTGCAAGTTGCAAGAGTTAGCAATGCCACTGTCCGTAACCACAATATCATTAGCGCGTACCGTACTTTGATGTTTACTGGCTGGTTGTTTTTTATTGAGGATGCTATTAGCTAACTGTCATTCATATCTTAGATTGCCTGTAGCATTAAATTTGTTACTATAATAACTGTCGCGATAAATTGTGATTTCTCTCTTCAATTCGGAACATATTTTTTTGTATTTTGTTTTTAGATAGTGTTTGTTAGGGTGTTTTGAACATTTTATTCTTATCTTGTTTTTAAACTTAACTGTTTTTAATAAGCTCAGCATAATCTAAGGTTTAAGGCGTCTTTCAGATTTGATTGGACTAACTGTGAAAGTACCACCGCTTATATGCCTATTAAGGATATTAACAAGTATGTCATACGATTTCGAGGCTTCGTCTTCCGCAAATACTTCTTCCCACAACTTAAAAGACAAATAATTTGTAAGCATATCGAAATCTATTTTCTTTGCTAAGTTAAAAGAACCAGAATCTGAAGTTTCAGTATTTTTCCTAATGTCAATTAGCAAACCTATAATGGCATGGTCAGTAATCTCCAGATCGAAAACACACTTTTCAGAGGAACTCATAGATGAGGACGCGAATCGTCCTTAGATGTGGTCCAGGCACTTTCCTGATTTACAATATTATTAGATTTACTGCTCTAGTAAATTCAAGAAAACAACCCATGACTAGTTAGCAGGTCCAAATAATCCGAAACAATATCACTATTTTCTAAGATATTAAAATCGCGTAATATTATCACCTCATCTGTGATTTTGAAAGAAACGTTTAAAACAACTGCACTCGGAAAATCTAGCTTCGACACATCGACAACCTCATAATGTTGCTTGACAAAGCCTCCAACACCTCCCGAGGCGTAGTTCTAATTTGTATTCACATAAAAATTAAATCCCTCTAACTCATAGTCTCTTTTCTCAAAATCGTAAATCCAAATTTCGGAGACTACAACGAAATCAGGGATGCATACAAAAGAATCTAAATGAGATATTAGCGATGCAAAATTCCCTCTCAAACTTCTTATATATATTTTGGTGAATGAAAAGGAGTTTGCTTGAGCAATACGATCTGTCAGTAAAAACTTTTTCGCAATTTGTGTTCTTAAGACTATAGGTGAAAAAATCAATTAATTCATTATTAAAATTCATTTATAACAATAGAGAAAGTAAATAAATAAAATACACTAAAGTAGTGCAAGATCATCAAATGATTTTATTGCAATGATTTTTCCACCTTCAATCTTTCTCATTAATATTTGGTTATTTCTATACCACAAATACTTAAACGCTCATAAACGCTCACTTCTCCCTCATAATGCGTTGCTTAAGAGAGGAATCAGAGAGGCACAAATAAATGACCGATATGCATTCGTTAGAAGAGCTTCGACTATCACCGAAATTTGAATTCTTTTCCTGCAGGTTTTTCAAGTAAAATTTGTCGATTTCTGGGACCTCAATAGACAAAGCATTACTAAAAATTTGCTGTGCTCCGGCTTTCGCATTTTTGTCATTGACTTCGGGCACTCCAGTTATTTCAACGCAATTATTTAGTTGATGTTGTTGCTGGCAATTGAGTTTGTGGCTCATTTATGTTTTTTTCCAGACAGACTATTGGTTCTACTTTCGTTATCACAATTAACACTTGGTATAAATTGATTTAGAGTCAAGCCTGGGAAGTGTACGTGTACCTCATGTGGAGTTCTTAAGATTTATTTTCTTTTAAGATTTCTAGATGAAAAGGTACCATGTGGTTTGAGCGAAGAACGCGCGCTATTTGTTGGGTCTTTGGAGAGAAACTTTGGGAGTTCTTCGCAGTTCTTTACCCAGGTTTTTCTATTCAATTTTGTCAATACTGTGGTGAATTTGATTAATGTGGATTGTGGACCTATAACTAGTGCATTTTGCATGACTAAAACGTTTTTTTTTTATCTTTCGTCGTAGGTGTCCTAATTGTTTATTCCACCATGGAGCGCACCTTCTACTGACTTCAGAACTACTAGAAGTACTAAAGGATGATATGATAGATTTATTGAGCAGAAAAAATGCTTCAGTTTCAGTTTTAATGCATTTTATTTTCTTAACACTAACTCTTACATTCTAACAAAAAATGCTTAAATGCTAGCTTACAATTACTTAACAATCTTATACTAACGTACTGGTCCCACACAGGCACACTAAGCTACTCTAAATTCTTATAAATATGTCTTTCGACAGCATTTACATTTTATTTATAAATACATATTTTCTATACTTAAGGCTAAGAAAAAATTTGTTTATAAAAACTTAGCATATGGACATATATTTTTTATAAAAACTTAGTATCTAACTTAAAATAAACCTTAGCCTACCTAACCTAAATGCACAATATACACATAAACACACATAGGCATTATACATAATCATATACATATATCAGTATACACCTTTGTATACACTGCTATATGTATATGTTTCTTAAATGCTAACATAAACCTATGTAAGCGGGCCACCGCTATTTACAGAGCAAATAAATTGGTCAGCTCATTGGTCAGGTCATTAGTGAGGCTGGTCCGTAATTGACGGAAACGACGACGAAACATCTTCCCCATCATTCAACCACCAGAAATGCTGGTGCTGCCGAACGAAATTCCTCTTATCGCGATTCCCCACCGCCCTACTGAACCTGAGGCGATCATAACTGCCGTGTGCGACGTCTCTGGTGTAGTTGAGTTGCCTGTCCCAAGCTGTCTGAGCGACATGGAAGATTAATGGCACCGCTGATCTATCCTGGATCAACCCTATCTGATCTAGGTAGAGGAATGCTTCCGGTGGAACGAAGCCGTCAGAGCGCACACTCTCGTGGTAAAGGTAATTGGGGTAGTAAGCCCCAGATATCAGGTTATTCGTCGACGTCATTGCTCTTGCAATGTGCCTTCGAGTCAGCTTAATTACGAAGTTGTCCACTGGTATTAGGTTCACCCTATTGTAAAGGACCTCGTTAGGATAAAATTTCTTATACTGGTGTTCTATACAAGCGAAGACAAGCCCTCTCAAACACCCGAATCTTTTCCATTAAGCTTGCTCGTACGTTGAACCACACGGGACAACCAAATACCAGCATGGGCCTGATAAGGGCCATGTAGCAGATTACATTTACCCTCGCATCGAGTTGGCTGCTATAAAACAGTCTCTTTGTAAGGGCAAAAGCACCTTTAGCTCTGGCCAGAGCAGCATCTACATTTTTGCCAAAATACAGAAACTGATCTAGCCAGATTCCAAGGTATCTGACTACATTTCGACAGGCAAGAGGTTGTCCGTGTTGTCCAATGATAGAGAACTTTCGCCAATTTTTTCTGGTATCCCTAGAGGCTCCAGACAACAGAGCCCTAAAGAGAATGGTTTCCGACTTCTGAAAGTTGATTTTCAACTTCCAGTCATCGCAAAATCGTCTTATCTTATCGAAGTCACGCTGCAAGAGAGTATTAATGACCTCGATTTTTGGACCTGTTCTGTACGCTATCAAATCGTCTGCGTACGCAATAGTATGGGGAAGTGAACCTATCAAGTCGCTTGTATAAATGTTAAACAGAATCGGCGAATTGACCGCGCCTTGCTGAAGACCATTTTTCACGATGAACTGTCTGTTGGTTAACATATTATAAAGAATGTACAAGAGTGGTTTACTGATCCCCAACCGAGTCAGCTTATAGAAAAGACCCTCTAACCATACGCTGTCGAAGGCCTTATCCAAGTCAACAAGGCAGGCACCAGTGCACTGTTTCTTGCCTCTGTTTCATTGGATATCAGAAACCAGTATAGACGCGGCATGTGAGATATCATGTCCCGCCTTAAAACCGAATTGATTATCCGGAACTATATAACCCACCTAGTCAGAGCTCTATTGATTACTTTTTCAAAAACCTTACTGATATTCAGAAGGAGAGTTATCGACCGGAGATTCGCCGGATTGGATATATCCTTTCCCTTTCTGGGCATAGGTTGAACCACCGCCTTTTTCCAATGCGCTGGATAATGTACATTATTCATTGCATTATTAAACAGGGTGGTGTAAATGTCCACCGCTTCTAGAGGAAGATGTCGAAGCACGATGTTCGGAATACAATCGGTCCCCACTGATTTTTAGCCCTGATTGTGTCGAAGATCTCATGGAGTTCTTCCTTCAAAATGAACGGGGGTAGGTCACTCTCTCTGGTAATGACATTATTTGCCATATTTTCGTCGCTGAACCGGGTGAAACCAGAGCCCTCGCATCGCCAGTTCCCTATTTTATTTCGAATGCAGAAGTCGTGCCCCAAGACGCGATTGTCCAGGTCATAATTAGGGCCAATGATATCAATGGCCTTGTATACTTCCTGGAAAGTCGCCCCTGTGGTCTCAACCTTCTCCTGTGGATCCTCGATCACAAAGAAGGCGTCATCATCAGCGGCCTCATTTGGATCAATACCTGCTACTGTCAGTAACCGTTCATTGTCTGTTGTCCGGGCTATTTTAAGACACTGAAGGTCGTTTTGATTTTTTCTCCGATAGTTTATTTATTTGCGAACCTTGTTGTTCCAATACAAACTTACAGAAATTTTGTAATTTTCTTTTATTAGCGTTTGGATATTTTGAATCGATGACTTCAGTGTCCTAATCTCCGGGTCTTGTCGGTCAGTTAACTGTCTGTACAAGTTTTTAAGTCTTGTCAGAAGTCTACTTTTCTGTCGGTGCAGTGCGTCAATAGTAGGATTGCGGAACAGGTCTTCGTTAGTCGTACGTCGATACCGCGGTATTGTAGTGTCCAAAGTTTGTTTAATTGTCTCGTCCATTTGTTTTAGGTAATTGTCGATCTCCTCGTTTGACAAATTAATATTGGACGTTGGGTGAAGCGTGTTCGAGGAGAGTGCTCTTGTCAAGGTTACGGAGAAGCGTGTCTTACTGTAGTTGTAAGAATATCTTTGGACAAACTCCTCCAATTCCGCAATTTCGTTGGGAACTGTAATTTCGGTGCTAAAACCGCAATGGTCACTGTCATACACGAATGTGCGCAGACAGTTTAGCGTTTGTAAATTCGTACCTGTCAGTCGTATGCGTTCGTCGTACAGCAGTAGATCCAAATAAGACCCGCCTCTGGGAAATGTCGCTTTAAGACCGAGTCTGTACATGACATCGTGCTGACCCCACCAATCGAGTAGTAGGTTCCCTCTAGTATTTGGCAAATTATTTCCCCAATTTCTGTGTCTAGCGTTGAAATACCCGCCGACTATAAAATAATTCTCCCCCGATTCCAGCCTCAGAAGTCGAAAAAGCGTGCCGAGCTCTGTAATGAATAGAGTGGATTGTGAAGCCTCAGGTGCATAAACAAAGGCCAAGTACAGACGCTTTCCACTGCGGAGCGGGATGTATACGACGACTGCCTCCAACACCCGGAACCTGCGCAACACGCCCTTGTACACTCTGTGAAATTTTATACCTTCTTTAATGAAGATCGCGACACCACCTCCACGTTTGGATCTGGGCCGATTTCTTCTTCTAACAATATAATTATTGTACTCCAGTTTGTTCTTATCGGTTAGCTTTGTTTCGCTAGCGAAAAGCACATCAGGAGTTTGGTCTTGTAGCAATTTAAACATCGCGGCTCTTCGTTCGATCCTAATCAGTGAATTAACATTCACCGCAAGGACCTTCAAAGTTTGCTCCACCATGTGCGTACCCATTACGACATGTGTTGCGTTAGGCCCGGCAGTAGCGAGTAGATCTGGTTCACCCGCTTGGCCTGTTCTTGGACCTGCTTTTGCAGCTGAGCCATCTGCCCTTGGATTGCGAGCAAGATGGCTAGCATGTTAGGTGCAGCTTCCGTTGTTCTCGGCGTTGGCGCCGGAGAAGCAACAGTCGCTTGCTGTACCGTAGCCCCCCTACTTGACGCCATTAGGGCGTAGGAAATTTGGGACGTGACGGCTGGTGTTTGAAACCTAACAGGTGAACGTTTGACCTCCACCTTCTGCTGCCGAGCCAGTTTTGCTTTCTTAATGTCAGTGAACTTAGGACAACCCCGATAGTTTGCGGTGTGTCCCACGTTTCCACACAACACGCACGAGAGCTGCGACCTATCGGATGCTCCGTCAACACCCAGAGCACACTCTTCACAACTGTGGTTCTTAGCGCCAAATGCACTTAGCGAGGCTGCATTTGGCAGTTCGACGCGGCGTGCCCGAACCTCTGGCAGCGAACGCATTGTATAACGCCTTCGCTCCTTTTTAGTTTTTCCCAGTGAACCACCTGGTAGTCTAGGACATTGATACTCCTTAGACTATCCAGACGGCTTTCGGGAGTGAGCTGCACCAGGAAGAACGGCAGACTCCGTTTCTCCCGCCTGGCTCTAGCTGTGGTAAATGGCTTTACCCCTACAAACTTGAGTCCTTCGCACTCCTTCTCTTTGAGCAGTGCCAGGATCTCCTCAGGATCAGAAGACGGTTCCAACCCCTTCAGCAGCATCGATTGCCGCTTTTCACACTTCGGTGTGAATGAGTAGTGCTCCGTCGTCGTTTCCTTTAGGAGCTCTTTCACTTTCGCGTAGCCCTCCACTGAGATACAGTGGATGGCATGGCGATCGTTCCCCAATCGCTTAATATTGAAATTATTACCAATGACCAACTTACACAGGTCCTTGGTTTCATTTACCTCTAATTTATAGGTGTTGATAGGAGGCACCTTCTCCTTCTTCTTCTGCTGCTGCTGTTTCTGTTGTTGTTGTTGCTGCTGCTGCTGCTGTTGTTGTTGTTGTTGTTGCTGCTGCTGCTGTTTTTTCAGCTGCTGTGGTTGCAGCTGTTGGTGTTGTTGTTTTTGCAGCTGTTGCTGTTTCTGCTGCTGCTGTTTTTTCTGCTGCAGTTTTTGTATCTGCTGCTGCTGGTTTTGTTGTTGCTGCAGTTGTTGTTTCCGCTCTTGTGAAAAAATACTTCATGTATGTCCTTAATGGACTGTAATACTGTAGGTAGATTTCCATCACTGATCAAGAGAGTTTCTCTAAATGTACCCCAGCTCTATGATTGTTTAATGTAAGTAGTCTTGCCATAACACGCACTGTACCTTAACATATTTTGAACCTTGTATGTATATACTCCGGAGCAAATGCCAGTGCCAGTCCTCAACTGGATTCTACATAAAAACGGACAAGATAATCAAGTCTAGTACCTCTTCTCTTACTGACTTAAAAAGGTGGATTTATTACCTCGATTACATAAGTAGCAAATATTTGTTGAAGTGACGATAGTGACTATCTAATTGGCATAAAATTTACAAATTTTCGTCCAAAAGATCAAGCTCTGCAAAACCCTAGAAAACTGTCGACTGTAAGGAATCTCAAACGCCTCGCATGTAGGGAGGAGAAAATTAGTTCTGTCTTCTGATAACTTCTTTTAAAGGTACAATCAATTTAAATTGTTTTATATGAGCTTCCCCCGGTAATTAGCTCAAAGTGTTTTCCTGGTTATTGAACATCTTTTAGCAGTTTACCACTATTCATACGAGAGTATACCCCTTGACTTTCTTTGAACTGAAATTTAATTAGTCCTACACCTTGTCTTCTGCCTCCTCAATTAATTGGAAGCCCTTCCCATCTCATTCATGTACATGAATATGCTTGCAAGGCATTCAGTAAATTTTCCGGATTTGATCAAGCGTTGCGGTGCTTTCTCCCTCGTATATACAGTGTGTCTGCCAATACGTCACGGATTATTTGGGAAATGATTCTTGAGAATATTCACGGAAAAATCCACAGTAACGATCTATCTCCAATTTTGATATAATTTTTCGAAGATTTAAGAAAAGGCTTACTTCGGTTTAAGCTGACTCATGTAAACACAAAGTGCTCTGTTAATACTAATGGTAGAAACTTTAGTCCTACTATTGTTAGAAGAAATACCAGCCTTTGTAACTGCGTTCAAATAACGTTGATATCTTGTTTGAGTCTTCTGATGTCCAATTTCAAAGCCTGTTCCATTTTTACTTGCCCGTGCTAATTTTTGACTTTGAGGTCACTTTTCAATAATAAAATAAATATAATATAATAAAAAAAATTATCACCAAGCTCTCAGAAAAACCTATAGGATTTATTAAAGATACTTGGGAAAATCTGCAACAGGTAAAATTTATTAAAAGGGTTTTTTTTTGCTTTTAGCTCCAAAGGCTATAAATAAAACATGTTTTTGTGTAGTTTTAGATAATTTTTATTTTATGTATGTACTAGAACAGTTACATCAGGTCTTCCTTGATTTTTTATGCATGCTACAGCCCGTTTTGGGTTTCACTGCGAATGCTTATTGATGCTAGCTACTGCCTCACTATATATGGCGCTTCAAGAATATGCTCTTCCAATTCACTTAAACTTGATATTTCGGTTTAATAAACAAGTTCTTTCATTCTTTCCCATACAAAAAAAAATCCAATATTGTAAGGTCAGGAGATCTTGCCGGCCAGTGAACGGTTCCATTTCTTCCTATCCAACGATTATCGTACTCTTCATCTAGCCAATTCTTAACTTCATGACTATAGTGGGTTGGAGCACCATCTTGTAGGAAATATGATAAAAGCTAGATGAATCAGTGGAATGTCCTCCAATAGGTCTGGTAAATTATTTTACAAAAACTCTAGATAGTTTGTAGAATTCATCATGGGTGGTAGTTTGAAAGGGCCGATTAAATTGTTTCCAATTACACCTACCCACACATTGACGCTGAATTTGTGTTGAAATGATTTATGTCTCCTTGTATGTGGATTGTCCGCAGCCCACGTATAAAGATTATAAAAATTTGTGGTCCCATCTCTTGTAAATTGGGATTCATCCGTCCAAAGAATTATGCTAATAAAATCGTTGTCATCCCAGCTGCACTACAGCGACCAATTAGAAAACTGTTCTCCAAATCATCGGGAAGTATGGTGGTGTGGATGAAGATTTTCTCCATGCAGTACATTAGAAATTTTATGTCTGGGAACTTTGAATTGCAAGGCTAAGCATCTGATACTGATTGATGGATCAATTGTAACAGCTTCCAGTATTCTTTCATCAGCCGAAATTCTTCGTACTTGTGGAGCTGCCGCTTTAAATCGTGTATTTGAAACTGATCCCGTTTCTCCCGTTACCAAATACTCCTTCACTAGGAAGTCCTCGTATCTTTTCTATCTTTGGTATCTTTGTCGCGCTCTATTTGAACTTCCATTGCACATCCCTTAAATATAAATACTATCTGTGTATTAAGGGAACACTCTTTATATGTACATAGCTATTTCGAAAACTCAAACATGGTTGATCTCCTGAAATCCCAAGTTCCATGACAAGCTGTGAGTCATACTGCCACTTATGATGACACTCAATGGATTCAAGTGGGCGATTTTGAGATTTATAAACCATCACGCTGTCATTGCAGTGCCATGAGGCATATGCTTATTTTGTAATTTAATTATTTTCATACATGACCAACCAATTTGTTGACAATTCATTTGTTCTCACATACTTTAACGGTCATTACTGAAATCCCATTAAACAGAACCAATTCCCGCCGAGAGATATCGTCGCCCTGAGGCGGAAACCATAACCCAGCCGAAGACCACAAAAATTTTAAACGGCGATTGTGATTATTCTACAAAATTACTCGTATCTGTGCCCGGGTAGCCACAGTTAAAAATATGAATTGCGTCGCAAGAGGCTTGTAACAAATATCCATAGCCCTGCACTATTATCATATTACACTTACGTTATTGCTTTGCATTAAGCCAACTTATATCTAGCCGTGGTAAATTTCCCTTGAAAGCGAAATTGAAAAAAAAATATTTTATTGCTTTTAAATTGTTGAGTGATTATATTCGCGTGTCGCCGCATAAATATCTTATGAGAGAAATTGTTTAAATTTACCCACAGGCATTGAGCTTTCGACTGAAAACACTCAATAAACTTTAAAAGAGAGTAATTTTTTGGAGTCAGTTTCGTGATTTTTTTAAATGAGGATTAGACATCATGGGCTATCCGAACGAGCTATTTATAGAATTATTAAAAATTTTGGAACACCAACAAGAACAAGGACAGTGCGTTCAGAATATTGTGTTGAAGTGGATCCCAATTTATCGATTCGTCGTCGTTCGTAGCGACTTGACCTTTGCCCATCCACTATCTGGAAACTTATGCATAAATATCTTGGTATCAAGGCTTATATAATCCAATTGGTGGAAGAACTAAAGTCTCATGGCCATTTATTGCATCATGTGTGCAGTCGTTCAGCTTTAAATCAACTAGAAGTGGACCCAGTTTTATTTTCATAAAATTTTCTTCAGTGATGAGGCACATAGCTTCAAAAATATCATCAAGAGCTAAAAGATATCGTATTATCAAAATCCCAAACAACTATTGTAATATCAGCTATTTTAGTGATAATTTCCAAGCCACACCTCTTTAATTCCAACAAATTAAATGATTTAGTTAGAGAACCTGCCCAAAGGTAAGGCAGCAATTCTAGCTTTTCGGTTGAAACAGTGGAATTAGCTTGAAACAAATTTTAGAATAAGTAATCAAAGAAAGATTCGAAGAAGGACTTGTCTACTGTGATGATGTGTTCGAAGAAATCGGAATTCCATGCGTTAATTCTGACTGCTGCCTTTTGATGGACAATTCCACGAAATGCCCTTCGCCACATTGGAAATAAATTTTCATCCAAACATTTGGCCCACTCCGTAACGGTTCTTGAGAGTTTAAAGTATCATATGTTATGTACATATGTGGGATTTTTTTCCCCAATGAAAAGAGCTATTACCAATACTACACAAATTTTTATTTGATACAAAGGATTAAATTTAAGTCAACAACGATAATTTAGATATGTACTCCGTCCACGGCCACGTCCACGCTGATACTGCCTCTACCAAAACGACTGCCTGGCGCCTACCACACTCGGTCATCCGACTATTCATCTGCCCCAGATGAATCTGTACCTCCTCTTGCATGGTTGTCCGATGCATCTTCATTTACCACTCCATCATCGTAGTCTTCAAACTTGTCGTTGTCCACCCACGGCTTCATCTTATCAGCACTGGTACTAGTTACTTTTGGCCCTTCGTGCTCTCCCACCTTCTGCACTTCGTAGTGATCAAAACCTTTAACCGCTGTAACTCGATGGGGTCCAAAAAATTTTGGACGGATCTTCAACCCAGTACCAAACTGCACTCGCTCGATGGCCGCTAGATCACCCACAGAATACTTGGTAGCTGCTTTCCGTTTCTTATTGAATTTAATCGAATTTTCTACTTGAATTGTGGATATCGCCAACTTTGCTTGATTTCGCTGTTCCATCCTCGCGTCATCGTACTGCTTCTGAAATTCTTCTTCAATTATTTGCATGAGACGAACATCATTACCTGTTTTCATTTCTGTTTCGACCATCAATTGGAATGGTGTTGTTTTTATCGACCGATGGAATGTCGAATTAAGCGTTCTCTGAAGATGTTTAGTATACTGATACCATTTTTCCGGATTGTCCAAAGCCAGTTTAGTTAGTGATGCAATGACTGTAGTGTGAAGACGCTCAATCTGGCCATTCCCACGCGGTACACCAACTGTCACTGAATGCACCTTCACTTCGTGGTCCTTGCAGTACTGTAGAAAGTTGTTTGAGGTAAAGGCTCCACCCCTATCGGTGATAATGTTGTGTGGGTATCCAAATGTTTCTGCAATTACTTCCATCTTTTGTAGCACTTCTTCTGACCCAAGACTTTTCGTTGGAAACAACCAGCAGAACTTCGTGAAACCATCTATGAAGGCCTATATGTAGCGGTAGCTTTTCTTGGTATCCTGCATCGGTCCTAAATGGTCCACGTGAAAAGTTGAGAGAGGGATATCGGCCTTCGGAATTGGATGTAGCAAACCCTCTGCTTTACCTCGCTTTCTGTCCGCGAGGATGCACCTAACACAACTGGAAACGCAGCTTTCGATACGTCGGTCGATGTTTGGGATAAAAAAGTCCATTGACAAAATCTTTTTCATTTTGTTCTTACGAAAATGTCCTCTCTCATGCGCATCTCGTATGATGGTATATCTCATGGTTTCTGGAACGACAAAAAGAATATTTTGATTAATGCACTTACATAATAACCCATGCTGCATCACATAGTCCTTATAAGGACCGAGTTTAAGTGTCTCGATAATGGCATTTAAGCTTTCATCGTTGCGTTGAGCATCGGCTAATTTTTGTAAAAAACGATTGTCTTCTCGCAGACACATGACTGCTGGGTTGCGGCTCAAGGCATCTACATGTCTCATGCCAGTACCTGCTCGGTGTTCCACCCAGAAGTCAAACTCCTCAAGTAGCAAAGCCCACCTAGCTTCTCTCGTTGTAAGGTCCTTCTTTTTCATGGTAGCTTCAAAGGCCTTGCAGTCGGATACAATTTTGAATTTTTGCCCGATTAAATAGATACGGAACTTCTTTACTGCCTCTATTACTGCCAACACCTCTAGCTCGTAGCTACAATAGTTTTTTTCAGCGTCAGTCATACTTCTACTCATATAGGAAACGGGATGTAGGGTGTTGTCTTCGTCGTCGCGTTGCAACAATATAGCACCATAACCCTCTCTACTGGCGTCGGCATGAAGTTCGGTGGCATTACCGTACTTGAAGATCTTCAAAACTGGTTTCGTTGCGAGTGCGGTTTTCAGGTCTTTTAATGCTGCTAGTTCATTTTGGGAAAGTTTACATCGTCCCCCCTTTTTGACCAATTCCGTTAGTGGCCTTACTCGGAGCGAAAAGTATGGAATATATTTTCGGAAATAGCCAGCCAAACCCAAGAAACTCTGCAGCTGCTTTATTGTAGTCGGGATTGGAAACTTCTCCAGAGCTTTAATTTTTGAATTCGATGGTGAAACCTTACCTCCTGAGATGTGGTGACCTAGGTAGTCGATTTCCTGTTGTAGAAACTGGTACTTGTCCCATCTGATATGCAGTCCGTTTGTTGCGGCTACTTCAAGCGTCATCTTCAAATGTTTCAGCGCTTCCTCTATTGAGCGTGCTATGATAACGATGTCGTCAATGTAAACTCTTAAAATGCCCTGCCGAATTAGTGCTCTAAAAATGTAATTAATATATTTTTGGAAAATACTCGGTGAATTGCACAAGCCAAATGGCATTTTAACAAACTCATATTGGCCACTTTGAGTTACAAAGGATGTGAACTTCCTGCTGGACTCATCAACGGTGACATGAAAAAATCCATTTTCCAAGTCAAGTGTGGTGAAGTAGACAGGGTCTTGGAGAAAATCGATTTCATCTTCAATCACTGGTATCGGGAACCTGTCCTTGTGGATTTTCGCGTTGATGGCTCTGTAGTCGATGCACAGTCTAAACGTACCATTTTTCTTTCTTACCAGAACTACCTGACTGGCGTAATCCGAAACGCTTTCCATAACTATACCATCTCGAATCCATTGCTCGACTAATTGGTCTATGCGTTCTCTCTCTATAGGAGGAAACCTTCTTGGCGATCTATAAACTGGTTCGTCGTCTAATGGTATTATCTTCATAGTAACAGGAGACTCTTTAGGCT
This sequence comes from Volucella bombylans, assembly GCA_949129095.1. NCBI lineage: Eukaryota > Metazoa > Arthropoda > Insecta > Diptera > Syrphidae > Volucella > Volucella bombylans. The sequence goes on from OX422140.1 coordinate 83,190,303, forward strand.
TTTCTGGTGTGTAATTAACGATGACATCTCGAACAGCATTACGGATTTCCTTGTTTTCTATGGAAGAAAGATCTGATAAATTAAATGCATCATTAAATAAATCATCACCCATAGCTAAAAAACAATTTCCTTCCTTGATGCTGTTAGATTCGATTTTTTGAGACTGCTCGGCCATTTTGGAGATAGTGACCCTGCCTCGGTCGATTTGTACCAGGGCTTGGCAAAGTAGGCTCATGGCAAGAATGACATCGGGCTTAACAAAGTGGCTTTCTACCAGGAAAAATTCTATATTTTCAAATTTAGTACCATCGACTACGACATCGGCACTGAATACCCCTTGTGTAACAACGTTAGCACCAATGCCTGTCAAAGGAAAACGAAAATCTTTTGAAAAATACTTAGGACGAATTTTATCCACCAAATCCTTTTTCCAAATGCAGACATCACTGCCCGTGTCGATTAGTCCACTAAACTTGACACGCTAAACTAAGCGTGGAACTCGTGATCAGAAGCACCGCAATTAAAACAGTAACGTCACCGATTACTGTTACTTCTTGGTGTTACTAGGTTGTCGCGTGTTTTGCCGATATTAAAAACAGTTTCAGACTTCATTTGCTCGTATATAAAAAGTTTTTCTTTGAATTCAGAAATGGTTCGTGCGCCATACAGGATCGTTTTATTGACTACAGAGTCCTTTATGCCATCTATAACATACCGAAAAACCGACATATCATCTACGTTTGCTTGACTCGCAATACCCAACATGCGGTATAGAAATTCCCGATAGGTCTCGCCATTTTGCTTTCTTGCTTCGCGAAGTTTCTTATGGGCATCGGAGCTTGAGATTTTACCGTCGAATTCTTCCGTTAACGCGGTTTTAAGTTGCTGGAATGAAACCGGTTTCGCTTCGTACTCCACGAACATTTTAGCGGCACCTGCTAGCGATTTTTTGCAAAACACGAATCGTTGAACCGAATTCCACTGAAATGCATTCGCATAAGAATCAAATTCTTCCAAGCATTTTTTTATACTTATCGTTTCATCACCGGCAAATTTTCGCACTACATTTTCCACATCAGATATACTGAACTTTGTGCTGTAAGTGTTAGGTTCTATAGACGTGGTTCGTCTAAGTTCATCATCCTCCATTAGTGTACTTCCACTTCTTTGTAAATTTCGCCTACGTCTATTTCCACTCATTTATTAAAAAATTTTCAGCTCCGAATAAATTAGCAACCGACCGAATGACGTGATAAATGACGACTACCTAACTGACGACCTTTTCCTTCACCAATGCAATCGGTGTCTTCTGCAGAAAAAGGTTTTTTTTTTTCTCTTTTCTTTTCTTTGTGTGTAAATCACTGCAACGGTGCCGGAGTCGGAGATCGTATGATACAATTTACGTTTTTTTTTTCCTCTTCTTTTGGGTTTTATTTTTTCAGAAGTTCAAAAACGGAATGCGTGAGTGTGTATGTAAGGAAGGAAATAAAACGTTTTGCGTAAAGAGTACGAATGAACAGAATCTGACACTTTTGAAAACATTTTTAGTTCTTCATTTGGAGGGATCCCGGTTGAGCCCCCATTTGTGGGATCTTTTGTCCCCAATGAAAAGAACTATTACCAATACTACACAAATGTTTATTTGATACAAAGGATTAAATTTAAGTCAACAACGATAATTTAGATATGTACTCCGTCCACGGCCACGTTCACACTGATACTGCCTCTACCAAAACGACTGCCTGCCGTCTACCACATATATATGTATATGGTACACCTGGTTAGTGATATCGGATTTTACTATTATTGGCTTTCTGGTGGGATCGCAAAGTGAGTATTACTTTTGCTACTTTTGCTTATGGGACAATAGAGCAGACGATTCGGACTAGCAGCAGCACTCTCGGCCTAAGCAAACCGAGTTCGAGGTAAGAAAACATAGTGTGCCTCCATTGCATATAAAGTTTGGCCTTATGAAGCAATTCGTAAAATTTTTTTCGATAAGATTCTGAAACTTTTCAATATCTAAAAAATTTGCTTCCTAAATCATTCGAAGCCAGCAACGAAGTTTTACAGTAGTGGTCCAGGGTTTTCGGGAGAACATTTGAGCTGATTTCAAATATACTTGAAGGCCTTAAACTTATGGGTTGCAGAATGTATAATAAAGTGCATATATATGTATGTTACATGCTCACTTGGAACAATTTAAAGACAATATGGGAGCCTATTCGGAAGAACAAGATTTTATGGCTTTTGAAAGTCGTTATCAGATGGAATGATAGTCGATTATATTTGGGAGCTACTTAATCTGTATGAGACAGTCCATATAATCACAAGAGAAGTACACATAGTATTCAATGTTAATAAATTTTTTGTATTTTTTATATAATTTTTTCTATAGTTATTTGAAATTGATGCAAAAGTTTATTTAGACCATAATGTATGCTCTTGCTTTAAAATGTGGGTTGTGACTCGTGCAGTATGCGCCATTGATCCGTCCTACTAGAACCACGTGCTCTCCAGTCCCAATTCGTCCAATTGAGGGATGAAAAATTCATTGATCATGGCTCTGTAGCACTCAACATCCACAGTGACCGTTTGTCCCGCGCCGTTCTCAAAAAAAAAAACAATGTTCCAATGGCTCTTCGAGCATAAGCAGCACACCATGCAGTGAGTTTAAGTGAATGTATTAAGTGTATTACTCGCGGATTTTCAGTGCCATAGAGATATAAATTTTGTTGTCTTCACGTATCCACACATGTGGAAATGGGCCTCGTCATTCATGATTATTTTTGACGCAAAATCGTCCACTTCGTTTTTGAGATTCAGAAGGCCGTGAGCGTAGGTTAGACTCGGACTGTTACGGCTGGTCGATGTTTCTATGATGCTTCTACGACAGGCAGCGATATTCTCGGCCGAACGAATATTACGAGGCCTTCCCTGGCTTGATCGGTTCCATGAGGTTCCAGTGCCTAAGAGTTGTGCGACTCAACGGGCACCCAGGAAAACGGCCATGAAATGCACTTTGAGCCAAAATCACTTACGAATTGTTTATCAGAAACATCGTGACGATTATTCCACGTTCTTTAGGAAATTCACAAGCAAATTCAAATAACCGAATTGACATTCGACCACATTAACGACATCGATAAGGTCATACACTATGGCCCACCTTGTACAATAAAGAGATAAAAAAAGAGCTTTTCTTAAAATGTGTATTTTCATTCAGACAGCCACATAAGCTAACTTTTTTAGATAAGCCTTTTTTTTAATTAATAGAATGGGAGAAATAAGAATGAGATAATGATCCCTCCCAACAAATGGCAAGACAAACCACACATTGTTTAGGATACTAGGATTTGTTCCACACCCGGCTTTATATCATCAATTTATTTATTTTTACTTCTAGCTGACCAAGTAGGCTGAAAGATGCTTTTTAGACATCGAGCAGGAGACCTTAGAAGGAGGACATTCGTCTTAGGAAAATAATGGAATCGGTGTCGGCATGCGTCTATAGGTAGTAAATACCAAACTAAATGAGCACTAGTACTTGTACGACATATGTGGAGTTCACTTCTATAAGTATTAGAGCTGTTGGCAAGTTGTGCAAATGATGAAATTGTTTTACCAAAATGGGTGTTCTGTTCGGTCATCGTTCCGCGCGCTCCGCCCATTTTACGGTCGCCATAATCATCCCACTGAGAGGACTATTCACAGTGTAGTGGATAAATTTGAGTCCACCGGTTCAGTTAACGATAAATCAATACGCGTACGTCGACGGAAAGCATCAACTGCACAAAACATCTCCGCTGCCCGTGAGAGTCTGCAGGAGAATCCGAGGCACAAGAACTCGGCTTTTCGCAGACCAAAACTTGGCAAATTTTGCATCATGACTTGGGCCTGCACGAGTACAAAATTCAGCTGGCCCAGGAGCTGAAGGTAAGCGACCGTAGACAACGACTTGTGTTCGCTGAATGGGCACTGGAGCAGTTGGAAACTAGCCTCAAATTTAATCGAAAAATCATCGTCAGCGATGAGGCCCATTTCTGGATGAATGAGTACGTCAACAAACAAAATTGTCGAACTTGGGACGATATCAATCCACATGAGGTCCAAGAGCGTCCAATGCAACCCGAAAAAGTCACTGTTTGGTGTGTATTTTGGGCTGGCGGCTTCATCGGCCCATATTTCTTTGAATAAAAAATTTCGATGATATCTCATACACGCTTTATTTTATTTAGAGATAGGAAGTGCTTTTAAACGCTGTGCCTCAGAAATAAATTCGAAGATACTGCGGTTCGGAGCGGTGGGCTTACGAGGGGCGTTCAATATATTCTCGGTATCGATATGAAGGAAAATGCGAATTCAATTTAAATTGTTTTTATTTTTCAATATAATCTCCCCTAACATCAATGCATTTGTTACATCTTGAGATAAGCTTTTTCCTCTTTCTCTGCAAAATACCCATTTATTGCCGACTTGAGTTCTTCATCATCCGAAAATCTTTTTTCACGAAGACATTTTTTTCAAATCCGGAAACAGGAAATAATCACTAGGGGCAAGGTCTGGACTATAGGGTGGGTGTTGGATTTCTTCGAAACCACAATCTCGCGCAGCAGCCTTGGAAACTCGCGCCGTGTGAACAGGAGCGTTGTCATGAAGAAGCAACACACCCGCTGCGAGTTTACCCCGTCTTTTCTTTTTAATTTCCTCCCGCAAATTATGCAAAGTGAAAGCGTAGGATGTGGCGTTGATGGTTTCACCTTTTTTTTGTACTCAATGAGCAAGATTTCCTTTGAGTCCCAAAAAACTGTGGCCATGAGCTTCCAGGCAGACGGAGTGACTTTGAACTTCTTCGGGGGGTCTGTTCCTTTTTTATGCCACTGCATGGACTCTTGTTTGCTTTCAGGGTCATAGTGGTGGACCTATGTTTCGTCCTCAGTAACAATTCGATCCATAACACCGTCCGCGTTCTCACTACACATCTCCAAAAGCTCTCTACAGCATGCGATTCTCACTTTTTTCTGAGGAGCTGTGAGCATTCGTGGCACCCACCTTGCACTGACCTTTGAAAGGTTAAGATGGTCATGAAGAATGGTGTGAATTGTACCAATTGAAAGCTTGGTGATCCCTGCCATCATTTTTACCTTTATTCGGGCATCCTCAAGAACAAGTTTTTCGACTTCTTTGATGCTTTCTTCCGTACATGCAGTAGCCGGGGCGCCGGAGCGGGGGTCGTCTTCAATGCTCTCTCTGCCACTCTTGAACTCACTTGACCACTTTTGCACAGTTGATAATGAAGGTGCGGAACCCTGGTAAACAGCCACCATCTCTTCATGAATAGTTTTTTGACTTTTTCCTTGCTTAGTGAGAAATTTAATTACAGCGCGATGCTCAATTTTCACCATCATCGTCTCAGTTGCCATTATGATTCTGTTTAACTAGAGATAAAACGCGAATTAATAATCACATTTATATGAAATTTTACATGAATGCACTAAAATAATAGTATTACTTGATAAATAAGCCAATTTATATATACATCCACAGCTTCACCCCGATACCGAGAATATGTTGAACGCCCCTCGTACACTCCTGCTAGCTATTGCAGGCGATGCATTCTAGTCTTTTTGACAGGGTCAACGTTGCTTTTTAACCGAAACAGTTCGTTCCTCTTATGCAAACTGCATCAAAAATCACTGGAAGAGCCTTCCTCTCAGAGGAATCAATTTTTCCGTGCCTTATAGTAGGACTGGGATGGTATGAGTTATTAACAGTGCTTTCTTCGTCGTTCATGTGAGGGATTTAATCTTCTAACACCTAATAGCTATAGTTTAGTTGTGGACTATTGTCCGAGAGTTTGGTGTTGAATGTTTTTTCTTGTCGACAACATGTACTTATGTACTTTGATTTTCCCGCATTCACATATCAATAGCCGCAAATTCACCGCTTCTGTCTGGAGCAAATGCCTCAGTGCCTCTTAACTGATTTGCCTCATAATATCAATATTTCCTGCCATTTCTTAAGCATTGTGCCTATGGTAATAGTCTGTGAGTTTGCCACAATTATTTCAAGTATGATGTTAAAAAAATAACATGACAGCACGTCACCTTGTCCAAATCAGTTGTTGCCATCAAATGAGTTCTCTATTGTCATCCGACACAGATGGAAAAGTGTGACGGGAATGGAAAACTTGACATCGCTCTAAGCTCGTCTGTATAATCATACATATATGCCTTAATACGTGAACATCGAAAATTGTCGTACCTTTTCCTAGTATTTACAATATTATAAAAGGAGGGGGATGAAACTTATATCATCCGAAAGGTAACGTGCCACAGATGTGCACAAAAAAAAACATTTGTGTATGTTGCCGTTAAGGCAGGTAAATTAAAGTGAACATTTGTACACCCATGATTTTCGTCGCGTAGCAACAGCAGTACAATGCCATATTATTTTACTTTAAAACAAAACAAATTTTCAAAGCAATGGTACTGTCAAAAAAATCTCGGGTTTACTTTCATCGTTGAATCCGTTATTTCCTCCTGGAGATCCTAGATGGTAGAGTTGTAAATACCAATTGTATACTATTGGTATGCAGATAAACATGATAAAGAATATAAATATCTGCTAAAAAATTCGAAAAAATTTAAAAGAATGCAAATGAATGCAAAATAATGAATGAATTCATAAATGATAAATGGTACTATAAAAAAAAAGAATGCAATGTTTCGATGACAAATGAATGGTGATTGCATTCTTTTTTTTGAAGTCTTAAATGAAGTCAATGATTGCAATCACAAAATTGCATTCGTAAAAGAATGCAATCCAAAATAATTGCATTCTTTTATAACTCTGCTAGGTGGCATGTTTATTTGTTCCACAGCACACCAAATACGTCCATTGCAGGGCAGCCCAGAAAGAAGTTTCAATTCAATTTATTCAGTTTCTTACATTCTATAACAATAATTATTAAATACCTACAATTACAATTTCATTTTTCACAAAATTTACTTCTAGATAAACTAGATACTTAAAATATTTAAAAAAAACACACTTTGTGGCCAAATAGAAGACCAGTGACATGAGTGTTGTTTAGCAATAAGTTTATATGAAGGAATTAAGTTTAAAAGCCGAAAGCAAAGGAAAAAAACCCAGTTTATGACATTCACTGTGCGAAGTGGCGGAAAAAGTTTCGGTGGGAGTCAAGATAGAAAAATAAATTGAACGAGATATGATGAATGGGAATGAAAGTTGCAATGGAAATATTTAGTACAGTTTACTAAATCGTTACTTTTAGAAGTGTCTCCACCTTAGACCTACACAGCAGCCAAATTTTGAGATTTTTAAGAAACCTGAAACCGTGTGTAATTTGACTGGCAGTTTGTTGAATATGAATGGTGCAATGGAATTATAAAAACGCTTACAGTGCTCTTTGCTGACGGGAGGGCCACAGTGTTCCTGTTTCTAAACAAGTACCCCTCACTTTTTCTGTAATCAATATTACCACTCCTAATGAAGAACACTTTTAGTGCTTTATAAATATATAGATACCGTAGAGGGAGTATTTTCGCTGATTGAAATTAAGGCAGTAAGTGCTCGGACTTATTTTTATATAATATTAATCTCATGATTTTCTTTTGTGCTATTACAATGAGCATTAGGTTTGTTATATACGCGCTACCCCAAAAAGCAAGACCATACTCTAGGCGTGAATGAACCAGTGCATAGTAAATTGTTAATAGCAGACTGTGTGGTACAAGTTTACGTAGATAGTACATTTTGTTCATGGCGATGTTTAGCAACTTTGGGTTACAACACAATCTGTTGTCTATTAAAACTTCAAGATATATAAATACTTCAACAAAATCTAGTACAAAACATTGTTCCGAACAACGCACCCTATCGCATTTTGGGTGATGACAACGAATATCCTCAATCTGTACGCGACAATTAGACAATGAAATACACATAGCCTTGGACTTATTACTCAGGAGCATTTGGTGATAGTTCAGCCAAATTACAAGCAGATGGAGATCAGCTGTCAGTTCGCTTTTTATATGCATCATATCTTTGCCTGAATAGGACAGAGCAGGGTCATCCGTATAGCCTATTAAATGACCCTTAAGAGGTAGTTTAAAAATGGAGTTAATTAGAAACAGTATTGGTCCAAGGACCGATCCCTGTTGAACACCAATATTCGGACACATTTCTTCTCCACTCATCAATGCATTTACCTTCACCTTTTGTATTCTACTAGTCAGGAATTATTTGAACCATTCAATAATGTTTCCTCTAAACCCAACGTTGAACAGTATTTGCAGCAATATTTCATGATTCACTAAATTCACTAAAGGCTTTTGTTAGATCAAGAAATATGCCAACTAACTTTTGACTTTTATCTAATATATTATATATTCTGCTTAGAAAGGCGGTAATTGCGTCCTCCGTACATTTGTCCTTTATAAAGCCATATTGGGATTTATTGAAAAAACTAGTCTTCGTTAAGGGCCTTATGATTTTATTTACAATTATTTTTCCAAATATTTTTAACGATACAGGCCTATAGTTATTCGGTTCAGTAGGGTCTCCCTTTTTAAAAATTGGAGAAACTATGCTTGTTTTTAGAGCATCTTGTTTATTAAAAATGCCAAAGGACTTAAAATAGATTTTCCGATCTTTTTAATCGCCTGACTACTTATTCCATCTATTCTACAGAATTTTTTTGGCCTAAGAATGTTAATGTCGGACTGAAGAAAAATTAACATGAGATGGACTTATCTATGTATCAAGAACTTCGCATTTGGCCGCATTTCTAAAGAAGGAGTTAAATTCGTTGCACAATTACTTATTGGTATTAGTTACTATCTTGCAAAATGCATGCCATCGGCTTTCAATTATTATTATTTTTGCAATAGATTGTTGACATGTACGAGTATATATGTAAGTATTGAAGGTATACTACTTCATTTCATAAGACAAAAAGTCTATTCTAACTTCAGAACTGATCACATAGAATTGAACTCTAATGACACTGTACATATTGCAATCTTCATTTAATTATTACTTCATCCTCGTGTTCCAAATGCCATTCCAGCAAGCAATTGCAAAATTCCGATAGTCAAAGTAGATCTGCTGGTAATATCTCCTGAATTTTTGTTGCATTATAAGGATGGGGGTTCTCTCTATGCAAAACTTCTCCTTGGAAATTTCACAAGGTAATTTTTATATTTCATATTTTCGATTGATTCATCTTCAATTGTCAGCAGTATAATTTTTTTCGTCCTCCGCTCGAGTTCCTCATCCGAAGTTGCAGTTCCCAACTGGTCAAGCATCTTCTTTGTTTCGCAAAAATAATGGGCCGGTAAAGGTTGGTAATGATATGATCAATGGCGTGATAATCGTTAAACAATAACTACCTCATTAAACACAAAGGTTGATAGCTGATGACTTTCAGATGATATCCAATGTAGAACCATACTCGAGTCAGTCCAATACTAGCACCTGTCACTTGCGTTCATAGTAGCAGCACAAAGCCTAAGAGGGAAGGTCCCTCGATGTTTATCAATGTTTATCGTTTATCAATCTAAGTATAAGGTTCCATCACTCCGCAACAATGTGTGGAAAGTTAACGTCAACGACTCTGATGACTACCAAGCATTATCCGACAAATTAAACACTGAGAAGATCCAATGGTACACTTTCGAGAACAAGTCAGAAAGAATTACATGTAGTATCGAGAGGACTTCACCCTTCGTGCACTAAAGACGACATTATAAGAAAACTCCATGCAAAGGGCTTTAAAGTTCTAGACGTCGTAAATATTATTAAAAAAGAAATGAAAGAAACAGAGCAAGACGAGGAAATCTTGGTTAAGCGAGGACTTCCAATGTTTATGCTTAGTTTCGATAAGTCCCAAAATAAAGAAGATATTTATAGGATTAAAACTATTCTAAATATCGTAGTCAAAATCGAAGCTATGAGTAAGAACACGAAATAGATCAATGTAAGCGCTGCCAAGGCTTCAATCATACACAGACTTACTGCCAAAAAGAGTCGCGTTGGCTAAAATGATCCGGTAAATATCTCTCAGAAGAGTGCAACTTAAATAAAGAACTTCCACCGTCCTGCGTAAATTGCCAAGGAAAGCACCCAGCAAACTATCGCGGATGTGAAGTGGGGAAAGAACTGCAAAAAATGCGCGATACACTTAAAAAAACCTTACGCCCAAACCAAAAGCAACTACAAATAACCCAAATATTGTTAAGGAAAAGGCAGTTAAAGAAAGAAAATCCTTAGTGGTAAAGTCGAAGGATATACAAAAAAAGATCGCAAAGGAAAAGCCGTCATCGACTGATGCGCTAACGTATGCAAAAGCAGAGTCGCAAAAAAATAAAAAAAGCGGTGTTACATCAGATCCAGTGGCACACGTTTTCTCCCTAATTGTCACGACATTTGAGGAGCAGAGCTGAACAAATAAATTCTTTGTTGAAAAATCGAGCCATCTCGAGAAAGAAATACGTAAAACTCGATCTCAAGTTTTTTTTTTTTTTTTTTTTTTTATAATGAGCGCGCGCTCAAGGGGTTTGAGTACCCTTAAAGTGATTGTACACAGCGCGGGCAAAGGAAATTTAGGGAGGAAGAAAAGAGAGGTACCGATGTACATTGTTTTTAAATGTTTGCAAGTTATAACGACCAGGAAATACAGAGATCGGCAGGGCATTCCATAAGCGAGATGTACGGCTTAGGAACGAATCACGATATTTTAGAGTACGTCCGAAAATGGGCTTGAGGGTATACTGATGAGCATTCATAGCGAGACGGGTGTTACGGTTGAAAGTTTGAATGGGCGGAATGCTACTGGCGATTTCAGTGGAGCACTGGTGGTGGAAGTAGCGATAAAACAAAGTGAGACACGAGACATTTCGTCGGTGTTCGAGGGTGTCCATTGATTGACTGATATTAGTATCGTCAATAAGTTTTATCGCACGGTTTTGAATCCTATCTAGCAGGTGCAGAGATGTTTTAGGAGCACCTGACCAGATGTGGGAGTTGTACTCCAATTTTGGGCGGATGAATGCCTTATATATTGAGGCCAGATCAGAGGGGGTAAAATATTTCTTACATCGCTTGAGGAAACCTAGACATTTCGCAGCATTTTTGGCGACATCAAATATGTGGTCATTCCAACGTAAGTTGTCATTAACACACATACCGAGAATGGAAAGTTTTTCGGTTTCGACGATGCAAGTGCCAATCATAGATAATGGCTGGGTGTTTAAATTTCGCTTTAAAGACAGCAGACAGCATTGTGTTTTGGAAGCATTAAATTCCACTCTATTGATAGTTCCCCAATTGGTTATGCTGTCGATATCGGAATTTAATGAGCTTAGCATACGCTGCCGTCCTCGTACTACAGCCGAAGAGCAGGGCCGTGAGTCCGGGAACGAATATGAAAAGCAGAGAGTACTGTCATCAGCAAAGGAATATATTGGATTAGAAGTAGCAGACAAGAGATCGTTAATGAAAATTAAAAAGAGTGTCGGTGACAGAACAGAGCCCTGGGGCACACCAGCATTTATTTTGTGAATATCAGACTTGAAACCATCCAAGACAACTTGAATTGAACGTTCCGAAAGGTAATTTCTAATCCATTGAAGAAGAGAGTCGTCGATCCCAAATGCACGCATTTTCGACAAAAGAGCCTGATGCCAAACTCTGTCAAATGCCTTAGAAATATCAAGTGCAACTATCTTGCTTTCGCCAGATTGATGTACGCTTTGGTTCCACTTTTCGGTGAGACATGCCATCAAATCACCAGTGGACCTGTTGCTACGAAAACCGTACTGCCGGTCATTGAGAAGTTTTCGTGTTTCGAGATATTTCATGAGCTGACGATTTATCAGTGTTTCCATGACCTTGGAAAGAAGGGACGTAAGTGCAATGGGTCTGTAGGAGGAGAGAGAAGATGATTCGCCTTTTTTAGGGACGGGCTGGACAAATGCTGTTTTCCATCTGCTCGGGAAGAGTCCTAAAGTGTAGGATTGATGGAAAAGCTTACGCAGTGGTTTTGCCAGCGAGGAAGAACACCTCTTCAGAAGAAGGGGAGATATACCATCTGGACCAGCGGATTTATGTATGTTGAGATCTTTAAGTACTCTTGCTACTACACGAGTGCGAAAGTAGATTCGTCCCATTGAAGATTCGACGCACTCAAGTGTAGGCGGAGACAAAGCACAATCTGGGAGTGTTGAGCTGGCCGCAAAGTGTGCAGCAAGCAGATTGGCTTTATCCAAAGAGCTGACAGCTGGAATGTCATTGTAAATGAGCGTTGGGATGGAGGATGAGGCGGAATTTCTAATGTTTTTGACGAACGACCAAAAATTTTTACTGCCTTTGGGACATTGCAGTATTTTTTGCCTCAGTTTTTGGTCGTATAGGAATTTCACACGCTTAAGAAAGGCGTTGCAGTCATTTCTGGCTCGTTTGAACTTTTTTCGGTTTTCCTCTGTCGGGTTGGTCTTGTAGGACCGAAAAAACATTTCTCTAACCCTGACGGCCTCTTTACAGCTCGAGTCGTACCATGCCTTTTCTTTTGGTTTGATACTCTTCATCCGATGAGGAATAAAGGATCTCATTCCAAAGAGAATGGTGTCTGTAATCATATCAGCAGCGGCATCCACGTCGTTATCGAGGAAGCATAACGACCAGTTAAAATTCCTAAAGAAGCTGTTAAGACCGCTCCAGTTGGCTTTCTCGTATTGTCATACGGTTCTTTTAGGAATTTTTTCTCTAACTGTGTGGTCGGTGTACGAGAAATTAGCTGATATGACACAATGGTCCGACGAGCCTAGAGGGGAGAGCACATCAATGGTGTACTTATCAGGGTGAGAAGTTAAAAACAAGTCCAGGGTGTTGGCGGTATGACTATCAACGTCTGGTATTCGCGTGGGCTCATTTACAAGCTGCGTTAGGTTGTTTTCCGCAGCGAAGATCTCAACACACCGTCCTTCGGGTGTTGTCTGTCCAGAATGTCGAAGCCACCCAGAATTGTGTATATTGAAGTCGCCCATAATAACGATTTCAGTATGAGGATACAGGGATACAATTCTTTGAATGGAGTCAGACAGCGCATCAAACTCGTTAAAGGTTGAATTGCTGTCCAGTTTGGGGCTTCTATAAATAAAGCAGTAGTGTATAATTTGCTTACGGAGATGGAATTTTAACCACATGAAGTTGAATTCCGGATTGGAACATGGATCACATTGTGGTGGAGTTTGGTAAGCTACATCACTACGCACATAAATGGCGAGACCGCGGTGAGAGAAGAATAATGGCACTAGTTCGTAGCCAGGTAGCTTCAGATCAGAATGATCTGAGAGGTGTGGGCGGGGATCTACCTGTGTTTCACTAAGTGCCAAAACAGCTGGTCTGTACTTACAGACGTGGACGTACGCAGAAAAGTGATTGCTTTTTAGCCCGCGTATATTGGCTACGTCTACCCTGAATTCCCTAGTCATAATCACAGACAAACACAGAAAACACAAACACCGACGATACTAAGCAAGGCTGCGAAGTGGAAATTCTGACGTTGGCTTACCGAATCAAATTGCTGTAGGTGTTATGCCCTTACAACAATATGAAACAGTGCACCAACAAAATTTTCACTCACAACCCCGCTATCCATCAGTTGTTACATACACTCAGCCACTGCCCGTACCGTATGGTAAATACAGTAACGGCAGTGACTGAGTGCAAGCAACAGTACTTCGACGAGGAGCGGGTGAGGTGGGATACCCGCACTGTGTGATATTCACTGTCACTGCACTGCACTTCTTTTTGTTTTTTTATATATTTTTATTTTTTTATTTTTTTGCACTCGCGCTTTTTTTTTTTTTTTTTTGCTGCACAGCACACAACAGTATTGCGAGTGCACTGGTGGAGCTGTGCACTCGACGGTGGGCGACTCGGTACTCTATGAATATGAAACAGCTGCTTAAAATATTGACGTGGAGCGCAAACGGCCTTATTAAAAAAACTCGACGAACTAGAAGTGTTGTTACGAAAAGCCAACATTGACATTTGTTTGATTTCTCACTTGAGGAAAGGACCTCGTGATACTGTGATTATCATGCATGTCATCCATCAGAAAATGCTAGAGGCGGATGCAGTTAAGTACAGATCATATAAAACATAACCAGCTGCACTACAACATCGCACCCATTTATTGTCCCCCGCGATGTAAGCTAGAAAAGTATGACTTTAAAGGTGTCTTTAATTCACTCGGACCGAATTGTGGTTATTTTTATTCGAAACATACCTTCTGGGGCTCAAGATGTAATACAACAAAAGGCAGACAACTCTATGAAGCCGGTATACACTCTGGTGTTGACTTTTTCTCGACAGGATAACAAACATATTGCCTTCGGAAATAACAAACACACCCGATCTCATAGACTTCTTTGCCACAAAGGGAGTAGCATCTACAAACATCGAGGAAAGTTATAATCTCTCCTCAGACCGCCTAGATTAACTAACAGCAAAACTAACTGGGACGATTTTAGAAACTACTACAATGAACATATTGTTCTAAACGCGTCGCTAAAAACACAAAACGAAATAGATGACGAAGTCAACATTTTCATCAAAGTCTTGTAGAACGCGGCCTAGAACAACACTTCCACTAGGAGAAAAGAGGAAGCAAGTAGTGAAATAAAATATCCGCCGGAAATAAAAGAGCTAGTGAGAGAAAATAGGAGAGCGCGCAAAAGATGAGAACAATCCTGTGCTCTCCAGCATAAAATATACTTGAACCACTTATGCAACAAATTGAAAGAAACAATACGAGATTACAAAAATCGGAATATCTCTACATATCTCGAAGGTCTGACTGCCAAAAGAAGTTCAAATTACTCCCTCCGAAATTCATGAAAGGAATTAAAAAGCCGCAAATGCAATTTCCTCCCATAAGAAAAAATAATAGCAAATAGGCAAAAGGAGATAAAGAGAAGGCGGATTTATTTGCCGATCACCTAGAAGAAATGTTTAAACCTTTGATGGACAGGCGTTAACAGGAGGTTCGAGTTATATAATTACGGCACTGGACAACTCTAGAATAAAAACAGTGTCGCTAGGAGAACTTAACCAAGCAAATTAAAAAATTGAAAAATAACAAGGCCCCTGGGTATGATTTAATAACTGGTCAAATTCTCGAGGAGTTGCCAAAGAAAGCCATGATCAAACTGCTCCAACTTATAAATGCCGCGCTAAGATTATTAAACGTTCCAAGCCAATGGAAAGTTGCCGAAGTTATATTGGTCCTTTAACCAGGCAAATCGTTAAACGAAAAAAAGTTCTACAGACCCATATCGCTTCGGCCGATAATATCTATGTATATATATAAAAGAAACTTCAAAAAACGTATGTTCGCTATAGACTGTCAAAGTATCCAACCGATTTTGGATTCCGAACATGCTATACAAAGAGGACGTCACGGCGATGGTATGAGGGCAAGAAAAATTTAAATTTTGCTCGATTTTGGCCGATTTTTGGAAGTTTTTTTCAAATTCGAACGACTTTGGCCAAACATCATTTTCTATGTTTAAGAGTTTGACAAATTAGAATTCTATGTTTAAAAAAATTGTTGGCGCATTTTCGGCCTTTTTTTTAATCAATTCAGCGGTTTTTTCCAAACTCCAGATAACGTTTTTTTCTAAGTTTTTTGACTGTATAATTTGAATTTTATGTATGAAAATTTTTGGAGCCGTTTGTGACCTATTTTCGGCCTTCGCGATAATTTCATGCCAACGTTTAAGGTAATTTCTACACATTGTATGCACGAAGCAATTGATGCACATGAATTTCATGATATGAATACATTGCTTAATTTAAATTTTTTATACCACAGATTCAAGATCAGATTTAACACAGAGTAGGCTTATTCTTGCAATTCGTTGATTCCAGTTATCAATTCATGCAAATCTATTTCGCCGGCAATGCGAATACTGTTCAAATGTTCGAAGAAATATTGTACAACAATTGTAAAATTTATTGCATCGGGAAAACGAATTGGTGCGATTGTTTGAAACAGCGCTTGATCGAATGCTATCTGACAATTATCAAATTGTCATTCGAGCAGATAAAGCAGCAGCTGGAAAGCATGCAAGAAGATTGAATGCACTAACGATTGATGATGTGGTAATCGTTATTTTTGAAGAAAAATTTCCACAACGTGATATGTTATTGCAGAAATTCCAATCTTCATCGTGTTTCTGGAACTCATCGCTGTTATGATGCATTGCAGTACCGATTGATTTTTTGGCAAAGAGAAGATGATTATGTTTTTTCGTTTCAATTGGTTTATTGAATGTTTGCATTTTAGGTGCGGTAGCACCAAAAAAAGTCAGCGCCATGAATTACTATGCTAATCGATTGATGATTCGTGAAAATGAATATAATCATATTTTGCATTGACGACGATTGTTCCATCAAATTGGGTTCCGAAGAATATATTCATCTACGCGATGCGATTAACAATGATGGCAATGCAGCAGATACATACACTGGGAGCTAGTGCCATATGCACGAATGTGCCCAAGATGCAATGACATAATGTTATGTGCGATCTTATGGACGACCTGATCTATTTATTATATTCACATGTAATCCACAACGGGATGAATAAAATCAGACCCGAAGATATCGATAGTATCATATCAGCAAAAATACCTGGTCAAGCAACTGATCCAGATTTGTATGATGTTGTCGTAGGCAATATGATTCACGGACCATGTGGCGAACATAATCCGAATTCACCGTGGTAAATGTAATCGATGGTAAAGAAAGTGTAGGTTTGCAATTAAAGGACTTCGACCCTCCCACAGTTCACAGTGAGCACTTAGAAGGTATTTTACCGACAAAAAAACCTCGGGTCCTCACTATCAATGACGAACTTGACAGTAACACCAGTACGGACGATGATTTTATTGACGAGACTTACTCGTACATACCTTTTTAATAGGTACACTAAAAATCGGCTTGACTATCTTTAACTCACTACTGACTTAATGACAAACTGACTGACTGAGACGTGGAATGCAATGCAATTCTACCTCCTCGTGGTGCATTCTAGGTAACGCTAAATGATTTCCAATACTTTACTTACAAAGATGATATGTTCATCAACATTAATCCTCAAAGTGAGATCACCGTAAATACCAAAAAACAAAAATCTCATAAAGAAGTAGTTTTGGTAATTTACAATTTTCTCAAAAACAAGATGACATAAATCCATTCGGTTTTTTGTGTTCGATTTAAAATTGCTATAGGCATCGATCAGAGGAATCCAATTCAGCACTTCATTTCACAATTTTGAAAAAAATTAGTCCAAACTTCATTTTTAAAATTTTTTTTATCAAAATTTTGGGTTTGCATGCGAATTTCTTAAAATCTATTGATACAAATAATATAGCTGGAACTTAGGGTTAAAGAATAGGTTTCTGACTTTCGAAACTGGTACAGTACTTTATTGTAAGTGTTGCCGTTGTTTTTTAATAGTTTTTCCCCCATTTTAAGTCATTTTTTAATAAAATTGCCCCAACCTCAGAAACGGGGCGAGATAGACCCCTCCCTCCCATAGTAAAAAACTGCTTGTTTTTGACCCCTCTATAAAAAAATGTTATCAATTTTTGGCGCCAAAGTTATCGTACTCTCCCCTTTTGATTTGTATTTAAAAAAAAAAAGAATACAAATTCAAACTTATTGCAATGCTATGTGTAACGCAATATTCTTGATTTTTCCATCTTGTGCAAAAATGAATAAAGCTGATGGTTTGCCTACTCGTCAGCATGCGACATAAAATTAACCATGTGAAAAAACTGGATATTCCAAGTTTATTCCACAAACTTCCAACGATTGGCCTTGCGATTTATTGATTGTTATTGCAAAAGCAAGACGAACAGGAAATTGCATTCGTAGCATTAAAACGTCTTCGCCATTGAATTTGCCCTTCAATACAGTTGCTTCGATGACATTGTGCATTAATCTTTTCACTGTGAGTCTGGTACCGTTGCAAAGTTTTGGTTGATTGATGTTACGTAGTATAATTATCCAACTTTCAACTGGAAACTGTGTGGTGCTAATCCAAGCAAATCAAGTGAATTTAAAAATTCAGTCGGATAACTCATGACATCATCTTGATTTGTAATGCTGTCTACTGACTTATATGACACAAATTCTCTTAGTATTTTTGATAATATCATATATCAATTCATTGACATATTTATTTGTTGGTGCCAAAATTGCTCAACCAATCACGATTTTTGTAATGCTGTGCAATGTTTGGAAACACACTTTCAGTCAATGCTTCTTTAGATTCTGTAAAAGAGCACATATTTGGTGGTATTGTTATGAATACATTTCCAATTTTCAACAATTGTCTGGAAAACTCAGCGGCTGATGGATCGGTTTTGCAATTGAACACGCACGTTTGTGAATTGATGATGAAAAATGTGAATTTTTTCACATGTCTCCATAAATATGAAAACTTCAAGCAAGCATACAATTCATCTGCTGGTGTGGATTTTGCTATAACTGGCAACGTTAGTCTAAAATCACCAGATAATAATACCAAAGCACCAGCAAACAATTTCCACGTAGATCTCTCAATGTTCTATCCAGAGCTTCTAATGATCTTTTGTCATCCCATATATTGTTGCAAAAGTTTGCCCATTCCAGATGACTTTGAAATATCAAGAATGTTTTTCTAGTGACACCAAGAGCATCCCAAAAGTACAATCCACCACCATCATTACAAAAAATATTATTGATTGTATCATAGGCAATGTTTTGCTCAGCATTCAATTTCCCAGCGTTTTCTGAAACCAATATATTCAATGCATTATGATCATATTGTCGTTCACGTTGCAGATCTTGATTGAATAAGGCATACATTGGACGATTTGGCGCTGTCATTCCCAATTGTGTTAATGCCTTATTTGCCATCATTAAACACATATCTTCGATCAAAATTAATAATTCATTGTAAATTTCCGGAGTGAAATCTATCTCTTGATTGAAAGTAGTACGACGCACACGATGTAAAATATCTTCTGACATTTGATCGCAAATAATGTCCGTATTTGATTTGGATTGGCTGAAATTGCTGCATCGGCAAGCGTATTATCAAAATGCGTATCATTTTCCAGTAAATGTAATTGCTGACATGCTTCGTGATATGTCGCACACACTCTTTGATCAACTGTTGTACGTAAATTTTCAAATGATGTTGGTCCACGAACATTGATCAATATCAAACGCAAATAAAAACTCTCAGCATTGTTCGGATGAATTGTGTACATACGACCTAATGAATCTGTTGAAAATAAATTTGAATGGCCTTCAACTGCTGTACCTTGTTTACGTCTTTAAAGTTCTCTTTTCGACGAATTCATTTTAACACAATTTGAAAAAAGCAGTCAATGTTGTATCTGGTTGTGCTGCTGCTCTTCGCAATGCATTTGCTTCCGTAAAATACTCACGTTGGCCATTTTCGAGATGGACTGCCAAATAAACAACTGTAGGATGTCTTTCATGAATTTGGAATGCAAAAATTCGCCATATCGCCTCGTTACTACTTATATAGCGCCACATTTGATATTGATGTATTTCATCGTTCCGACGTATTTGCAAATGTATTTAATTGATTTGACCGAATTGTAATATTCAACGTTGATATGGGCTTTGAAAACTTTTGTCAATAATGGAGAATATGGAACAATCCAACGATTATCAACTTCAACGTCCACATTTTCCACATTGATAATTGTTGATCTGCCGTTGTCATCAGTTGAGCAACGACGATACAGTGGATAGCCATCATTGCCTGTAACAGTGTCCGAAACCAATGCAATAAAATCAGACCCGAAGATATCGATAGTATCATATCAGCAAAAATACCTGGTCAAGCAACTGATCCAGATTTGTATGATGTTGTCGTAGGCAATATGATTCACGGACCATTTGGCGAACATAATCCGAATTCACCGTGTATGGTTGATGGAAAGTGTACGAAATGGTATCCATCTATGAAAAACCGTTATTAATTTTTGGCGCCAAAGTCATCGTACTCGTGCCAATCAAAACATTAAAATCAATTCAATTTTTAAAGTCTAAGCAAACATAAGTTTAAACGATTGTATTCAATAATAATTACAGTTTTCAAGGTTCAAACACCGTAAATAAATTTTGTGTGAAATATACATTTTTGTATGATTGTTTGGAATATTCATTTTAGGATGGTTTACAAATGAGACACGGACTTTGTACGTATTTGTTTGTTAGAACAAGCTTTCCACCCAATAGACATGTTTTATTTTTTTGGTATGGAAATCATTGTATTCAACAATACACATAAACGTACTTATATACTCAAAATGACTCAACGAAGCAAAGAGACACAAACAAATGTATATGTTTCTTTATCTCTTCTTTGTTAATTGTACTCAAATGAAACAACTACTGATACAGCGCAGCGAAGCGCGCAGGGTTGTACTAGTCTAAAATATTTGAAAAACTCCTATTGAAGCTCAATTCGGTTTTAGAACTAAGCACTCCACAATTGACCAGGTTTATAGAATTACGAATTAAATTGAGGAAGTCTTAGAGGTAAAAAATATATGTTCTAGCGTTTTTCTTGACGTACCTCAAGCCTTCGATAAGGTATGTCACGAAGGCTTGAATTTTAAGTTAAATCAGGTTCTTCCGAGAGAGCTGCATAAGATTCTGGAATCGTACTTGGAAAACAGAATTGTTAATGTTAAACATGGCACCGAATACTCGGTTTTAAAGTGATCGCTGCTGGAGTTCCGCAAGGAAGTGTAGTTGGCCCGGTATTGTTTTTACTCTATACTCGAGTCATACCGGAAGAATCAGGTACCATAGTAGCCACGTTCACAGACGCTACGGCTATACTAGCTACAGATACTTCAGTCGAGATAGCTACTGGAAAGCTACAAACGGCTTTGGATAAAATCTACGAGTGGGGAAAGATTTGGCGAATTGTTCTCAACGAAATCGATTGTACAATTTTACTTACCGGAAAATAAGCAACCTTCCCATTTTCATTAACTCGATACAAATACCATATGCAAATGATGCAAAGTATCTAGGAATAACATTGAATGTAAAGCTGAAACGGAAGCCGCATGTTAAAAATAAACGTGATGAACTTGAAAATAAATTCAGACAAATGTATTGGCTATTAGGAAGGCATTCCAAGTTAAGCATACATAACAAACTGCTCATCTATAAGCAAGTGTTTAAACCTGTATGGACGTACGGTATATAGTACAACTTTGGGGTTGTACTAAACCAAGCAACCGAAATATTCTCCAAACCTATCAGACCAAAGTTCTAAGAGAAATCGTGGTATATCAGAAACATATCCACAGAGACTTAGGAATAGTTACCGTCGAGAACGAAATAATGAACTTTGCTCGCAACCTCCATAATTGTATTCATAGTCATTGTAATAATAAAATACTCCAAATTCTGGACGAGACGAACTTAGTGCGTCGATTACAAAGAACGAGACTGTTCGATCTGGAGCGATAAGGACTACCCGCATATAAAAGCGGTACTAGCAGGTGCTTTTGCTGGAAAGCTACCTGCCCCATGCGAATACTATTTGAAAGGGAAACTACTTGATAAGGTAACTCAGTTGTAGTCGACCAGAACCAGCTCCTGTTAATACCTAGATTCAGATTTAAACCATAGGGTCGTACCTATAGCTAGCTTGGACAGATTTGAATTTTACAGTATTTTTTGGCAGAAAAATCCTGCTTAGGCTTAAAGTTTCATTAAGTCCGGAAGGCAACAAAGAGGATTAAGCTCAAGATGAGGTTCGAACGGAAGATGAGGCCGAAAGAAAAGTAAATGGATCACTCGATTGCAAAAACGTCAGCAAGGTCTTAGCTTCACTAACCACGTGCTGCAAAATAGAACAGACTGTGAAGTGGTGCAACTAAATATACATAATTATACGCATCACATATTCACGCAGTTGATTAAGGGAGTAGAATATCACTTTTCACGCAACGTTTTCTGTATCTTTTACCAATATCTCATAAAATAAACCATCTAGTACTTTCCCATAAATACACATGTTTCGTATATTTCAACTTCGATTAAAATATTCTCTTCTGCTAAAGTAAGTTGTGAGTTTTCTCCCTAGCACCACATTTGACTAGAATTCAATTTATGTTCGGGCACTGTGGCACAGAATATCGAGAGAATTGCTACAACACAATCTTGATATCGATTTAATTTAACTGTCATCGAATCTGTAGTAGTTGATTGGACTATTTCCGTCAAGTAGGCACAAATGCAAAACTCGATGAAAATGAAAAAAAAAAGAAGAAAAAACTCTCCCAATCGATAAATTCTCAATTAATAGCAACGAAACGCAGAAACATTCGTCGAATATCTATGGCAAAGGATCTGTAACAATACTCGTATTCCAGCTGAGCTATAAAAATAAAGTTTTACGATGACAATTGTGACGATTAGCAGTAGCAGAAGAAGGAACGGCCACTAACGATAACTGACAGACGGGAGAATATCTTCCAAAAGTTTTACTCAGAAGTAGAATCGGTACTAGGGTGTGGAGTTTCGATTTAGTAGCGCCAGGATTTGTATTCGTATCATTATCGAACCTTTTTCATCTCTTGCAAATTGAATTGTCGTCATTTACTTGGATGTAATCCGACATTGTATCTTTTAGTTATCGAATATTTTTTTAAGGGCGGAATTATGGTATCTTAGTAGCCACACCATGATACATATTCATACAATGGTTATATTGTGTGTGTGTTTTGTTGTTGGAATCTCCTTGTTTATAAATATGACTCTGGTTTCTATATACAATATTAAAAGTGAAATGTTGGGAAAGATTGGAATGCACATTTAGGATGTAAAAAGATACACACATTGAGTCTTAAGAAACTGAAATTTGAGATTCGGAAACTTCCTATTATAAATATTTCAGATAATAAATATCCGTAAGAAATCGGAATAATTGGAGTGAATGGTTCTATAAATATCAAGTTAAATATTGTTAGTCTGGAATCGAGTAAAAGATTCAAATACATTTAGACTTTGATATCATTGGGAAAAGCCTTATTCTCGGTACGATCAACAAACAGATAACTTAATACAGCAATTAGGGACGTCCGTATCACGAGATAGAACTTACGAAAAATTTCTTCAGTTTTGTTTGATCTAGCAGAATAGCCCAGTATTGCTGTTGCGCTCTCGGAAAGCATCGCATATTGTTGTTAAATTTCCGCCGTACAAAAAAGGGTAATGCCCCGTGAAGACGACAGTTTACACTCTCCAGTCGTTTCTGCTAAAAGGCAGCAAGAATGGCATTAACTCTTTGCAGATATTAGGAAGCATTCATCTGTCTGCCTATATCTTAGACATCCTAAACTTGTACCCACAGGAAATCGAATTATAAATCAAAGCCCTAATCGTGGTCAGAGGCAAGTCTATTTCAGACCCTTAAAACGCTTGCTCTCCTTTCTCTCCCTACGCAGTTTTCAATGAGATGAGCTTCCTTCAAAAGTGCCGTCAAAAGCTACGTTTTAGAAGACACCCCGAATGTAAATATGAACATTGCCTATTAGATTTTGAAGTCTCAACGCATTCGATCACAAACGTATTCAGAGGCCAGTCTTGTGTACGAATCACAATAGTTTTCTCCATGTTATACACCAAAAAGGATGTGAGACTAAAACTATTAGCCAACGAGAAGATGAGTAGTCATCTTAACTAGTGTTCGGTTTGAAAGATATTTTCACTGTACGCAGTCTGTTCAGACTTGTAACCACAACTACTGATAGACACCAGCTTCGATATTTCAACTCCTTTGTAGTTACAATTATATATATTCCAATTATTGTCATCCAACAAGAGGTGTCATCTTCAATTAATAGGAAAATATAAGAGTTTTATAAAAAGTGGTGATATTTTTATTTTAGTCCAAAGTAAAGATTCCGCGGTTTGTAATGAAACACAATATCTGACAAATATCCACCTCGGCTGTGCCTATAAATATTCATTCTATTAATGAAATTTTTCACCGCATTTTCACATAATTACGGCTATATTTCGCCAGCGATTAGCAGCTCTGTTATTTTCTTTTGATGCATAAATCATTGATGGAGCATTAGCGTAGACTCTATCTTTAACATAGCCTCAAAAGAAAAAGTCTGATGGTGTTAAATCGCACGATCTCGGCTGCCAAATGAAATCTCCATTTAGAGAGATCACACGTCCAGAAAATTTATCCCGCAATAGAGCCATTGTTTCACCAGCTATGTGGCATGAAAAAAAAGTGAGTCAACATCGTTCGGTAATGCAATCTATTCACTGAATAGGTCGCACCAGCATCTTTTTCGAAAAAATATGGTCCAATGATAAAATATATACTAAAATTGTGGGTATCAAGTCTAAGTATTAGCTTTCGATATAAAGTGATAAAGATTACTGACTTCGGAAGACCTACATTCTTGTAGCTCCCTTCTCTTCAGGATTGTTGCGATTAAGGTCTATTTTTATAAACATATCTAATCACATATATCCGAAAGTACAAAATAAAGAATTAAACTTTACTGAGCATATTCTATTCCATTCCACTCGTCGAACTAAGTGTCAAGTAAATCACATCAATCTTATCCCGACATGCACCCTCTATCTTCAGTTTCACCTTTATTCACTTTTCTATTCGGTCAATATTGTAGAAATACTAAATCACCTCTCATTTAGATAAGCTCACTCTTCATTAAGATACCAAAGATTCAGTAGCTCGCATTGCAATCCAGCTTGAAATCGAAACTGAAAATCCAAACTAAAATATCTCGCTTAAGCCAATATCGTCCATCAAATAGGCTACTCCGAGCACGTTAGATTCAAGAGAACAAAATCACCCCCGACATCTACCACGTTCTCCACGTCTTTCATGTAATCTACATCGTCGACTTCATTTTGCTTCCAAAAAACAGGTGACACCAGGGGGACTTCTTCGAATCGAATTTGTTGCTAGAAAATTTATTGCATCCATAATTTAGTTTTATCTTTGTTGCCATCGTCTATAGTATTGGAATACACCGCCCCCAGTTGAAGGACATTCGGTATGGTCAATTCCTCCATTTGGAATACAATGACTTCTCCTCTTTGCCTTCTGATGTTAATAGCTCCTTATTGACTACGCTCGCAGATAAACATTGCTTGGGTGTGCGCTAAGCGACGATTTAAAGAGCCCATAAAAGTTCAATAAAAGTAAATAGCAGTCTTGGTACGGACTTACATATAAAGCTACATGAAGACATACAAACGTTACATGATGTAGCTGGATGAGTGCGCATATAAGAACATTTGGCTATACTTCCAACTTTGAATGGTTAGGGAGGAGTAAGTGGGTCATTGAAGAGGTTTTCTCTCCAGGAAGTACGAGTATTTCTGTTTATTTCTGAAATGGGAAATAGGAGTAATTCAACTTTCGCTCGGGCACTGTTTGGATACTTAAACGGAATTTCTTGACAGACAAACGAAGATCTTCTTTTTGTGGGTAAGCTCAAGATGAGAAATCCAATACTTACTTTGAGAGTTGGTTTGAGATTTCACATCATGAAACTATAGGATTTCAGAGAGTTATAAAACGAATGAATGCCTACGATGGTATGTTTGGTACAGTCATTTACACAGTCGGCTCGTTAACGCAGAGCCTTGTTTACACAATAAGCATGCATGGACGAAGTGTTCACCTGTTTTCTTATCTTTATTTCTGACTGAGTTTTGGATCTGAAATCCACTTCTACC
The DNA here is from genome assembly GCA_949129095.1 of Volucella bombylans. Classification (NCBI taxonomy): domain Eukaryota; kingdom Metazoa; phylum Arthropoda; class Insecta; order Diptera; family Syrphidae; genus Volucella; species Volucella bombylans. Next base: position 83,216,178 of record OX422140.1, read on the forward strand.
ATTTACCAGTGGTTCAAAACGTATTTGGGAACGTTGGTGAGAGATGCTTTGTGTCAAAGTTTTCGGAAGTACTCGGTTAGTTGCTGTGCTTGTCCTAAACACGACTCTGCACTAAAGGTTGGCTAACTATCTTTATGAAACTGTCTATTCCTAGTCTTGTTTATAGCCAGTCGGCTGACATAAACAATCTAAAATAACTGCCATTAAGTAAAGTCCTCCTTAAAAACTAAACCTGATTAACGTTTTTCGCTCTGTCTCGGCCCAGGACCCTATGGTTGTTAACGACTTAATTCACGGGGTCAATACTTCCCGGTACTACACACTAACCCTCTATTCTGCACTGACAGGAACTCAACGCATTTTTAGTCCCGAATTTCGTCGACTGACACAGTACTCCAGCACGACTGGGAAATGCCAAAATCACATTAAGGTTACCTTCGCTATATTTTGCCCATGATTACGTTGGCACACTCACTTCTAAAATCATAGAGAGTCTGATCGCAGAGGCAGAGAGGCCAAATACTAGTGAGTGGAGATGAATGGTTTCTAATCCGGGTAATGAACTCACATAAAAAGAGAAATCGAGAAGAGGTTTTATAATAGATATTGCATCTTTCATCCGATAAGATGAATCAGAATGTATTAAATTGGAGAGTACCAACGGAACACCGCTTTCTAGACCGCCAAAATAGATTAAAACCAATCACGTAGCTCTGAACTTTTAAGCCCACCTATGTTATAATGAGCTGGATTTTAAAGACAATAATTGTACTATATTCTTCATTTAAGTTCCCGACTTTCAAACTAGATTCGAGCTGTAAAGAGGCTGCTAGGATTAGAGAAATATTTGTTCGGTCATATAATGCCAAGTCAAGGTTCGAATCCTACTCATGACAAGTTTTTCATTTGTGTAATTGGAACTCAGTCAGAAAAATCTGCGTGTGAAGGCATAACACTGACATGTAGATTTGGCTGTTGTAGAATTTCAAGCTCAAAACAAGCGTGAAAATTGATAACCTTCGAATCATTCCGAATGAAGAAAAAACCCTTCGTCCTATTTGGACTCCCACCGCCGGAGAGCTAATAATGAAACCAAATATACCTGAGTTTCAAACCACTACATCACAACAATGTTTTCCTTTCTTCCTCAACCCCTTAGGCGCGCGTAAATTATAAAAAAAAAACCCGACGGGAAAATCGAAATAGGTTCAAACAAGCCAGGAATGACTGCAACGTCTTTCTTAAGCGTGTGAAATTCCAATACGACCAAAAACTGAGGCAAAGAATATTAGAAATTCTGCCTCATTCTCCATCCCAATGCTCATTTATAATAACATTCCAGGTGTCAGCTCTTTGGAAATGACCTGCTTACTGCACACTTTGCCACCAGCTCAACATTTTCTGAGTGCATCAAATCTTCAATGGGACGAATCCACTTCTGCACTCGTGTAGTAGTAAGAGTACATAAAGATCTTGACATACACAAATCCGCTGTTCCACCTGCATTCACTCTAACAAAACCACTGAAACCATCATTTTCATCAATCCTACTATTCAGGACTCTTTCCGAGCAGATGGAACACAGCATATATCCAGCCCGTCCCTTAAAAAGGCGAATCTTCTTCTTTCTTCTCCTGACAACTCATTGCACTTCATCCCTTCTTTCCAAGTTCATGGAAATGCTGATAAACTGTCAGCTCCAAAAATATCTCGACACACGAAAGCTTCTCAATGTTCGGCAGTACGGTTTTCGTAGCAATAGGTCTACTGTTGATTTGATGGCATGCCTCACCGAAAAGTGGAACCAAAACGCACTTCAATCTGACGAAAGCAAGATAGTGGCACTTGATATTTTTAAGTCATTTGACAGAGTTTGGCATCAGGCTCTTTTGTCACAAATGCATAGATCAACGACTATCTTGTTCAATGGATTAGGAAATACCTTTCGGAACGTTCAATTCAAGTTTTCTTGGATGGTTTCAAGTCTGATGTTCACGAAATAAATACTGGTGTGCCCGAGCGCACCGTTCTATCTTCAACACTATTTTTAATTTTCATCAACGATCTCTTGTCTGCCACTTCTAATCCAATCCATTCCTTTTCTGACCACAGTACTCTCTGCTTTTCATATTCGTTCCCCAATTCACGTCCCTGTTCTTCGGCTGTAGAACGGAAATGGCAGCGTATGCCAAACTCATTAAATTCCGACGATAACAACGTAACCAATTTCTCCGCGTGGCAAGCATCTTGATGAAAAAACGAAAGACTCTACTGACTACGGTCGGCTAAGAAGTAGCGAACTAAGAACTGCCAAACCTGATAGTGGCGCTGCCTGGGCTGACCTTTTATATCCGACCCTACTCGTGGGAACGAGATGAAATTTTTAAAATGGAAAAACAAACAAAATACAAAAGACAAGGCAGACCATTACCGTCCAGGAAGAGTTAGAGGTGAGTGAAGACGAAATCTTGGCTTCATCCATCTCCCCCCTGGTAGGTGAGATTTAAAAATTGGAGCTACTGGCTAGCGACAGAGAGGTGCTCGAAAGAACACTCACTAACGCCAAAAATGGCGACATCTGGCAGGAAATTTTCATCACCATCATTCTCTTAAAACAATGTTTTCACATCAAGAGATTCGGAATCAGCATCAATCAAATGCTTGTCTATCTTCACAGGACTGTTTTTAGTAAAATTGTTCATTTATTACTATATTATTACACTTTAAATTTAAAAAGCAAATATATTGCAAATTACCTGGAAACAGCGGCAGCAGAAAGATATTGAAACTAATTTCTTTCACTCACTATATAAATATTTCACTTTTCACAATTAACACCTCAGGACCGACCAATTCAAACATGTAATCGACGAACATTTGAACTATTCGCATAAGGAATTCAAATCTTCAAAACAGGAATTCAGCGCCTACAGTGGCTACTGTACTGTTATACAGAAAAGTAAAAATTCGCATTCTATTTTGTCAAATACATACGAGTAAGTATGTATACAAAATCACTTGGGTCACCCGGATGGGTATTGGTAAACGGAGTCAACAAACATCTTTGGTAAACGAAAGGTTCAAGCGTTTCCACACAGTGGACACCGAACATGGAACTGCACAACATACTACGAGTATATTTGAACAGAAAGCAATACCCTAGCGAAAGGTGGGCAAGGCGATCAAGCATAAAGTGAACAAGTGATTTAACATGTCTAGCGGATAAATGGATTTCAAATCACATCACAGGACACCGTCTCATAGGCAAAAATGCAACAAGCCTTGCCGTATTGTATATTCAAAGGAAATTTGTACAAATGATATGGACGGGGATTAAGAGGAACTATCCTTCAGCTTATTCCTTTCCAAACTGCAACGAGGAGGTTTTTTCTACGCATTCTACGTGGTTTGAGAAAAATCGATATCAAAAGAACCTCATCCGAACTAACTAGTCTAACTAGTTCACAGAACTAGCATGTAGATGTAGCCATTGTTCTAAAAAAAAATGTTTGCTAGTGAATATCCTGTGGCCTTATGGGTAACTAAACGATATGGACTTAGATCTAGTATTCACTAGATGCTATTCCTGATGATTTGCTTTAACCAAACTTTGGCAAATTGTATTGAATTATGTAGTTTAACCGCTTGGCTATGCAATTGAATTAAAAGAATTTTTTTTACTCTCATATTTTTATCGCATTGTTATCAAAATTACGTGCTTTGTTGGAGAATAGAAATAATAGAAATATTATAGTAAAATTCCATACTTACAGACAATTTTCTCAACAAGTCCATCAAGAACCAGCACTCTCGAATGATGTCTTAGTGCAGAACACTCTGTCTTGTTGGAAAAGTAGTTAATAGTAACCATGTAACGATTGCTTCTATGAGGATCCACATCCTTAAAGTCATCTACATTAACTGTTTTAAAAAGAGGACAAAAAAGCGATAGCTGTAGTTGCTTCTGAATCCTTTGTAGGAGAGGATTGCTAGAACGGCATTTAAACAAAAAAGATTGATAACATTCACTCACATCGCTCGTTTGATCTGACTGATCAAATCTTTCCCTTACTTTGTTTAAAGTCATACTTTGACCTTCACTTATGGGGCCAACACCTGCTAGAAAATCTGAAGTCTAAAATCTGGAAAACAAAAACTAAAGCCGCCATAAAATACCATCCTCCATCAACACAACATACCATAAATAACCCCCAGCTTATCGAACTGAACTCATTATTGCTCATCGATTCGGTATTTCGCGTATGTTCTTCTTGCTTTTCATGTAGGGCTCCAAGATTCGCCTCTTCTGGAAGGACTCTTATAGTTATTTATCATATTTATCATATTGCTGATAATTGAAACAATGACTCCTTGGGAATCAGTTTCCATATTAATGCCCAAGTTCTGGGTTGTGGGGGGACTTACTAGCGGGGAAAAAAAGACAACAATCAGTGTGTTAGCTGGCTTTATTAGCAGAAATCAAAAATACAAGCCTATATTGTTAGAACTCGTGCTTTTATATGGAATATCAAGAGCACCATCATTAAGATACAAATCAGTTATCAATTCTAAGCAGATGTTAGGAGTTCTTTTTGAAGACATTATTCAAACAGGCTCAATTAACTCAAGTGAAAGTACCTTACAAAATGCAATTGAGATATTTGGCTTGGTTGCATCCACTATCCCACCGTCAAACAAATTTTCAGAACGTAACTCGGCTAAGGTGTATCGTAGTGGTTCAAATTGTTGACTACTATGCCAGAACTTCTGGATACAATTGCCGAATCATATACCAAAAGGTTGATAATATGTTTCTTACGTCACCCCCCTTTTGGCGCGCAATATATTCTGCTATTATGAAAAGGTCTTTTACTCTTCCATCGTCCTCCTCTCCCTGAACAAAGTAACTAGAGGAACAGAGCAGCGAGTTAATAGAAAATGCTTTGTTACTCGCCTGACTGTTGCCCTATCGATTAATTTTACTTTCCTATGGGCTAAAGTCATCAGAACGATATCAAAGCAACGGAAATAATGATATCGCCAACGCAATTGAAAAAAACTCAGAGCTCCTGAGGAGGTCAAAGTGTGAGCCCCCTATATTCCCAGTATCCTAAATGTTGCGCAGATAATAGTGGGTGTGTTAAAATCTCTTCACCGGCATTGCGGGCAATTCCAGAACTTCATCTAAAGGAACGAAGACACGATAACTAATCAAATTGTTCTTAGAACACTAATAGCTTCAAGCGGTACTTACCATTTTTGCTTCTTCCCACATCCTAAAATCATTTCAGTCAAAGTGGGATTTCTTCCAGGAGATGGGCGGTATTAGGTGCATAAGGCTTTTCTATCAAAAAATAAAATTTATTTGACAGTCGTCAACCTCACAAGATTGAAAACAAAGTAACACAAAACAAATTTTAACACAAAGTTAAGTAGATATGTATTGTAGATAATACGATTTCGATACAATTGAGGTGTACAACTGAATTAAACTTTTCGAATCAAACTTTTTAATTTGCATTACAAATTTTCATTCCGTACGTTTCTCATCATACACACGTGTCGAAGTGTTCTCCACTCTATGCTAATGCCAATAGACCGATAATTAGTTTTCAAGTCTCTTTGAAAGTAAGTGAAGATGAATAAAAAAAACAAGTAATCTAGAAAACCATTTAAAAAAAAAAAAGTTGTGACCCATAAATTGACTCTGATGGGTTTCTCGAGGCGAAAGTGTGGATATTTTCAAAAGAACGTGCTCTCTTAATTTATCGCCCATGCCATCTAGTTGTTCTCTACACACGTGAAAGCGTGTACGCTAAAAACCTGCCCCCTCCCTACCGTCGTGCTTCCAAAAATTGTAAACCAAAACTTGTACTTATGTCGAGTAGGCGGTACTCGATTGTGAGCTTGTAAAAACTTTTAGGAAGTGAACAACATCCTGCGGAAAACCGAAATACTGTATCTGTATCTGCGACAAAAGCACCTGTACACGTACTCGTATCTGATGAGAGAATTACAAAGAAAAAACAACAATAAGCTTTAAGTACTCATATCTTAGGAAAGGTGCAAATTATACAAATTGTAGGAAGCACTAGTGTGTTTTGTTGCCAGAACATAAGTACGAGTAGATAGGAGTTTGAGTAAAATTAAATTGTTAACAGGTTTTTGTCAAACACATGGGTACTTATGATCCCTGTTGAATTTATTAGTGTCCTAACAAATTTTGAAACACAAGGTTGAAAGCAATACTTGGCAAACTCTTATATAGAAAAAAGGATATCACAACAATTTCTGCAACTTCTTCACAATAACATTTTCTTCTTCTTCTGTTAACCTGTAAAGTGTATGAGTACATATAGGCGCATATAGACTTGAGTATATTTTTGAAGTTTGGAGCAATTTTACGTGCTGTTCAACTTTGATTCACCTCGTTACTGATTCAATGAATTTACTGATGTTTTTGCGTTTGAGTGATCCATTCTATTCAGTTCTTTTATCCTCCTGGACATTGTGATGCGTATGTTAAAGCTGGACAAAAGGCTGTCATGTTCAACAAACATTTAAGTTTAAAAGGCGTTTTCCTATCACAAAACACTGAAATTTACGAGCTATTTAACCAAGTCCGAGTGTGTATTATATTTAAGTTGTTCGCACTTTGGCACTACTAAAATCCCAGAAGTGGTAGAGCTTCAGTAAAGCTCCTTCGTACTAGACCAAGAAGCACAGCACAGTGTGTTCCAAATCATCGCAAATAATTTGACTCCTTAGTTACCAAGGTTATAACATTTAAAAAATTAATCCGAATTCTCAAAGCCTTCTTTCCTTTAAAGGAATGTATTGTACTAACGTGCAGAGCAGTTAAGGTAATCTTCAACCCTAAGGGAAGCAACAAACCCCCAAAATTCCGAAATCCTGCAGGCCCATTTTAAAAATAGATTGATCTGTACATAAGGGAGGGCATATTTTATAAAGCTCCAGTACACGACTTACAATTTGTATACCAAAAAGGCAAACGCACAAACTCAGCACTACACGCTTTGATCTACATATGACAAAGAAAGAAACCCAGCGATGTACTGTCAACAAAAAGGGATACAAAACATCGACGATTTGGACAGAATGTCACAATTGACAGCTATAATTTCGAGGTATCTGTAATATATATATAATATCTCGGCTCTGATACAAATTCTGCCAATTGAAACAAAACGAAGAATCACCTTGCCATTTCACCATCGCTATTTTTTGGGCTAGGAAGGCAATTGATTAGTGAGGCCCTATCACATATTACAACTAACGAAACGCTAGATACGAGCTTGATCATCACAGTCCTACTATATCGCGCTGAAGCACGGAACCTATCGAAAATGAATGCAGACGAATCCACTTTCACACTCGTGCAGTAAATAGAAATAACTAGAATACTTAAAGATCTTAACATACACAAACCCGCTGGTACAGATGGTAAATTTCCCTTCTTCAGATGAGGTGTTCATGAACGCTTGCAAAACCACTACATAAGCTTCTTCATCAATCCTCTCTCTGGGACGCTGATAAACCATCAGCTCATAAAATATCTCGCTTTATGAAAACTTCTTAAAGACCGGACGTACGGTTTTCGTAGCAAAAGATCAGCTGGTGGTCTGATGGCATGTCTCACCGAAAAGTGGAAACAAAGCGTACATCAATTTGGCGAAAGCACGAAGGACCGAAAGACGGTGTGTTGAGATCTTCGCTACGGAAAATAACCTAACCCACGCGAATACAGTGGTCATACCGCCAACACCCTGGGCTTGTTTTTAACTTCTCACCCTGATAAGTACACCGTTGATGTGCTCTCCCCTCGAGGCTGGTCGGACCATTGTATCATATCAGCTAATTTCTCGTATACCGACCACACAGTTAGAGAAAAGATTCCTAAAAGAACCATATGGCAATACGAGAAAGCCAATTGGAGCGGTCTTAACAGCTTCTTTAGGAATTTTAACTGGTCGTTATGCTTCCTCGATAACGACGTGAATGCCGCTGCTGATATGATTACAGACACCATTCTCTTTGGAATAAGATCCTTTATTCCTCATCGGATGAAGAGTATCAAACCAAAAGAAAAGGCATGGTACGACTCGAGCTGTAAAGAGGCCGTCAGGGTTAGAGAAATGTTTTTTCGGTTCTACAAGACCAACCCGACAGAGGAAAACCGAAGAAAGTTCAAACGAGCCAGAAATGACTGCAACGCCTTTCTTAAGTGTGTGAAATTCCTATACGACCAAAAGTTGAGGCAAAAAATATTACAATAAAAGGAAAAGCTCAATGGGACGGACCCACTTTCGCACTCGTGTAGTAGCAAGAGTACTTAAAGATCTCAACATACATAAATCCGCTGGTCCAGATGGTATATCTCCCCTTCTTTTGAAGAGGTGTTCTTCCACGCTGTGAAAACCACTGCGTAAGCTTTTCATCAATCCTACTCTTTAGAACCCTTTCCGAGCAGATGGTAAACAACATTTGTCCAGTCGGTCCCTAAAAAAGGCAAATCTTCTTCTCTACCCTCCTACAGGCCCATTGCACTTACGTCCCTTCTTTCCAAGGTAATGGAAACGCTGATAAATCGTCAGCTCATGAAATATCTCGAAACACGAAAATTTCTCAATGACCGGCAATACGGTTTTCGTAGCAACAGGTTCACTGGTGATTTGATAACATGTCTCACCGAAAAGTGAACCAAAGTGTACTCGTACATCAATCTGGCGAAAGCAAGATAGTTGCACTTGATATTTCAAAGGCATTTGACAGAGTTTGGCATCAGGCTCTTTTGTCGAAAATGCGTGCATTTGGGATCGACGACTCTCTTCTTCAATGGATTAGAAACTACCTTTCGGAACGTTCAATTCAAGTTGTCTTGGATGGTTTCAAGTCTGATATTCACAAAATAAATGCTGGTGTGCCCCAGCGCTCCGTTCTGTCTCCGACACTCTTTTTAATTTTCGTAAATGGTCTCTTGTCTGCTACTTCTAAGCCAATATACTCCTTTGCTGACGACAGTCCTCTCTGCTTTTCATATTCGTTCCCGGACTCACGTTCCTGCTCTTCGGATGTAGAACGGGAAGGCAGAGTATGTTAAGCTCATTAAATTTCGATATTGACAGCATAACCAATTGGGGAACTATTAACAGAGTGGAACTTAATGCTTCCAAAACACAATGCTGTCTGCTGTCCTTTCTTTCCATCCTCGGTCAATGATAACTTACGTTGAAATGACCACATATTCGATGTCGCCAAAAATGCTGCGAAATGTCTAGGTTTCCTCAAGCGATGTAAGAAATATTACACTCCCTCTGACCTGGCTTCAATATATAAGGCCTTGATGCTAATTGTTACAATACAAGACTTCGTTCCCGAACCTGCTTCTAATAACAAATCTGCCTGCAAATAGTGCTCTTGTTCTCTGTAGCAGTTACCGAAGTATATACCACAGTCTTCTATTCTTTTTTTTATTCTGCTCAACCATCCACTCTTCCTGGATGCAGTGATATCTGATTTATTGCAATCTCGCACCTCGTTAAATGTTCAATTGCATGCTGCCTGATAAATGTGTGAACATTAATATGGACGTCGTTTTCCTATTTATTGATGTGCGGGGTCAGCAGTAAATCCGTCTGGGACGCCTTAAGCTAAACAACCGGATATTCCAGAGCTCGTAGCCCAGCTTCAAAAATATGGGAGGTGTCACTGTCCCATAAAGGCTTCATCCGAAACCGCATCTAGTCTGGCTTGTCATAAGAATTCTATGTTGACCGGGGCTCCAAAAATATGTGTGATGAAATGAAGCTCGTACATGGAATCCGTCATGTTGATCGTTGAGGCCGTTTACGTTTATTCAATCATGTGAGTCATATTTCTGAGGCTGAGGCGTATTACAAAGATCTTAAAGAATTTGGGAAAGAGACCAGAAATCGGTTTGTATCATGAGGAACTAAAATAAATGGGATTTATTTGTATTATAGCCATAGTTTCATCACTGGGCCTATCCAGCCACGTGCGACAAAAAAAAAAACTTACGAAAAGGAGAGTTAAACCACAGACTCCTCCGCAGCCCCGCAAGGCTAGATTCAAACAATTTGAATTCAGAATTTATGATCCACGAAATTTCCTTAAATAAATATCCGGTCCAGTATCAAGGCATTATATCCTTCGATTCACATGCATCCGAAGGTCTTTTCGCATTTCCTATCCCATCGGTCGGGAGAAAGAATTCATTAATGCAGCCAATTTAAGCATCAACATAAAATACAAGATATTACAATAAGTTTATTGATTTTGTGATAAATACGAGTGCGCAAGGACTACACTAGATAAGGACTAGCCACACGAGAAGAAATTAATAAAATTTATTTGCGAAATAAGGACTTATAGGTTATTCGTGGAGATTGCTTTTATCACTAAGGGTCGGAGTTGAAATTTATGGCGCGATAATATATTTTAGGTTGTGCTCTTGTTCGCTTTCCTCCGTCATCGGTCGTTGAAAGTGCTGCAGTGAGTGTCCTAAAACATCCTTAAAAATCCAGTCAAGTTTATCGATGAATCTTTAGTGTTGGGCTGAAAAGGAGAGAGTGGGGAGTTTTTCCCTAATTGAATATTAACGAGGTTATAAAATAGATGGACGCCGAACGTCAATATTCATTCTCGAGCTTATGCGTAATTGGTAAAAAATTTAAATTCACTTTCAGCGTTTTGACTGGCACTCCACCAAATCAGGAAGCGATTTAGACTGTTGGCAAGGGCCAGTAAATCTCGATGAAATCTATTTTTGAGTTTCCGTTTGTTTTTAATATTATTAAATGTTCTTGAGCTATTAAAGATAGCTTTGTTCTTATATAAGATCCCATCCACTTGTCACCTTCGCCTTAAACTTTTCTGTTTATTCGTTTTTTTTTTTAACCATTCACACTTGTTTTTGGGCGTGGAAAATTCCAGGACATCAGGATAAAGTTTCAAATTGAGTAATGAAGCAAGATCTAGTTTCGAGTTAATATTAAAAGTCGCAGAAAAGAAACAAAATTTAGAGAAAGGGAATAAGCAAAAGAGGGTACTCAGATGGAAGAAGTGTGCTTGGAGAAATTCCAATTAATCACTTGTCTGTTGCAACATTTTCTGTCGGTTTACTGGCTGCAGTTAGTTTTTGGTTACCTTAAGGGGCATTGTTGTACTCATGGAACCATTAATCCTGACTCGCTTTGTTTCCTTGAGCTTTGACTCATGGGTGAAATCTTTCTCCTCTCTCTCTCTCTATCTCCCTCTCTTACTGAAGAAATATTACATTTATTAAGTTGGATTCTCCAACCCAGAGGGAGTTTGGTACGAGTACATATGGACAGACATACTGTTGCTGGTGCTGGTACTAGTGCTGGTGCTGGTACTTGTATCTGGTAGTAACTGTACTCTAACGCAGGCATGTACTTATGAAGTGTTGAAGGATTTGGAAAATATAATATTTGATTTGCCTTCTGTATATGGTGTATTATGGGGATGCTGTATAGGAAATGATTAAATGGCTGAGAAACTTTTGTAGTCATATTCTATCAGGCATTGTACTATAGTGAGCACAAAAGTCTTCTCTTCAGCTTAATAGATATGGCTTTGGGTTTATTAAATATACAATCTTAAGTTAGTATGAACATTTTATAAGTTATAATATTGGGGATAAGATTCCAGTCAAATGAACCAGATGACACATGACACTTAGCAGCGTACCATCTCAGACAATTCCTCTAAACAATAGAACTTGTACATGAAAAAACTAACAATCCCAATCGTTTAACTGTGGAACTTATAAGATAAACTGGCCCTATGTTCTGGAAGAGCTTATCAAATTCGTCAAAACTCCTTCTACTCTCAAAACGAGGCAGAAGGTAAAAGAATTTATTCAGAATCAAAACGATACCCTGATTCGATTTCGCATCCTGCCAGCAAAACTCTGGCAGATTGCCAATTCCATGACGGAATAGAGTTACGGTGATTATATAATAAAACCAGAAAACTTTTAACCTGGGTACTACAACAATTTGAATTAATTTTGCTACAAAAAGGTATAGACTCTGATGAGAATCTTCCCTAGCTTAAAGACTAGCCTTGCACTGGAATACATACCGAACCTCTGGCGAACAGTAAAACTAACCTTCAAACTGAAACTCGGAAAAGATGACTACACGCTCGTAGCTTCGTATTGAAGAACAGAATGATTGAAGAACATTGAATGATGAAGAAAGAATGATTGAGTCTCAAAACAGAAGTTTTCGAAAGAATGCGCTTGAAAATCTGGTGGGCATTATTGAAGGCCCACACTCAAGTGGGTATGAATACACTTAAAGTGCCTGAGCACGTGTTAAATTTTTTGGAAAATGGGATAGAGAGAGAAATAAAGATTTTTGGGCTCAGTGGTTATTTCGCTCCATGGGTGGGAGACTAAATTCTTAGTGGAAGTTAGCTTGTTGTTGATTTCTTGTCAACTACTCATCTTACTTGAACAAGCTGGCGAAGCTGGGATTCGAACACCGATCCTTCCGATTTGGAAGCCAGACTACTACCACTTGAGCCACGGCCACCCACTGGTGCTTACTTATGACAAAAATGAGTAAGCACTTGGTATTTTCTTAGGCATTGAAGGTGCTTTCGACAAAGCGTCTTTTAGCGACATGTGTTACTCAGCCAGACGATGCGCGATGTGACATATAGAAGTCGATAGTTAAGGGGGATATCCTAATATGTGCTAATATATTAAGGGGATAAGAGGAATGCTGGTTGATATGCTGATATATGTTGAAGATGCTAACAACCGGCAATATATCGCAGCTGTTAAATCAAACCGGCCTATGTGCAAAAATTAAGTTTTTGAATTGTTGGTGTCAAAAAATTTCTTTTTTCCGTCTATTTATATTTCGAACCGGCATATTGTATAGTCGAATAAAAATCCGTCAGATGGTGTTGGCCCAGTATGCCATTTTGTTTATCAGAAGACAGATCTAACGCTCTGGCGTTTTGCTGATATGCCGGTTTGATTTCACAGCGACAATATGATGACAGGGGTAAGCAGGGTTTTCTCATAAGTTTCCTCCCAAAGATTAAAAAACTATTGCCAAATGTCTGTAACTGGTCTAAATATATCCATTTCTTAGGACAAAGTTCTCATCGGAGACCTTAACCTCAGTTAAATCGAAACAGCATCTCTGCTATTATAAACCTCCCTGCATACGAGTATATTGGCAGTTTCCACGCTGGCAATCACAATTGGTTTATTGGAGCGGGTCAGATAAGAGTGGCTGTTGGGTAGACTTATATTATGTATGCATGTACAGAGTAGGTCCATATAATATGTTCAGAAATCATTAGTAAAAACGCCAAGCCTTCTTGCATACTTACCTACAAGATGGTGTTTAGTGATGACCAGCACTGAAATGTTTCCTATTTTGAAAGATCCAACTCTTAGGGCGATTCAGATCCAGCTTTGGCCAGTTTGGACACTAGACACGTTGATCCAAGTGTCGATCTAAGCTTTGTTCTTCTATTAGCAACCCACTTTAGTAAAAGTTTGCACGTAGCGATTGGAATGCCTTTACTACCTTTTCCCGGTAGGATAGACAGAGTAGTTCCAATCTTGGCGAGTTCGAGCATGCATGTCGACATGAATGGGTGCCCCGGCATCCATCATAGGTGAAGCTTGAATTGCTCTGTCGTCTACCTAAAAGATAATCGGCAGTTAAGGGCGGTTCTAGAATTTACTGCGACTGCGCCCAGAGATTTAATAGCGGCCTTATAACCCTCGCAGACATCACGTTTTACTTCAGCCAAGTCAGCACTTCTTTAATTGCCAAAAGTTCCGCCTGGAACATGCTACAGTTATTTGGAAGTCGGAAGGAGAGGCTTAGATTAAGCTTATCTGAGAAAACACTGCCATCGAACCGGCTATCAGTTTTGGATCCATTTGTTCAGAAGTGGATTGACTTGTAATCCATAAAAGCATCTTCTTCCCAGAACATTCTCTCGATGTTCTCTGAGAGGATTCCTAGTGTATTAACAATATTAGCATGGCCAACTAATTTATTTGTCCACTGTGTAGTTGCTTTAAGTCGAATAGCTGCGGTCACAGCTACTTGCCTGCTGCAAATATCGAGGGTTTTCAAGTGAAACAGAATATCCAGTACCGCAGAGGGAGTAGCACTTATGCACAAGAATGCTTTTCTCTGGATTCTTCTTAGTTTGCTGCAGTTGACTGCATTGTCTAAGGCCGTCTACAAGACAACAACCCCATATAGAGTACCGGTCTTATAACCGAGACGTATAACCAGTGGGTTATGCGAAGTTGATGGCCCCATTTGTTCCCAATGGCTTTTTTGCAAGAGCATGAAGTTACTGTAGCTTTCTGGAATATTTTTTGAATGTTAGGTTTCCAGTTTAGTTTCATGTTAAAATTGAGACCCAGATAATTATTTCGAAGAAGACTAAACTGGTACCGTTTATTGAGAGAGGTTCTATGATTGGAATTTTTATTTCTTGGAAAATAGAACAATATCAGTTTTATGGGCGTTTACTTCGAGTCCGTCCAACAGGTTAATCTGTTAAGATCTAGCTGAAGGTGTTCTTTAATGGTATTAAGATGCTTACCTGAGACGGCTTTGGGAACGTCAACCACAGAGATAATCATCCTGCTAGCACCCTCTTCCTGGAATATCAGCAAATAATTAACCACTGCGTTCCAGAGAAAGAGTAAAAGGACACCGCGTTACGTACCTCTGCTGATATCTCTTTTAAGAGAAGCATCAACCAATTTGGAGTTGATTATCCTGCTGTTTAGCAAAAGACTGATCAACTCACCAAGTGAGTCATCTACTTGCAGAGTTGACAGCGCAGACGTGGTTGTGGATGTGTCGACGTTGTTAAAAGCACCTTCTATGTCGGGAATGCGACCACTGTGTACTGTTAGTAATGTAGGGATCGTTCGATATGGTTAGTCAATGTGGGTAGAGCCATTTCTACCGACTTTCCTTTACAGTAGGCATGTTCAGCCGTAAACAAAAGTCGTGGTTCAATTTTTGTTCGTATATAAGTATCAATCAGTCGTTCTAGAGTTTTCAGAAAGAAGGAGGGTAGACTTATAGGTCTAAAGTCCTTAGGGACAACATGAGGATATTTTCCGGCTTTGGGAATGAAAACTACATTGACTTTTCTCCATGACAGTAGAATGTGGATTAGTTCTACACAGCTCCTCTGTAGCGTAGGCAGGATAATATCTGAGGACCTTTGTAGCTCGGTAATACCTGCCGTCCGGATCAGCAGACTTTATGATTTGAAGCTATGCAGTGCCCAAAGCAGTTTGTCTTTTGTAATCAGACCATGAATTTTGGTCACGGTTGCAGTAACCTTGTTTGCGTTGCAACTGGCGCGAATAGTGAGCTACCTGGAAAGTGAGTGTGCAGTAGCGGGGTGAGTGATTCATTGCTTGAGGTTGTCCAAGAGCCATCGTTTTTTTTTCAAAGAGCTAAGCATCATAGGATTTGTACAGAGGAATTCTCTTAGCCGCAATGCTTCAGAGGTTTTTGTTATTTTGTCACAGAATGACCTCCAGGATTGTCGCTTTGCCTTCCGCATTTCCAGTCCCAGCCAGTCATTTATCTTGTTGAAAAATTTTCTACAAATGTTTCTAAGTGGTCACAGTGCTGATATCCACCAGTGCGACATTTTCTTGCATCTAGTTTGAATAAGAAGGCAGGAAACAGCCATTGCCTCATTGAGAGCCACTGTAAAATGCTTGACTTTCATGTCAAGCTCGTTGGTGTTACTCGGGGGACTTGAGAGTTCAAAGGAGAGTGTTTTAAACATATAATTCCGAAATGCTGGTTGTCTGGTAGGAGCATCATTTAGGCTGAATTGGACGTATCTGTGGTCTGAAAATGAGGGTCCATTGAGGTTAGTACAATACTTATATTATAATGAAAATTGCCGCACCTCTATCCTTGCTATCGATACTGCCCCATACCGTATGATGGATGTTAACATCGCACTCGATGATGAGGCCACTTTTTAGCCTTCCAGCTTTCAGTATCATCCATTTTAGGTTGTTACTAAGGTAGTGGCCAAGATAAGAAAATGACAGCAAGTAGGTGCCTTTGGAAGTCTCCAGTCTTGCAACGCTTATGTCGGAGTCTATGAGATTAGAAAGTTAGAATGCATTAAGACTACGTTTCACTAATATACAAGTTCTTATCCTACCGTTGTCTCTTATGTAGAGCGGAGCCTATACAGGTGTCCTATGTCCACGAACCATGACTTCTACGATCCATGGTTCCTGGATTTGGAAAGACGCAGAATGAGTGCGGCTATTGCCTTTTTGGAGTAATAAAGATTAATCTGGAGAAACTGTAGCATCATTGTTACAATCTACCAAAGAAGCCTCCACCACGGTGCTAATCATCTGAACATGGGCCCAAGAGCTCATCTTCACCAGTCAAGGGAAGCTTTACGCAAATTCATGCTAACAAACAAACAATTTACTTCGAATTTGAACGAGTTATCCTCAAGATCCATGCAACTTTAGTACACTTTTTCGGTTTTATTTTGAGCAACGGAATCTGTTTCAACAGGGTAATAAGACCTACTAACTGGCGAAACCTATTAACCTATTATTATTATTGGATCTTTATAAAAAGTTGATGACTTCGCTAAACCTCTCCGCATAGGTTTGTAGCTACATGCAAGGAAGTTTTTTAATGTATCCTAGTAGGCAAGTACGTTTGAAACTTTAAAGAATATAATTAGTAAGCTACGAGTGCGGGTCAATAAGTCCGTGACTTTTGGAATAAAACACAGATTTTTTGATAAAAAAATAATTTTATTTTTCAACGTAGTCTCCCTTGAGCTCTATACACTTTGTCCAACGCTTCTCCAATTTTTTTATCCCTTCCAAAAAAAATGATTTGTCGAGGTCCTCAAAATAGGCCTTTGTTTGCGAGATGACTTCATCATTGGAGTCAAATCTTTTTCCACCAAGCCATTTCTTCAGGTTTGGGAACAAGAAGTAGTCGCTCGGAGCCAAATCTGGAGAATAGGGTGGATGAGGGAGCAATTCATAGCCCAATTCATGGATTTTTGCCATGGCAACTGCACATGTGTGCACCCTTGCATTGTCTTGGTGGAAAAGAACTTTTTTCTTGGCCAAATGAGGTCGGTTTTTTTTCAAATCGTCATTGAATCGGTCCAATAAGTTGGCATAATATTCCCCATTGATTGTTCTTCCCTTTTGAAGGTAGTCAATGTGGATTATCCCGCGTGCATCCCAAAAAACAGTCGCCATAACTTTATTGGCTGACAAACCCACCTTGGCCTTCTTTGGCGCCGATTCACCCTTAGAAACAAACTGTTTTGACTGTTGTTTGTTCTCTGGTGTGTTGTGATGGATCCATGTTTCGTCCACGGTTACAAAACGGTGCAAAAACTCCTCCATATTGCGATTAAACAACGCCAAACCTTCCTGTGAAGTTGTTACACGATTGCGTTTCACGATTTCACTTTTTTCCATTTTCTCCTCAAATTAGTGAGCAGTCTGATAAAAATAGCTGTCAAACACAAACTAACTGACGCAGCAAGTTTAAATTTTGACAGGAGTCAACTGACAGATGCCTGTTGACAGGAGCAGTGTTGCTGTTTCAGTAAAGAGGTCAGAAATTCAAAAAGTCACGGACTTATTGACCCGCCAGCAAATTTCAGCATCTCTATAGTTCTACTATCGGAAATGTGAAGAATCATAGTAGCTATTTCATCGGCAAATAGAAATGGTATATCAAAAATCCATTATAATACTCGTAAAATTGGTCTCCTACAAAAATCTGACTTAGCTTTGCTTTCCATAGAGCTACAGAGAAACGCTGGTATAGCTTTCCCAATCTCATTCTCCTGATAATTACTCGTAATCACCCCATTTCTCTCTGCTATACAATTTTTTTTTAATTTCCATTATTTTTTCAAATTTTTTTCAGATTATTGTGAGTTAGCTTAAAAATTCTTGAAATGTATAGACAAACATCTCAGTGTGCAATAGCTTTAATGTACACTTGAAACAATAATTCAATTATTACTACGCAACGAAAATTTTGAAGAAAATTTCCTCGGCAACAGGCGCCTAATGTTCAGACAATTATACGTTTATTGGCTCGAATTGAGGAGGATGCAACCACTAGTGATTGTATGCGTACATGAAGAAACCGAACAAGTTGGTCCTTGGAAAATATAGAGCTTGTTAGCGAAAGTTCGCGAGAAGCTCCTCAATCATCTTTAAGACGACGATCCGCACAGTTGGGTATTCCAATAACATCTCTGCTCAGAATAATCCATTCAGACTTACACTTGTTTCCTTACAAAATACAGTTAGTTTAATCTATGCACCCAGCTGATTTACAATCACGTCTGACATACTTTGCAATGATCTTAAACCTAAACAATGAAATTGATGATTTTTATTCAAAATTATTGATGACGGACGTAGCCCATTTTGAGCTAAATGGAACATGATCCATGAATTTTTGGTACCCGAACTGAATAGATTAGGTTTCCAGAATATGTGGTTCCAACAAGATGGAGCCACCAACCACAGCGCACGGATTAATGGACATACGGAGAGAAATTTTTCCAAACCGCCTAATATCAAAATATGGTGATTTCAATTGGCCAACGTGTTCACCGGATTTAATTGCACCGGACTTTTATCTGTGGGGTTATCTGAAATCGAAATGTTTACATTAATAAGCCAGCTACTCTACAACACCTCAAGGAGAACATTCTAGCTAAAATAGTCGCAATAACACAAGAAACCTTGGCTAGAGTCATGCAAAATGCCCTAGAAAGGGCTCGTATTTGTCAGAACTTTAATGGTGGACACTTATTGGAGATAATTTTTCGAACTTAAAAATAAATAATTTTTTGAAATAAATTACGAGTACCAGTTGCCATTTACTATAATTGTTTTAATTAATTATTTCTAAAAAATATAACGCGAAGAACTATTTAAATTTGCGTACCAACCGAATTAATGGATTATAACAGGTGTGTATTACCTCGTCAGTACGACTAGAGATGCAAAGAAAAAATTCCTGAAGAAAAGAATTGCTCATTGTGCCGTCTGCACAACTCTGACGCCTTAGACGACAACAAGTTATTCAGACAATCAAAAGTGCTACAGACCAGACACCAAGCTAATCAGCTAATTAGGATACTAACGACCTTTGGCAATACTAGGATTCTAGGTCTTTAAGACCATCTTCGAATGGACCTAACATTACACCAGAATTTTAGATTCCTCCCATTAAAGCGGCAGCTCACGTAGTACAAGCAGGATGTTGTAAAACTGACCAAGATTAGGTAAAAGAATTCTAGTGTGTACACTGCAACAAGACAGACTCGCTGAAACAAGCCAGTAGCATTCGTTAGTTCAGCGTAGAACTACTGCTTACTCTAAATATAAGACCAGAGTAACAGGATAACAGAATAGAGAAAGGAAGATTACTGTCACTCAGAATTATGCACAGATAGATGGCGCGTCAGTACAGCCTTCCCAGTGCCTGATCGTAAATAAGAAATTAAAATGCTAATCACCTCACTCAAGCAAGAGATGAAAGCTCATGACATCGGAGATCGAAACGGCAATAGTTAACATTTGATGAACTTCTGTGATGCCAAACACCTAGCAATTGTTGGTGCGTTATTTAGGCACAAAATACTCCACAACGCCAACTGGATCTCTTTTTACTGAAAAAAAAATCCCAATTAAATCGACCGTATCTCAATCACCCGATAATTTGCAAGCTATCTTCTGAACATCCGAAATAAATTTAGTATTACACGGTCCCATACCACATACGCCAGCAGCAACCGCGGCAATATTTATATAATCAGTCGTTCGCCAATCTCCGGTGAGAACAGACGTTCTTCGGCTTCTCGTAGAGTAAAAAAAAAAACTAATAACTCAGTTATAAAAATAATCAGTTGCAGTGTTGCTAATTGACTCGGTAGCCCAGCGGTTAGCGGCGCCAGTCAACAAACCGTGGAACACCGGTTCGAATCCCAGAAGTTTTTTTTTTTCTTTTTTGTTTTTTTTTTTCCTCAACAAGCAATAGGAAAACAAAACAAAAATCACGTGATGGATGGTGGAGAGCGCCCCGCTCTTCCCATAACCGTGGCGAAAGCCAGCAAAAGGAGGAAGAGGTTGAATACCCCTCCTAATCTGTCAAAAAAAAAAAAATAAGTGCTGTTTCCACAGCTGAAGAAGATAAAGAGGAGGGGGGCTCCAACAGCTTCGCCTCTCTGGCGTCATCCGAGTCGGAAGACGAAGATGACGAAATTAACAACATAAAAAGCAGCATACAAAAGCTGGAGCAAGACGTGATTGCTATTAAACAGAGGCAAACTGCACGATTGCAGAGGGAGCAATCAGAAGTAGAGAGCTCCCTAAAACAACAACAACAAGAGCAGAAACAGCAACTGCAGCAACAACAAAACCATCAGCAGCCGAAGCAACAGCGGCAAGAACACCAACAACAACAAAAACAACAACAGCAGCAGCAGCAACAACAACAACAACAACAACAGCAGCAGAAGAAGAAGAAAGAGAAGGTGCCTCCGATCAACACCTACAAACTGGAGGTAAATGCAACCAAGGACCTGTGTAAGTTGGTCATTGGTAATAATTTTAATATAAAGAGATTGGGGAACGATCGCCATGCCATCCACTGTAATACAGTGGAGGGCTACGCGAAAGTGAAAGAGCTCCTAAAGGAAACGACGACGGAGTACTTCTCATTCACACCAAAGTGTGAAAGCGGCAATCGATGCTGCTGAAAGGGTTGGAACCGTCTTCTGATCCTGAGGAGATCCTGGCACTGCTCAAAGAGCAGGAGTGCGAAGGACTCAAGTTTGTAGGGGTAAAGCCATTTACCACAGCTAGAGCCAGGCGGGAGAGACGGAGTCTGCCGTTCTTCCCGGTGCAGCTCACTCCCGAAAGCCGTCTGGATAGTCTAAGGAGAATCAATGTCCTAGACTACCAGGTGGTTCACTGGGAAAAACTAAAAAGGAGCGAAGGCGTTATACAATGCGTTCGCTGCCAAAGGTTCGGGCACGCCGCGTCGAACTGCCAAATGCAGCCTCGCTAAGTGCATTTGGCGCTAAGAACCACAGTTCTGAAGAGTGTGCTCTGGGTGTTGACGGAGCATCCGATAGGTCGCAGCTCTCGTGCGTGTTATGTGGAAACGCGGGTCACACCGCAAACTATCGGGGTTGTCCTAAGTTCACTGACATTAAGAACGCAAACTGGCTCGGCAGCAGAAGGTGGAGGTCAAACGTTCACCTGTTAGGTTTCAAACACCAGCCGTCACGTCCCAAATTTCCTACGCCCAAATGGCGTCAGGTAGGGGGGCTACGGTACAGCAAGCGACTGTTGCTTCTCCGCGCCAATGCCGAGAACAACGGAAGCTGCACCTAACATGCTAGCCATCTCGCAATTCAAGGGCAGATGGCTCAGCTGCAAAAGCAGGTGGACCAGATTTACGCGCTGCTGCCGGGCCTAACGCAACACATGTCGTAATGGGTACGCACATGGTGGAGCAAACTTTGAAGGTCCTTGCGGTGAATGTTAATTCATTGATTAGGATCGAACGAAGAGCCGCGATGTTTAAATTGCTACAAGACCAAACTCCTGATGTGCTTTTCGCTAGCGAAACCAAGCTAACCGATAATCACAAACTGGAGTACAATAATTATATTGTTAGAAGAAGAAACCGGCCCAGATCCAAACGTGGAGGTGGTGTCGCGATCTTCATTAAAGAAGGTATAAAATTTCACAGAGTGTACAAGGGAGTGTTGCGCAGGTTCCGGGTGTTGGAGGCAGTTGTCATTTACATTCCGCTTCGCAGTGGAAAGCGGCTGTACTTGGCCTCTGTTTATGCACCTGAGGCTTCACAATCCACCCTATTTATTACAGAGCTCAACGAGCTCCGACTTCTGAGGCTGGAATCGAGGGAGAATTATTTTATAATCGGCGGGGATTTCAACGCTAGACACAGAGATTGGGGAAATAATTTGCCAAATACTAGAGGGTGGGGTCAGCACGATGTCATGTACAGACCCGGTCTTAAAGCGACGGATAACCCGTCGTTTCCCAGAGGCGGGACTTATTTGGATCTACTACTGTACGACGAACGTATACGACTGACAGGTACGAATTTACAAACGCTAAACTGTCTGCGCACATTCGTGTATGACAGCGACCATTGCGGTTTTAGCACCGAAATTACAGTTCCCAACGAAATTGCGGAATTGGAAGAGTTTGTCCAAAAATATTCTTACAACTACAGTAAGACTCGATGGACGCGCTTCTGCGCAACCTTGAACAGAGCGCTCTCCTCGTATACGCTCCACCCACCGTCCAATAGGAATTTGAAAAACGAGGAGATCGACAATTACCTAAAACAAATGGACGAGACAATTAAATAAACTATGGACACTACAATACCGCGGTATCGACGTACGACTAACTAAGACCTGTTCCGCAATCCTACTATTGACGCACTGCACCGACAGAAAAGTAGACTTCTGACAAGACTTAAAAACTTTTACAGACAGTTAACTGACCGACAAGATCCGGAGATTAGGACGCTGAAGTCGTCGATTAAAACTGTGCAAAAGTTAATAAAAGAAAATTACAGAATTGCTGTAAGCTCATATTGGAACAACAAGGTTCGGGCTGTAAACACCAGCAGCCCGAACATGTTTCCGCAAATCAATAAACTATTTCGGAGAAAAAAACAAAACGACCTTCAGTGTCTTAAAATAGCCCGGACAACAGAAAACGAACGGTTACTGACAATAGCAGGTATTGATCCAAATGAGGCCGCTGATGATGACGACTTCTTTGCGATTGAGGATCCGCAGGAGAAGGTTGAGACCATAGGGGCGACTTTCCAGGAAGTATACAAGGCCATTGATACCATTTTCCCTAATTGCGACCTGGACAGTCGCGTCTTGGTGCACGACTTCTGCATTCGAAATGAATTAGGGAACTGGCGATCCGAGGGCTCTAGTTTAACGCTGTTTAGCGACGAAAATATGGCAAATAATGGCATTGCCAGAGAGGGTGCCCTATCCCCGTTCATTTCGAAGGAAGGACTCCATGAGATCTTCGACACAATCAAGGCTAAGAAATCAGTGGGGACCTCCGAACATCGTGCTTCGACATCTTCCTCTAGAAGCGGTGGACATTTACACCACCCTGTTTAATAATGCAATGAATAATGCACATTATCCAGCGCATTGGAAAACGGCGGTGGTTCAACCTATCCCCAAAAAGGGAAAGGATATATCCAATCCGGCGAATCTCCGGTCGATAAGTCTCCTTCCGAATATCAGTAAGGTTTTTGAAAAAGTAATCAATAGAGCTCTGTCTAGGTGGGTTAAGGACAAACATATAGTTCCGGATAACCAATTCGGTTTTAAGGCGGGACATGATATCTCACATGCAGCGTCTAAACTGGTGTCCGATATCCAATGGAACACAGGCAAGAAACAGTGCACTGGTGCCTGCCTTGTTGACTTGGAGAAGGCCTTCGACACCGTATGGTTAGAGGGTCTTTTCTATAAGCTGACTAGGCTGGGGATCAGCAAACTTCTCTTGTACATTCTTTATAATATGCTAACCAACAGACAGTTCATTGTGAAAAATGGCGATGTGACTTCTGTTGGAATATTTCAAATTAAAAATGGTCTTCAGCAAGGCGCGGTCAATTCGCCGATCCTATTTAACATTTATACAAGCGACTTGATAGGTTCACTTCCCCATACTATTGCGTACGCAGACGATTTGGTAGCGTACAGAACAGGTCCAAAAATCGACGTCATTAATACTCTCTTGCAGCGTGACTTCGATAAGATAAGACGATTTTGCGATGACTGGAAGTTGAAAATCAACTTTCAGAAGTCGGAAACCATTCTCTTTAGGACGCCATTGTCTGGAGCCTCTAGGGATACCAGAAAAAATTGGCGAAAGTTCTCAATCATTGGACAGCACGGACAGCCTCTTGCCTGTCGAAAGGTAGTCAGATACCTTGGGATCTGGCTAGATCAGTTTCTGCATTTTGGCAAAATGTAGATGCTGCTCTGGCCAGAGCTAAAGGTGCTTTTGCCCTTACAAAGAGACTGTTTTATAGCAGCCAACTCGATGTCAGGGTAAAGGTAATCTGCTACATGGCCCTTGTTAGGCCCATGCTGGTATTTGGTTGTCCCGTGTGGTTCAATGTACGAGCAGACAGCTGAGGACAGGCGACTCAACTACAACAGAGACGTCGCACATGGCAGTGTGGATCGACTCAGGTTCAGTAGGGCGGTGGGGAATCGCGATAAGAGGGATGTCGTTCGGCAGCACCAGCATTTCTGGTGGTTGAATGATGGAGAAGATACTTCGTCGTCATTTCCGTCAACTACGGACCAACCTTACTAATGAGGCAGAGCTGACCAATCTGTTTTCTCTTGTAAATAGCGATGGCCAGCTTACGTAGGTTTAGGTTAGCATGTATTGGTGTATACAAAGGTATATACTGATATATGTATATTATTGTGTATATTGTCTATGTGTGTGTATGTGTTTATTTTCTATGTAGGTTAGGTAGACTAAGGCTTATTTCAAGTTAGATATTAAGTTTTTATAAAAAATAAAAAATTATGTCCATACGCTAAGTTTTTGTTAACAATATTTTTTCTTAGCTTTAAGTATAGTAAATAAATATCCATAAAGAAAATGTTAATAAAGTTGAAAGACATAGTATAAGAATTTAGAGTAGCTTAGAGTGCCTGTGTGGGGCCAGTAAGTTAGTATAAGGTTGTTAAGTAATTTTAAGCTAGCATTTAAGCATTTTTTGTTAGTATGTAAGAGTTATTGATTAGAAAATAAAATGCGTTTAAAACTAAACAATATTTACATAAAAGGCACCAGGATACAGATACTAACAGGGTTCGAAGTATCGTAGTGCACCAACATCTTGCTCTAAGAAGTAAAACAATTACAGCAAGTATTAGCAAACACGAGAAATCTGAGAAAAATGCTTTCGAAACCGCAGCACAGCCGTATGTCCTCAGAAGAAGGTTGAAAACCAGCAGCACATACACTACAAACTGGTTGGAAAAGATGTTGCAATTAAAGTAAGAATCACAGCAAATACGTCAGTGCCCAGCAATAGAAACCCAGTACCGCACGAAAAGGTAGAGGGATTACCAGCACACGCCGAGATAAAAGAAAGTAGAAACCGTAGAAGGACAATTAATAATATCACAACACTGCCAGAAGTTAGCCGTTGCTCAGAATAAAACCAAGTGAACAGTTTAGATGGCTGTTTCTTATATTTGGATGAGGATTAATTTATGACATGCAAATTTAATTTTGCAGAAGCACTTAATCATGCGCACGTCGATCCAGTTAGCTCGAACTCAAATATGCTATTCTTACTTACTTACTTAACGGGCCCCCGACCACTGAATAATCTCTGCTCGAAATACGACACGCAGCGTTTATAAGGTTAACGTTTTATAAAACATGTATTTAATCTTCCGAATATAGAATTTTGACCTCATTTGATTCGAGCCTAACTAGCAGCGTTTTCGTAATGTATTTATTTGATCGTTCGTCAAAAATATTAGAAATTCTGTCTCATCCTCCATCCAAAGTCTCATTTACAATGACATTCCAGTTGTCAG
The DNA here is from genome assembly GCA_949129095.1 of Volucella bombylans. Lineage (NCBI taxonomy): Eukaryota > Metazoa > Arthropoda > Insecta > Diptera > Syrphidae > Volucella > Volucella bombylans. The sequence continues at coordinate 83,241,957 of OX422140.1, forward strand.
TTCTTTGGACAAGTCCAATCTGATTGCTGTACACTTTGCAGCCAGTTCAACACCGTCAAATTGTGCTTTGTCTTCTTTTTTTTTTTTTTTTTTTTTTATAATTATACGCGCGCCTAAGGGGTTGGATACCCTTTTACTGTTGCCTGGGCGCGGGCGGAAAGATAGAAGGAGGAGAAAGGAAAATTGTTTTTGTAGTGGTTTGAAACTCAGATGTGTTTGGTTTCTATGTTTGCTCTCCAGGGGTCGGAGTCCGAATAGGACGGAGAGTTTTTCTTCACTCAGAGTGATTCGAGGTATAATTCCCAGTATTTTTTTCATTGCTTGAAACTCTTATAACAGCCAAATCTACGTGTCAGTGTTATGCCTTCACACGCAGAATTTTTTTGTCTGAGTTCCAATTATACAATGAAAAACTGATTTTGCCATGGGCAGGATTCGAACCTGGGCCCTCCGAGTGAGAAGCGTTTGCTACTACCACTACACCACCTACACTTGAGTGCGTTGATTCTGCAATGCGACGAATCCGCTTTCGCACTCTTGCCATAGCAAGAGTATTTAAAGATCTTGACATACATGGATTCGCCGTTCCAGATTTAATAACTTCCCTTCTTCTTCGACATCAATTTGTTGAAACAAAATAGTTGGGATCGACGACTCTCTTCTTCAATGGATTAGAAATTACCTCTCGAAACGTTCAATTCAAGTTGTCTTGGAAAAGCCTGGTATTAACAAGATAAGCGCAAGTGTGGCCCAGGGTTTCGTTCTGTCTCCGACACTATTTTAAATTTTCACCAATGATCTCTTGCGTGCTACTTCTAATCCAACACATTATTTAACTGACTACAATATTCTCTGTTTTTCATATTCGTCCCAGGACTCCCGAACGGCAGCGTATGTAAGGCAAATTAAATTCTGATATTAGCAGCGTAACTAATTGGGAAACAATCAACAAAATGGAATTTAATGCTTTCAAAATGCAATTCCACAATGCAGTATGCTGTTATTACAGCGAAATATAAATATCAACCTATTATCAATGAATGGCACTTGAATCGTCAAAACTGAAAAACTGTCAATTCTTGGTATATGTGTCAATGACATCTTACGTTAGAACGGCCACATATTTGATGTCGCCAAAAATGCTGCGAAATGTCTGGGTTTCCTCAAACGATGTAAGAAATAATTTTCCCCCTTTAATCTGGCCTCAGTATGTAGGGCATTTATCCGGCCAAAATTGGAGAACAATGCCCACATCTAGTCAGATGCTCCAAAAACCCCTCTGTACCTGCTTGATAGAATTTATTATCTATTGAAAGTATGTGTTTGAGGTGAACGGTAGTGGTTTTCTCTGCTCCAGTAAATCTGATTAAATTGTGGGTCTCTAGTCAATAAACTCCAAATATAGAGACTCAATTATTTTTTATTAGAATCACATAGTTTTTTCTATAAAATTTCAAATCTTTGCATATTAATTATGCCGTGACTTAAATTTGAAAGAACCGGGTCAAAAATCCAATACGCAGTATGCAAGGTCTACTACCACCTAGCGTGTGTGAATTTACAGCAAAGTGATATTGAATACTTTAAAACAAACAATATTAAATATTGGTGTAATTCATGTGATCAACGTAGGCGAAAATCAATACATTCACCACCACTTACTCCACGAAGAGAAAATTTAGTCAGCGCCGTTTCTGCATCGAATTATACCTATCTTCATTGGATACTGGGTCATCTCCCAGTGTTGATAACAACATAAATATTCCCACTGGTGCCACTCTTACGGGCGAAATCTCCGCTATCGAGGAAGTTAATTCGAATGCGCTACTACTCGTTAACTCCCTGAAAGAAGAAAATAAGTCACCTTCGAATAAGGTAAACAAAATACAAAGCATTGCAAATTTTTTGCAACAGAAAACTTTGAGTAAAGGGCTGATCAGAATCTCTGCCACACGGCTTGAAATTAAAGGAAACACAATGAAAGCGACTGTCAAATTTGCATCTTGTGTTTTTACTTCTTAATTTTATTAGTGCTTGAAAAAGTTTGTTATTATTTGTGGAGATAATGGTCGAACAAGAAGAAATTGCTTTTATTATGTGTGTTTTGCACATGTGCTATTTAGCAATAAAATTAATGAAAAAGAGGAAACGCAGATGGTGGGTTCGTCCCCTTTATAAGGAAAGAATAGAAAGAGGATTTTTTGAGACAACTTTCAAACACCTCAAAGAGCACGATTCGATAAATTCCAAAGAATCTCATTTATTCGTACCGCTTCAATGAATTTCTCGACTTCCATTCTCACAACAAAGAAGAGCTTTTATGTACAAATTCCTACACGTCAATCATGTATCGTAGATTGTAGTTCAACAAAATCCAAGTTCACGATACACGACACACACGCAGACACACAGTGTTGCGGTTTACGGCTTTCCATACATTTAATAGCTTGACAGATTGCGACACAGAAATAGATACAGCTACAGATACACATTCTATTCGGCTCTTAAATGTGTAGATATCATCGGTGCTCCCAACGTAAACAAACAGAACGTGTTGGACTCAGCTGTCAAATTGCTGACGGATGGCTTAGGTGTAAACCTTTCTCACGATGACATAAGGTCGTGCTATGTCAAGAAGATTGTCAGAAAGCCGCCGAATAACTCAACCTCTACATGCGCTATAGCACTGAATGCTTTGTGTATTAAATTCAAGACGTTGGAATAGAAGCAGACTGTTATCAGTAAAAACAGAAGTATTAACTTAAAAACTAGCTTTATCGGGGAATATTTTGGGGATAAACAGATTTTTATAAATGAGAGTATTACCAATTTTAATAGAGAGTTGTTTAATAGAGCTAAAAATTTCAAAATAGAGAGAAAGTTTTCTTACTTGTGGATTAGCAGAGGAGTCATTTTGATGAAAAAACAAGAAGACGAGGCTTAGAAAATGTATCCTAATTTATTTCTTTACTATGATAAATAAAAATAATAACCTACTCCATGATTCCTAAAGCTATATTCTAAATGTTATTCCATTTTGCAAATTTGAAGATGAGATGTTAAAAGGTGTTTTTCATTCTAATAACCTACGGTTTCCCATTATTCACCAAAATATTCGAAGCATGAGAAAAAATTTTGATTTATTTCTATCCCTTCTTGAATCTCTTATTAAGAAGCCTGATCTAATTTTCTTCTCTGAGATTTGGATATTTGAACACGAAAGAGAACTTTATAATATACCGGGTTTTAATTCTCATGCCAAGTGCAATGATACATATGCAGCAGGACGAGTTGCTGTGTTTGTAAACAATTACTTAGAATATGAGTACTACAGTTTTAATCTAATAAGTGCGGATGTAATTAAAGTTTCTTGCACAACTGATGAAAAAAAAAATTATTTTTATGTGCGTTTGTAGGTTGCACGAAAAGAGTAAGATTGATTTTGTTAAAGAACTGAGTTGTTTATTGGGTGCTGAAAAAGTAAAAAAAAACTTACTTATCTTGGGAGATATTAATTTAGATATCCTATATCTCGAACTACAAGATCATTGTATGGACAGGTCTCTTTTTAAATTTTAACAGGCAAATAAAGAAATCAAATAATTTATCACACGATAAATCTGTAATTACTCGTAATTACGATCGACTTATTACGTGTTTAATCCACGAAAATTGGGCAGTCGTCTACCTTGAAGGATACCCGTCTATAGCCTTTAATAACTTTTCCAATATTTTAAAAGATCATGTCGCAACATATTCTCGGATAATTTCAAGTAGAAATAATAAATTAAAGAGACTTAAACCCTGGATATCGGTAACTTTAGTAAAAAAGGTGAATTATTGTTCCCGAATACTTTATTTTATTGAGCAAATCATTTATCATTTAACTTCATTTTAACTTTACGCTAGAAATTAATGAATTGATTATTTGTTTTACTTATTATTCATACTACAATAGAACTGAGCCAAACATTGCATATATTGCTCTATGTATTCTTCCCATGCTATTTTCGAAACAACGAATAGTTACAGTCCACTTAAATATACAATCTCCAAATAATTGATTTTTGTTTTGATATCACTCTCTTTCTCGTTTGGACCATCAAGAAGTCAAGTTGTGTAATACAATTTACAAATTTACACTAATTAGAATTGTTGGGAGTTTCTTTTTATTGTACTTCTTTTTCGCATTTACTATCATTTTGGCCCTTCTTAAGCCAGAATTGTGAAAATTATTTCATTACTTTTTTGATTTGGACACATAGACGATATTTTTTTTTCTCTTCGTTGTATGCTTTTTTTATGATCTGAGATTTATTGCATAAAGACGTGATACAAACATTTTTTTTCTGCATGATTAACCGCATGTGCTTTATTGAGACAATTGCATGCATTCTCGGTTTATTAAAATATAAATTATATTAATTTGTGGACTTATTGTGTAAATTTAAAACGAAAATGAGTGCCATTAAAACCAAACGTGGGCATATTAAGGGGTGCATAACTCGGGCGGCAATTTTCGCGGAAAACATTGACCAACGTGTTACTCTTGAACTCTTGGAAATTCGTCTCGAAAAACTAGAAGAAGCGTGGACAGTATTCGTGAAATTACAAAATCAACTATTTGGTCTTATCGGTGAAAATGATTTAGTATCTGAAGACGATTTTGAAGAATATGAAACTAAATATTTTTTTGCTCAATCTAACCTCACAAAGGATGTTCGTGAAAGGCGTAATGCCGAAAACTCCGTGCAAAAACCATCGGTCATAGATAAAGTAGCTAGCCAGCAAAAGTCATTATTAGAAATCCTTCAAACTTCAAAAGAATCAATTTCCATTGCACTGCCTAAAATAAATATTCCTATTTTTTCTGGTGATTATAAAGAGTGGCCCAGTTTTCGCGATCTGTTTATCGGTTCCATAGACACTAAGTCCAATTTAACAACAACCCAAAAATTCCAATATCTTAAGTCCTTTCTTCGCGATGAGTCAGCTACCTTGATTAGACATATACCTGTTTCTGACTCTAACTGTATGGACGCCTGGGAGCGTTTAGAGCGACGTTACGATCGTTCTAATATAATTATACACTCATATATACAATCTTTTCTGTCAATGCCTACTGCCTAAGTGTACAACATTTACGAAAACTCACTGATAGTGCTGATGAAACAATTAGGGGCTTAGCAGCACTTAAAGCTACCAGTCGTGATCATTTGGTTATTTTCATTTTGCTGAAAAAACTTGATCATGAGACACGACAAGCATGGGCTGAAGAAAGTGGCTCTAGGGACAACTGTACCATAGACGAATTTCTAAAATTCTTGCAAGGTCATTGCGATGCTTTGGAATCATGTCAGGCTCTATCTCGTATGAATCAATCTCGTGGTAAAACGCTTAAATCTGTACAATCTCATTTAGTTGAGACAAACATACAGTGTCCTAACTGTAAAGCCGATCACAAGTTAAGTAAATGTCCTACGTTCGATATTATTCGTCACCGCTTATTTGTAAAAGAAAATTCATTGTGTCTTAACTGCTTACATGCTGGGCATTCTCAAAATAAATGCCGCTCCAACTTTCGTTGTCGCAATTTGTAACTCCCGTCACCACTCGCTTGTTCATTATCAACAATTGTCGCCTACCACTGCAGATCTAAATTCCGCAAATTCATCGAATCCACCAACATCTGAATCTTTGACCGCAGCTCCTCTCTCGCTTTGCTCATCAATAATTGCAGAAAGCAACTTGTTTAACTCTAATCGTTTAATTCAAACGATGTTGCCAACTGCTACAGCATATACTCTCGATGAGCAAGGGATTCTTCAGACCATTCGATTATTGCTGTACCCAGGATCACAAATATCTTTTGTTAAGGAGCAGACGGTTCATCGTTTAAGACTCGTCCGCAAACCTGCTCGTATTCCTATAGTAGGTGTTGGATCAGTTTCAGCTGGTGTTACAAACGGAATTGTCACACTCAAACTCTTTTCTCGACTTACTAAAGATATTATTTACATTTCTTGCTATATTGTTTCAAAGCTCACATCGTTAATCCCAGTTTCTGCATCAGCCACAATCAATTCAAATTTACTCACTTCGTTTAAGTTAGCTGATCCGAAGCTTAACGTACCAGGTAATATTGATCTACTCATCGGGGCTAACAAGGCTTTCGGTATATTTAATGGAAAACCAGTTCGTGGCCTGCAAGGAATGCCCGATCTAATCCCAACAATATTCGGATGGGTAGCATCTGGAAACACGAATGACCCCACTTCTCAGAAAAGCGTTAAGTCGTTCTGCACTTGATTAGGTTCTGTTTTTCTGTTTGATCTCGAGCACTTTTGGCGACTAGAGGAAATTCAAAATGAAGAAAAGCTGCTGAAGATCAGCATGCAGAAGATATTTTTTGCCAGACTCATTCCCACCTGCCTGATGGAAGATACCTATATTGTGCAAATACCATTTAAATCAAATGAAGATTTAAATTTTGAAGGTAGTTTTAATGTGGCCTTTAAACGTTTTTTGTCGACAGAACGCAGAATTAGTTCGGATCCAAAGTTAAAAGAAAGTTACACACATTTTATTGAGGAATATTTAAGGTTAGGTCATATGGAAGAGGTAGCTGAAGATGACATAGACAGATCTTCCAAAGAGTGTTATTACCTTCCTCATCACGCAGTTTTCAAAACTGATAGCAGCACTACTAAAGTGAGAGTAGTGTTTGATGGTTCTGCCAAAGCAAATAAAAATCGATCACTCAATGATTCTCTTCTTACTGGTCAAACACATCAGCGTGACCTTTTTTCGATATGCATTGCGTTTCATAGATATCTCTACACAATATCTGAGGACATCGAAAAAATGTTTCGCCAAATTAGAGTACATCCCAACCATACAGATTTCCAACGTATTCTTTGGAGGAACTCAAATAATTTACCACTTAAACATTATCGTTTACTGACAGTTACTTATAGAGCCTGTGCAACATTCCTTGCAGTAAGAACTTTATACCAGTTAGCTCAAGATTCGATTAACATTTTTCCGCGTGCGACTAAGGTTTTACTTAATGACTTTTACATAGACGATGTCATTACCGGAGCTGATTCCATCGATGAAATCATTCCCCTACGTTTGGAACTTATAAAATTACTACGCTTAGGTGGGTTCAATCTCCGTAAATGGACTACTAATTGCTGGCCTTTGCTATTAAGTCTACCGGAAGACCAACGGGAAATAACACCAAGAGAATTCGAGCAGTACTATGGTGTAAAATTACTAGGCCTGCAGTGGTCCCTTGCCAAGGATTCCTTTTCATACCAGGTTAACTTAAGGGTAAATTCGACTTTCACAAAACGTCACATATTGTCGGAGTTATCGAGAACTTTTGATCTAATTGGGTTTCTAACTCCAGTCATAATTTCTATTAAAATTCTCTTTTTCCTGAATCAAGCGAACTTTCAAATAAATGGCAATCTATTCGAGAACAACTTCCGTTGCTCCAGGAGCTGAATATTCAACGAATCCTCTGGACATCTAAGCATAACGTCGAGTTTATTGAATTCTGTGATGCACCACTTGAAGCGTATGCAGCTGTGTGGATTCTACTGGAAACATTATTAGCACTATCGTAGCTGCCAAAAGCAAGGTAGCCCCAATCAAAGTTGTATCCCTTCCACGTCTTGAGCTTTACGGAGCGGTTCTGTTATCTCGTTTAGTAAGTAAACTTAAAACCTCTTTACAATTCGAAGATATGCAAATTAGTGTCTACACTGACTCAGCGATTGTCCTTCATTGGCTTTCGGCATTACCAAAAAGGTGGTCGATTTTTATTACAAATCGCACATCTGAAATATTATCTTTAATTCCTAGGAAGAATTGGCACCATGTACGATCGCAAGACAATCCGGCTGATTGTGCATCCCGCGATATTCTACCTTCTCAGTTGATAAAAAATGATATGTGGTGGATGGGACCAGCATGGATTAAGGACGGGAGCACAAAAAGACCTATTTCAACTTATGATTTAGCAGATATTTCTTGCCTTGAATTTGAAGAAAGAAAAGCGAAGCCAGCTTTAGTTTTAGTTTCACAAACTCATACCGCGAACATTTTTGAAATCATAGTCAATCACTCGTCTCGTTATATGAAATCCATTCGTGTTCTTGCGTACGTCATTCGCGTCGTAGTCGAAGTTCAAGACAATTTAATTCACTTTCATCAGAAGAGTTATATAAGGCAAAGTTAAAACTAATAAAATTCTATCAATCGATTACTTTTTCTTCTGAAATGCGAGCAATAAAAATATTAAAGATGCTAAGAAAAGGAAGTAAACTAGCATGTCTTAACTCGTTTTTAGATGAACATGAGGTGCTCCGCGTTGGTGGTCGTATTGTAGAGTCGGGGCTTAGTTTTGCAACGAAACATCCGATAATAATTAACAAGGACACTAGGCTCGCGAAGCTCATCGTCGAGTACATCCACAAAAGACACTTACACGCGGGTGTATCTCAGATGTTTTCAATCCTTCGTCAAGAGTTTTACATTATCGGAGTTCGTAACCTTATACGCAAAGTCGTCCCGAATGTGTATCACGCTTCCGTCATTGTAGATTCTCGGTGGAACAATTTATGGGTAACCTTCCTTCTGAGCGTATCTGGTTCGCGCGCCCCTTTAGTAAGGTCGGAGTAGACTATGCAGGACCACTAACATTACGCTTGGCCAGAGGACGAAATCCAAAGTTCGCAAAGGCCTATATTTCGTTATTCGTGTGCTTCACTACAAAGGCTATTCATTTAGAATTGGTGAGTGACCTTTCAACTTTCGCCTTCCTTGCAGCACTTGATAGGTTTGCGGCCCGTCATGGCAAGCCTGCAGAAATTTGGAGCGATAATGGCTCAAATTTTTATGGAGCTAAGCGGAATTTAAATGAAATGTTTCAACTTTTGATAAGTCAACACCATATTGATGCAGTTATAGACCATTTATCGAGGGATAAAATAGCATGGGAAATTATTGCTCCATTGGCCCCACATTTTGACGGATTGTGGGAGGCAGGCGTAAAGTCCGTCAAGCAACACTTAAAGCACGTTATTCAGGATCAAAGGCTCACATACGAAGAAATGTATGCTTACACAGGTGGAAGCATTGCTTAATTCACGACCTTTGTGGCCTACTTAAGATACGGATCCAACAGCTCTAAGTCCGGCTTACTTTTTAATTGGCGAACCATATATTTCGATTCGATTCGAGTTTAATTGCAATAAAAACATTTCTCCTAATATTAATTGGTCTCTTTTACAGGCACTAAAACAAGGGTTCTAGCGACGATGGCATGCAGAATACTTAACCTCTCTGCAGCAGCGGCCGAAGTGGCACGGCAAACAATTATCACTCAAGATCGGCGACGTCGTGCTATTAAAGGAACCTATCCTGCCACCGTCAAAATGGATGATTGACCGAATAAAGCAGTTACATCCTGGAAGAGACAGTCAAGTTCGAGTACTTACTGTGAAAACACAAGTCGGAGAATATGTCCGACCCATCGTAAAAATTGTCCCCTTGCCAATGGCTGAAAGATCTACCAATATTTCAGGGGGGGCAGTATGTTCCTGAACACTTTATTTTATTTAGCAAATCATTTATCATTTAACTTCATTTTAACTTTGCGCTAGAAATTAATGAATTGATTATTTGTTTTACTTATTATTCATACTACAATAGAACTGAGCCAAACATTGTATATATTACTCTATGTATTCTTCGCATGCTTTTTTCTAAACAACGAATAGTTACAGTCCACTTAAATATTCAATCTCCAAATAATTGATTTTTGTTTTGCTATCACTCTCTTTCTCGTATGGACCATCAAGGAGTCAAGTTGCGTAAGAAAAAAAATATATAATTTACAAATTTACACTAATTAGAATTTTTCGGAGTTTCTTTTTATTGTACTTTTTTCGCATTTACTATCATATTCAATTATAAAAATAAATTAGGAATCAAATGCAGAAAACATCCCAATAATGTTCATATTCGTAATCTCAATGAAAAAAATCTGCAGAGAACTTATTACTGATGTTCACACTTTTAAAGAAAATTATCATCATCTCTGCACCCGTTGAAATGACTGATGCGTTCAATGTCTTCTTTTTGCGAGTGTGGCCTCAAATACACTTAATACACTGATGTAGGTTTTGATTCATCTGTTGATAGCTACTCATGCTGCGGGTAAAACCTGCAACTGCATACTTTTGCTTTGATCCGATAACTTCCTTTGAATTGTTTAGAACCATTAGGTTATTAAAAAAAATCTTGTTCGCCAATGAATTGTATTTTTTCGACCGATCTTATTAAGAGAATCTCACTCTTTATTGTTGATGTGTTAGCACATATTTATAATAAAAGTATTTACTGTGGTATTTTTCCACACTGCTTAAAAGTTGCTGAGGTGGTACATACATATATTTAAAAAGGGGGAAAGATACAATTTAAATAATTACAGGCCTATCTCTCTTCTTCCTGCTCTTTTGAATATTTTTGAGAAAGTGATTAAAAGTAAAATCGTCTTTTTTTGTCCAAATCAATATGTGTTCAGAGCGGATCTTAAAATTTTGTTATTATAGTTACGAAAGCCTTAATATTAAAAAGAATACTGCTGCACTTTTTATAGATTTAACCAGGGCCTTTGATAATGTGGACCATAAGTTACTACTAACAAAACTAGAAAACGCTGGTTTTAGAGTTTTAATGCTCAATTGGTTTTCTTTGTACCTTAATAACAGGAACAAAAAGTTAAGTTAGAAGGTCAATTGAGTAAGCAGACCATCGACATCGAAAACCGACGAAAACATTGATGGAGTAAAAGAAATGTTGGTCAATAACCGCATATTAACCATCAGAGAGATAGTAGAGGACTTGAATATTGCCTATGGATCCGTGCAAGACATTTTGGTTAATGATTTGGGTTCCCGTTTAGCAGCAAAGTTGGTGCCAAAAGACCTATATTCAAAAAAAGAGACCGTGTTGACGTCGCAAAAGAGATGATTAGCAAGGCTTAATATGATCCCACAATCATAAAAAGGATCATTACTGGAGACGAGAAGTGGGTTTATAAATGGCGTTCACCAAATTAGCCGATACCAAAAAAAACACGTCGTTTTCAGTCAAAAAAGAAGGCAATGCTCACGGTTTTCATGGATTACAACGGTGTAGTGCATCATGAATTTTAGCCAGAAGGCCAGACAGTAAACAAAGAGTATTATTTGGGAGTTATGAGACGTTTGCGTGAAGCAATTCGCAGAAAGAGACCAGAATTGTGGGCAGAAAACTCGTGGATTTTGCACCATGATAACGCACCGCCACACAGTGCCATCATTATTCGTAATTTTTTGACGAAAAATGCAACAAATACCATCCAACAGCCACCAATTCACCTGATTTGGCTCCCTGTGACTTCTTTCTGTTCAATCGAGTTAAAAATCTACTACAGGGAACGTGTTTCAGCAGCCGAGATGAAGTAATGGAAAAATCTCAGGAAGCACTGAGGGACATACCGAAAACCGAATATAAAAAATGTTTCGAGGATTGAATCAAGCGCTGGCATAAATGTGTTGCAGTCGATGGGGATTACTTTGAAGGGGACAGTATAGATTTAGATGAATAAACTTGTATTTTTAATTTTCTGAACAAATTCCGGGAACGTTTTGATCGAGGTGGTAAGTATTCCACAGGGCTCGGTGTTGGGCCCAGTTCTATTTTTAATTTATATCAATGCAATCTTTAAACAGCAATTTAAAGGGCTACAAAACGGGTTTGCAGATGAAATAGCTTGTTCCTATCCAATGCTTCCAACTTGGATTTATTTGCGGATATAAATCATGAGCCAGAAAAATTTAGACATTGGACAATTGGTTCAGCTAGTCATAAGTGATAAAACCAAAATTATGATTTTTGGCCTATCATCTAATATTATGCAACTCCCTAAAATAACTTATCACAGTACAAATTGTAAACATGTGCTGGTTAGTTCCAATACTTGTGACAAAACTAGTACGAAAAAAAACATTTAATTCAGATCTTAGCTGCTCATCGAAATGTTTTGTAATTGAGTGAGTACCTACATTTAAGTATTCAAGACGAATTTGTTGACAAATTAAATTGAAGTGCGCATACTTCCTTACTTAGAAAGTATCTGTTAAGAACCACCAGTATAATGTTTCATCTAAGACTGTTTTGCTCTCGCAAACTCTTAGATATAATTTATTACAGCCTAGTACAATCAAAGGTGCAATATGGTCTAGTTTCTTGGGGAGGAACACATAGCAACAAAATCCAACCTTTGCTAGTGGTGCAAAAACATATTCTAAGAATCTTTTGGAGAAGAAAATGTCTAGAACACAGTTTTAGTTTTTTTGCAACTCTTTAATAGTTCCTATCAAACATCTCTACTTTTACAAAGTGTTTAAAATAGTTTACGTAAGGAGTGGATATTTGTTAAATCGTAATCCCGTAACCGTTCAGGGGCTTCGAAGCAACGCAAGAATCCTTGCGTTAGTTCCAACACATAACGCCCACCACTTTCTAAATTCTTATACTTCGGTTGCACCAAGAATTTTTAACCTACTACCGCTGGCTATACGCTATAGTACCAATGCTCTGTCGTTTTCTAGAGAGAGAAACATTAACAATAATGATAATTAAGAATAATGTTAAACACAAAAATCATTCTCTAGTTTTTTTTTATTTTTCTTTCATAAATCACCCTTTCGACTTTTTCTTTTATTTTTGAATTACTTTTTTTTAACAATTCTTTAGCGATACATTCAACACTATTTGCCTTAACTACAGAATGTATCTCAATATTATTCAATACCTAATTTATGTACATAATATTAATGCACTTAAATTATAAAATAATTCTTTGTACTATATGTAATTTCTCTTGACCTGTACCTTATAATGAATTGTATTGAATAATAAAATAACTAAATAAATAAAATAATAAAACCGTGCAATAAATCTCATAGGTGATTCTAGTATCACTCAGTCCATAGACACCCTCGAACACCTAAGTAATATCTCCTGTCTCATTTCCCTATTTCCACCACAAGTGCACCATTGAAATTGTCAGGAGTATTGTCTATTCAAACCTTTAATCCCCACACTTGTCTCATTTTGAATGCCCATCGGTACACCCTCCATCCCAATCGCCAACATAATTTGAAATATCGTGCTTCTTTCCTAATCTGTACGTCTCTCTTTCCTAATTATAGTAACTTGCAAACTTTTAAGACCAACGTTCATTGGTACCTCTCTTTTCTTCCTACCTAAGTTTGCTTCGCCCACGCTGTGTGCAAACGTTTTAGATGTATTGTACTAATAACCCCATGAGGGTTTAAAAAAAAAGGTCTTCTCGGAACCTGCTTTCGTGTGTCGTAGACTCAATGGTTTCTCCGAAGAAGGTAAATTCTTTAAGCACTCCGAAATTATTATTGTCAATAAAGACGTTTTGTCCACTGTGGATAGATGCTTCTTTGTTTATTAACAACATATTCATGGTGTTGTTGTCCTTTTCTTTAAGGCGAAATCGTTTCGCATGTTCTTCAATAGCTGTAAAAGCCTTGCTGGTGACCGATGTTGTCAAATGCATTTGCGTATCCTGGCAGCTGAATGGATTTGTTGTGTTAACACCTTACACCTGTCCATTAACTGATCCAGCACTAGATTAAAGAGGTCCCATGAAAGTGCAGTTCTTTCCTGAAGTTCCGTACGCGTTTGGAATAGTCGGGTGAACTGTTTCTAAACTGTTCTGAAGAGGCTGCATTCCGGGCTTGAAGCCAGTTGCCAATTCCTAAGCTTTTCTGGAAAAAAATCCTATCGCGCGATAGGATTATATATATATAATATACTACTTGAGCTGGGAAGTTGCGTAGGTATCTTTCTTTTTAGGAAGTATCTTCCGTTCCTTCTTCTGGCTCGGTACTCTTCTCGCGTTGATCATGTTTTGTGCTGCAATATTTCTAGATGCGCACTCATTTATCATACCAAGGGATCTTTTTGGGTGCTGGCAACCTCCTTGATGATCTCGCTATTCTTATTACTTCAACAGATTTTTTGCATTTCAAGATGGTGAATGCACAGTACAGAGTCGGTTGCTCAAGCGTTCTATGTGGGCTCTGGTTACTTCTGTATACTAAAGGGTTTCTTTTTCTGGGTGACTTGAAGCCTTTTCTAGTTGGATAGTCGAGTTCTGAATTTGACCGCAAGAAGATTATAGAGTCGACGTTTGGCCCTCTGAATGTTTGCAGATTCAGAATACTGGATGTGTGTCTCACATCTACTAGCACATGGTCGATTTGGTTAGTGGTCCGAACACCTGCAGTACTCTTGGTAACCTGGAGCTATGATTTATTTATTTAAAGCATCTGTACGCATACTTAATCTTAAACAAATTCTAATGATATTATTAGCCTAATACGAGCTGATACAAAATCTTTTAGTGGGAAGCCGTTACCGGTGTCGGAAGTTTTTGCTTTCCAGTGTACGAGAGTTCCCGGTGTATACTCTCAATTCGTGGTCCGTAGGCTTTACGAGTCATGATCAACCCGGAGGAAAGGTTCAAATGTAGGTTCACTACGGTTCACTTCGGGGATATGATCGCTGCTGTTTGCCCATTAGGGGCTCTTCGCCACAACATTTGGCATCGCAAGATTGACGCCAGTCAGTGCTTACCTTTGACAGCCAATAAAAGGCCATCAGCATTAATAAATTCTCGAATACACACAGGCTTTCCTAGAAAACCCACAAGTTTAATAAAATGACACGCATTGATGGAATTTTTGCTAAACTAATCACAGCCCCTTCGATAATCGCCAAGGTTGATCTACAATACCTAATCGCATGGAGTCCATAGGAAAAAGAATGCTTCTCTGGTGATTAGAATAAGAGAGAATAATCATCAACCGGCGAGAGAGGGGTAACCTGACGAAAAGTGTTCTTCCGGAAGTGCATATTTAATATTCGTACATAAATATTTCTATATTTCTTCACAAGATGAGAAATAGTTTTGCTATGCTTTTTGATGTCAAGTAGGCAGGCTTTCGCTCTAAAAATCATATAAACAACTTGCTGATCGTTATTCAATAATTCTTAAAGATCGAGTAAAGGTTTTAGCTACATCGACTTTTCATCGATTTTGAGAAGACTTTTACAAAGTGAATCGAGATCTTAATTGATTGTCGTTCTTAAGACAAAACTATGTTCGGTGTCCGTGCAAACCTTCATGATTATAATTATGTCCTCGAAGTTTTTGACCGATGCCTATTTGGAACGATCAGCTTCTAAAGAAAACAGGGCTGGGATCAACAGACATTATAATACGGCGAAGGAAGTGAAAATACATAGGTCACTGCTTTATCCGGGATGATAGCGAAGCATTTTATGCAATTCGGTCCTTTTGTTCAATCAGATAGGGAGCGGGTCATACAAAGCGAATGCAGTACACAACAGTCAACCAGGAATCGTGTTTACTTCGGATGAGTCACAGGAAGAAGAAAGGACCTCATAAGAAGATATAGTGAGAATCCTCACATTGTTTCTGGTAAGACTAGTGGACTTATCTGACCCTCTACCCTACACCAGACTGCATGCATGGCAAACCAAAAAAACCAACCCTCTGGTACCATAATTCCACTTCGAATGAGCTATACTTCTTTTCATTAAAGTCAATTTCCGTACAAAGGAAAGACAAGCCTCAACTTTTAACCGTAATTTTTATTAAGCCAACGATAAGTGAAACGAACAAGAAGACACAGATATGGAGTCTCTCCTTTTGTAATGGCAGCATGGCTGTGGCCAATGGCACTTAAAGTGCAAAAAAAAAACAGAAAAAAAACCGTCAAGATGAAAAAATATCCTGTGCTTCTCACGCAATTTTATCGCAGATCGTAGTAGGACAACTGAAAAGGGCGAGAAAAAAAATCGTATCAGCAACAAAGAACAAATTGCCACCAATCCTCCTTCTGCCGCCCTGGTATTTATTTGATTTGCATATCTTCTTGCGATTTGGCATCTAATGGACACAGACTTTCCCTTCGGATGACATACGCTATCAACTTGGTGCTCTGTTCCTGTTGAGTGATTGCGTTCAAAGGCAGGCAGGCTTTTGACAGAAAAATAAGAAAAAATAAAAAAATAAATATCCTTGCTCCTGTTATGCAAAGGCCTCTTTTAGTCCTCCTCTTCGGTTTTCAGTCCTTGCTGTCGTTGGTCGGTCGTTCTGTTGTTATTCGATGGAAATAAGCCTTAGGGGACAAATTAAAGTGATTGCTGTGGTGAGTGTTTGTTGAAATCTAAACAGCAGCCAGTGGATAGGTGGATTGGCTGAGATGACGATGATGGTTACTTCCGTTTCTTTCTTCCTGTGTGTTTTTTGTTTTTTTTTTTTGGTTTTTTTTTTGCTGTTGTTGAGCTTTTCTATCCTTCCGCCCTCTAAAACAGGATGCAAACTTTGGTGGTAGTCTATAATAAGAGTTTTAAAATTAATTCTCCATTAGATCTTAGCAGATGTTTTTTTTCGGGAAGAAATTTACAAGCCAACAACCATGAGCACCAAGTGTTGCAGAAAGAAGCTCAGAAAAATAATGTCCCACAAAAAATTTTGGAGAAAAAATATTCTAAACTGAGTTAAATATTTATTAAATGTGGCTTTCATTAAATGTGACTTAACTTAAGTAAGAGGAAAGCGAGAATTAAATATGAAAGTATGTATGTATGCTGCGAACGCTGCGAACAAGCAGAGTAAATCTGAAATCGTACTTAGGCCGGTTGACTTCATTCGATCTGTATTCAAGGCCAGAGCGGAAACTAAGGCCTTTATATTTGTAAATGTAACACTAAGTCATCCTACGTCTGTCAGAACACTTACATTATGGTCAAGTGTTGGGCAATATCAATCAGAGGAAGACGAAAACACTCTTATGGTTCCATAATTCCTCCCTTAGAGCCTCTATAGACAGAGTGGGGTTTTTAATGAATTATTATACAATGCTCTGGATTAAGTTTTTCAACATCAAAAAATATAAAAAATAAACAGTTTCGAAATAATAAATTAATGGTCTGGACTTTTTCTATATATAATACAATGTATGTTGTATTGCTCAACTTGTCATTTTTCACGCATAGCGGGAGACCAACAGTTTTTACGAACACCAAACAGCCAGGAAATAAGAGTTTTTTTTTTAATTAGAGCGCGTGCAAAGATTACCCTCAAAATAGGAAGGGAAAAAAGAGAGGTACCAATGTGCGTTGATATTGCATGTTTAGAGGTTATTATGACTAGAAAATAAAGAGTTCGGTAGGGCATTACAATAAGCGATTTGTCCGTCCTAGGAGAGAATCGCGATATTCGGAGCACGTGCGAAAATATGATGAGCATTCACAGCGAGACGGGTGTTATGATTGAAGGTTTTAGGGTCGGAGAGCTACTGATAATTTCATTGCAGTACTGGTGCTGAAAAGAGCAATAAAGCTAGCCAAGGCAGGAGACATCAGGTCGGTTTTCAAGGCCTTCAATTGAGAGTATAATATAAGCATCACATATGAGCTTTATTGTATGGTTTTCAATCCTATATAACAGCCCACAGAGGTCTCAGAAGCACCTGACGAGGTGTGAGCATTATACTATAATTTTGGGCTGATTATGCCTTATATATTATAAGATATAAGCCAGATAAGTGGGGATGAAATATTTCATACATCGTTTGACGAAACATAGACATTTCACAGGTTCTTTTTCGATACCAAATAGGTGGTATCTCAACAACAGGTCGCCATCGACATTCATATTGAAAATAGAAAGCTTTTCGGTTTCAACAATGCAAGTGTTATTCATGCATAAAGGTTGAGTGTTTAAATTTCTCTTTAACAATAGCAGAGAACATTTTCAAAACATTAAATTGTATTCTGTTTCTGATCTCCAAATTAGTCATGTTTTTCAGATTGAATTTAATTTTATAAGCTTAATATACTCTGCCGTTCTCCTCCTACAGCAATATAGATGAGTCGTGATGCTGGAAATATAACAGGGAGCACCTTCTAAGTCCCTCTCTCACTCAATTTCCTCTTATCGAAGAAAAGTTACAAAATCTCAATGATGAATTTGGACTATAGGAGTCCGCAATATTTCTCAAGAAGTGTTAGTTCTTGTAGTGACATTGCTTTGGGCAATGTTGTCTCAGATGTCCACTTAAATCAAGTAGAACCATCCGTCCTCTGGAGGACACCGATTGCTTTTCCCATAATTCCCGTAATAAGGCAATACTCGTATATGTATGTAAATGAAAATCTCTTCAATGTAAACCGTTGTGAAAAATTTCAAACGAAAACTAAAGTGTCCTTGGAATTCCAGGCAATTAAAACTAGTAACTTCTCTGTAGAATAGTCATGGCACTCAGAGAAGGCAATCACCTCCAAGGAAAACAGTCCTTTTTCAGTAACAACTACGAATGGCATGTAATGGAACCTTTTAATGAGCCAGTTAGTGGGGCTGCAGCGCTAGACATGGCGTTTTAGTAGGGAGTTTCAAAGACTGTGGTGCTTAGTGTTTCTTACGCCAACCAAGTTGTTTTCATTTGCTTTCATCAAGTCCCTTATCTACTGTTGCTCTTCCTTCAGTTTCTACAAGAACTACACTTGCAACGGATAACTGGCGCATTACCACCCCGAACTATGTATCTTCCCCCAAACGCAGTTATGTCGATTGTAAATTTACATTACAAATTGCAGAATAGCGTGCAGAGCACTTATTAGTCAAACTGATGAAGAAATTTTCAATTCTTCTCATCCCTCGCTCTCTTGGCAAAGGGAATTTACATAAGTCCTGGCAGTGTTTCGTTAAAGTTGGAATTTTTTTTCTAAAATTTTTTTTCTCTTCTTTTTTATTTATGTTGAAAAGGCTTTAAGGGTGATTTTGTAGTTTGCACCAAGTTGTAGGGGTTGCGAGTAATGACACAAAAGAAATCTGAAGTAATCATTTGTCAGTGAGTTATTTTCATTTCTGAGCTTTACGACAATTTGTTTGTTCATTTTTTTTTTGTCAAAAAGCTTAATGGGGCATATGAGTAATATTGTTTGTATAAAAAGCAGAGGGCTGGAAATAAATTTTCAGATTTTATTGGAGATATTGTAGAGCATACCCCAATTGATATTGATAAAAATGTTGGGACTTGTCCCAGGAGAAAAATCTTTAGCACAAGGGAATGGGAAGCGCAGAATTACAGCAATTTAAGTCTAATACGAGACTTTTTTTCCCTGTCCGCACCTAGCACTTTGTTTGTTCCTCTCACAGAAATTTATCAGTTTTTCGTATAAAGAAGAACAAGCGCTTGAGTGGTAAATTGTCTACAGTATTTCGTTTAAAAAATAAAATAAATAGATATGCATCTAAATGAGTAAGTTCTGACCACTATATAATAAAATTCATTATTTAAAATAATTTATATACAAAATACATATGTTTTCCAATTGTTGTATGTAATAAGTATGTAATAAGTAATTTTGTAATACTTGGTTGTAGCAATTTCTGCTGCATTATTTTTCCACCATTTTGATGGGTCAGGAACATTGTCGTTTGACTGTGGTTCACTCAGATACATGCCGAACGCATTAACGGCTTCACCATCTGATTTTGGCTTATAATAAAAAAATCCATGGCACTACATCTTTGACTCACTTCTCTACTCTCGATGGACATAGAGTTTTCTACCAAGTTCCGCACATGTAACTAGTTCTCTCACTTCTTCAACCTCGAGTCCAAGTTTTTATGTCTTGAATCCAAGAAAGAGGAGACTTGTTCGAATTCTATCCTATCTATTTTGAACCTGCGCTGCAAGCTTTCTTTCATGATTCATGATTGTTTTTAGGTATTTATTAATTAGGCCACATATAATCGGTTACGGAATGGAAATTGTTATATATTCTTCGCAAAGTTATGTTGTTGTAACTTGGAATGGCTTCAAGATTTAAACCATCGCTTCTGTTTTTGGGCATTCCCTTTCGCTTACTTCAAGTTACAGGGCCAATGTTGAAGATGTAATAATTCTATCTGCCAAAACCGCAATAACAGCAGTTCGATTTGCTAAGAGACTTTCAAGTTAGCTCTGTTTCTTACTTAAATCGGCAGCTGCAATATTGGTTATACCGATGTACCGATGGAAATGACTTATTAACGTGCTTATTTTTTTCAGTACAACTGAATATGATTCCACTGATGGCAAGGCATGTTTTACACAGATTTGTAACTTGTGTGCTGCACAGCTGAAATTCTTCAACATAATGAGCTGAAGATACCACATTCGCAGCATTATCCGTTACAACTGCGTATACTCTTCCTTTTAAGTCCCACTTTACTATGACCATTACTTCACAGCTGCGCTTAGTATAGTAGTATAGTCGGTGTTTGTATTTTTTGTGTGTGACTTTCTTTTTTTATAATGACTCAGGAATTTAGAGTGGATATAGCCAATATTAGCTGGCTTAAAAGTATCCAATTTTCTGCATACGTCCAAGTCTGTAAATAGAGACCAGCTGTTTTCCTACTTAGTGAAACAAAGTTAGATCCCCACCCCCACCTCTCAGATCACTCTGATTGCCGTATGGCAATACGAGAAAGCCAATTGGAGCAGACTTAACAGCTTCTTTAGGAATTTTAACTGGTCGTTATGTTTCCTCGATAACGAGGAATGGATGCAGCTGCTGATATGATCACAAACAGTACTCCCTATGGAATGAGATCCTTTATCCCTCATCGGATGAAGAGTCGCAAACCAAAAGAAAAGGCATAGTACAACTCGAGCTGCAAGGAGGCTGTCAGGGTTAGAGAAAAACCCAACAGAGAAAAACCGAAAAACTTTCAAACGAACCAGGAATGACTGCATCGTCTTTCTTAAGCATGTAAAATTCCAATATGACCAATAACTGAGACAAAAAATACTACAATGTCCCAAAGGTAGTAAAAATTGTTGGTCGTTCGTCAAAAATAATAGAAATTCTGCCTCATACTCCATCCCAATGCTTATTTACAATGACATTTCAGCTATCAGCTCTTTGGACAAGGCCAATCTGTTTGCTGCACACTTTGAGGCCAGTTCAACACTCCCAGAGTGTGCTTAGTCTCTGCCTACACTTGCGTGCGTCGAATTTTCAATGGGACGAATCTACTCTCGCACTCGTGTAATAGCAAGAGTACTTAAAGATCTCATTATCCATAAATCCGCTGGTCCAGATGGTACTCGTATAACTCCCCTTCTTTTGAATAGGTGTTCTTCCAAGCTGGCAAAACCACTGCGTAAGATTTTTCATCAATCCTACTCTTTAGGACTCTTCCCGAGCAGACAGAAAACAGCATTTGTCCAGCGCTTCCATAAAAAAGGCGATTCTTCTTCTCTCTCCTCCTACAGACCTACTGACCTTCCTTTCTTTCAAGGTCATGGGAACGCTGATAGACCGTCAGCTCATAAAATATGTCAAAACGGCAATACTTCTCACTGACCGGTAGTATGGTTTTCGTAGCAACAGGTCCACTGGTGATCTGATGGCACATCTCACCGAAAAAAATTAAACCAAAGAGTACACCAATCTGGCGAAAGCAAAATAGGTGCACTCGATATTTCTAAGGCATTTGACAGAGTTTGGCATCATTCTCTTTTGTCGAAAATGCGTGCATTTGGGATCTTCAATGAATTAGAAACTACCTTTCGGAACGTTCAATTCAGGTTGTCTTGGATGGTTTCAAGATTGATATTCACAATATAAATGCTGGTGTGCCCCAGGGATCCGTTCTGTCTCCAACACTCGTATTAATTTTCATCAACGAACTCTTGTCTGTTACTTCTAATCCAATATATTCCTTTGCTGGCGACAGTACTTTCTGCGAAATGTCTAGGTTTCCTCAAGCGATGTAAGAAATACTACACCCCCTCTGATCGGGCTTCTATGTATATACATATAAGGTATTTATCTGCCCGATAACTGTAGCATGTACTCAGACTGCTGCAACGACAGAAAATTAAGTTGCTACTCACTTTTCAGAAAGTATCAGTCTAAAATATTTATATTGAGACCTAATGTCTTCTAATTGACTAGGCCTTACTTTACTTCTAACTACAATATTATAATCTAAAAACGCATTCTGTTTGCGCCTTTTAGTAAAGGGTCCGCCATCTAACGTTTTTTTTTTTCAACTAGTGCTTATTTCGTGAATGGTAACACGTACAAGCTCGTACATAATAACGATGTTTGTGATATAGTTTGTGATATAGTTTTTGTCCATCAGCTCTTAAATGGTAACATTGACTCTGAGGCTCTCCTCGAACGCATCTCCTTAAATGTTAATCCACAATCTAAGAACTGTACCTCTCTTCCGAGTTAATTCCCACCGAACTAATTACGGATACCATGAACCGTTATCTCGAATGCTTCGCGAAGTGAACAAATTCCAGTCAATCTTTGACTATAACCTGAACAAACACTCCCTTAAGATTGTCCTTTATTTCCCTCGCTCTTTACCCCCACTCCACAGCTCTAACAATTAAATTTTTATTAGTTTTATATGTATAGTATTTAAGTTCAATGCTTGTATTAAGCACAATGAAGCTGTCCGGGGTTGACCCGAGCCTAAATTAAAATTAAAATTAAATTAAAATTAAATTTTCGTTTCATGATTCCTTTACTACGTTTCTTTTTATATATGGAACTGGGCCTTTGAAACACCAAACAGAGTTTTAGCAGTGTTCTTACATTTTTCTTAAAAGTTATTCCACCGATGAATACCTTGTGCGCTTGGTCCTTCTTTTTGGTTTATGCCATTTTGGAGCCATTCCCACTTCCTTCCTTGGTATGCCATTGAAGAGCTCATCTGCTGCTCACTGCGGACTTGCGGCCCCTATGTACAATATTCTAAATTTCGCGTTTTATTAACTTTGCTGTTCTCAAAAAGGCGCTATTAAAAAATCAGGTTCAGAATGTGACGTGATAGCCAAGACGAGAGAGAATTTATTCCAAAAAGAAGTTTTGCATTTGACAATATGTCTAAGGAATCTTGTTTCCGTTTATCAAGTGGTAAAAGGTATTACCAGAAAGGCTTATAATTGAATTGCCAAGTTTTGAGAATATAAGAGAGTCAAGGAGATACATTTTATATTATACGATTAGTGTGCCATTACTCAACACGAGCATTGTTTATTTGATTTTTCATTTGTTCCAGCAGTAGTTTTCAGACTACTGACCACAGACTTTGGATAGTCTCATTACATATTGATGCATCTCGGACTCATCTTTGTCCCTTTGACGTGCACAATATTCAATATTCAAAAACTGTGAATGTTTTCCAAGAAGTGTGTAGACCCGTTAGCTGCAATTAGTTCAAAATAATGTTCTAGGAATATACGCGTATTTTTATCTAAGGTGTTTCCAAAGTATAGAATTTTACATCCGCCGACAGTAGCTCTACTTGTCGAAATAATGTTGAGCGCATCCTTTGAATCACGGCTATAGCAGCCAATTTAAAAACCAAAATCGATTTACTAATTAAGGACTTTAAATACGAACAAAATGCCGTAGAATTTAGTATAGGCAAAGAAACTAAGTGGAAAGGGTTCTTCAATTACAGATTCAATTCCTTCTTGTTACATCGAGCTTCTTCATGATCTCAAACCTTTCAAAGTGCGCAATAAAATCCTAGTCGCTGTCACGTAATCTCTATTGCTACTGCTGTTAAGCAATTAATTATTGTTTTTGAACCCTTTGAAGTCGATTTCTCTTTCAATTTCGATGTTTATTGGCCTCTTTCTGGATGTAGACATCGAGGAAATGAACAACGCATTCCAATACAACAACTGCATACCCACCTAGCTACTAAGAAAAACAAAAAGGATTGGAAAATTTTCGAATTCTTTGCCAATGGCCATATCAGTTTTCCAATTTCCTCCTCTCTTAGTCTTTGCTCCCTTTCTATGCCTAGTTGTCATCCTTGCCCGCACAACAGTTTTTTGGCCAAAAGCCAACACAGCAAATTCGTTTTCAAAAACCCGCTGCCATCCTTATCCATCCCAAATCACCCCAACCGGGAAAACAATGGATCCCTGGTTATGGAATCCTATTTCACTGGGTAGGTAGTCCACTTTTCTCGTTTTGATATTTTTCCCCCCTTTTTTTTGTTTTGAGCCTTTCGCTTTCTGTTTGTTTTCTCTTTTGGCTCTGACAATGAATTCGCGACGCCCATAGTTTTTTTTCCATTCTTCCGGTTTTAAATTCCAATGCCTTCTCCTTCTCACCAAGTGAAACGAACATAACATCCTCGTTTTCATTGTTTATTCGGATTATCCTACCAGCACATTTGCAGACAAGGCATTTAGGGAGGTAAATGAGGTCATTAGGAGCAGCGACAGCAGCTGGAAAGCATTTGCTCTACAACTATAACAATCAACTTTCTGCAACCAGCCAACCCATGGCTTAGGTTTCGCTTAAACAATTCCATCTACTCAATTATGAGGTGAAAGGACTACAAGTATGACGCGTCGTCGGCGACATAACGACAGCCCCACACAATGACAGCACACAACAACGCACCGACAAACGCGACTTCAAGTGCGAGAACGTACGAATACTCGTACACCGTTTTACCGTGGCAATAATATTGTGCAGTGCAGAAAAGACTAAGAGGACCTTATGCAATGTTTTAATTATGACTCACCCTCTAGATATCAAATGCAGTGATTTAAATTTTTTATTTCACACCCGTTTTTAGTTTGTTGGATTTAGAGGATTTCCCTCCTTTTTGTTTTCATTTTCGCCTTTTGTTTGGCGCTTTGCTTCTCGGTTGAGGTTACCTTTCATTTCGGCCAGGATTATTAAAATTGGAAGATAGGATAGAGAACACTTGATGCTATGCCGTGGGGCACAGAAGCAGAACACGGTGCATGGAGCAAAGAAATAAAAAAGAAAAACAACAAAGCTGAAGTCAAATGCCCTTGAATGCTGGAGTCAAGGTTATTATCTTGCGGTTTTAAAAGAATCCTTAAACGAATTAATTATGCAAATTACTCCTAGTTAGTTCTGGTTTCATTTAATTTTTTTCCCTCCCCCTCTTTCGTTTCAGATCCGAGAAAAGCGCAAGAGTTTTACTACTTTCTACTCTCTATGGAAGCAAAACTCGGACCGGACGCGCAAAATTTAATTTAGGGACTTTAAGTGGCCGTGGAACTTTTTTCAGTAATTTTGCTCCATTTTTTCGAAAGAACTTTCTGTGGACTACTTTTGAGTACTTAGAAAAATAACATGATAAAGGATATTCACTATGCCGAAGTAAATGACCTGGAAATAGCCAGCCCAGATGCATAGGAGGGAACATTTATTACTTATGAGTTGGAAAAAAATTACACTTGGTATTAAGGCAGCCATGACATGGACTGAATGTGACGTAACTCAATTTTCTGTTGAGAAAAAGGAGCTTGAAATCCAAGTCCTGGATCAAAATGACAGAATTCTACAATGAATTTTACATTTTATCTGTGAATGCTGTCAGAGAGATGCAACTGTTTGTAACCAAACTTATATTCAAGACAAGTTTTGAGGTCGTTTATAATTACCCAATAGAGCTTACACATACTTAAATCAGATAAGCTTCTTGAACCACCTTTTAACTTTCTCTGAAGAAGTGTTATTCCTAGATATCTCTTAGATTTCGTCGTGATTTTCTCCCGTTTTCGATTTCCTATGAACGTCTGAGGTTTCTGTTCAGTGACCCAGCTAACTAGGAGGTTTTCCCATTTTCAATAGTCCGATATTTTGACATCCACAGAAAAGTAGAGCTGTATCTCGGAGGTCCTTCCGGTGCCTACTTCATAACTCTATTTGACTGACCTAACGCGGCTGGCTGTATACGATTAGAGTGGGAGCTGATCAACGTCAAGCTGGCGATGCCCAGTGCTGCATCTATGACTACACATCACTATGACTACACTTTTAGCTTCTCTTGGTGGCCGCTAGGTACTGGAACCGCCCAATCAAACCTGCTGAAATTTACATATTTTCTCTAGCTCAAGAGAAAATAAATGTCAGAATCCACAGAATTTTAGAAGGAGAATGCACAGCGGATGAATTCACGGAATTAATGGTTGCTTCAACAAGCCACAAATAAGCCTTATAACGGGTTTTCCAATAAAAGCGCTAGAACTTTCACTACGTATAGCGACCATGTTAGAGAAGCAACCCCTAATGTTGTGTGAATTATCATGGAATTACAGTGTTGAGCAACACAAAATAACTTTACTATCAAATACCTACTTTATATGATAGCTTAATGTGCATTAACGCAATGCGCATTTGTTCAATACGCTCATATAAACACCACTTAAAACCGCATTGAATTCATGTTTATAAAACGCATTGAAAATGTGTAACCGCTTTAAAATATCATATAGACACTTTCAATTCGCATTGAAACATTTTACTCTCTCGCGCTTTCATCATCGGGCAGGTAATTAGTTGCGTATTTAAAATGTGGGATTCCAAATGAAATATTTGAAAAGACAAAGAAATAACAACAATATTTCAGTGCAGTGTCAAGTGTCAGTTCAATCAGCTGTTTGTTAAACTCTCAATTTTCTCTCGCTCATTTTAAATTTGGTTTTGGATAATTTCACATAAACACCATCATTTCTGCGGGTATTGAACCAATGCCGATTGACTAAATACACATTGAGCTGTTATATAAACTGGGCAAGAATGAGTTCTCAGTTCAAACTACGTTTTTGTCCTATTCGTCGTTTGGTGGACTTTTAGAAGAGGAAACAAACACCAATACACAATTGCATAATGCAGAAATTGCAGCTCTTCGACAACGATGTCATGCTCTGGAAAAAAAGGAAATAGCATGCGATGCTGTGCTCTTTGAAATACTTGCACTCCCAAATGAGAACTTAAACAATTTGTTCAATCGACTCTGTCGAACCATTAACTACACCCCGCCTATCTTAACAAGTATTTTCTGTACCAATAAACGGATAAACAATAAAAAACAACAGCAAAAACAATAGCAATAACACCGCTACTACAACATCTTCCATCATCATGAAATTCAGCAACGCTCAGGAGAGAAATGCCTTACTGATATAGTAGCACACTACCGCAAACAAAATGTTACTGAACTACCATAGATTAACTAAACTAGATGTCAAACTCTACTAATACTTTTGCAAACCCTTAACTTTCGCACAGACACACTGTAAGTGAATTCCAATACTTTTGCATCTCTATAACTTTGTCAAAATTTGCTAGAAAGAGAGCAATTTACAAGTAAAATTGCTAGAATGAGAGCGATTTGCACGAGTGTGTGTAATTTGGATGACGTTTTTTGGTTCAAATGGGCGTGGTTTGTATAAAAAAGGAGATAAATTGCCATTGCTCACAATTCACACGTATTCACAGACAGAGTATCACGGATAGTGACGATCAGTAGAAAACCGGTTTTGATTTTCCAATATCTGGAAAGTTTGATATCTAGGTATAGTTACTCTATGCTGAACTACGGCTCTGTGATTTGGGTATTGAGTATTGACTCAAACAACACCTTTTAAGCGCCCTGTAGACGCTAAAACCTGGTATTAGTAAACATGGTACCACCAACCAAGTTTTAGCTGATGTTGATCGTCTGCGGGTTTGAAACTGGTTTGATTTTTGTCGATGTTTGTGGGCGGAGTTTTGTGTTGCTGATACTACGTTTCAGTGTCTGCGCTCTCATCTCTCAACATTTACTCGAGCAAGCTATTTTATCAGTCAATTTCGTCGTGTGAACACACAAAATAATCGAGAAAAAATGGGGAATATTTCAAATTCTGATGTTTGGAAAGAATTTTTCAAGTGTTTTCACAGCCTACCATCATTGTGGAGAGATGTGTTCTATTATGTTGGAGTGAATTGGTCTCAGCGTCTGGGGTTTTAGTGGTACCATGTTTACTAGTACCAAGTTTTAGCGTCTACAGGGCGCTTTATGTTAATGAGAATCTCTCCAGACAAACACGCCATCTATTAAACAGTGCTCTCGTGTTTAGGAGAAAGAAATAAGTGTTTGCTGCCTACACAAAATATGAATCTCTTTATGTTAAAAAGTAAGTGAGTGGAAAAGGATTTCTAATTGAAAGCTCTGTTGATTTACTTACTGCTGTTGCGACGCATCAATGGTCATCGTATTATACTGATTGTAAGCTTATATAAAAAAAATTGTTTTCTTATCTTCCCTTCCTTCTCTTTTTCCTCGATATCTTATAAGCTGGATTGCACTTTTTGTTTGTTTATACCTTACATATGTTATATTAATAATGAATATAGCTAGTTTTTCAAATAGTCCATTCCATACAGTGTATACGAAAAATCGACGTAGGTATAATATGGTTAATATAATCTCGAAACGGTATGAGGGTCTTACTATTTGTTACTTAAATGCACGAAAACTTAACAATTGTAAATTAGACTGTCTAAAATACTTATTTTCTAACTCCAATGTTGATGTTATCTGTGTAAGCGAAACTTGGTTCAAGCCACTCGTTAGTGATGTGTTCTATAAAATCCCGAATAATGAGATCTTCAGAAATGATAACTCTATCATTATACCGAAACTACAGGCGGTGCAGTAGAAATTTATTGCAAATCAACCCTTAAATGTGATGCTGTCACAAGGTCTAGTGGAAATGGGATCAAATACATATATTATTGTTGAAATGCGCGTCTCAAACACGAAATGTATAGTGTGATGCGCTTACAGTAATAATTAAACCTGCTCCCATGCTCCATTTTTTTCTGCTTTATCTGAAATCTCAGCACTCTATCAACATATTATTGTCTGTGGCTATTTCAATACAGACCTTATAAAAAACGATTCTCTTGCTTTTCGAATGAATGACTCTTTTTCATCTGTAGGTAAATATATATAGTAAATACTTCGTACCCAACACGTTTTGCTCATGATTGTTTACCAGGTCTTCTACACCTATTTACTGACTCTGATCCATCGTTAGTTCTTCTCTTCGACCAACTATCGTTTGCTTTTGTTTCCGACCGCGATCTCCTGTTCTGTACTTACAATATCAACTAATCTAAGTCGGCTGTCTCTGAGTATTTTACGTTTAAGGATTTCAGTTCTATAGATTGAAATGCGCTTCGTATGTTAACAACAATATTGGTTGAATGCGATCAATGTGTTCCGATCAAAACGGTACGTATACAAAATTAGATCTGTCCTTGGTTCCCGTCTGATGTGGTGACTGCTATTGAGAAACGCAACAAGTTATACAGCAAATGGAAGCACCGTCCAACTGAAACGAAAGCGAAACCTCGCTACCTCGATCCTGCGCACATCAAAGAAAAATTACTATGCTTCAAAACTCAACACTTGGCTATCTTCAAAAAAGCTCTGGAGCAACCGACGCAAAATCGGTGCTTCCGATAAGAATAATAGTCCTAACTGTTGTCTGGATCCGGATGAATTAAATAATTTTTTTCTCGGGAGCGAATTTCTTGCAAGGGCTTTCCATTACAATCAGTCAATAAACTCAGCACATCTTAATGGGAGACTGGAAGTGGTCACCGAAAATGAAGTTGCAGATTATACAGCCGCCATTAAGTCTGACTCCATAGGAGAAGATGGTGTGCCAATATGCTTTGTCAAACTTATTTTTTCAATAATAATAACCTACCTTACCGAAGTTATCAACTGGTGCATTATAAGCATGACTTTTCCGGATTCCTGGAAAATCACAAGAGTCATACCAATTACCAAAAAATCAAATCCAACCTCCCCCGCTGATTTCAGACCGATTAGGATCCTACCTTGTTTGTCTCAATTCTTTGAAAAGATAATATCAAAACAGTTACTAAAATATATTTTATGTCATAAATTGCTAAGCCCTCTCCAGTCTGGCTTTAGAGCCAACCACAGTTGTTCCTCGGCTATGGTTAATTTACTTGAGGAAATAAGGCATGATTATGATAAAAACAACATAACTCTTCTATGTTTATTATATTTTTCAAAAGCTTTTGATATGTTAAACCGTGAAATTCTGCTTTGGAAACTCAAAAACTTATTTGAGTTCAGTGACAGTAACTGCTCTGACAAAGAGCATTATAAAGAGCTTTCTCTTTGGAAGATTGTAAAGGGTCTTCACTTATGATAATCATTCTCTATTAAAAAAATCACACAAGGCGTACCACAGGGACCAATATTGGAACCGATCTTATTTTGCATTCTAATAAATGATCCTCCACATGTTTGTAAACATATATCAGTTCACTTATATGCAGATGATGTTGAACTTCACAAAGCAATACCGTTCCATAAAATGAATGACCTCACTGTTCGTACCAATGAAGATTTAGAGCGAATACACAGATGAGAATGAGCTACAATTAAATCCAAAAAAGTCGCAATTGATTCCACATAAGTTACAAAAAATTCAACCTTAATTTTTTACCGGATACATGGCTTGAGAATAACAAAATCAGAGTAGTTGAATCCGTCACTAGTCTAGGCTTTATTATAAACCGTAGCCTATTTAGTTACGATCACATAAACATTGTCGTTGGACGAATCTATGGATATCTCCGTAAACTATGGCTTTCTGCTTATTTTACACCGATTGAAACTCGGCGCAAGCTGATAATAAGGTTAGTACTACCTCTCATTAGGTCGTTTACAGCACACTTGGCTCTTTATTGCAACGTAAGCTGCAAGTTGTCTTCAATAATGCGGTGAGATATATCGTAGAAGGACCACATCTCTGTTCACTCTCGAGAGCTACTTGAATGTGCTCTGCAAGATTACATCAATGCCAGAAACTGTGTTTTTCTTCACAAAATCATTTACAACCAATGTCCGGCATATCTGTATACAAAACTTAAATTTTTTCATTCTACTAGAACTACGAATATTATCTCCTTCGGATACGTACATCGTCGAAACGCGTTGTCAACAGAAAACATTGCTGCAATGAACGAGAGTGTGCACAATAACCCGAAGAAGTCAATTCCTCGTCGGGCGCAAGCACCTTTCGCAGACCTCAGCTTGGTTAATTTTGCGTCGAGACTTAAGTTTGCACCCGATCAAAATTCAACTGACCCAGAAATTAAAGGTAAACGACCTTGAGCAGCGTCGAGCATTCGCTAACTCGGCTGTGAAGCAGTGGGAAATGGACTCCCATTTCAACGACGAAGCTCATTTTTGGATGAATGGCTATGTCAACAAGCATACTTGTCGAATTTGGAGAGTTAACAATCCACATGAGATCCATCAGTTTTGCAAATGCATCCGGAAAAAGTCACTGTTAGGTGTGGATTTTGGTCCAGCGGGGTCATTTTGCACGTCCCTCTTCCAAAATGAAGCTGGTCGATGATAACCAATTTTTTGTGTCCTAAATTGGAAGATATGGACCTCAATGACATGTTGTTCCAACAAGACGGTGTTTTGTGTCACATAGCGCATGAAACAATGCAATGACAAATTCGATGGCATGGTTAACTCGCGTTTCGGCGATAACCACTGGCCACCTGAATAATGTGATTTAAGGTCATTAGACTTTTTCTTGGGGAGCTACGTTAATAATTCGGATCTACGCGAATAAGCCGCAGACGATTGATGTCTTAAAGCCAATATAACCAATGTCATCGGTTATATAAAACCTGATTTAAGCGGTCGAGTAATCGAAAATTGGAACTTTCGGATACAAATAAAAGAAGAAAATTAATGATATGTCATACACAATTTGTTTTATTTAAATTTGAAATTCTTGCATCCTTAATGGAAAACCCATTATAAGCCACTTCAATGTATGTGAAGTTGAGGTCAGTAAGAATTTTCAAGACTAGTCAGGGTCCATAAACAGAGGTAGTGGCAGATGATCCATAAATGGTTCAACGGCACCTCCCGTACTGAATATCTGCCCTCTTTCGCCCAAGGCGTCTTGAAGGTCCTGAGTTGAGTGTTATACATGGGGTTAGCCTCCCGGCCACAAAGTCAAACGCGACGTATAAGGACTCCAGTACTTTTGATGGCCATGAAAAACAAAAAGCAGGCAACAACGTTTCAATCAGCACATGGAAAGTTCGAACCTTGAGCACACTGCATGCAGCTGAACAACAAGAAGAGGTCCTTGATTAC
Source organism: Volucella bombylans (assembly GCA_949129095.1). NCBI lineage: Eukaryota > Metazoa > Arthropoda > Insecta > Diptera > Syrphidae > Volucella > Volucella bombylans. Next base: position 83,274,163 of record OX422140.1, read on the forward strand.
TAAAGAAAATATATCAGAAAGCGTGAAGGATGAAAAACTGTAAAATATATAGAACGTCGCATATGCAAACACAATAAATAGCTTGGCCAACTCGCGTCTACCTCAACCCCACCGTATGTCCTGTGCAACCAACATCAAGTGCTGATAAGCAGTAGCATCGATGCCTAGAAGCTATTAGAATGGCCTTTACCCGACAACACCCACGAAACCTATGGTTTCGTGAAGAATGCTATCAAGCACTCGTAGGGAAACAATTCGAATACAAAGCGGCAGTCACAGTCGGCACTGAGGATATGGGAAAACCACTTTTACGCGCTGTTAAACTGCGAAGACAAGCCACATTCTGCTTTCAAGCAGAAGTAACTATTCAACCTGGACGCTGAAAGTCAAGGGATTCATCCACCGACCAAAATGTAGTGAGGATAGTAATATGCAAGCATAAGTACAACAAGGCTGGACCGGATGGAATACCTGCCGAGCTATGAAGTGGAAGATGACTTTTTATAGAGGATGCACCAACTCATTTGCAAGAATTGGCATGTACCAAGTATGCTTGAAGATTGGAACATTACCAATGTTTGCACTATCTACAAGAAAGGAGACCCACTTAACGGCACCAATTATATTATAGATATATCAGTTTCCTTAACTTAGGTTCAAATCAATGCGTAGCACCCCTTTATCAATTTGAAGGCCGTATATGACAGCATCTATAGAGACCAGATATGCAGAGCCATCCCTAGCTTTGGTATCCCTGCTAAACTCGTTGGATTGGTCAAAATGATGTGTGCTGCTCTCTAATCTCTCGGAAACAATCTCTCCGAGATCTTTGATGTTAACAAAGGATTTAGACATCATACTTGAAAAAATTGTGCACAATTTTCCAAAAGTCTGTACAACTACTTACATACGCTGAAAACATTGGCATCATTGGCGTAACTGAGCGAGCTGTCGCTGGTGCGTACGCAAGTATTGGAACAGAGGCGGCAGAAATGGATTTAACCATGAATGAAACTTAAATTCCCTTCCTCCCTCCCCGTGATGTTCATATCATGGGCTGTACTCAAAAAGCCATCTTCCATTTAAAGAGAAGTGATCTTTGGTGGAACTTTGATGATTTGTGCCCAACTGTCTTTTGATTGTGGTCTTATGGACATACCCTCAATGCAAACGGAACTCCTGCTGCCGAAAAAATATGAAATCCACTGTGTCCAGGACTTATTTCGGGCTGAATCTCAGCTAATGGACAAATATAGTCGGATCTTCGCGGATGGTTCCAAGACCGATATAGGATGCGATGGTAGTGTCTTGGAGGACGACATTTGATTTCACCCCTCATTAAGAAAACTTGCTTCCGTTTTCGAAAAAGAGATATACGCAATCCTGATGGCAACGAACTATAATACATATATTGTGGATAATCGGTGGAGGGGCCTAAGCATTTGCATCTACAGCACAGCGAGGTTGCACTTGGATTCTTACGGAACCCTCTTGCAATTTTCAAACTAGTCCGAGAATTCAAGACTTCACTGAACGCTGTCGATAAAATCACCGATAAACTTGATAGGTATGTCACAGAGCAGAGCTTTTCAGGATCCGAACCTACGTTAGGTGTGCTGGCATCCTCGGTTAGGGGTTCATATGAGCATTACTGCAGAAATCAGGATTCTCCCGGTTGCCAGCAGACCAAACGAATGATGCCCGATATCGCGGCACTATATTTCGCATTATGCTGCAGGTACTCGACGTTGACGTGATGTGTGCTCGTACGAGTACTATGGGCAATTTATCACTGAAGCTCTTACTAAATCTTTCTTCAGAAGACTGACAAATTTCATTCAAAGTAAATTACAAGGAATGCAATGGATCTGTGATCTGTTCCAACAGAAAAAAGTATATGCTGACAGAAAAAAGGGACACAAAATATCGAACAGAACATCTCATCAGAAATAAAACGAAAAGCTACTGTTACCTATCGCTTTTTCTTCGGCCTGAGAGGCAAATGTGTGATAAGGCCTTGTCAATAAATACTAAGAACGCCCTATATAAGCCTCTCATCATCTCAGTCCTGCTTTATGGTGGAGAAGCGAATGTGGATGAATATGTCATTTGCGGTTTTGAGTAAAAACTTCTTCGAGTGATTTTTGGTCCCGTTTGGTTTTTTGAGATTTGATGGAGGAGGTTTAATACGACGGAGTCTGCGAGCTGTATAGTGCCACTGATCTGGTCAGAAAAATGCACATAATTCGCATTAGATATCTAGGACGTGAAAAACTCCAGACTGAAGTGTCGTTGATTCCAACGCGGAGGGACAGAGCAATAGAAGACCTCGGTTTAGATGGTACGCGCAAACGGAACTGAATCACAATAAACTTGGAGTGCGAAACTGGAGGCAGTTAACCAGAGATCGCTTTAATTGGAGAGGGCTCCCAGGTCCACGTTTGACTGCAGTGTCAGCTAACAAATTAAGTAAATATTTTTTAGCCAATACCTTGAAGTGCACCGAGAACTGGTCGCTGTGCATATAATGCCAATGTCACTAGAGTCCTTACGTACTTTTGTAGACTGTATAGTGCATTTGTATATAAATTTAGCTCAACTTAGCTTATTGAGTTTTATGAAGCAAGTGTCATGCTATGAATATTTAGTCAATCAGGTGATATTAAGCAGAATAATGCCTCTTCTGTTGGCACAGATTAAACGATTTATTTTGTGAATAGTGACAGTGGAGTTGTAAAAATAAAATTATTCTAACCACAATCGACAATTCTATTAATTAATACAACTTCCCGCAATTGTTGACCCTCTTCTTCTTCTTTGTCCTAACCTTAGTCGGTTAGAGTCGGCTCTTCTTGTACAATGCCGCCAGGATATTCTATCCTAGGTTGTCTGGCCATCAACATTCCTCTCATGTATGTCCTTTTTTATGGTTTTGAGTGATCTAACCGGTGGTCTTCTTATCTCCCGCAAGTCCATCGCTTGCCATACTTTGTGGTCTTCCAATCCACGCGTGCCATGCCCACACCATGGAAGGCGGTTTTCTTTGAGTTTTGAGTCACAGATCGGTGTGGGTCTGATATGCTTGTTCCTGATTTGGTCAAGCAACATTACTACACTGGCAAACGTATTTCAGCAATATGTAGTTTTTGTTCCAGTTTCTTAAATGTTGCTCAGTGCTCAGGGGCATACATCGTTGCAGTCCTAATAACTGTCCTATATATTCTGCCTTTTAACTCTTGTGGGATATTTTTATCGCATAGTACGTCAGATGCGCTCCGCCAGTTTTGTAAACCACACTGGATTCTGTGAGTAATTTCCTTCTCAAGTGAACCAGCCCCATCCCAACTGATCCAAGTTATCCAAGATACTTAAAATTCTCTGATTCTTTGATGAGTTGGTCACCTATTTTGAGTTGTACCAAGCTGCCATCGTCTTCACTAAAACAGAATTCAAATAAAACAGCCTTTCTTGCAGGGTCATTTTGGTTTCTACTAGGAGCGCTGTGTCATCAGCATACAGCAGCATCCACGGTAAACTTCCTTGGATTTCGCGAAGTTCGGTCACGAGATTGAATAGCAGTAGGCTCAGAACTGAGCCTTGATGGACACCCACTTTGATTTCAAATTTGTTAGTAAGCCCACAGGCGCACTGAACTTTAGTTGTTCGCTGGTGATAGGTGTCGCGCACTAAACTTATTATGTGTTCAGGAACTAATTGACTTCTGAGTGAATGCCATACTAATTCACTCGGTACTCGATCAAAGGCTCTTTCAAGGTCGATGAAAACGCTATACAAATTTCTATTATTCAGGCGATATTTCGCAATGACGGTTCGTAAAATATGTATAGCATCTTACTGTTGACTTACCGCTGGCGAAGCCAAATTGGTCTTCGTTTACTGAAGGGATCTGCCTGATGCGACTCTCTCCCAGATTTTGAGACAATGCGACGTGAGTTTAATCCCGTGGTAGTTTGCACAGCATTTTACACCACTATGTTTCTTTTTGTGTTTTTAGAGTGCCCTTTGATACGCCAAGACATCTTTTGGTTTCCTCTTCTCAGGTCTTTTGAAATACATTCCACATCATATCAGCAGACATACAGAGTTTTGTAGAACGTTTATAAAAGCTGCCCCTTAGCGCTGTTAAGTAGGTGCTACTAAGTTGTTGGTATTTAGTTCGTTCTTCAGGTTACTATTTTCCAGTCCACTTCCATATTTGCAACAAAAAGACTGTGCTGTGAGGTAAGTGCTTCTTCGGGAATAATATTGTTCTACGTTGACCGCCACTACGGCGTTCTCCCCTCTCTACCGCGAGGAGGTGTGAATCGAGACTTTTCCTTCATCGAATTGTAAACCTACAAGGCATTTCTAAGACTCCTCGGAGCCTCAGAGAGCTTCCCACAATTGCTGAACTCGACGTGATTGGAACGCCCGATACTAGAAAGTTCGAAAACTTCAAAAGTCTCTTACTGGAAAGATTTGGAGCATTCGAGGAAGACAACAGTCGTAAATTACTTTCAGAGATCGAGCTGGGGGACGAAAACTGACGTAACTTCTGAACAAGATGAGACACTTTGGGGGAACGCACGGTAACGGACCAACAACAGCACAACTAATGGTTGAACAGACTTTCAATGTAGGTGCGAATAGTTCTTCAGACCTCAAATGAGGATTTAAAATGGAAAGCTGTTCTGGCGGACTAAATTCACATTGGACTGTGCATCTACTTCTATACCAATGGACCAGCAAATATCGCATTCAATACATTGGTCACCAGCTAGTGCATCTCCTTTTGCAAAGTCGACAAAGAGGCAGATCTCGCACTCAAAGTACGAAACGTGGACATACGATCATACCCGCAGCTAACAATGGCGAATATTATTGGTTTCATAAAACATCTGGAAGCGCGGCAACAAAATGCCGTTCTCAAAAAACTAACAAACCAGCGGCCAGGTATACCAGGCATTGCCGACAGCAATGGCGTACAAATTACACGCCTGCACGTAAAAGACAAAAAATTGCACGAACAGTTTTTATTGACTCGGTCGCAACAGTGTCCGCGATTCCACCTCAACGAAATGACATACCTATATAGACCGACTCATTCTTCGAAAATCTATGCGATTAATGACAGCAAAATAGCGACATACGACGATAAGAAACTCATCAGTGACAGAAACACCAGGTACATATAAGATTCATACCATTAAAATTGATGATGTAGTTTCCAATTTTTTAGATGATTTCTAAGACATTACTATGTTTGGCGCAACAACAAAAAAAAAAGCGGAATTGACAGAGATCATCGCATTGTGACGACAGGCTCTCCAACGTAATAAGCTCAAGGTAGCGCAGGCTGAATTTCAACATCTCATGGAAGTCGGTATTTGCCGCCCATCGAAGAGTGCACGGTCGAGTCCATTGCGCATGGTCAAGAAGTCGAACGGTGAATGGCATTGTTGCGCTAACAACCGTGCTAAAACCATACCTGTCCAGTGTCCGGTATCCGATGCGATTTCTGCAAGATTTTCCTAACGCGGCTTATGGAAGGAAAATATTTTCAATCCGATTCCCGTTGCGGAGTACGACATTCCTAAGACTGCCATCACTATGTCTTTTGGTATGCTTGAGTACAACTCTATGACATTTGGCCTAAGGAAAGCGTCGCAAACATTTCAGCGCCATATCGACATGGTAATGAGAGAAGAAGCAAATTGCAGTTTCACCTATGCTTACGACATTCTTGTTGCTTCCAATGACGTCGAATAACATAAAAAGGACCTGCGTAGAATTTTCAGAAAACTAAGCGAAACCCTACCATCAACATTGCAAAATATGTACTCGATAAAAGTGAAATTATTTTCAATGAAAGAGTCATCAAACCAACAGCAGGTGGTGCTACAGAAGTTGGTGGTGGCTAACAAAGGACCTGACGTCAATCGCCTCAATTGGGACTACGAGTCTATAAAGGCTTTTGAGTGCTACAAACAATCCCTAGCTAAAAGCGTTCTTTTGCATCATCCTACTTCAAATTCCAACTTTGTTCTTCAGATTGATGCTTAAAGCTATGCAGTGGGTGTCGTACTTTATCAAGTCATCAACGATGAACTGTAAGCTTTGGGATTTTAGTCCAAAGAGCTAAGAAAGCCGCAAATCCGCTACAGCACCTACGACCGCGAGGTGACAGCAGTGTACCAAGCGATTAAATTTTTCAAGAACCTAATTGAAGGAAGACAAATTTTTGTTATCTTAAACGATCGCAAACCAATTAAATTCGCGTTCCAGCAAAATCTCGACAAGACTTCTCCACCATAGTGACGTCAATTGGATTTAATTGCCGGACATTTCCCACTTTTAGGTAGAGCAAAACAACGTTGCTGACTGGTTGTCGCGCATAAACCAAATTTCGTTGATAGATATCGATTTCGAAAGAATAGCGCAAGAACAACTGAACGATGTGGATCTCAAGCAATACATTAGAGGATGGGGGCTATAACATTTCTTCCGGTCTCAATATAAAAATGTTTTCCTCTGCAGGGCTCAAAGACATTTCTCTACTGTGATGCTTCCCAACAAAACATCAGCGCGTTCGTCCTGAGGTCTTTTCGTAAGATGGTCATCGAGAAACTTCATGCACTTCCCATCCGATCACAAGGGCGACGATAAAGCTGAGTAAAGAGAGATATATCTGGTCAAACAATCACACAGTTCGTCAAACATTTCGTCCCGTGCCAAAAATCAAAGATTCAATGGCACTTCAGAGCAGAGTATGGTGTATACCAAGGTCCTAGTCAACGCTTTGAATAAACACGTCAACATCGATATCGTTGGACCCCAGCCACCACTGCGAGGAAATAGGTATTGGCTTACCTTAATCGACAGGTTTTCGGTACCAATGACTTGGGACGAAAATTTGAGTCCACGTTCTTTAAGGAGCTAACAAAATACTTCGGTATTTGAAGGCTACGCCTTACAATCCAAGACGAACGGGATCGAGAGATAGCATAGGACTCTCATAGCAGCAATAAAATGCGATGTTCTTCCATTGGTGCTTCTCGGCTTTCACTCAACAGTCAAAAGTGGATTTAATGCCACACCGGCCGAATTGATATACGGAAGCACTTTGCAATTACTTGGTGAGTTTTTTTGCTCACAAAAAATTAAAATTACAGATTTCGAGTTTGTAAGTAACTTGAAGTGTTCGATGGCTAAGCTTACACCCATACCAATCTCACATACGCACAACTCGAAAGTCTTCGTTCACCCAGATCTGAAACAATCCGACTATGTTTTCGTCAGGTGTGACAGTAAAGAGTCCTCTCAGAGCACCATACGATGGACTTTTTCCAGTGTTGAATAAAAGTAAAAAGTTTTACAAACTAGACGTTACCAGCAAACCCGAAAACATTTCGTAGGACCGATTGAAGCCAGCATTCATAGCAAGTGCGTCTGAAGAAATGCATACAGCTTCATTAAAGTCAGGTACAACACGTTTGCAGCGCGATACATGTAAGCCAGTTTCTAGAGGGGGAATACTGTGGAAGCACATTCAGCTGACAGCTAGATATGTCACATTCAGAGCCTATAAAACACGCTTTATAACTTAGATTTATCCTTTCTCCTTTTTGGTTTTCCTGTCACGCCGTAAAAATTTATATTCCAAAGTATATTTTGTTTTGTGAATAGTGGAGTTGTAAAAATAAATTTATTTTAACTACAATCAACTTCCCACAATACCGATAGCAACGAACTCGCTTAAAGGCTCTGATATTCTTGAACACAAAATCCTATAACAATGTCTTGCGACTGCAACCATTCTGCATTGAGTTTGCTTGTAAAACTTCTTCAGTGTCTTAAAGTCCGGAATATTCGCATTCGTAACTTGGTTCCCACGACCGGTTTAAGTCAATGAGTACGTAGAATAGTAGGTAGCTGTGGTATGCTTAGATCACTTTTAGTCAATCTGTTTTTGTTCAGGGTGCATTTGTTGAGAGTTGTATGTGAAAAACTCTTGCTTTACACCGCCGATTAATCTACCTCCGCTACCTCTGACGATGTTATGGCAGCTGCTTTCTACTCATGGTTTCAGGGTCGCAGCAAAAGTTGGAATTCCCTTACCTTCAACGTATGAAAGCAAGAAAGCAGGTGGGTTCTCCGTGATGTTTGCTCGTTCTTTTGATGAATGAGTCCTATCTTAATAATTCGGTGTGGTTTTATTTGTTTCAAAGGGACGCTATCTCTACGTTTTCGTTCTTGGAGTAGTCTTAGGTGTGTGTAAAGTCACTTTTCTACATATTTGTAGCAGCTGAATATCTTTATTTACCTTGGGTGCTCCTTATGGTCTGCTCATGACTACATGAATAAACTTAGAGGGAAAGAAGAATTGTGGAGGCATCGGGTATAGACACGATCATAAAAACGTCCATCTGCAAGAGAACGTAGTCTTTTGCCTTAAAAAGCTTACGAAAATCATTCCTTATAATAAATTGTCTCGTTTGATTGCAGAACACAGGCATCCAGGCTGAGCCTCACTCAAATGAAGTCCAGATACTTTCAAAGCAAAATATATTAAAATTACTTATTTGCAATAAACACCTCAGATACTGCCTTTAGATAATAAACGAAAAGGGCAAATGAAGCGGAAAAATGCGAATATCCTTAGTGCAATATTCAAAAATGAAAAAAAAAAACCTTTAATACAACAGTTCACTTGAACGGTCTATAAAGGCAAGACCTTTTATGTTCGAGTTCATGATTATTCAATAATTCCATGCCAATTGCGTTTCTTCACTACTTCCGATTTCGGTTTATTCAATTTCGATTTTTACCTCTCTTAAAGCGATTGAAAATATCCTTAAAGTTCTTATAAGTTGTCGGGTAGGAGTATGGACATCCACATCTCACTCTAATTGGTAGCCAATGGTAACTTCGTATGGTCTTCTAAACTCAATCCACTTTCTAGCAAACAGACGATCCCATCAAACTGGCTGAAAGCGGGTGAGGTACATACGAGTATGTATATTCAACTACATCATACGTATATGCCATACGTAAGGCACCTTAAAAGACCAACACACGGTTGTAGTATGTTTTCTTTTAAAATGTGAAGTAACTCGGGACCATATCGACAACGATGACGACGTTACAGTTTCTCTCAATCTTCCCCACAAGTTTCTCGCCGGCAAAATTTCCAAAGAGCGGCGATGGAACATTGGGTGGAGTAGTACCATACCAGTACCAGTGTCAGTTGATCCTTAAACCAATGACGTGGAAAAGTGTATCTGTGCACGCTTGTTTGGGAACAAATTAAATTAAGAAAACGGAATTGAGTAAAAGGAAAAATTACTTTAGGGACAAGGTCGTTCAAATAAAATTTATTACTCGCACATGATGTTTTTTTTTTTTTTTCGTTTTTCGATAAGAAGGCGGATGATGAGGCGAGCCTTCCTTGACAACTTCCTGGGTATTTGACTTCCTTTATATATCTACTAGACCATTTATTTCTTCGATTTTGTAAGCCAATTGATTTTTTTTATAATTAACTGAGTGCGTGCTTCATATGAATTGGAAGAGACTTTTCAAGGAAGGGACACATAAATTCCATCATACTGTGAAATCCATCAATTTCTCAAGGGCGACAGGTGAATTGTTCAAATGACCTCGATGAGCCTTGGGATTAAGTGTGCCAATAACAATGTTAGCACATGGGTATAGGAATATCAATGTACGAGTACACTTGGGGCCATGTCCTCGTCCTCACTTTTTAATGGTTTAATTTTGCCAAAATCTTTAAAGCTCGTTGGAGTATGGATTTAAGATATGATAAATCGACTTTATCACGGAAATATCCTCAGATTTGTATTACGAGTACGTTTCCACAGCTATTTGAAATTAGATCAAGATAAGCGAGAACAATAACGGACGGCGATGACTGTATCAGATACTAACGTATCTGAAGAGATTTCGAAATTTTAATAAGAAAACCTGACGCTGATAAGGTTGAATTCATAACAGAACTACTAGTTTAGTAGCCTAACTTAATATTTAACGGGACTTTGCCGACGCATTTGGGTTAGATTAGTGTTTATAAATTGATGCTCGTAGAGCCGTTGTGAAACCCTTCAGTGGAACTAAAACTGTTGGGAATTTGTATCCATTCTTTGTGCGACCATGCAGTATTGTCCAGCCAAACTTTTGTTCTTAGGAACCCTTAAGAATTGAAAAATGTATCACTAGAAATCCTGGAAGCAGTAGCTTCAAACTGTTATGCTCCTCAAATGGCAGACCTGGGCAGAGATTTAGAAAGGCAGGTGCATCCACTTGTGTCTCCTTATTACTGTAGCATCTAAACAAGTCATCAGCCTTGAGATTAAGATTCACTGCGTGGGTCCTTAGAAGATTATTATCATTCGGAAAATTCACCAGTTATACAGTCATGCACGTCCTGATTAAAGCCGTAGTGATATTTCATAAATGACTAATGAGTTCCAATTGTTGTCGTTGTTGATATGAATCTTATGTTCATTGCTGAGACTAGAGAGCGGGGGTTTGATAGACTAAGATCTCCGATCACGGTCTATTGCTGATTTCGTTTTCCACTTCGTCAGCCATCTCGTCGCCAGCTACATATGTCCTTGTATCCCATTACACAAACTAGGTCGATGTTATTCTCTTCGTGACAGCGATAAAGTAGCTTGGAATTCATTTCAGTAGCAGGAACTGTTTTTATAACCATCTGACTCTCAGTGGAACGTCGTTGTGGGGTATTAGGTTAGGTTAGGTTAGGTAAGAGTGGCTGTTGGAAATACCAACCCACTTAGGCCTATTGGCCCATTGTGATGCCACGTGGATCTATGATCTTCTTACTACTGGAACCAGTTTGAGCTTATAATAAAGCGTAGGAGACTGTTAACATCTATTTTTTCTAGATTGTTTAGGTCGTTGTAGAAGAAAGCTCCTAGATGAAGCTTCCTTCTCTGAGAGAGAGCTGGGCATGTGCAGAGTAGGTGGGGGATTGTCTCCTCCTCTTCCTCGTCCATGCAGCTTCTACAGAAATCGTTAGTAAAAGCGCCAAGCCTTCTTGCGTGCTTGCGTATGAGGCAGTGTCCGGTAATGACACCTATTATGGCGCTGAGATGTTTCCTATCTAAAAGGATCAGACACTTAGAGCGACTCAGATCCAGCCTTGGCCAGATCTGTTTGGTCGCTAGACATGTTTGTCCAGCAGTCCACCTAAGGTTTGTTCTTTTATTGGCATCTAGCTTTAGTGTTAGTTTACCTTTGTCCGGTAGGATAGGTAGAGTGGTTCCAATTTTGGCGAGTTCATCGGCTCTGCAGTTCCCTGGAATGTCTCTGTAGCCCGGCACCCAACAAAGGTGAATGTTGAACTGCTCTGCCATCTCCATGAGAGATGATCGGCATTCAAGGGCGGTTTTAGAATATAATGAGACCGAGTCCAAGGACTTGATGGCGGCCTGACTATCCGAAAATTTGCGGATATCCTTTGCAGATATCACGTTTTTCTTCAGCCAGGACAGAGCTTCTTTAATAGCCAAAATTTCCGCCTGGAACACGCTACAGTGATTTGGAAGGCGGAAAGAGAGGCTTAAATTTAGCTTATCTGAGAAAACACCGCCATCAACTCCGCTATCGGTTTTAGATCCATCTGTGTAGAGATGGATTGACTTGTCCTCCATGAAAGCATCCTCCTCCCAGAATGATCTAGAGGGGAAGCTTACATGGAAGTTTTTGTCAAATCAAAGTTCAGGTATATTGTAATCGGTGTTCTCTGTCGCTTTAGTTGCTTTAAGGCGAATAGCTGCAGTCGCTGCTACTTGCTTGCTAAAAATGTCGAGGGGTGTCAAGTGAAGCAGAATATCTAATGCCGCAGAGGGGGTAAACCACAAGGCTCCGCTTGTGTGTAGACATGCTGTTCTTTGGACTCTGCTTAGTTTAATGCGGTTGACTGCATTCTCCAAGGCCGTCCACCAGACAACCACCCCGTAAGTAAGTATCGGTCTTATGACCGAGATGTATAGCCAGTGGGTTATGCGAGGTTGAAGGCCCCATTTGTTCCCAATGGCTTTTTTGCAAGAGAATAAAGCTATTGTAGCTTTATTGACTCTTTCTTGAATGTTAGGTTTCCAGTTTAGTTTCCTATCAAAAATGAGACCCAGATATTTTGCTGTATCGGAGAAAACTAAACTGGTACCGTTTATTGAAGGAGGGCCTATGATTGGAATTTTATATTTCCTAGAAAAGAGAACAAGATCAGTCCGTGGCCTGCCACAAACTTGCTGCTGCTGGGGGCGGGGGAAGTGATAGGACCATGGCTTGCCACAGTCTTAACACTCCCTGAAGGAGTTTTGGTAGCCGCGACAAGTCCGTGGCCTGCCACAAACTTGCTGCTGCTAGGGTTGGAGGAAGTGATAGGACCATGGCTTGCCACAGTCCTAACACTTCCTGAATTTTTATTTTTTGGCTCGTTCCGTTTGCCTTTAGAGGATGGCACACTATGGCCTGCCACAGTTTTGCCTCCTCTCGGCAATGTAGGAGCCTTGCCGGTAGTAGGTGTAGTCACCGTTCCACCGGCCGGTATTGAAGGAGTACCGGCCTCGGTTTTTGTTTTTTGGTTATTTTCCATTAATGGTCCCACGAGTAGCCGAGAAAGGGGTGTCCATCTGTACAGAGATCCGCTGTATACAGATAAGGCTAGCTAATCCGGAGGTCGCCAGGTATCCGGATACTCCGTTCGCGACTGAGCTATTTTTGGAGATACTGGGCCCTCAGCCAGGTTGATCTTCAGCACCTTTCTTCTTCAGCCGCTTTCACAATTGCTGGAATCTTAGTTTGAATGATACTGCCATGGTGAGGGTGCCTAAGTAAGGTAGATATGCATATTTAACTCGTCTACGTATAAACCGCTACCTGTTCCACAGCCCATCTTTGACCCATATACATATATAGATGGTTAACGATTTCCCTTTCGTGGATTAGTTTGTTATTCATTACCCTCTTCTCGAAAAGGAAAGAATGAATGATCTATTAGAATCCTAACATGTAGTTAGGACTAATATCGCTCCCTACGTACTCCTTCAGAATCGGTACTTGGTTTGTTAGACTTGAAATCCACCTGTTAGTGTGACTGATCTTCCAGGCCCAATCGACAGTCGATTCCCTTAGAGTCCAAACCCAACTACTTGTGTCGTACATATTGATCGTGACCGAGTTCGCTCTCGAAAATAAAGACGGCAAGAAATGGACTTAACGCTATACAGCAGCTACGCTATGGAGATTACCGACTGGAGAGTACTACTGAATGCTTCCATCTTACAACATAGGTACATAAATTCCAGAAGCGTAGTGGGACGTCTCGGCCTTATTGAAGTGGAGGAATCCAGGGAGAACTAATCGAATCCACTTAAAGGAGGAGCTCGGTAAGCCTTTCAATGCTCAAAAACTAAACTCGGAACAAAAGGCAGAGGAAGCTGTTCAGAGCCCGAACGGTCTACTCCAGAAATGTTTTGAAGTAAGGTGTGCAATTAATAAAGACTTCGTCAGAAGCTAATGCGGAAAAATCAATCAGGCTGGAATTACTCAGAAAATGTTCTGGCACCTTCACTGAGTCGAAAGCAGAGAATCTCTGTCTCATCAGATCAAAACTAACTCCTATTAATGAAGCTGATAAGTCAATGAGTATCAATGGCATGTATATAGTTATGCTCCAAAAAGGTAGAGACCAGTTACCGGCAACTCTGAAGCAAATCTTCACTGTAAACCCGGCTTTCGCACCGATCATTGGCGAAGAATAAGATAGCCTTCCTACGAAAATCGTCCAGAGCCTCAAAGCAATCAGTGTGATTATTTTCATGTTGGAAAGATGGGAAAGACAGAATAATCGAGCTTGATTAGCAAAAATTCTTTGTGGATGTATCCTCTGTTCAAGCAAGGTAAAACATGTCTATAAACTGTGAGGATCCTGCGAGACTGCGCTTTAAAATCCGGTGCGCAGAATTGAGGAACAGATACTTCACCCCTTGCTTCAGCGACATTTCACGATATAGTTGTTTGCCATTAGAATTGCGTGGAAAAGAGTTGCAAGATTTCTGTGAAGGCCCGACAACATTCCTTTCCAGGGAAAGTTTAATTCATATTTTCGCAACGACATGTGTTCCTTTGTCAATTCATCAGACGGCATGTTTAAAGACCGTCTAAAAGGCCGTCAACACAAAAGACAATCGGAATGCAAGCTCATCAAAACTCCACTGCGTTTTAGACTACTTTTTATAAACAGAGGAAGACTACGAGAGTGCACCGCGCTATAAGTTTTTATTATTTTCAATTTTATTTATTATTTATTTATTTATTGTTATTTATTATTCGAGTAGTTATTGGACTCATCATCTTGTATTCTGTTTGTGACGTATAGATTGTTGGAATCTGTTGTCATCGTAGTACTCGATTAATGTCGTCATCTGAAATATGCCATTTGCATCTAGAATTCTGAAATTGTTATTATTTATGATTCTTACAACGTGGCGCTGAATGCTGCAGATAGTGTTGAGAAGATTTTTGGAGGCGTTTCCCCAAGCTAAGTTTCCATATCACATTCGGGATTTAGCTAACGAATAATAAACTTTTCTCTGGACTTCAGTTGTGGTATATTTCTTGCTGTATGTCATCACAAGAACTACACTCGTCAATTGTAGACGAAGTCGATTAATGTGCTTACGCCAAGTAATGTGATCATCTATGATGATTCCGAAGTACTCGTATTTAATTTTTTTAACAACCTCAATGAATTCGCTTCTTCTTATTGCTGGACAATCTTCACTCCTCTGGTAGATCTCGTATGTTCATCATTTTGGTTTTAGTAGCGTTTATCACCAAATAGTTGTCGTGGCACTATCTTGAGACTACATCAATTTCTTCGTCTATTGAGGCTTTAGCTTCACCGCAATGGTGACATCATCTGAATATGCAAATGCTGTTGATTTCTTAAAAACCTGTAGAAGTTTATTACTAAAGAAATGGAATAAAATTGGTCCCAACTTAGAGCCTTGCGGAACACCATACTTGCTGATTTTTTCGTCGCTGATCACATTAGAGACTTTTTGCTCTGTTATGAGAAGAAAATCTTGCGTGAAAACAAAAGAGCCTACACAGTCTTTCAGCTCAAGAATATCAAAGAGTCCCGCAATGGAAATACCATCCGGATGTTATTTAGGAAACCTAAGCGACTGGCAGCTGGCTTCAATCCCGAAACGCAGGTTCTTCGAAGCAGTGAAGGATACCTAGTCATTGAAATGCAGTGAATAGTAATATATTTAGATGTGTTTAAACACCACTTTCAGCAACTACTTAATGGGCGTCATTAAGACGACATCGACATCATCGGTCACTTCATAAACGCGCCTTCGTTGAAGCTTTTACGGCATTCGAAGAATAGGCGAAACGAATTGCCCTCGAAGTTAATGAGAACAAAACTAAGTACATCTTGTCAACAAACAAAGAATTATCTGTCTACCGCCTATGATAAATCTCTGACTAAACATCAACTCCTCAAATGAATACCTAGTGGAGATTCAGAGCAGACTTTCTCTAAAATATCGTATTACTTCGGTTTGGTGATTGGTGAAACAAATGGGTTCAAAACTCCTAACTTGGAAGACCAAATGCATGCTACAAAACAAAACATTGATTCTTCCAGTTCTACTCTAGGGAGCCGAGTACTGGTCGATAAGCCCAAAAGCCATAGATAAACTAACCTAGATGTCAAAATTTCCATATATTGGAAAATCAAAACCCGTTTGGTAATGATCGCCCCTATCCGTGTGACCCTGTCTGTGAATACGTGTGAATTGTCATCAATAGCGATTTCCCTCCCATTTTATACAAAACCCGCCCATTTTACGTAAAAAAAACGTCATCCACATTACACACACTCGTGCAAATCGCTCTCATTCTAGCAATTTTACTTGTAAACTGCTCTCATTCTAGCAAATTTTGACAAAGCTATAGAGATGTAAAAGTGTTGGAATTCACTTACAGTGTGTCTGTAAGAAAGTTAAGGGTTTACAAAAGTATTAGTAGAGTTTGACATCTAGGTTAGATAATCTATGCCCGAATGCAGAGCAGTTATTGAAAACTTTCGATAGAAAACTTGTTCATCGAATATTTGGTTCCGTACGCGATTAGTGCCAATGGAGGAACTCTATCAAGATGGGGATGTAGCCCAAAAAGCAAAAACACTTCGACTGCACTGGCTCGGCCACATCGAGCGAATGGGCAATAGTGCACCAGAAAAGAGTGTCTTGGAATCAAAGCCCCCAGGTTCGAGGCGACGAGGAAGACCGAACCTCCGTTTTAAGGACCAAACCATCGCGGATGCTAATGGGCTTGATCTAGGCAAATGGAAACAGCGCGTCCGCGATCGAAGAAAGATCGGGAAGTAAAGTAAGTAGTAATTATTGCTTTTAATACCGATTGACTATCCGAGGGTATCATTATTTTGACTCTTTCATGTCGTTTAATAAGAAGAATGCACAAGCACTTAGTACCGACTGAAAGAACGTGACATCCTTGCTTAGGGCAAATGAGGTGGGTTCGAGATCTTTCCACTCTTGCTCATTTGGCTATGTGGTTTTCGAACCATCAATTTACCACTATTGCGAAATTTTGTTCAGCCGCATAGGATTTGTGTTCCATTCCACCCTATTCCTCTTTGAAAAACTAAGAGTGGGTATAGAGTTTGGTATTTGACAAAGGTGACTTCTATTTTCTTTAGTATTTGCAGGTGACCAATAGTGTTTGTACGACTGCTTCCTCTTGAATAGCTACTTGAAGCGGAGCTAGTTTTAATAACACACCCCATGCTTGTAGTTGCGGTCGTTCTCATAGTCACATATAGGCAACCCATTGAATTTATACATGTTGATTTATTGCTAACTTTTGTTTGGTCTTGCCCGACCACACTACCCCACCGATTTGATCTTACAGCCTGTCGCTTTGGGGTTGGAGCCCCATTCTTTCCCCAATATCTGTTCTGTGGTCGGAGAGGTTTATCACTCTTTCCTCCTGAATAGAAAATTTGTTATTTTCATGAAATTAGATGATTGCTTACTTTCACAACCGCTATTCGTTGTATTATAGTAATAAGTCATGTGGTCCGAGTGTCTGACGGAAACATCACATTTATTACGCTAATCAAATGAGCAAACATCGCTTCTGGAAAGTGATCAATACCGTCAGAAAGCAGCTGCAGCTTTCATAAGTAAGTATTTTCGCAACATCAACATCGCAACAACAAAATACGAAGAAGAAAATGGCACCGGATTGGTTACACACTACAGTGCGAAGATGGTTCCATTATAAAGTACTCCATATCTTTGAAGACGACTTGGAAGTAATTCAAAATGCGTTGCAGCACCTAATCATAATGAAGCCAAATGCTCCATGTCCCACGAGGGGTCAGATGTTTTAAGTAAGTACGTAACTAAGTACCTACCAGAAAGGCAGAATTTATGTGGAATATCACCAAAAAAAAAATCGTCGCATATAACCTTCCGAGTCTATGACGTGCATATGAAGAAGAAAATAGGTACCACCATCAAATTTGAGTGCTATACCAAGAAAATGAGAAACAAACTGCCGAGATGCGACAACTTAATTAATCAGAGAGTCCAGGCTAGATTACTTATTTTGAACAACGCGAAAAATTAAAGTATTTGTTCAAGAACAGGTAAAACTTTGTGCACTTGGAAGTGCTTTCGACAGCGATAAGAATTTATATAGTTCAAGCCTATCGTATTGTGCAAACCACCCTTGACGTGGCTGCAAGTTCGAAACTTACTTATTTTCACCCTTTTATTCCGAGTGGAGCTCATAGTCAGGACAAGTGGTTTAACACCCAAATATGCGTCCTTCCATATGATGCCAACTTAAGATTACAAATCATCTGAAACCGACCGAAATCCAAAGAACAAAATACTTGTACCTACCTAGTTGCTGTTCTGCGACCTAAACGATTGTGAAAAGGTGGAAACTGCAAAGGCAGAAATCTGCTAATTGATTTTTTTCCCAGTGATATATAACAGAGTTTTCCCATTAAAAATTTATTTTGATCACACCGGCCAAGGGAATGCGACAAAAACAGCAACAGCCACACCGGCACAGGCATCTGCATCGGCACCGACACTTGCAACAACGTCAACGATGATGATGTCGATGACGGTAATGGCTGTCAAAATATTATGTCATTAAAAATAAAATGAAACAATTAATAACAAATATGTTTTTCTTCTTTTTTTTCACGTTGCATATGCAAATGACAGGCGAATAGTAGATGCGAATTGCCATGGTCTCGTTGCTGTATACGAGTATTAACAATTTATTATCGAAATCCAATTTTTCCATTTTGGAATTTTGCTGTGTCATCAAAATACTGGCACTCTTGAAAAGGCACTCCTGAGCCACCGTAAAATGGAAAATAGATTTAAAATAAAAAATGTTTTACTACATAAATACGAGTATAGAGGATGTATACATCCGCACTATGGACTACGAGTATTGTACACATTTTGCGGCTTTTAAAACGGATTTATTTTTATAGGAAAATGTTTTCCACCGATTTTATTTGTTTGTATATTATATATATGGCTTGTGGCGGTTTCAATAACTTTAATAAAATTAAGTGTGAAGCACACATGCATAAAAGTTATGTAATTTCATAGTTTCAACTTTATATCGGCATCAGAAGAAGGACAAGGAACAACTTCATAGAAAACGTCGTAAGGCTTAATAACTTAAAATAACCACTAATAGTAGGAGTACTTTCCAAATCAGTCCTGATAGTCCTAATTACCTGTCAGGCATCCCAAGAGAGTGGTGCCGGTTTTTCTAAGTAATAATTCATCTAGCCTTAGAATCACTATGTTTCCCTGATTTCTCCCACAATTTCTAGACGATTAACGATCAAGTGCGCAAGTCAACGTATAAACTAAACAAAAATAATAGTATCTAATTATAGTATCATGTATACAGAAAAATAAATAAAAATACAAAATATTGTTCTTTTTGTTTAGTTTAATCCCTTTACACTGTGGTACTTGATTGGCACCCCGACAAGTATCTTCTTTTTATGATTTTATGGTCCATACATTTTATCATTTGTCGGAGCCTATGTAAACACAAAGAGTGTTTTTTTAGAGGTTTGGTTTTTAAACTGGCAACTCTGTTTCTACAGATTGTCAATTTGACAGTAGAAAGTTGATTTGTGGTTAGTACGTTTTGACATTTTACGATGAATAGATTAACGCCGGAATAACGCGTGCAAATTGAGCATGGTTGAGTTCGCCAAACTTATCGTGCTCCGTTATTTGGAACACGATGAATCTTTTTCGCACCACGTACACTCTAGTGGATAACACGCATCCCCAAAGGGGGCAAACAGTGCGAACAGAAGAAGTTATTGCCGTTGTGGAATGCAGTGTTGAGGAGAATCCGAATGAGTCGATTCACCATCGTGCACAGCAATTGGAACTATACCCATCCACTTTGTGGAAGATTTTACGGAAAGATCTTAGCTTAAAAGCTTATAAGTTCCAAGAGTTGAAACCGCGTGACCATTATACCGAAAACATGATTCAGCTTGATCCTCATTTTCAACGCAAAATTTTGTTCTCCGATGAGGCCCATTTTTGTTTAAATGGATATGTAAACAAGCAAAATTGCCAAATTTGGAGTGAAGAAAACCCAGAAGCCTTTGTCAAGACGCGCTTACAACCACTAAAACTCACTGTTTGGTGTGCTTTAAGGGCTGGTGGAATCATCGGCCCATATTTCTTTAAGAACAATGCCAGCCAAAATGCTACCAGAATGCTACTCAATAGAAACAGCTAGAGAAACATGATTTCTGACTTCTTCGTTCCTCCGTTGAATGGCATTGGCGTGACAGAGCTTTGGTTTCAACAAGATGGTGCAACATGCCACACGGCGCGCGACACCATCAATTTATTGCGGAAAACATTTGCTGAACCCATAATTTCACGTAATGGACCTGTGAACTATCCTCCACGATCCTGTGATCTCACACCTTTAGATTACTTTCTTTGGGGGTCACCAGTCTATGCCGATAAACCAGGGACGTTGGACGATTTGGAAGCCAACATTCGTCGTGTTATTCCTGATATACGGCCCCAGTTGCGCGATAATGTTGTCGAAAATTGGGGTTCAGGATTGCGCTTCATTGCGCTTTATATTTAAGCACTAATGGCATACAATTGTCTATTGAATAAAGCTAATATCATAGACATTAACATTAGCTTAAAGTGTTTTATTTCATATTGAATTTGTATATCTCTAAAAATAACACCCTTTACATAGGATTCGGTTGTTGATTGCTTCCGAAAGAAAAGCAGCTATGTATTATTTTATGATATTATTGCTGCACGTCTGACCCTTTATGACGGCTTTTAATCTTCATGATTTTGCTCTCTTTGCACTCGCTGCATCCTTTGTTCTCAATTATTACTACGCATTGTATTTGATGCGCATTATACCACGTCTCCACGAGGCATAAATATGTCAGACTAAATTGCAGATATTTTTTCTTTTAACTTAGCTGGGCAAATTATTGCCTGACATTTCATTTTGGTTGGTAGGCAACTACTCGTACATTACAGTAGAAAAATGGCGGCGCAGATGTACATTTCTTGTACTTTTCTACCAAGATTCACATACCGAACTCAAACTGACAAGCGCTGTGAAAAAAATTTCAGGGTTGATGTCTACAGAGATGTCTTGAATAAAAACCAGACATTTATTTCTTGAAATATATCTTCTCTGCAAACTACTCGTCTCCACTGGACATTAAGATTTCATGAAAAATTTTTTAACACCGGCGATGTCTCGTGGAATGAATGAATGAAGATATCATTTAGTAGTGAGACTTTGTATATTAAAGACAATCAGTTTTTAATAGAAAAAAAGTATATAAACTGCAAAGAGAAACAGGAATTCAGAGGACTTGGAGATAAATTGGTGAGTAACTACCGACTTCTCCTATTTCTCAGCTATTTATTTGTGTTTTTTATTAACTTATTTTATTTATTTATGTATTAATGAATACTTGGTGAGTAATCACTGAGATATACTTCCCCATTCGTTGCTCATGCAAATTTTTATTTACATGGTCTTGCATGCTAGCTGTTTGTTCATCCAACTTTTCCAAATACTCGGAGTGTGTGTTGTTTCCTGCTTCCACTAACACGATCGCCATTCACACAACTCCTGGCCTCGTACCATTTCAGGGTGAAAATTATTAGCGGAGCACATGTATATAATTATCAACCAATCTACTTGCTTATTATTATTTCTTTGGTTCTCGAAATATTACGCATATAAATACGTAGAAATGACAATGTTTTATTAAGTACGAGTATTTAATACCCTCTTACCGTAGAGAAGAGCTAGGAGTACTCATCTGTGTACTTTTATTTTTATTGTTACAGAAACAAAAAAATAACCAGGACAGCCCTGACCTCCAGCTAGCGCGGTCTTTTGCCAGCAGCCTCCAATTGCGCAGACGCAATTGGCTAAGGTCCTCTTCCAGCTGTGTGAGATTTTCCTCCAGTGCATTGTCGAAACGCTGGTGATCAGGCGTTCAATGTGATCTGAACGAGGTCGACATCCTGTACTGCCCCTACATTGATGCAAATTGGAGAGAAAATTAATCGAAAAAGTTTACTCTCGAAGCGCCCGAGAGGATTTTCGTTCGGTTTTGTCAATGTCCAAGCCGTAAGGCCGGACTGGGATGAACAGGGTCGTGTATGAAGTCTTTTTAATTGGACTTTACTAGTCAATTGTCTTCAAGGTCAACGAAGCAGTGATTAGCGAGAGTGATTCTTCGCGTGATTTTCGCACTACCGTCGTTGCCGGACTTGTTGACAGCATATACGAGTACTGTGTTTTTCTTTAAGTGACCGCTAAATACATCTTTGTCGCTTCTGCTCGATAACCGCAGACACTCTATTCACAGCTCGCTGCTTTCTTCACATCGTTTCGTCTGCGTATGCGACTAACATACGCACAGTACTTTCAATAATGATGTTGAAAGAATTATACATATAACAACGTATGGCCTTCCGTAAGCACTTTTTAACATTGAAGATCATCCTACACAGTCGAATAAGCTTGGCAATTCACACGCTGTCATATGCTGTTTTAAAACGAATGAAGAGGTAGTGTGTACCAATTTGGAAATCCTGGGCTTTTCCAAAGATCTTCAGTGATTTGCAAATTGGGTTTATGGTGGACTTTCCGTTAAACCACACTGATAGGAGCCGATCAGAATGTTGGCGTCTTGGGTCTGCGGCGTTCATTTTATATTTATGATTTTATATTTTTATGAGTTATTCTAAGCGATAACGTCGTAGATTTACAAAACATCCTAAGTAAATGGAAAGACGCACTGGAGAAAAACGGATTTAAAATAAGTCGCTCAAAGACGGAACATTTGACCTGCCCATTTTCAGATCCACTGCGACCTATTCCAGATATAATGTTGGACGGAATAGTTCTTCCGAAAACCACTAGGTGCAAGTACTTAGGATTAATCGTTAACGTAGAAGCGAAATGTGACGACGACGTAAGGCACAGAGTAAGCGTGGGGTGGATGAAATGGCGAGAAAATTCGGGAATCTTCTGTGACCGAAAATTCCCACTTAAATTGAAGGGAAAACTTTACACCACGGTGATTCGGCCAGCTTTTACATATGGTTCGCAGTGCTGGACAATATGACGGCAGCAGAGATGAAAATGTTAAGGATGTCGACTGGGGTTACGAAACGCGACTGCATTATATCTACCCATATTAGAGGAAGTCTACGCATAAAGAATTCGGTAATCGAACGACTTGAGTCGAATAGAACTAGCTGGTATTGCCACGTTCAAAGAAGATCTCCGGAAAATCCCGTTAAGAAGGCAATATCAACTACGGTCGCTCCTACTAAAAAAACTAGGTAGGAAAAAGAATTCCTGGATTGCTCAGATAGCAAATACACAACAACTTCTGGGGCAAACCGCCGAAGCGATACAGGATCGAGCAGTATGCAGACACGTTCTGCGATCTGCGACATTAGCCAACCCCATAAGCGGAGCAGTAGCGATGCAGTAAAAATGGGAAACTCGTTATGCATAAGTTCGTGTAGAGAAGAAAGGGCTAGTAAAAGGAAAAGAAGAAGAAGAAGGATTTTATATGAGATGTTGAGGAGACTTATTCCCCTGTAGGTAGATTATGAGATCTCATCTAACAGGCAAGGTTGGGGTTCCATTCTTCGGAAACATTTTCGTTGACCAAGGAAATAACTCCATATCGATTCATCGCCTGTTCTTTAAACAGTTCGGCAGCTAAATCATCGTATCTAGTGGCTTTGTTGGACTTAAACTTGGAAATTGCTGCCTGACCTAGGCATGCTCGGGTGGCGGGAAATTTGGCAAATAGAGGGATTTTTTTTAAAAATAATTACTGCTCGGGAGATCTGACAGCGATAACCTGCCAACGGGAGTGTGGCAAACCACTCTTTCTGACCTCGACCTACTTCCCCTATGACTCCGAGGTAGTGATCTCGGATAAGCTAAAGGACTTGGCAAAGCAGAAAAATTGGTTGCTGGTACTGGGCTGTGACCCAAATGCCCGTCATACACAAGAAGCGGTAATATCAACCCAAGAGGTGAGTGTTTGTACGACTTTATTTTATATACCAACATCAGTATTTGAAACAGAGGGAATTCACCCACTTTTGTTTTGAAAAATAGGCAGGAAATGATAGATATCAGCCTTGCTACAAATACAGAAGGATTAGAGATAAGGGAATGGAGAGCAGTCGACGAAGCGTCATCGATGGATACGCTTCAATGTTAGCTTTCAGAACAGGGTAGTAGTAGTAATTTTCATAGAAATCCTAGGAAGATGGCTTGGGTCAAGTATACAGAAGTAGTAAATATACACCTGGATACCCAATTAATCACCTGCGATGATATTGTTAACTTAGATAGGGCGGTAGAAAATATTAATAAGGCTCTAACAATGGCGTTCGAAAAAGATTGCCCGGCTAACATAACACCTAAAAGGGGAAATAAAGAAATAATCTTAAAAAGGAAAGAAGTTAGGAAACTCTACAATAGGCCGAAGCTTTTCAGAAGCGACAGTATATGGAATGAGTACTACGAATGTAAGAAACAATTCAAGTATCTAGTTAGAAAGTCAAAAAGGGCTTCATAGCAGAAGTACTGCGAATCTATCGCGGTAACAGACTAAGTTTCGAGGTTACGCAAAATGCTTTCAAAGGAAGCGAGTGTTCCTAGCTACCTCGGGAAAAGTGACCTGGGTTGAAAGTAACCAAGAGGTTCTGGCAACACTGGTGGAAACTCTCTTTCCGGGATACATAGTTCCAGGCGACCCTGGCATGCTACAGCACACTGAGAACATTAATCTCTCTCTATCTCCGAAGAAGAAATAGGTGTTCTTATTAATAGGAAAAAATTACGGTCGGCAATTCAATCCTTTAAGCAGTACAAATCTCTCGGTCCGGATGGTATTCTGCCGATTATGCTACAGAGAGTCGCAGATTTATAAAAATATTCATCAGCAAGATCCAAGTTTTTTGAGACATTCCAATTCTGAACGCAGAGGGATGAGTCGGGTTGATAACCTGTAATTGACGGTGCAACTAAAAATTCCAATCACCTTTCGAAGGCTTGGAGTTTGGGTTAAGGATTTTATCCTTGTTTCTGATGTCCCGATACCTAAGATATCTATGTTCTTTCGTTGAGTTCGAAGTTTTAGGTCTCTAGCAAATTGTTCCTTTATAAAGTTTACCTGCGACCCCGAGTCCAACAGAACTCTGCCCAGCTGATAGCAGTTCGTAGAAACCTTGACAAGAACAAGGGTTGTAGCTAAAATGACTTGTGCCGATGAGGGCCCCACGTCTTTTTCGAGTGCTGAGTTTACCACAGCTGCTGTTGAAGGCTCCCGTGGTTGGATTAGTGCCGACTGGTTTTGTCTATGTAGCAGTGTATGATGAGGTTCTTTGCAAATTTTGCATTTGAATGTGGAGGAGCATTTTGCCACGTTATGACCTTTCCGCAAACAGTTAATACACAACCCGAGATTCTTTATTTGTGTAAACCGATCAGAAACAGACAACAGAAAAATTTTGAGCAACTTGATATAGTGTGCGACGTATCTTTACAAAAAAAACAAAAAGTTAGTGAAATTTGTGGAGTTTGCTCATAGGATGATATTTTATATTTATTTATGGATTTTTTGCTAATCGTATTGTTTTACTCTCACGAGCTTCCAAGTATTGGCAGCATCTATTTAAAACCTCAGAACATTGTTCCCAAGATGGAAGATTCTTATAGTGGAGCTGTTCATCCCATTTTGCTGCGATTCTGAAATCGCAATCACCTTCGAAATCGCAATGTGAATGATGATTGCATTGCAGATGTCTGAAACGGAACCAATTGATTGCAGCGAATTAAACAGTGCAGACACGTTATCGACGAGATTTCTCAACTGCGTAGCCGAAGGCTTTTGAACCTTTGGAAGCTCAAAAAGTTGACAAATATGTTCTAAAAAGATAAGACAGTCGTTATCATAGCGTTCCTTCAATCTATTAAGTGCCTTTTCATAATTATCCTCGGTAATTTGAAAGGTTTTGACTGTGCCGAGAGCTTGGTCAGTCAAACAGCTAAGTAAATGGTTAAACTTTTCAAGTTTTGAAAGGGTCAGATCACTATCTACACGTTTCATGAATGTGTTTATAAAATTTTTATATTCCGAATATTTTCCAGTAAACCGAGGTAATTTGGCGTAAGGTAAATGACTGACAGCTTGTGGGATTGCTATAGTGTTCTCTAATGTACTTCCTCGTCTATCGCTACCCATGAGCGATAAAATTTTTGATTTTGTGAATACATATAAATCCTCTAGCTCACTACGGCCATTATCCGAAGGCGATTGTTCCTCAATTTGGGTTTGAACTGTCAATCCCTGCTTAAAGTAAGACTCAACGATTCCTAAGCGGCATTCCAGTTCTGATGCCGAAAGGCTTTTTGTATCGATTAACTTTTTGATACCTGTTATGCTGCCCTTGGTTGCAGAACGAGATGTTTTCAACGTTTCGAGAATTTGAGGAGCCATTACGAAGAAAATTGAACTTAATAATTCTGACGAATATGAACTACCAACTAAATATATGTGAATAACTCCTCCTTACTTGAATACTAACGATGTGTACTAAGTTAGGTTCTATCGACGAAAATGAAATGATGGATAACAGTGAGAATACGCTAATGGCATATTCTAATTTGTGTAAGTGTGCAAATTAAGCATTAAGCCGTTGGACTAAATCTTCAATAAAATCAACCCAACTGCAAAACCAAGAAGAAAGGCAGCAACAGTTTTCCTGATGAATTAACTGCTAGCCGAAAACTTTCCTGGCGACGCTGATCAGCAACAACAGCAAAACCAGCTGTTGTATATATTTTAGGCCAAAAATCAGCAAACAATTCAGCACGATCAACTGCGACAATAAAAGAAAAGTGGCAACAAGCTTTCTGTGATCGAGAGTGCGGCGAAAGATTTATATTTTTTTCGATGAGTATTTAAGTTGGAGTCCAGCAAGCAAAACGAAAAAATTCAAAATATAGGACACGATGTGTGTATGTTAATATGAAGCGAACTAGCGAATAAGTAAGCGAAAAAGCTAGTGCGATGAGAAAGCTTTTATCATACACGTGTTGAATATGATTAGTGTGGGCGAAAAGCTTCCCTGGATTGAAAATTAGATTTTTTTTTTGTTTAATTGATTGAAATTTTATTGGTTTATTTTATATTACTAGTTTTCTGTTTGTTGTAATTTAATTTAAGGAATTAAGATTTTACGATTCACTTGCATGCTGTTTCGCAATTTCTATTATATGTATGTACAATTTCTATTCATGCATAATATGTAATATTTTTATTCGAGTGTGCGCGTGCGTAGTGTCGAATTAGTTTTATTTAAAGAAATTGATAATTCTCCCAACGCACGTTCGAATAAAAAATCACGACCACATACCTGGTAGGGAAGACACTTGTACTTATTTCCCTTTTTGTTCATTGAAGTTTTGCTTCTGGAGTTTTGCGGTTCCTTCTGGAGCTTGCTGTTCTTCTTGGAACTTGCTGTTTTTCTAGGAACTTGCTGTTCTTCTTGGAATT
Organism: Volucella bombylans; assembly: GCA_949129095.1. Lineage (NCBI taxonomy): Eukaryota > Metazoa > Arthropoda > Insecta > Diptera > Syrphidae > Volucella > Volucella bombylans. The sequence continues at coordinate 83,301,425 of OX422140.1, forward strand.
TGCTGGAACTCTTGACACTGCACCATAGACTAACTATACCTAGATATCAAACTTTCCAGATATTGGAAAATCAAAACCGGTTTTCTACTGATCGTCACTATCCGTGAGACTCTGTCCGTGAATACGTGTGAATTGTGATCAATGGCAGTTTATCTCCTTTTTTATACAAACCACGCCCATTTGAACCAAAAACCGACAACGCTACCGTTCCCGTTACTGCGAAATGGATGCTGATGAATTGGAAATTCGAGTTAAGTTTTTGGGTCTTGTAGCCAATAAGCTTTTAAAGTTATTTTTATACACTTATCAGGAAAAGTCCTGTCACGGTCGCCAAAATGTACAGTCGGAGCCTTTTCCGGCTGCTCCTTGGGGAAATTTACAGTTTGTAGGTTCTCACTGTAGAAACCGAATGTCGAACGATAAAAATAAATGACAAAAAAACAAATAAAAAACACTGTTTTCCGTTTTGAGTACAACAAGCGAATAAATTTATTGGTGGCTAACATGAGACATGTAACCTCGTTTAGTACAACTATTTATTGTTTTTAGTACAAATTAATTAGCAAAAATATGGCGAAACTTGTTTTGTTGGCGCCAGATTTAAAAATTTAACTGAATGGTATAAACGTCTATTGGTATGTGTTTTTCAAATAATTTAGTTTTAACATTGGTAAAAATATTCATATAAATGATTTTAAACTAAAATTGTACGTTGATTGAAGTTGCTCAATGTGTGTTCGAACAACGACCAAAAGCACTTTGATAAGATCATCGATATTGTCATCAATGTCTCACAAGGGATATTTTATTACGATTATTGACAACTTTGTGACATTGAAAATCTTGAATTTAAGGTCAGTAGACTTCACTTCACTTATAACGTCCAAGTACAAAAGAGCTCTTTTTATTTATTGTCGATATACCGTTTTTTTTCCTTTAAATTACAGTGGTAGCTGAACGGTTTTAATACCTAATTTTCCGGGATTAAACGTTGATTTTTCTTCTTTCGCGATAAGTTATCCGCAAAGTTTGATCCTTCGAGAATTGGAAGCTTTTAAGTTGGGTTTTTTTTTAAAGTGAAGATTTTTTTTTTCATTGTGGAAAATTTATTTTTTATTTTTTGATTTAGGATCTACCGTACTGCCTGCTACCCAAATACTTATAACGGCAACAAAATGTGGTCCATATTAAAGGATTACTATTAGATCATACTCGTTTCATAGTAAACACACAGTTGAAGATCATGTTTAATCAACTATAGATTTTGCACGGAATAGCAGAGCCGGGAAAGTTGCTTCTCAACACATCCACAGAGGTCATGCACAGCCGTCGAGATGTCAAGGTGAAAGTGAAGCATTGGGATATTCTTGTGGTCATCTTATTTCTTCAAAAACTTCCTGTTAAAACACAGCATTTATGGGAGGGACGATTCCGAGCCAAAAATGATCTAAATTGCCTATGTTTGCAGACTTCACTTAATTTCTAGGAATTGGGTTTCGTACATTGGAAGCAGTGAATCAATAGGTGCTTAGTTCATATGAGATACATTGGCAGACATTTTCAAGAAATAGCTGTCACACAGCAGTAACAACTACGACATTTTTCTGTAAGCTTTGTAATAGAGGTCAACATCCATTATGAAAATGCGGTCACTTTCTTAAAATGAATACAGCTGAGCGACGACAGAGTGTGGACAAGTTACGCATCTATAGAAATTGCCTTGCATACAGCCATAAATCGGTACTTTGTTCAAATACTCGAAGATGCTAACCCTGCCAAGAGCCGCATCACCCGATACTGCATAAGGCACCACCTACAACCTGTCTCAGGTTCATCACAGTATCCACCAAACAGTCTCCTCTCGGCAATGAATGCAATTGCCTATAGTATTGAGTCACACAGTGAAATGAAACCTTTTATCAGTTGTGCCGTCAATACCTTCTATACCAGGTGACATACCAAGACCCCAGTTTTGCTGGCAGGTGCTCTTGTAAAGGTAAGTCTTTGTCGGGGGAAATGCTGTCTTTCAGAGATTTACTTGACCCTGGATCTCAAGGTTAACTTCATTACGGAATCAGCTGTGCAATTATTAGTCTTGAAAATAAAATCAATCCACTCACCTCGAGGTGTATGGGCTGGGTCTAGTCAAGAGCGGCACATGCCAGAAGGTCGTCGATGGCGCGTTTGCCTCTCATCACTCCACTTTTGAAACACCTACTCATGGCTAGGTCTTCAAGCCGTTGCTGGCCTTCCACCGGCCCGCGAATTTCTCATAAATTGATTAATGATATTTTGTCTGATCCATAGACTTTGTGTTAGGAGGCGATGTCCTTGCCGGGATAGTTTTGTCAGAACTTGTGAAATCAAAAGAAAATAACACGCCAGTCTCTCAGAAAACCAGATTAGGCTGGACTGCTCCAGTTCACACACAACCAATTCAGACTTTCTTGCAAACAAAAAATATGGACGCAGTTCTTCATAGATTTTTTCCGAAAACACCGATTGCGAAGAACATTTCATCGAAAACATACGCCGAGCTGATGATGGACGTTACGAAGTAGCTCTTCAGTTTAAAGGTCCTACTCTCTCAGTCTTAGACAAGTTAAGTGAAGGAGCTTTGCGACGTGTGAGAAGCTTGGAAAAACGCCTGCTGGCGAAAGAACGTTACCAAATGTGTGGAAAAGTATGAAAGTCTGGGCCACATGAGTGAAGTTGAAGAAGCTTACCGTGGTTTTCAAGGAGACTAGTTCAACCACGAAATTGAAACAAGTATTCGGCGAGTCACTTAAAACATCCAACGGTGTTTCCCTAAACAACCAGTTGATCATAGTATCATCCTTATATCCTTACAAACATGACCAATATTGTCATTCGCTGGAGACCACAGTTTTTGTTTTACTGCTGATGTAGGGTGGTGATTCATATTAACAGTTGCTTGTTTGGAGCAAGGCCCCAACAGATCCACTCAAAGTTTATCACCTTAAGACCCTCACCTTTGGAACGGCATCACCTCCTTATTTAGCCATACGAACTTTTAAAAATTTAGCACACGAGTTCGGTCATCAGCACACATGATTAATAGTTTAGTTTAGTTTTAAATGCATTTTATTTTCTTAATCACTAACTCTTACATACTAACAAAAAATGCTTAAATGCTAGCTTCAAATTACTTAACAATCTTATACTAACTTACTAGCCCCACACAGGCACTCTAAGCTACTCTAAATTCTTATAACTATGTCTTTCGACTTTGTTTACATTTTCTTTACTAATATTTATTTACTATACTTAGAGCTAAGAAAAAATTGCTAACAAAAACTTAGCATATGGACATAATTTTTTATTTTTTATAAAAACTTACTATCTAACTTAAAATAAACCTTAGCCTACCTAACCTACATACACACATATAGACATTATACACAATTATATACATATATTAGTATATACATTTGTATATACTAATACATGTGTATATTTCTTAGATGCTAACCTAAACCTATGTAAGCTGGCCATCGCTATTTACAGAGAAAACAGATTGGTCAGCTCTGCCTCATTAGTGAGGCTGGTCCGTAATTGACGGAAACGAAAACGAAACATCTTCTCCATCATTCAACCACCAGAAATTCTGGTGCTGCCGAACGACATCCCTCTTATCGCAATTCCCCACCGCCCTACTGAACCTGAGACGATCCACACTGCCGTGTGCGACGTCTCTGTTATAGTTGAGTTGCCTGTACCCAGCTTTCCGAGCGACATGGAAGATTAACGTGACCGCTGATCTATCCTGGATCAACCCTATCTGATCAAGGTAGAGGAATGCTTCCGGTGGAACGAAGCCGTCAGAGCGCACATCCTCGTGGTAAAGGTAATTGGGGTAGTAAGCCCCAGATATCAGGATATTCGTTGAGGCCATTTCTTGCAATGTGCCTTCGAGTCAGCTTACTTACGAAGTTGTCCTCTCGTATTAGGTTCGCCTTGTTGTAAAGGACCTCATTAGGATAAAATTTCTTGTACTCCGACTCTGGTGTTCTGTACAAGCGAAGACAGGCCCTAAGGCAAGCCCTCTCAAACACCCGAATCTTTTCCATTAAGCTTGCTCGTACATTGAACCACACGGGACAACCAAATACCAGCATGGGCCTGATAAGGGCCATGTAGCAGATTACCTTTACCCCCGCATCGAGTTGGCTGCTATAAAACAGTCTCTTTGTAAGGGCAAAAGCACCTTTAGCTCTGGCCAGAGCAGCATCTACATTTTTGCCAAAATATAGAAACTGATCTAGCCAGATTCCAAGGTATCTGACTACATTTCGACAGGCAAGAGGCTGTCCGTGTTGTCCAATAATTGAGAACTTTCTCCAATTTTTTCTGGTATCCCTTGAGGCTCTAGACAACGGCGTCCTAAAGGGAATGGTTTCCGACTTCTGAAAGTTGATTTTCAAATTCCAGTTATCGCAAAATCGTCTTATCTTATCGAAGTCACGCTGCAAGAGAGTATTAATGACCTCGATTTTTTTACCTGTTCTGTACGCTATCAAATCGTCTGCTTACGCAATAGTAAGGGGAAGTGAACCTATCAAGTCGCTTGTAAAAATGTAGAATAGGTTCGGCGAATTGACAGCGCCTTGCTGAAGACCATTTTTAATTTGAAATATTTCAACAGAAGTCACATCACCATTCTTCACGATGAACTGTCTGTTAGTTAGCATATTATAAAGAATATACAAGAGTGGTTTACTGATCCCCAGCGTATTCAGCTTATAGAAAAGACCATCTATCCATACGGTGTCGAAGGTCTTCTCCAAGTCAACAAGGCAGGCACCAGTGCACTGTTGTTCCATTGGATATCAGAAACCAGCTTAGACGCGGCATGTGAGATATCATGTCCCGCCTTAAAACCGAATTGATTATCCGGAACTATATGTTTGTCCTCAACCCACCTAGACAGAGCTCTATTGATTACCTTTTCAAAAACCTTACTGATATTCGGAAGGAGACTTATCGACCGGATATTCGCCGGATTGGATATATCCTTTCCCTTTTTGGGAATAGGTTGAACCACCGCCGTTTTCCAATGCGCTGGATAATGTACATTATTCATTGCATTATTAAACAGGGTGGTGTAAATGTCCACCGCTTCTAGAGGAAGATGTCGAAGCACGATTTTCGGAATACCATCGGTCCCCACTGATTTCTTAGCTCTGATTGTGTCGAAGATCTCATGGAGTTCTTCCTTCGAAATGAATGGGGGTAGGTCACCCTCTCTGGCAATGACATTATTGGCCATATTTTCGTCGCTAAACCGGGTGAAACCAGAGCCCTCGGATCGTCAGTTCCCTATTTCATTTCGAATGCAGAAGTCGTGCACCAAGACGCGATTGTCCAGGTCGTAATTAGGGCCAATGGTATCAGTGGCCTTGTATACTTCCTGGAAAATCGCCCCTATGGCCTCAACCTTCTCCTGTGGATCCTCGATCACAAAAAAGTCGTCATCATCAGCGGCCTCATTTGGATCAATACCTGCTATTGTCAGTAACCGTTCGTTGTCTGTAGTCCGGGCTATTTTAAGACACTGAATGTCGTTTTGATTCTCTCTCCGAAATAGTTTATTTATTTGCGGAAACATATTCGGGTTGCTGGTGTTTACAGCCCGAACCTTGTTGTTCCAATACAAACTTACAGAAATTCTGTAGTTCTCTTTTTATTAGCGTTTGAATATTTTTAATCGACGACTTCAGTGTCCTAATCTCCGGGTCTTGTCGGTCAGTTAATTGTCTGTACAAGTTTTTGAGTCTTGTCAGAAGTCTACTTTTCTGTCGGTGCAGTGCGTCAATAGTAGGATTGCGGAACAGGTCTTCGTTAGTCGTACGTCGATACCGCGGTATTGTAGTGTCCATAGTTTGTTTAATTGTCTCGTCCATTTGTTTTATGTAATTGTCGATCTCCTCGTTTGACAAATTCCTATTGGACGGTGGGTGAAGCGTGTTCGAGGAGAGTGCTCTTATCAAGGTTGCGGAGAAGCGTGTCTTACTGTAGTTGTAAGAATATCTTTGGACATACTCCTCCAATTCCGCAATTTCGTTGGGAACTGTAATTTCGGTGCTAAAACCGCAATGGTCGCTGTCATACACAAATGTGCGCAGACAGTTTAGCGTTTGTAAATTCGTACCTGTCAGTCGTATGCGTTCGTCGTACAGCAGTAGATCCAAATAAGACCCGCCTCTGGGAAACGACGGGTTATCCGTCGCTTTAAGACCGAGTCTGTACATGACATCGTGCTGACCCCACCAATCGAGTAGTAGGTTCCCTCTAGTAGCTATTTGGCAAATTATTTCCCCAATTTCTGTGTCTAGCGTCGAAATTCCCGCCGATTATAAAATAATTCTCCCCCGATTCCAGCCTCAGAAGTCGAAAAAGCGTGTCGAGCTCTGTAATGAATAGGCCTCAGGTGCATAAACAGAGGCCAAGTACAGCCGCTTTCCACTGCAGAGCGGTATGTAAATGACGACTGCCTCCAACACCCGGAACCTGCGCAACACGCCCTTGTACACTCTGTGAAATTGTATACTTTCTTTAATGAAGATCGCGGCACCGCCTCCACGTTTGGATCTGGGTCCATTTCTTCTTCTAATAATATAATTTTTATACTCCAGTTTGTGCTTATCGGTTACCTTGGTTCCTCTAGCGAAAAGGACATCATTAGTTTGGTTTTGTAGCAATTTAAACATCGCGGCTCTTGGTTCGATCCTAATGAGTGAATTAACATTCACCGCAAGGACCTTCAAAGTTTGCTCCACCATGTGCGTACCCATTACGACATGTGTTGCGTTAGGCCCGGTAGCAGCGCGTAGATCTGGTCCACCCGCTTGGCCCGTTCTTGCATCTGCTTTTGCAGCTGAGCCATCTGCCCTTGGATTGCGAGCAAGATGGCCAGCATGTTAGGTGCAGCTTCCGTTGTTCTCGGCGTTGGCGCCGGAGAAGCAACAGTCGCTTGCTGTACCGTAGCCCCCCTACCTGGCGCCATTTGGGCGAAGGAAATTTGGGACGTGATGGCTGGTGTTTGTGTGTCCCACGTTCCCACATAATACGCGCGAGAGCTGCGGCCTATCGGATGCTCCGTCAACACCCAGACCACACTCCTCGGAACTGTGGTTCTTTGCACACTTTACGCATAGAGGCTGCCCGCCTGGCTCTAGCTGTGGTAAATGGCTTTACCCCTACAAACTTGAGTCCTTCGCACTTCTTCTCTTTGAGCAGTGCCAGGATCTCCTCAGGATCAGAAGACGGTTCCAATCCCTTCAGCAGCATCGATTGCCGCTTTTCACACTTCGGTGTGATGGCATGGCGATTGTTCCCCAATCGCTTAATATTAAAATTACTACCAATTGCCAACTTACATAGGTCCTTGGTTGCATTCACCTCCAATTTATAGGTGTTGATAGGAGGCACCTTATCCTTCTTCTTCGTCTGATGCTGATGTTTTAGCTGTTGCCGTTGTTGTGGCTGCTCTTGTTGTTATTGCTGGTGTTTCTTTTGCATTTGTTGGCGTTGTTGGTGCACTTGTGCTATTGTATTTGTCTGTTGTTTTTGTTTGGACTGCTTTTGAGCAAGCTGCAACTTCTGTTGTTGTTGGGATTGCTCATGCTCTTCCCTCTTCCTTCTGACCATTTGCTGTTCTTTAATGGCCTGTACCCTTTGCTGTAGCATTTTTATGCTGCTACTTATCGACTCAATTTCCTCCTCTTTGTCGTCCGATTCGCTTGCTGCCAATGAAGAGAAGTTGTTTCCTGCCCTCACTCCACCAAGCTTTACTGTGGACGTTTGTAGGGTGGGACGTTGTGCCAAGTTTTAACGTTGGGCTCGAACCACTCGAAGTCTCACCTGCTATCTCAGCCGATCCCGCTATTGGCATAGCGGACCGCTCTCTACAATCCATCACGTCTTATTAAGCAAACACTTTTTTAATATAGATTGTCTTTAATGAATTAAAAGGAAAAAAAAACTTTCGCAGAGGCTGGGAATCGAACCCACCAACCCCGAGAATTGGTGTCCGGTTCTTTATCACCTCGGCTGCCGAACACTTGGAGAAACCACTTCCTAAAAGTATACTTATTATTTTTCCGCACTTTTACAGCCGAAACAAAAAACACGTGTGATCTCCTTGGATCACACTGACCCATGATTAATCGAGAAATGTACGTGGACGATCTTATTTCCGGCGAATATATATACTTGTACTGTGAAATAAAAAAAAAAAAAAAACCCTTGCAGCAGCTGGTTGGAAGGCTTTTCGTAAATGGGCTTCCAACGTCCAAGAACTTCTTAAAGTCGTCTCCATAGTGAACACGAAATTTCGTTTATGATGCCCAAGGACTTCGAAGGCCGTCTGAAGGCTCTGGAAATTCTGCCTGTTTGAGTAAATGTTTATATATTGTATATTAAACTTAAATATAGAAAACTTATTATAATATTGTTAGCTCTTTGCTTTAATGCAAACGTAACTAAACACAAGTGTGAAGTTTCAAATAAATGTTTAGCAACACATGTAATTTAAGCAACATTTTGTAAAGATATACAAACAGTAAGAAACTGAAAATAAAACCGAATTTTATAACGTCTTACAACACCGAACAGAAAACGAGTAGTTTTATTTCCTTACATACTTAAATATATTTTATAAAGTGAAAAACTCTTAACTAATATAATCGAAGGACATTTTCCAACCCAACCCAACACATTAACATACATTTTTTGGTCCATTCGAGCAGTGTAAAATAAATAAAATCAGCAACATTTGAATCAGATCTGTAAAAAAAAAAAAAAATTAAATTCAAATTTAAACAATTTCAATTTTGAATACCATATCCGAGAGTGTAGAGTGTAGAGTGTCGAGGATTCAAGGATTCATCCCAGGAAGTCTTCACACCAAATTGATTTGCATATACATATACATATACCATATACAATGTCGTACGGAAAGCTCCAATTAAATATACTTGCTGCGATTAAACAAGATAGGGCAAATTTTAGTAAAGCAAATAAAGTTAGGCTAGGAAAAATAAATTACCTGAAGATGCGTTTGGAAATGATGGAAAAGCAAATAACGACTGCGGAGCACTACCATCAGCAGATACTTGGCACAAGAAAGTTTGAAGCTGAGCTAAAAGTTGCGCGAGGTCTATGCAGATTACAAAATGGAGGTACTGGATATAATCGATAAAGTAAAATCCGAGGAAGTGCCGAAAGTTAGCGGAACGCCATCAACCGCAACTGAAAACGGGGATGGCAGAACAACCGAACTCAGGTTGCCTGTTATCACCCTACCAACTTTCTCGGGTAGTTATGAGACGTGGAGATCATTTCACGATATGTTCGTTTCTCTAGTACATACCAACTCAACTCTGTCGGAAATCCAGAAGTTACACTATTTGAAGTGCAACGTTCGTGGTGAGGCCGAAAGGCTGCTGCAACACCTGGCCATTGACAAAGGCAATTACAACCGTGCTTGGGAAATCCTAACCGATCGTTATGACCACAAAAGGGTGTTAGTTAACACACAGTTAAAATTATTTTTCGGGCAAGTTACCATGAGCAGCGACTCAGTAGTCAACATTAAGAACATTTTAGATACCTCGTAGGAAATTATACACTCGTTAAACAATTTAGGGGTACCAGTGGGTTATTGGGATACCATTTTAATTTTTGTTATCCTGCAGAAGTTAACAAACACAACCCAACAGCTATGGGAATAAAAATTAGGCAACAACAAGGAATTGCCCAAAATAAAAGATTTTTTTGAATTTTTACAGTGTAGATTTAGAACGCTGGAAGCAGTTGAGCAGCAGTCTACAGCAAAAACTGTTACAAAACCAAAATTGACAACAAAATTTGCACCCGGCAGGTGCAAAAACGGCAAGTAAATTGCAAGGTTTGTCAAAAGGGACAACATGCATTGAGGGAGTGTAGGAAATTTTTGGAGATGGATGTAGGCCAACGAAAACAAACTGTTTTCAATATCAAAGTCTGTGAAAACTGTTTGGCCTACAGCCATTTTAAAAATAAATGTCCAAGTCCGAAATGTTGTTATTACTGCAAACAGCGCAACAATTCCTTACTACACCCAATACCACAAAATCAGTCAAACCAAACTAATAACAACCCATCTTTCAACCCAAATACCTCTCAATTTGTTCCAAATTTTTCTCAATTCCAACAGCAAGCTCAAAATAAATGGCCTACGACTCCAAGCAATTACTGCATTCAAACCAACACACAACCAAACGATCCGAGGGGACCTGGCAATTTGAATCAAACTCAGGAACAGCCACAAATGGAAATCCAAGGTCCATCAACTAGCTACAACTATCGAGTCCATCATACGCACACCAACTCGAAAGTCTTCCTGTCAACAGCTTTGATTAAAGTGAAGGCAGCTGATGGAAACTTGATCACACTCAGAGCCCTCATAGACACTGGTTCCGAAGCTTCCTTCATAACAGAAGCAGCTGTACAACGCCTGAATCTGAAGACCAGATGGACACTTAGCCAAATTAGTGGGTTGGGGGAGGTCAGCAGTGTAGAAACAAACAAAATAGTCGATATAAATTTCGCGTCCCTAGTATCGAAGTTTACAGGTCGAGTGTAAGCTCTTGTACTAAAGACACTTACTAGACTCTTTCTGGCCCAATATACTAATACAGAAAAGTGGTCTTACCTCAATGGATTGCAGTTGGCAGATCCGACTTTTAACATTCCAGCGAAGGTTGACATATTGCTGGGTAGTGACATCTATGTAGATATAGTCATCGGAGAAGTCGTGAGGAGTAGTAAGTGCCCAGGTCCAATAGCACAACGGACGCGGTTGGGATGGATCTTATTAGGTAAGGTTCCGTCATCCAAATCACAGGTAATCCGTACGTTCTTGAACCAAACCGACCTCAACACAACGATGAAGAAGTTTTGGGAGATTGAGGAAGAACCCTGTGGAACCTATAAAACAGAAGAAGATGAAAGGTGTGAAGAACATTTTAAACAGCATACAAAACGTTTACCTGATGGCCGTTACCAAGTTCGTCTGCCTTTTAAGGGTGGAAAGTATCCAAGTATGGGCCCAACACGAGAAAGTGCGGTCAGGCGTTTCTTGCAGTTGGAGAGGCGACTGCAGAGCAACACAACTCAACACAAAGAATATGCCAAATGCATGGCTGAGTACCTTGAGCTGGGACACATGTCTCCAATTGATGAATCCAATGAGGTGCTTAGATCATCATTTAATTTTTTTGTTCCCCATCACGCCGTCGTAAAGGAATCCAGTACCACTACAAGGTTGCGGGTGGTGTTTGACGCAACCTTTAAACCAATTTTTGGCTCTTCCTTGAACGACAAGTTGATGGTTGGACCTAAAATACAAACCAATGTTATCGACATTATTTTAAGATGGAGAAAATATAGGTTTACCTTCACTGGTGATGTAGAAAAAATGTACCGTCAAATCCGTGTAAACACAGCAGATGCAAATTACCAACTGATTGTATGGAGAGAAAATCCCAGCCAAGATTTATCGACTGAATACGGTAACTTTTGGTACGGCATCAGCCCCATATCTTGCAATTAGGGTCCTTTTGCAACTATCAGAGAACGAAGCTTATAAATATCCCACGGCTACTACTGTCATCAGTGAAGAAACCTATGTTGACGATGTTATCAGTGGAGCTGATACTATTGCTGAAGCTCAACACGAACTCCATGAAGTAAGAAACCTTTTGCAAACTGGAGGTTTCCAACTACGCAAGCAAGTCAGCAACTCAGTAGAGGTTTTGCAGAATATTCCAGCAGATCAGCGAGCATTAGACTTCTCATTACCGTTTGTTGAAACAAGTGAAGTAAAAACACTTGGCATCAAGTGGATGCCCATTCCGGATGTTTTCTCTTTCCAAGTCGTACAGGTGAAGGAAGTCGAAGTCACAAAACGATCCATTTTATCCTCAATAGCTAAGCTCTATGACCCAATGGGCTGGGTCTCACCCTGCACAATCAAAGCAAAAATAATTATGCAGCAGCTTTGGGGTAGAGGATTAGATTGGGATAAGCCGATTCCACCTGAACTGGAAAAGGAATGGGTAGCGTTTCGGAACGAGTTATCAGCACTTGAAGGAGTCCAGATTTGCCGTTGGATCAACACTGACAAAAACATCAAGAAGATTGAGGTCCATGGGTTTAGTGACGCGTCGGAAAAAGCATACGCGGCAGCCGTTTACCTACGTGTACTGGATGGAAACGACAAAACACACATGCATCTGGTAATTTCAAGAACGAAAGTGGCTCCCTTAAAGACAATCACACTACCTAGGTTGGAGATACGCGGAGCGGTACTGTTGGCTAAACTTCTTCATGAAACGGCAAAAATCTTTAAGTTAGAAGCAGCCGATGTCTATGCTTGGACCGACTCAGTCATCACTTTATGCTGGATAAGAGCTGTTCCATCAAAATGGAAGACCTTCATTGCGAATCGTGTTTCCCAGATCCAAAAGTTAACCAGCAATACCATATGGAAACATATTCCATCGGAGCAATACCCAGCAGATATAGCATCGCGCGGAGCCTTTCCCTCGGTGATCATCGACAACAAATTATGGTGGGAAGGGCCAGATTTTCTACGACATCATTGGGATGCAATCCATCCTGTGCAACCATCTTGCTTGATTATTTCTCAAGAAGCCCGTTCGTTGACCGTCCATCACTGCCTAGAAAACAAAAACAACATTCTCATTAATGAAATTCTAGCAAAATTTTCTACACTTCAACGGTCATTGCGAGTAATTGCCTATTGCTTACGTTTTCGACACCGAAGCAAACACCCGGAACAGTACTCAGGTATTTTAACACCACTGGAGCTGGAAAAGACGCTGACAAGAGTCATATGCTTAGTGCAAAATGAAATGTTTTCTGAAGAAGAAGAAAACGACAAAACCAAGGGATACACGTCACTCAATCCGTTTCGAGTTGCGGAAGGAATCCTACGAGTTGGTGGTCGACTTTTCAACTCGTCCCTACCCTTTCATAAAAAGCACCCCATTCTTCTTAAAAACCACACATTAACGAGACACATTATCGCCGATGCCCACGAAAAAACAATTCACGGCGGTAATCAAAAAATGATTGCCTACATTCGCCAACGGTTTTGGATTTTTAATCTGAAAAGTGCAGTGCACATTCACGATTGCAATATTTGTTTTAAATTTAGAACCAAACCGTTGGTGCAATTAATGGGCAGTCTCCCAAGGACAATGGTTTCGAAACCATTCACTTTTACCGGAGTGGACTATGCTGGACCCATTGACGTAAAAACTTGGAGAGGACGCAACGCAAAGACATTAAAGGGCTACTTCGCGATATTTGTGTGCATGGCAACAAAAGCCATACACGTCGAACTGGTCAGCGATATGACGATTCAAGCCTTTTTGGCAGCTTTCAGAAGATTGATTGCTCGGAGGGGAATTGGTAAAGAACTGTACAGCGATTATGGTAGAAACTTCGTAGGAAGCAACAATGTGTTACAACGTCAACTCAAAAAAGCGAAGTTGGATTGGAGAAATGTGGTAGATGTGTTGGTCAACGAAGGCACTAAGTGGCATTTTATTTCCCCGGCTTCTCCGCACTTTTGAGGTCTATGGGAAGCGGGGGTGAAGTCTGTGAAATTTCACCTCAAGCGCGTAGCTGGAAACCAGGTTCTGACCTTTGAAGAACTCACCACGCTTCTCGCACAGGTTGAAGCGTGTCTGAACTCTAGACGACTATGTCCACAGTCAGACGATATTGATAACCTCAACACCTTGACACCTGGCCACTTCCTCGTGGGAGAACCACTAATCGCACCGCCCCAACCTGAGTACGAGTTAGAGAAAATTTCCCACCTAGAGCGCTGGAAGAGAGTACAGACCCTTTCCCAATCTTTCTGGAAGCAGTGGAGTAACGAGTACCTCGCCCGACTTCAACAACGACCGAAATGGGTTCGAGAAACAAACACAAAAATAAAGGAAGGCGACCTAGTACTAATCAAAGATAAACGGCTGCCTCCATTGAAATAGAGTCTAGGACTTAAACTACACCCGGGATCCGATGATGAGTGGTAACGCTAAAAACCGTAACAACGCAAGTAAAACGACCCATATCAAAAATATGTCCACTACCGAGCAATTCCTTTAGTACAGGATTGCAATAAACGCGACGGGTAAAAGAAAACATTTAAAAAAGAGTATTAAATCTTATCATAAATACATATTAATAAATCAACACACATATAATTAAGTCTTAATATAGAAAGGAATCGATTGTGCTGCCAAATGACCCCTCCTCGACCGTACTCATACCATCGGCACTGCAGGAGCTCGAGGAGGCAATCGTTCCAGAAGGATTCAGTAAGTGAATCAACAACACAAGCCTTAACTTAAGCATACAATAAATTCAACACATATTCATTCAAAAAACATTCATACCAACACTCCCCATATGAACTCAACATAAACCAACACTCAAAATTACAAATAAAATTCTTAAAATTGTAAATAATATCCAACTCATAATAAATAATTTCATTTACATTTTTGATTTGATTTAACCTAGCTTGCAATACAAAAAATATACAAATGTAAATAATTCAGTGTCAAGGAACAAGACGCAGCAACACTTTTCAAGACACAAAGCATACAGTCCACAAGTCTGCAACACAATTCATCCTTAACATCCCCCAGAAAATCATTCACAAAATTCAAATTCAAACCTACCAAATCATACAAATTTAATTTTCACACACAGCAAAACTTAAAACCCAATTTAATACAATTTATTTCCCTAAATATAAACAATAGTCAAACAAAAATAAATCTCCCGAAACAAAATAAAACAATCGATTTACAATCCACACCCATGCATACAAAAACTACACAAGAAAAAAAAATTTGGAACAATATTATTAGAATTTATTGATAAAAGCACAATGAAATCAATAACAAATCAATCAATAATAAATCTGCTCACCTGAATTCCATAACATATGGATTGGATTTACAACAAAAATAAATGAATTAAAAAATTAAGCACCTTTTTTTAAAAACAAAACAAGGAATACCTAGTCGATGGATGTCATACATTATTCAAAATTTTCTCTTTCACGTATGTATGTACATATACTCACTCCCACTCACACTCTATTACTCCAACGATCGCGAAAACAATTAAAAACGATTAAATTACGCGAAATTAAACAATTGGAAAATAAAAAAAAACACTCACCTAATAAATATACAAAATAAAACACCGACAAAAAAAAACCAAAACTGCGAAGTACAATTATAAAAATCGAAACAATTACAAAAAAACAACAACACCGAAGCGCAACACCACGAATTAAAAATTTCAACTGAACACGAATTACTGCATTCATCGTAACACAATTTCCGAAAAGGACGCAAATATGCACCGCGACACATTTATCATCATGAGTGCAAAGGGCACAGCTGATATATGCAATGCAATTTGCGAATATTTTGCATACCATTTCTTTTATTGTTGTCACACTTTTACATATATTTTGTATTCATTTCACTAATCACATTCAGCGTTACCACTTGTACTACATATGTAGTACTGTGCTACATATTTCCTTGATTTTTGAACGCTTTACTACATACTACATCGTTACCCTAAAGTACTACATTTCTTAAGCTCCGTCTAACCATTTTACGTTTTTACGAAAAACTTTTCTCTTGTTGCCCCTTTTGCTTTTATAACTAAATAAATATATATAAAAACTTGGTATCACTTTAATGCAAGTGCAATTCTTCAGTTGAATGCTTCCATTTACGTACGACACGAAGTTTTTATCAGAATGCAGACAGCTGATCGTCAATTTTTGTTTGTTATTGTTCATTGGTTTTCTTCTGCTTCACCTGCGAGCGACTGCAAACATGGATCGGTTTTTGAAAGTGGTTTCCGAATCGGATGCTGAGAGGTTACCTTTATAAGCGTATGAAGAGAAGATAAATGTATACTAAATGAACTAATTATTACAGCCAACAAGAACAAACATCGAATCCAGAAAATAAAAAGAAAATTCGCACACAAAGATATCGCAAGGAGTGGGAAAACCAATTTTCGTGGGTCGAATGTAAGTCTGACAAACCTTTTTGTCGTGCTTGTCAGAAGTCATTTGTTTGCAATAGGACTTTGCTCGTTAGACATGAACTCTTGCCCATACACATTTCTAATTATAACAGTGCAAAAAAAACTCCAAGTGTGTCCGACTGTTTTAGAAACATACATAACAACAGCATTGTATCCAAACTGCGTTCTGAAATTGTTTGCGTAATGTACTGCATTCAATACAATCTGCCATTTAGGCAAATGGATTCAATACCGGCATTACTAAAGAATGTGTGCAATGACAGTGTGATCGGTCGAAGCCTGAAGTGCGGTCGGACAAAAGCAACTTCCCTTGTCAAAACTTGTATTGGTCCTTTAGCCAAATTACAGAACAACTGGCAAAACGAAAATTTTCTTTTATCGTTGATGAGACTACTGCTGTGTCAACCGAAACCTGCCTAGTGATAATAGCTAGATACTTTAATGAGTGTGCTGTAAAAGATAGATGCATTGGATTTCACCAGCTCAAGGAAAGCAATTCCGAAGAAATTCTTCAGTCAATCCTGCGTGGATTGATATGAAAGGACAATGATATTGACATTTTAAATGCACGGGACGTCTTAACGGAGTTAGTGAAAAACTGTTCAATGTCTGCCCAAATCTATTTTCAATAGGATGCAGTAGCCACAACCTACATTTATGTTCATCGGCTGCATGCAAACTCTTGCCATTAAGTATGCTAAGTTCTATCAAAGCTACATATGCCCACTTTTCTCATAGCCCTAAGCGACCAAAATCAATTTAAAGAGTTTCAGGAAAACTTTAGCTGCAAAGAACATCAAATTCTCAGATTTGTAAATACACGTTGGCTTTCACTAAAAGCTGTCATTAATAGATTGTTGGAACAACGTAGTTCTCTTTTTCATTATTTTACATTTACTTCTTTTGAAGGTAGACATATGGGTCTAGTATGATAGTTTATGATTTTTTTAAGGAGGAAGAAAACAAACTTTATTTATTTTTCTGATCGTACTTATTAAAAAAAATTAATGATCTGAATAAACAATTTCAGAGTGAAACAGTACAGATACATTTAATCTACAAGGAAATATGTAACTTACTAAAAGATATTTATACAAATTTTATCAAAGCAGATTGCTAATCTCCTTCAGTGGATTTCAAAAATGAATCCTATTATTTACCAATCTCGTCATGGTATTTTGGATTTCAATTTGAATTGTACATTCAAAATTCCGAAATGAATATTAATAGTATAAATGATGTTTAAAAAAACGCTCGAAATGTGTATATAAAACTATGTAACCAACTTAATCAAAGATCTGACCTTAATAATACTAAAATGCAATTACTAAAGTACTTATGTAGATCCTTGGATGATAGCTTCAGGCACCGAGCCAATCATTTTAAATTTGTGTAAGGAGTTTCCCTGTGGAAATTTTAAATAATCAGTGGCGCTTGTTGATTGGGGCTTTCAATCTTATTTGAAATGTAGACCTCAAAATAGCGACATTATAGCAATATGGGTGGAATTGAACAAACAAAAAAATAATTTGGGGAGCTCAATGTTTGAAGAACTACTCGTATCAGCCTACATGCTGGATTTATGCTGTCTTCCACATAGTAGTGCTCTGCTGAGCGAAAATTTTCCCAGCTTTGTTTAATAAAAAATTAAATTAGAAGCAGATTGAACTCAGAAACAATTCAAAATGTATTATTAGCTAAAGAGCTAGTAAAAGATGATGCAATATTTGAACCAACAGACGAATTGGTAAAATTTTGTTTGTCCTTTCAATGTGTTAATGGAGAATTAGAGTTAATTAAATATAAATTAAATACTTTCTTCGAAAAAAAAACGTTCGCTCAGAAGAGCATACTATAATCTTATAATCATTATTAATTTATTATTATTTTTGTTTTTTCGTGAATTCAAATTATATTTTTATATTTTTGTTATGTTATTTATATATTTATTTGGTTTGTTATGTTAATTTAAATTTCAATAAAAAAAAAAAAATATGGTACTACATTTTGTTTCAAAATACTACATTTTGTTGGCTAAGGTACTACATTTGCTCTAGATGTTAGTGGCAACGCTGATCACATTTGTCTTTACATGTCGTGAGATGACACTATATACTTAAGAGAATACATATCAGGGTCGATAATGAGGCATCAATTTCAAGGCGAACATTTTATGAAGATCGTAAAGAAGAAATCCGGCACATTAAGGTCAACCCACAAAATCAAAAGTGAAGATGAAAATTATTTATATATATATGTATCATCGTGGACATTGTTCACCGTGGGGGGAGAATGTTTGAGCAAATGTTTATATATTGTATATTAAACTTAAATATAGAAAACTTATTATAATATTGTTAGCTCTTTGCTTTAGTGCAAACGTAACTAAACACAAGTGTGAAGTTTCAAATAAATGTTTAGCAACACATGCAATTTAAGCAACATTTTGTACAGATATACAAACAGTAAGAAACTGAAAATGAAACCGAATTTTATAACGTCTTACAACACCGAACAGAAAACAAGTGGTTTTATTTCCTTACATACTTAAATATATTTTAAAAAGTGAAAAACTCTTAACTAATTTAATCGAAGGACATTTTCCAACCCAACCCAACACATTAACACTGCCTCTGATAGATAAATTTGGTTATCAATACCTGCATATCGAAAACCATCAACCGACAAAGCGACCTATTTTGTCGTCAGATCTGCAGACTGTCAATAGGATACAGTTTACTACAATATATGGCTTATATGACACTTCAGAAAAGGCGTATGTAGCAGCGGTGTATTTGGGGTTAAATAAGGACGATGGTAATGTACATATGAATCCCTTCATGTCTATGTAAATCCAAGGTTGCACCAATAAATCCAACCACTGTTATATTTTACGTTTAGAACTATGTGGGGCGATCATATGGGCTAAGCTTCTTAATTAGGTTCAACAGACTCTTGAACGCAGAGGCATTCCCACTTTCGCTTGGACCAATTCCACGAATGCTATCAGCTGGAAGGGAGTAGATCCTTAAAAATGGGAAACCTTTGTGCGAAATAGACACAGCGAGATTCAACGGTTGACCGATATCAACACATGGAATGTGCCTATCCAACACAGCAAAGTTAAATATCTATGAGCAGTTGCATAAAAAAAAAACTAAATTGAAACTAACATATAACATTGGATCTAGAAAACAATGTTCAGACACATGTTCGACTTCCCTTCAGTAATTTGTTCCAGTAAGACAAAGAAAAGAGCTATAATATCAAAGCTCCGGTGCAATGCGAATCTACCCCATAGCTGCTATTGGAGCTTCTATTGGCATCGCTCCACTTCCCATATGTGTTAAAAAAAGAGCAATTCGTAGTACAGTCAGGTTATTACAAACGGGGCAGGCGGAACTCGCAGCACAATCGAACTTCGCAAACATGATCTCAGAGATTCCTGAATTCGACATGCTCGGTAACTACAGCATACCACCAACTTTATACTTAACAAGTGGTATACAGATGAATCAAATTTGAACACCAGACTAGGTGCAGCTATCCACGGCCCAAAAACAAACTTTGCAATTGCAATGGGAAAAAGCTCCACCAACTTTCTGAGGTTCAAGGCATACATGAAGCCATATACTCACGGACAGAAAGCGTTGAACTCAAATCTGTCTGTCTCCTAGTCGATGGTACACTGCCTCAGTACTATTTAATACTCATAAGGTAGCTGGTATCATAGGGAATTAAAAGATTCAGCAAACCCATTCAATCGCCCAGATCCTTTCTGCGGCATCTTGTATTCGGAAATAAATCCAACGATCAAAAATTGAGAGAACATTTTTTTACCTCTTTCTAAAGGTCCTTTCCACGACTTGGACCTGCTAATTCGTAATTAGCTTGTAAATTTCATCATTTACCGAAACTCTTTGGCCATAGCAAACCCTAAACCGGTCTTTTTTTCCTTTGGATGTAAAAATTTCTCATTTTGGCCTCACCTTTTAAACATAGTATTACCATCTCGCTCCCAATAGACCAAATCCTGATAATTATTTAGTCGTTTAAGTCCCTTCAAATTGACTAACAATGCAGGTAAGGTAAAATGGATACCAAAGTTGTCGCCGAAATTTAATACAGTTCAACAATTAACACCTTGAATTTTCGTGAAATCACTTGGCTAGGAGCTCGTTAAATTAACCACTTTTCTGAGTTCATACCAAACAAAGCTTACTCTTTTTGGCAGTCCAATTAAAAAAAAAATAAGAGAACTGTTCACTAGAATTCAAAAATCATACACTCTCCACCAGATAGTCATCTCTTGATCATATAACCCTCAAAATGTAACCCCTACAATCCATTAGCCTTGTTTAAAGTTCATAAAAGCGGATGAAACCTCCGGGCGAATGTCATTTCTATCTTTTGTGCCTGGCAAATTTCCACTTGAAAACTACTTCACTACATCACCAGAGATAAACGATTTGCTGTCCTTTTTTCCGCAGAATTGCCCTTAATTGACAATCATCACCTGGCAAAATGACATTCTCTTCCTGGAAACAGCCAGCGATTTTTCATTTTTTTTAGTTTGGCTTTTCAACTTCATATGCCAAGAGGGGACGTAGTCTAACAGAACAGAAGTGCTGGCATATGCTGCCTCCATAGCAATTTTATGGCAACAACGAACACTTGAATAAATTGGTCAACAAGCAGCAGTGCTCGCGATAAGGTGAAATGTTTTTCCACCCGAATTTAGTCTTCCGACAGTTCCAGCAGTAGGACGACTTCTTAGCCAGGAGTCTTTTACAATCAGGATTCAAGATTGCTATATTTCTTTATGATCCCTAAACGTTCATCTCTTTTAGCTGCTTTGACTCGCAAAAACCGAATGAACAGTCTGAATAATTTAATGAGCCAATCGTACATATTCGGAACATACTATGTACGAATAGCCCAACTTGTGTTCGGATTTGATTTGATATTATCACAGAACGCATTTACTAATGGACTTCCATTACTACGAACCGGAATGCTCATTGTATCCTCATTAGAAAGATCTCCGTCAACAAAGGACCACAATCCCTATTGTTTGGCATTTGATTATCAAAGAACAAATCCTTTTATCATCATCATCATCATGACAGGATGCGTCTTCTGTTCTGAAATGTAGCACAGGACCAAAACAAATCTCTTGATTAGATGTATCAAGTTGGAGCGTTGGTAGTGTGTAATACCGAAATCCTTGGTGTGTCGATAGTGGCGAAGAAGATTGATTACCCTTTGATTGGATTCACTGTCTGCAATTAATCTGTGTAAGCTAAACATGTAGTGTTTCCTTCTTTCTTTCTTTTTTCTTTGTATTGAAGTATCTTCACGGAATGCAGATTAATAAGGAAATGTTTAATGGGAAAGGAAGAAAAAGAAGATGTGCTAGAAAAAATTTTCTGTCTCTTTAAACATAAAACAAAAACTACAGGAGGTATTACAATATTTATTGCCTCCAGTGGCAGTGGGAGATACAAGTTCTGTGAATATGGAATCAGTTTATTCTCAATTCGAAGCAATTACAGGATACTCAGTGTTAACGAACAGTCTGTATGTTTAAGAAGTTTAGAATAAATGTAGTTCAAATTTCAGTCTGTTCCGGAAGGGAATTATCTTGGTGAACCCCGATTCGATGTCTTTATATACAGAAGTACAGAAATCACTTTCCTCGTACCTTACCATGCTTGATGGATATTGTGACTAAAGAACCTTGAATGTGAGTGGAAGACCTCAAAAAGCGTAAACTTAAAAACGGCATAGAAGAGTCGGCAACCTCATCTCTTTAGCTAGACAGCGGAATTTTACGATGAGTTGTCCCATTGGCATGCTTGAGTAACTCGGTATCAAATAGGTATTTACGGACGATAATGTGGTATTGGCATATTATCCAAAGCAATGAAATATAGTACAGTAGTACACCTCTCTCGAAGTTACGACTAACCCTAGTATTTCAGATCATTCTTCGGTTAATTAGTCTCTATCCGAATATTAACAAAGTGTTCAACGAAGTTGTTAAGGAAGAAAAAAAGTTTTGTTTCAGGACAATCTAGACAAACTAGGCAACTAATATCTGTCGTACAATTCAATAAATTCAAGAATGCAATTCAATAAAAATATCTGTGAAAAAAGTGAAAAAAAGCGTGAAGTTCAGAGCGAAAAAATAAATAAAATCATAGCGCGGGCATCCCACATCTTCTGACACTGGTCAAAGTGCTGTTCTTTGCACTCAGTCATTGCAGCTGCTGTATAACTCCATCGAACGAAAAAAAACAATGACTGAGTGCATGTAACAACTGTTGGATAGCTGGTTGTGGGTGTGAATTTGGTCGGTGCACAGTTTCTTATTGTCGTAAGGGCATAACACCTACAACAATTTGATTCGGTAAACCACAGTTTGAACTTTCACTTCACAGCCTTGCTTAGCATCGTCGTTGTCTGTGTTGTTTGTATTTGTTTTTTTGTAATGACTAGCGAATTTAGAGTAGACGTAGCAAATATACGTGGGCTAAAAAGTAATCACTATTCGGTGTACGTCCACATCTGTAATTACAGACCAGCTGTTTTCGCACTTAGTAAAACACAGGTAAATCCCCGCCCACACCTCTCAAATCACCCAGATCTGAAGCTACCTGTCTACGAACTAGTGCCATTATTCTTTTCTCCCCGCGTTCTCGCCACTTACGTGCGTAGTGATGTTTTTTTTAAAAAATTCTAACACAATGTAGTCCCTGTTCCAATCCGAAATTTAATTTCATGTGGTTGAGATTCCATCTCCGTAAGCAAATTACCCACTATTTCTTTACTTACAGAAGCCCCAAACTGGATGGCATTTCAACCTTTAACGAGATCGATACACTGTCTGTCTCCATTCAAAGAATTGTATCTCTGTATCCTCGTACTGAAGTCGTTATTACGGGCTATTTCAATATACGAAATTCTGGGTCAGCTTTTCAGTTTTTATGCATTTTTATTTTTTAAACTACTCTTATATACTAAACAAAAAAACGCTTAAAAATTGGCTTAAATAACTTAAAAATAATCTTGTTGTAACTTACTGGCCCCATGCGGGCACTCTAAATTAAATGTAATACTTAATCTATGTCTTTCGAAATTTTGGCAGGTTTTGTTCTTATTGTTATAGTTAGGACAATACAGCTTAAACTAAGAGCAGATAGAAAACAGCATTTGTGCAGCTCGTCCTAAGAAAAACGAATCTTCTCTCTCTCTCTCTCTCTCTCTGTCTCTCTCTCTCCCTCTTCCCACAGACCCATTGCACCTACGTCCTTTCTTTCCAAGATCATGGAAACGCTGATAAGCCGACAGCTCATGAAATATCTTGAAACACGAAAACTACTTAATGACCGGCAGTATGGTTTTTGTAGCAACAGCTCCACTGGTGATTTGATGGTATGTCTTACTGAAAAATGGAACCAAAGCGTACATCAATCTGGCGAAAGCAAGATAGTTGCACTTGATATTTCTAGGGCATTTGGCAGAGTTTGGCGTGCTTTTGGGATCGATGACTCTCTTCTTTAATGGATTAGAAAATACCTGTCGGAGCATTCAATTCAAGTTGTCTTGAATCGTTTCAAGTCTGATATTCATATAATAAATGCTGGTGTGCCTCAGGGCTCCGTTTTGTCTCCGACACTCTTTTTAATTTTCATTAATGATCTCTTATCTGCTACTTCTTTTTTTTTTTTTAAATAACTTAATACTCATGTGGGTCTGTATACATTTATAATGCCTCAACATGTGTTAAGTTTCTTGGAAAATGGTATAGGGAGAGAAGGAAAGATGTTTGGGCTCAGTGGTTATTTCACTCCATGTGTGACATCCAACATTTAATGGGGAGACTAAATTCTTAGTGGAAGTTGGCTTGTTGTTGATTTCTAGACAACTACTCATCTTACAATACTTGATTTTCGTTTTTTGAATGTTTTTCGGGCGAGTCTGGGGTTCGAAAACCGAACCTTCTGATTTAAAAACCAGTCCACTACCACTTGAGCCATGGCCAGCCACTCACCCTTTAGTAATCTCATGTCTCACATCGACTATTCAGGCGAAAAGGCGTCACAGCTCTGGAATACTGCCAAACATCGGAGGACCCGGATATGCTGGAAAAATCTTTATATCAAAGGTAGTAAACTCAGCCCTATCATACGCTACCTCAGTCTTGGTTGGTCCCTATCGACACGGGAAGCAAGGGGACAAAACGCATTAAGAGTAATCAGTGACTTTAGAATGACTTCGGACGAAACCGCTTTTATCATAGTTGGGATGATTCCCATCGATATCGATATCCTATCTATTATAGGAGAACTTCTAGTATCCAAGAGGCTATAGTCATCAATGGGATCAAGGAAGAAAAAGGAGCGACTTCAATGACCAGGTGCAAGCTCGGAGGAATACCTCTATGAAGGGCAGAGTGCTCCATACTGCCAGAAGACAGCCATATGTATATGCCGAAGCCAACATTAATCCAGAGATTGTGAAGTTTTCATTCAAACAACAGCGTTAGAATGGTGGTTAATTGCAAAGCGACATGGCATACATTTAATATGCTTAAGAAAGAGATATGTGGAGAGCGATTGCCATGTTAAAGGTCCAACGAGATCTGAATCTACTTGATGAGGTAAAGAACAGGGAAACCAAATTGTAGAAAAGTCCAATTGCATACAACATAGGCCAAGAAGCTCTCAGTCGCTTTGTCAGTAGAGTTTTGTCTACCAACGAAGCACCCATCGCCAACAAAAGCTGAATCAAATAAGGCCATTGAAACTTTGGCTCTTTTTTACGAAATATCGTCAATAACCATGCAGTCATTGAGGAGAAAGGTTTGAGAGGGAAATACTCTTACTGATCAGGATATTAATAAAAAATTCAAATAGAAGCAAAGACTAGGCATATCTGTGCAAGCTCCCGCTACCGATACTTGAACCAGCCATTCTGTCGACAAATCGGTTATACAATGAATTTTTAACAGGTGTCATCATCACCATCATCACCCTTAGACTCCTCAAGTCCTCACCAAGTTATACCGTACCAATTATAACAATTATCCCCCATACATATGGAATCGACTACAACTCTAACAATATTGTACGGTCATCCTTTTTAAAGCTCGTCCCCTACCACCCAAAGTCGGTAATTTGTTTCGCCTTCGAGGGTATAAATTTATGGTCAACACCTTTCTGCGCTAATGGCTTACGTATTATTATTATTATTTTTTTTTTTTAGTTTTTCTTACTTCCCTCAAAATTATAAATGAATATTCATGCAAGTTCCTTAGCATGCACATAAAGATGAGATGGAAGTTCTAAATGAAAAATGAGACTAAAAATTAGATCAGCTTTAGTAGTGGTAATGGCTGTGTGGAGAGCGAAGAGCTAATAGGATAAACCAACGACCAGGACTATAAAAGTAAACGCAAAATGTAATTAAGTAGAGAATGCTTCAAATTTTCCCTAACTCATTCAACTAGGATCTGCCGCAGAGGTGTAGTCCGATTTTGATCCACGTACTACTCGCGCACTTGCTGTTGCCAGCTCCAGGTCAGCTGTGTTTGGGAGTAGAACAAATCATAAATTAGCCTGCGGGCATCTTTTCTTTTACTGCAAATAAAATTATTATTTTGGGGAAGGAAATATGCCGCCTCATCCTAGAGAAGTACTCGTACGTACAAATTTCAGATATTCCATAAGAATCGTTTTGTTCTAGAACACACTCGGTGGAGTAATGAAAACCCGACATCTGAAACGACCCCATCGGGTGGGTATACGAGTACTATAGAGTTAAGAAGGCAGAGTCTTCTTTTGGTATCTGCGGAGTTGGTTTTGAAATTCGTATAGTTGCAGTTTTTTATGATTTTTTTTTCGATTTATTTTCTATTTTTTCGGTTTTCTTACTCGGGCTTTCAGGATGATAAATTAGTTTCTGGTTTTGGAATGAAAGCAAAGCGAAGGGGTGAAGTTGCGGTTGCCTGAACGTTGTGGAATGCCAGAACTGGTGGGTTCTTTTTATTGGTTTAATTTTTTTTTTGCTTTTTTTATCACTTTGTTGTATTAAGCACTTGGCGGGAGAATTACAAGCACAATTTCACAATTTTATTTGTTTGAGAATTTCTTTCTGCTGTTTTTATTTTATTTTTCAATTTCCTAGTTTGGAAGTCTTTGCTTTTAGGAAAGGATTTGTAGTGAGTTGTAGTTAGTAATTGGACGTGTGGTTTTCAGGGACGACTCAACTGTTGGTTCTTGTAAGACATTCGGTTTGACAAAACATGGGTGGTGTTAAAGATAAACCTTTTGCTAAACATGAAACAACAGCATTGAGGCTGAAGCAGCAGTCTGCAACATTAACAAATCGGCCGATATTGCAGAGGTTGCGAAGAGGTGCAGGAAGGTGAACAAGAAACCAAACTTAGCGATAAAGAGAAGGCCAAATACTGTTTTTTATAGCAAGATTCATAAAATTCATGGACTGAAATCATGTGGATCACACGGAGGAACTGTCGTCAAAAGATGATGACCCATCATTTAAAAACGAGAACGTCGACGAGGTTAAGCTTGGCGTTATTCAAATAAGTACACACTGCCTTAGGAAAATCGGGGACGGAAGGGCACTAGTTTTAAGTAGTTTATCATCCGCGGTGTCGCAGTGGACTTTCCTCTTACTTTATTATTATTTGTGTACAATCTCTGTACACAGTGAGGGCGAAGGTAATTTAGGGAGGAAGAATAGAGAGGTAACGATGTACATTGTTCCTAAATGTTCGCAAGTTATAACAACCAGGAAATAGAGAGCTCGGTAGTGCATTCCATTAGCGATGAGAAACGCATAAGGATATTTCAGAGTACGCTCGAAAGTCAGCTTGAGGGTATGCATTCATAGAGAGACGGTTGAAGGTTGGTGGAAATAGCGATAAAACAATGTGATACAGGAGATTTTATGTCGATGTTCCAGGGTGTCAATTGATTGACCGATATTAGTACCGCAAGGTTTTGAATCGTATCTAGCAGGTGCAGATATGTTTTAGGCGCACCTAACCAGATGTGAGCATTGTACTCCAATTTTGGGCGGATGAATGCCTTATATATTAAGGTCTACTCAGAGAGGGAAAGGTATTTCTTAAATGGTTTGAGGAAACCTAGACATTTCGCAGCATTTTGGGCGACATCAAATATGTGGTCATTCCAACGTAAGTTGTTATTGACACACATACCGAGAATGGAAAGTTTATCGGTTTCGACGATGTAAGTGCCATTCATTCTACCTGTTCTACCTGTGTTTCACTAAGTGCCAAAACAGCTAGTCTGAACATACAGACGTCGTTGGACGCAGAAAAGTGATGGGGTTTTAGCCCGCGTATATTGGCTACGTCCACCCTGAATTCCGTAGTCATAATCACAAGCAAACACAAAAAAAAACAAATACCTACGATGCTAAGCAAGGCTGCAAGGCTCTTATTTTATGAAATAGAATTATATTTTACGGAATATAAAAACATCAAAATCTAAAATATAAGACCGATAAAACTTCGATTGTGAGTTATGCAATCGAAACTCCAGAACTGGATCATGCCCAAACATAGTCTATAGAAATAAACTTAGGCGAAGTAATGAAGCTATTCTGCGCTTCCAATTGAAGTGAATAGAATAAATAGGACTAAACAACAACACCAGGCAACGATAGGTGTGTTGCCGTCGGGAATAGCCGTTGCTTTGCGGGACTTAACATCCTATTTGTCTTGTGGATCTTCCAGAGTGGAAGATTGATCTCTGTTTAAAGAATCATTTGAGCTCACGACGCAAGAATACGGATATAGTGGTAGATAAAATTTAATGAGCTTTCAGAAAGCATTTAATGGTAAGGCCAGTAAGTCGACTGATTGTTTGTTTATCCAACAGTAGCATTGTCATCCAATATTGGTCATCCAACAAGAGGTGTCATTATAAATTTCGCCCCATTATTTATCTGTCAACACTCAGCTATCATAGCGATGACTTTTGATAAACAAAAACTTGTACGTTATCAAATATCTGTCGATAAATATTCTCACAATGTCTTCATCATATAATTTAATTACTCAGACGGCGCGGCGGTCCTTGGTAGACCAAAGCCTTAGCTAACCTGCCTCTCCAGCAAGAACGAGGTCGACATCGCTGTATGGCCCATAAGATCCACTATTGAAACGTCTCTTTCATTCTCCATTCATGCAAACGGTACCGAAAATTGCCCGAAGAACTTTTCTCTCGAAGCACGTGAGAGCATTTTATTCCGGGATGAGGACTAAGGGAAACTCGATCGAAGAAGACACTGGAGGTCTCTTGGGATTGTAGCTGTTCGACGTTGAACTTCTGCACAGGGTTAGCTGGTTTCGGGCTGCTGCGGCTTCAGTTAGCACGATGTGAAAAGTCAATTAAGTGCAATTGCAACCATTAATAACTCTACACTGAAAGAACGCTCCGAAATAGTGACGCTTTTATTGAAAATTGTGTGCATATCGTCGAAAACATCGTAGTCATTCTGTGCATTCCGATAACACAATTCCGCGTTTTGCCTCAAATTTTA
This sequence comes from Volucella bombylans, assembly GCA_949129095.1. Lineage (NCBI taxonomy): Eukaryota > Metazoa > Arthropoda > Insecta > Diptera > Syrphidae > Volucella > Volucella bombylans. Next base: position 83,330,210 of record OX422140.1, read on the forward strand.
TTGGGCACGTTTGACAGCGTCCACGTCGTTTCAATGAACCTGTTGAAACTGTTGCAGAGAGTGTTGCTGAAAATCAAATTCCTCGTATCGCCACCGATCTCAGCATATGTATGTGGGATCACCTTAAGGCGGTAAAACCTTCACATGTTTCCATACAAGGGCTTGAATTAGGCGAATATCGGCATTGAACTGATCGAAACTCAGCCAAATTTTTGTGAGTGAATTCTTTTGATCAACAAGGCTCATTTTTTATCTTCACTGGCGGAGTAAACAAAAAAAATTGTCGCATCTGGGGTAGTGATAATCGTCACATAATTCATGATACACCATTGCACGATGAAAAAGTGATTGGATGATCCCGTGCTCCAAAACTATCATTGGGCTATTTTTTTTTGAAAAATTAAAAATTTTTCGTGAAAAAAGTACATCATTAGGAAGAACGCGAACATCATCCGGATACTTTTACTGATAGTCCAAGCCGATTTGTTTAATAACCCGAACGGATGGTAACGGAGATAATGCTGTACTAAAAGTGACTATTTTAAGCCTAAAATGTGAGATTTCGTCGGACGGATTCTCATGCCAAACGATCCATGGATAGTCGGTATGATGATCCTTATGATAATATGCCGAAATATTTGTACAACGTGCGCAGTAAAAACATATTTGGGCTGGCAGAAGCGTACAAAAGTTCCTGCTAAATGCCGCTGAATTAGTAGGCCAGTGAGAAGTTTGCTGTTGAGAGAACTCCTAAGTGAATCCTTTGCACCCGTATCAAATACCACGCGCAGTTTTATAGTGTCGATGTTCGGTTTTAGTACTGCTTGGTGTGGTAAATTAAAAATCTATCTATTACCTGATTCAGTTTGATCTGATGAGATGCGGACTATATGACCTAAGTCTTCATATTCCTTTATGAAGTTTGCATATGATTCATACAAATGCAGATCCTTTTGGAAGCGCCGTTCGATAGAGTTTAACCGATGAATTGCTAAATTGAGTGTGTTGTCAAAGACAGTATTTGGAAGATCAACTGATAGTTGAACGATATATCTTCCATCTCACGACCGCGAATAGGTCTTTTGAAAATGCTGTTCGGCTGCATTTTGAAAGATTCTTTTGTCAATAGGCGGTGTCACTTCATCAAGCTCCCAGCATTTGATGAGAGTCTACATCAAGAAAAGAATGAAAGGAGGATAGCGCAACATGATTTGGATAAAGACCTTCACCTGTAACAACCCATCTGAATGACGTACTTTGAGCAATTGGTTGTCCATTTTGTCTCTGAATTTGCTCTTCATTGAAAATGCATCACATTTTGTCAGCACCGAGAAGAAAATCAATAGGACCTCCCATATTAATAATTGGATCTGGTAATTTGATATTGCATAGGTGAGATAATTACATCCACAAAAAGTTTGGCATCTTACGCGGAAATGTACGAGTATTGTCAACGACATGCAACTGCGAGCATTACCAGCGTCGGTGGATGAAACACAGAGAATGAGGATACGAGGGTATCTTCTAAATCTGAACAAAAGATTCGACGACAAATGATACTTGGGATCCGAAATCTATAAGAACTCTGCAGCTTATTTACAATACTTACCCTGTATATCCTTTACGTTAGCTAATATGGTTGGCAGAAAAAAAGCTAACATCAAGCAAATGGTTGTTGCCTATCGGTAAAGGTGAAGCTGTTGACCAGGAGGGTACCGTCGGATGATTTTAATGCGACGAGGGGTTAACAGCCTGCGGAGTTTGGTTTTGAAACCACGGGGACTTCAAGGCAGATGAAAAGGGATACTAATTCGGATTTTGTTCAATGGGATGCACAGGAGAATGGTGACGCGATTTGCCGACACGACAGCGGAACGATAACCGACATACTGCACAGGGATTTTTGTTTAACGAAATTCCAACGCGATTGTATATTAAGTGAGCTGAACATAGGATATTGTGGTAGAATATGACTACCTTTACATTGAGGATAGTTTACTGACAACTGCGGAGATTCAGATGCAAAATGAGTCTGAAATTGCGACTGTTGTTTGTTGCACGACACTATGTAGCGACTACATAACATCGAAATTGTAAAAACGTTAATAGCTCGTCAAATGTACAATCATCACGTGAATCGAGGTGATGTGTTCAGCTTTAGTTTATTTCATTGTCCAATTTTTTGAGAAGCAAAATAATTAAGCATGGGTCGCGACTAATTGAATCAAGTGCGTTGAGACTACGAATTATGTCATCTGCACCATAGGAAATCTTACGTAACATTTGAACGTTGTCGTCAGTTTCAGATGGAAGTGACAAGAACCTTTGAATAAATGGTGTAACGATCAGATGGGATCCTAAGGCTTGTCTAAGCGATCTCACTCCTCTAAATAGTTTGAGTCGGAGATCTGCAGATGTTCAATCATATTTTCAACATCATTACGTAAAAATGACTTCAGATACTGAAACCTTTGTGTAGCTGTGAGAGAAGGTTTTTTATAATTTCTCGAGAAAGGCTAAATTGTGAGTTCTGGCAGATGAGTGTTAGGTAATGCTGTCGAAAGCTTTTCAAGAAACGACTGCTGCGATGCAAGTTTCTGAAGCGTTGATTCTTTTGTTTGTTTGTTCAACAGTTTGTTTTTGGCGAATGAACTTAGAAAAACTCGAATGCGCATTGAAGAAACGTTCTTCATATTCAACGAACTCAGTTTTGAATTCATCGTACTCATCGCTATCCATTTCAATTGTATCTCATTTCTCATCACATTTCATGAGTGGCAAGCTTAAAAGGTTTTTTCCATCATCTAACCCATCCATGCACCCATTATGCATAGAGCGTCTTAATTGCAGCAACAACATCATGATGAAGGTGTAATGGATGGTGCAATCTATGGTTCGATCTATGGTTCGATCTGCATTCTGTTGCGTTGTTGTTGCAGAACTAGCCTCGCAATAATGAACAATAACATGAAGTTTCGTACATGTAAGAAATACAGGGAGTCAGAGAAAAGATAGCAATAATAAAAAATAAAATTGATTGTGGAGAATGACATACGAGTACAATATTATAAATTTACATAAAGAATATGATATATTGTAACTAAAAATTTCTATTTGTTTAAGCCTTGAACAAATGCATTAATGGAAATGTAAACTTTTTATTCCTGCAGGGTTTCGTCAAGAGCAAAAGGAAAAGGCTTTTGCAACAAAACATTCACATTCAGAGATTAGAAAACTATTTATATGTTTCAAAGACGTAACCACTTCGAATTAACTTCTCACATGATCTTGAGCTGCCAAAAGCAAGCCCATCTCGTATCCTTGCCATCATACCGATGATGTCTAGATCAACAATTTCATCACCTAATTGTCATTGAAGAAAGACCTAAGAACACTCTTTCAATTGAAATCGAATCACACAATTGCGAGAAATAAGAAACTTTTCTAGGAAATCTCGCCCATCTCTACGCATTTCCATTCCATCCCATCAAATACAATATCATCTCATATGAAAAGGAACCCAAGATAACATCTACTTCTTCTAATAAAACGGTACAAAGATTTGAAGAGGGTTCAACAGATGGCCTTCATCAACTACAGAACCAAAAAATAAAGCCAGACGAAAATATCCATAACATGAAACTTATGCATCCCAATGAATTTAATAATGAACCCTCAAATCTCTAAATATCTACTTAAAACGCGAATGTATTTAAAGCACCGCTACATACTAAATAATAAATTAATTAACATTAGGTCATAATGAACGAGAACCAAAAACAAACAACCCTCAGCCATCTCGAGCCCTCTTGACATTACGAATGGTACAAAAGGTCTTGCGTATATTGGTAATTAATTCACTTTTGTCTGGGTCCTTAAAGTTCTTCTGTTTTTTGAAAGGAAGAGTAGAAAATATAAATCTTACCTGCAAGAGTTGTCTAGCCCAATATGTATTTTATTGTCCTCTCTCCTGATTTTTCTTCTCAAACACTTAGGAAAAAATCCATTCGTCGGAGAATCTAGCTCTATTTTAGGCTTTGACTCGTAACTTGACTGCCCCTTGTTGCAGGTAATGAATTAAATGTCAACTATCTTACACATTGATAATTTTCAGCAAATGGGATAAGTCACCTTAGATTGTTGGAAAAGCATTTGAAATAAATAAATAAGATTTTGCTGTTAATTATCCTTGAATGGCAGTGAAACACATTTTTGTTATTCAATTGATTCTAAAGAAGTTAATAGAGACTCCTTACGTGGATTGCATGCAGGAAGGCATATGCAGAGTGAACTCCTCTCATTGTTAGTGCGCAACATAATCGTATTTGCGTGAAACTTTGTTGTTTGTCCTTGGGCATCTTAATTGTTGTTTCATTAACGGATTAACATGGCACTTAATACCTTTTCCGAATAAAGTAAAAGTGATTAAAGGCTGTATAAGGACTTTATTAGCATCCTGTGCACATTTGCGGACGCATAAACTTATATTAAATATAACATACTGATTTGAATTTGAATACCATTTTGCTGCACTGAGATAGGATTTAAATGGGAATCTAAAAGTCAAAGGATGTTTCGATATTTTTCATCCCGAAGACTCATATGCTCTCATGCTGTGATAAATTAAGCAATAAATCAAATTGCTGATTTATGGCCTTCATTTAAACACAAAAAGGAGATCGAAAGAAGAATCCTTTCAGTACAAAAATAAAAAATAAAAATCATTATGATTTGTTGGACAATTTTTCAAGGACGTTGTGTTCAGTTAACAATGGGGGCAATGGTAACATCTTTCCAATGCACTCAAAGGATTTTTATTTTTATTGTTATATTTTTTTTGTTTTTTTGGTTGGCATTCATAAATTAAAATTTAGTTTGAGAGCTCATCCCTTTTGACTTAAACCCGTAAAGATTTAAGTAGGGCAATAGAACAATTTCAAAACTTATTCAGTTCGGTGCAAAACCGACACATTTAGGAAACATAAGGTCATTTGTGGTACGACGTAGATTCTCGGTTGAAGCACAATAAATTGTTTATGTCTATTAATTACTAAAAGTAATAAGATAGTCATGGGTGTTTGTGGAGAATTTGAAGACGGTCTACTACTCCTCCTCGTTAAATCAGCATCAGCCTATGAGACAGCGGTTGTGCCTATTATATGGATACTATACCACCTATTGGGGAACATCAAACACTTAGAATTTTTCAGATAATTTGGGCTAATCTGTTGTCGACGTTTACGTTTCCTCTTCCGATGGCATCTCTCTTCTTCAACATTATTTTGGTACCTTTCTTTATTGGCTGTACTTTCAGTAAATCACGGTGAACAAATCTGTCTATTCACAGACAAATGCGGACATTATGTGCGTGAGAAACTTAAATGGATGGTTTGGAGCTGCGAATCTTACACGGCTCCAGAAGCCAATGGTGCCACCCATGCATAAGTAATGAATCAAATTCAAATGTCATAGACAGTATAGTTCTCCGTACAATACCAGATGCCTGGACTGAGCCTACCGTAGTTTTCATTGCTAAAACTGGTAAAACCTGCTCAGACCAGATCTCAAGGAGTATACAAAGTGGCGTTCTGTGGATCATCAACTCTCTTCGAAAACTAGACGCAAATGACTCAGTCACCAGGTTGATCCACTTCATTCTCAATAGCAAATTCAACCTGTGATCGTTGTTCTAAAAGGAGGAAACACAGCAGAAGACCCCAAACGGAAGCAGTACACCTCTATTATGGAAACTTAATATAAATTGGGACCTTACAGACTTTTTTCATATACCTCTTTAGGACTGCCAGGTAGCTACTCGTAAGTCTCATCCTTACTCTGCAAAACAACAAAGTTGTTATTTGCTCCACTCGTGCAGAAGGTTTCATGTGAAGTCAAGAACCCTATATTCTACCCCGTGGTCTACCACACTACCACGTGGACTAATTCACACTTATGAAATAGGCATTTGCTAGCCTGAACTGAAAACAAAAGAAAAACGAATGAGCTGCCTGTATAAACACAACTACACAGGTAGCTCTCTAAACTCTATTTCATTTCCTATATACAGACTTTTTTGGAAAGCAGTTAACTCTGCCCATCAGCTAAAGAGACATTCATCATTGAAAAGATTTAATTGTAGGACATCCCAGTCTACATACTCACTACATCGCGGCCTTCCCTAATCAACCGATTTTCTATTGATTGAAAACAACTTCAACCTCGTGTTTCCAGAAAGTAACGAATGGAAATGGAGGCATTGGCACATGAATTTTTCCGATGACCTATGGAAATGATACAACAACTATTCAGTATATTCACATACTGTACCGCCTTTCAAGATTAGGTCTCAGCTGTTAATCAGGTTGCTTTTTGACTCAGCTTTAATGCAATACCCTCATCGGTTATTGCAATATACACAGACAGTCAAAAAGCGGTCCGATCCATTACTGTTAATACGATAACATCACATGTGGTTAGAGACTGCAGTGCGAAATGGCTAATCAGCCATCAGTTGTTGGAATCTCTGACACCAGACATAGAGTTATTTCCAAACTCTCATATAAAGGGTGATTTTTTTGCTGATTGATTTTTCAGAGTTCTATTTTTGACAGTCGACTTACTGCTCAAGCAATTCAAGCCATAGTGATCAAATTTCGCACCAATTTCACGCTATTATAGCCATCAAGCCATCTACCCGTATGCCTAGAGTGCGTACAGAGAAAAATATTTCTGCTATATCCGCCAGTGTTAATGAAGGCCGTGATTTGTCCATTCGTCGCCGTTCGCAGCAATTTGTAACAGTCCGTCGTTTCCCAGATACGGCTCTTATTTGGATCTATTGCTGTACGACGTACGGATACAACTGATGGGGAGTAATCTACAAACGTTAAACTGTCTGCATACAATCGTGTACAACAGTGACCATTGCGGTTTTAATACCGAAATAACAATTCCTAACGAAATTGCGGAGCTGGAGGAGTTTGTTCCTAAGTATTCTTACAATTACAGTAAGACTCGCTGGACACGCTTCCCCGGAACCTTGACAAGAGCACTCTCCTCGAATTCGCTCTACGCACCGTCCAATAGGAATCTGTCTAACGGGTAGCTTGACAGGTACCTAAAACAATTGGGCCAAACAATTACACAGACGATGGACATTACAATACCTCGGTATGAACACACACCCAACAAAGACCTATTCCGCACTTCTACCATCGACTAACTGCACCGACACAAAAGTAGACTGCTATCAAAACTCAAAACCTTGTACAGGCAGTTTACTGACAATGCACAACAATGCAATGAATAATGCACATTATCCATACCATTGGAAAACTCCGGTGGTTCATCCCATCCCTAAAAGGGGTAAAGATACATCCAACCCGGCGAATCTTTAGTCGATAAGTCTCCTTCCGAATGTCAGTAAGGTGTTCGAAAACTTAATCAATAGGGTTTTAACTCAGTGGGTCGAGGACAAAAATATAGTTCCGGATAATCAATTCGGTTTTAAGGCGGGGCATGAAGTCATACGTGCCGCGTCTAAACTGGCGTCAGATGCTGAATGGAATAAAACCAAAAACCAGTATATTGGGGCCTGCCTGGTTGACTTGGAAAATGCCTTCGACACCGTATGGTTAGAGGGACTTTTCTGCAGGCTGACCAGACTGGGCATTAGTAAACTACTTTGGAATATTCTTCATAATATGCTCACCAACAGACAGTTCATTGTGAAAAATGGCGATGCGACTTCTGTTGTAACATTTCACATTAAAAACGGTCTGCATCTAGGTGCGGTTTATTCACCGATCTTGTTCAACATTTACACCATAGCATAGCGTACGCAGATGACTTGATAGCGTACAGAACAGGTCCAAAAGTCGAGGTCATTAACATGCTCTTGCAACGTGACTTCGAGCAAATTAGGCGATTTTGCGATGACTGGGAGTTGAAAATCAACTTTCATAAGTCTGAAACCATTCTGTTTAGAACGCCGTTGTCTAGGGACACCAGAAAGAATTGGCGAAAATTCTCGATCATTGAATAACACGGCCCGCCACTTGCTTGTAGAAATGTAGTCAGATACCTTGGGATCTGGCTAGATCAGTTTCTGTATTTTGGCAAAAATGTAGATGCTGCTCTGGCCAGAGCTAAAGGCGCTTTTGCCCTTACAAAGACACTGTTTTATAGCAGCCAACTCGATGCGAGGCTAAAGGTAATCTGCTACATGGCCCTTATCAGGCCCATGCTAGTATTTATGTGTCCCGTGTGGTTCAACGTGAGAGCGAGCTTATTGGAACAGATTCGGGTGTTTGAGAGGGCTTGCCTTACCTTTATAGAAAACCAAAATCGGAGTACATAATATTCTATCCCAATGAGGTTCTATACAACAGGGCGAATCTAATAAGAGTGGACAACTTCGCTATTAAGTTGGCCCGAGGGCATATTGCAAAAACAATGACCTCGTCCAATAACCTGATATCTGGGGCCTACTACCCCAACTACTTCGTCCCCCCTGAAGCGTTCCTCTATTTTGACATAAAAAGGCTGCTCCAGGATAGGTTTGCGGTGCCGCTAATCTTCAATCGTGCAGTTAGTAAGGGACGACTCAACTACAACAGAGACATCACACACGGCAGTACTGAACGTCTCAGGTTTAGCAAGGCGGTTTCAAAACGCGATAAAAAAGATGTTGTTTTGCAGCACCCAAATATTTAGTGGTTGAGTGATGGAGACCCGATTTCTTCGTCGTTTCCTTCAAGCCCAGGTTAGCCTGGTCAGAAGGCAAAGTGGGCCATTTTTCCCTGCAATTTTTAGCAAATGGCCGACTTATATAGGTTAGGGTAGTTTTAAGGTATGAAGGTTGGCAACCTTTGGTTAGCTTAGGTTAGCAACTTGAAGTTTGCTAACAATTAGGTTAGATTAGATTGTATAATTAGTCTAAGTGGTTTAAGGTTTAGTATAAGTTAGCACAGGTAGTTAGTTTAAGTAGTTTAAGTATTTGTACCTCTATATGGTACATAAGTTTATTGTAAATACAAAAAAAAATGCTCATTTACTAAGTTTTTTCTTAAACACTTAATTTTTTCTTTAGTTTAACTATAATAGATGTTAATGAACAGTAATTAAGATTGAAAATTGTAAAAATTAGATGTCAAAAGACATAAAATAAAAGTGTATTATAGTTTAGCTTAGAGCGCCCCTTTGTAGGGCCAGTAAATAAAAATAAATTAATTAAGTTATCATAAGCTAGCATTTAAGCATTTTTTCTGTTAGCCTGTAAGTTTAGTAAATTTAAGATGAAGAAAATAAAATGTATTAAAAATGGTGCAGCAATTGGGACCAGGTTACTCAAATACGTGGATGATTTTACGTATCCGTAAAACCGTTACGCAGATCGTGCTATAACTGAAGTCGAACGGCCTGTCACAACGTCGAATTTTCGGTGAGTGGGCTTTAGAAAAGCTAGAGGAAGATCCGCTTTCTGGTTTAATGGGTATGTTAATAAAAAAAACTGCCATATTTGGTCCGATGAGCAACCTCAGGCAATACAAGAGCCACCAATGCACCCGGAAAAATATACGGTTAGGTGCAGTTCCGCCGGAATTATTGGCTCGTATTTTTTCAAATATGACCGTGAGAACAACACTTCCATCAAAGGCGCAAGCTACCGTTCAATGATTTCGAATTTTGTTTTGCCCAAAATGCACGAGCTGAACCTGATCGACATGTGGTTTCAGCAAGACGGCACTACATGCACTACACAGCACGCGAATCGTGCAATTGAGGAATGAGTTCGGTGATCAATTTATCTTTTGGATCGGTGAATTAGACAGCTATATCGTGCGATTTAACGCCTTTAGGCTATTTTTTTATGGGAATACGTCAAATCACTCATCTATGCCGATAAACCAATGTCAATTGCAGCCTTGGAAGATAACATTACACGTGTTATTAGTGAGATATTAGTCAATATGCACGAAAAAGTGATTCAAAATTTGACTCTCCGTATGTCGTGGTCAACATTTATACGAAACAATCTTTAAAAAGTAAATGGCAAGCATTGATTTATCAACTCAAATAAAAAGGTTATACATCTTTGCAATTTTCCTGTTTTTTGACAACTAGAAACCAAACACTTAAAAAATCAATCATAACCACGGGATACTGTGTATTTGAAATACGTGCGAAATGCTTGGGTGTTCATAACAACAATTCCCAAAGGAGCTAATATGGAAAAATCTGCTGCGCACTTCTTTTCAACAGTCTTACTTTGCAAGCATCAGAATGCCAGTCCAAAGACATATAGTGCTTCAGGATGACACCGTGCGTGGCTTCAATAGAATTTAAATGGTGATTCCTCTTCGAACTTTATGAGTCAGATCAGTCAGCTTTCTCCATCTCGCCAAGATAACATCTTCAGTTTTGGTAGGATTTACTGAAAGTCCGTATCTAGTGCACAGGTCGTAAAGCGTGATCCGATGGAAAGTAGCACTACTCATCATCTACAATATGTTACATACATACGCCTGAGCGCAAACATTAGAGTCGCTTTCGACAGGTCTCAATATAGACCTGTCTTATCAAGGTCTTATATAGAGACTACTTAGTTTTTCGGGATGGGGCCTTAACTCAATTGCCTTCTTAGCCAGAAGAAAGAGCAATTGTCAAGGGTACTTCTTCGTTTGATTTTTGCTGAAGCATTGTTGGCAGAATTTATAGCAGGGCCAAGCTGGACTAAGTTTCTTACAACCTCGAAATTATAGCTGTCAATTGCGATGTTCTGTCCGATTTGTCTAGTTTGCGAGTCCTTTTTATCGACGGCATATACTTGGTTTTAAAATCATTTACAGTCAAACCCATTTTGGCAGGTTCCTTTTTAATACTAGAGAACGCACCGGTGACAACCCGGTGTATTCTCGCAATTATGTGGATAACACATAATTGTTGTACTTGCACCAACTTTTGGAATATTGTTGTTCCGCATGATTCTTTCAAGTGTGATGTTAATGAAGTCACATGAAACGCGTCACCTTGTTGAAAACCTTTTTGACATCAAAAATAGTTAGGTCGATACCGACCTTGATGGAGCAGCAAACGTTCTCAATCATCATTCTGCATAGACGGACGAGTTTGTCAAAACGAGACATGGCTCTCTACAGCGGACTTAAAATCGACGAAAGATGGTGAGTATCGATTTTGACTTTTTGAGTTTTCCCCAAGGTCTGCTGGAGTGTGAAAATTTGATCGAGTGTGCACTTTTCTGGTCTGAAACTGCACTGATAGGGACCAATCAGGTTGTTCTCAAAGGGTTGCACACGTTCACAGAATATGGCAGATAAGACCATGTATCCGATGTTGAGGATACCTAAACCACTAACTATTCACGAAGTCATTTTCAGCAGTTTTTAATATTTCGGCCGGCAAACCCCTGATTTTTGGATTTTAGCTTCTACATTGCTATCATTGCTTCGTTCTGATCACGTGGACGAAGTTTTGGCCACCATCGTCTAAGTTCAATGGTATATTCTGCCTGGCGGCGAGATGATGGGTTTCTTCGCTGTTATACAGCCTGCAGAAAAATGCTTCCATATTCTAAACACTGGCCGTGACTCTACTACAAGGTTTGCTTATTCATCTCTACAATCGTCTTGCCTTGACACGTTCTTTTTACCTGTTGGTTAAATATCCGTACATTATTCCTGGAGTACAACCTCACAATATCTTATACTGGAATGAGGAAACAGTGTGCTTACTATAGCAATATTTCATTCCGCCGCAAAGTCAATAAGCCTAAGTCTATGGCCAGACGTGGTGTCGTGTAGGCTATGCTTTCCAACTGTCCTGCCAATGATGTAGTCCTTTCCTAATCGGCTAGTATGATTTTAGCGACATACTTCGGACATTGTCTTATATGTCTTGTCGAGTAGCTCGTAGAAACATTCTTTGCAAGCTTCGTCCTTATCTTCCGTAGCGTGGGCGTGTTCGCATATACTGTTATATGACTGAATTTGGCCTTGATGCGAATTGTCATAAGATGATCGCTCACGTGCATATCGCACCTCCGGTGGTACAACAACGTATATGTGGAAATATTAAATTTTCTGAGTTATATTAAGCATGCCGCAATTCTCAAAAAAGGTATTTCTTTCAAGTAAACAAAAACCCAATTGAAAATATTCTATTTGTCTCCAGGGGTCGGATATGTATTTGTACCGTTACACTGTTTTCAAATTAATATTTCGGGAATACTTAGCCTTATCTGTCAGTTGTGTTACAAATCCCCAAGGAACACTACTTCGATTAGTAAGTCAACGACCTAACTGTGAATTCCGATGCTTTTTGTTTGATTTTCAGTTGAACAAAGACGTAAGTCTATGGCAGTCTTATGTTGAAATGTTTAACTATTTTACTCAAATTTTAGTGAGACATCGACACAAGTGTGGGTTGCGTCATTGTTTGAAAAAAAAATTCTGTTTAATCGACGTAAGTATAGCCTCGGAAAACAAGGATTTTTCTGCGGATGAAACTGCTTAATCTCCTACAGAAGGTCAAGGTTCATAGAGTTATTCGGACAGTGGCCTCGGGTTTGGTCAACTTACTTATAAATAAGGAAAAAAAAACAGACAATTGGAAGCAGCATGTTGCAAAAGACTTACGGAACTCAGGCCAAGGTTATATCTCAAAAAGGGGTAATTCTGTGAAAGAAAAAGTTATGGGAGGTGCCGTGAAATGAGGCCAAATTTCCAAATTTACTTCGCATTACTTCGCAATGACAAAGTGAAATAATGCCGACCATTTCAGAGTTCAACGAAGGTGGCTCGCTTCGCTCGCTAACAGGATTTCATCCTTTTCTCCGCAGAGTTTAGTAGCTCCACTAAGGGAATGTCAACAACTGTCAGGCAGGCGCCTATAACTTCTTAGCAATTGTATTTTAGTTGTAATTGTAATTGGTCGATTTGACATGGTATCGTTCATTTTAATCATTTTTTAGCATAATATGATTTATATTAAAGCAAAATTAAAAACAATGCAAAGTGAAATAATGCCAAATTGTCCTTATTTCACTTTCAAGAAGAGAAATGAAACCAAATGTAAAAATTTGACCTTATTTCGCTTTGTGGAAGTAAACTATCTTGGTACACTCTTTTGCCAAATGTTCCTTTTCGAATCTACTAAATAAGGCAGTATCTCCACAAAGTGTACTCGTTCTCATTAAGGTAGATATAAGAGCCTCAATTTATATCCTTCAAAACTATACAGCAATTATTTTGTTGTCACAGATTAATCCAAATATTTCCCTCCCATATAGTTCTTCAAAGTTAACTGAACAATGGTAATCCTTGAGCGGAAAACATCACTTAAAGAATTACTGCTTTCAGTATTAAGGGTTAGTGTGTCTAAATTACAGATGGGACTTACGTGCTTCTAGCTACTATACATATATATGTAAAGGGGAATTTTCAACTTTAATATTAATTTAAAAAAAAAAAAACTACAGCGCTATTCTCATGGTTCAAAGGCAACAACTTAATGGCGGATATTTTCTTGAAGGGCCTAACTCGCGGATTGTTGCAGTAAATCATCGACTTAAGGTATCCCCATAAAAAAAAAAAGTCGCACGGTGTAAGGTACGCTGATTGAGGTGCCTAGGGTATGTCTCCGTACTTGCTGATTAATTTATTGGGAAAAAGTACCCTCAGCTTATCCATTGGAATTCTAGTTGAGTGGTGTGGAGTGGCCCCGTTTCGCCCGCGAAACAGCTGTATTTGCGGTCCCTAACAACCGGTACCGGCAGTACACGTCAGCAGTGACTGCTCGTCGCTGATTAACAAAATAAGGGCCAATAGTCCCTCGTGCAGAAATTGCACACCACACTGTCATTTTTGGACAACACAAACATTTTTGATAGCGTACCCTAGGGTTCTTGGTTCGCCAGTATATCATATTCTCTTTATTAACACAGCTATCGTCTTCGTCAATAAACAATATGGTTCCACGCGTTAGTTGATGATATTCGAAAACATTCCGTCATTGTTCTCGCTAAGGTTTTTTATAAAAAATAATCATTTTGATTGAGAAACTGCAGGATTTACATTACTGATGGGTGAAGCTTTATTTTCTTTTCAAAAAAAAAAAAACACGTGCACTGTGAATTTTTTTATTCCAGTACAGGCCGCAATCTTCCTTAACCGTTTACCGGGATTGCGCATAATTTTGCGTAGAACTTAACTCATATATCCCGTAGGATTTTTGCTAACTCTCTTCTGAAAAGGTAAACTCTCTTAACTCTGTTTTTATAGTTTTAAAACCGAAAAAAATTAGATCTGAAAAAACCCTTTAACTTTCTAGAAGCGAAATTGTATCTTCTTTTTTCCAGTTACATTTTAAAACTATATTTTTAATAATATTATCGAGTTTTAAAGAAAAATTTAATTTAAAATGATTTACCTTTCGTGTGTTTATGTTTCAAAAAATCTAAAGTTGAGACAATACGAATTTTGTAGAGTTTCAATTTCAGTTCTTAAGTCGACATAAGATGCTTTGTTTACTGAAACATAAGATTTTTTGTACTTACTATTTTTTTTTATTCAAAACTTTAGTTTTATAAGATCCATAGATGTTTGAAATGCAATTTCTTCTTTGAAATAAACTTTAATACAAGCTTACAAAATAAAAATAAATTAAATTAAATTAAATTAAATTACATACTTTCAGTGTATTTTAAAATCTTAGTAATAGTATTAACTACTGTCATCAGACTCATTGCTTAAGTCAGGCTGACTATCTGGCTCATATTCTGTTGGCAAGTTTAAATAAAAACGATGATAATTTTGGTTTATTAGATCTAACATGTCCACCAGATTTTTTTCTTTTTGCTGAACTTACAATAGTAGGTCCACTATAAGATGCTTTCAGGTCATTATTATTATTTTGTTAATTCCTCTTTTTTCACGTTCAATATTTTCATTACTTGGGTTGGTCTTATAGCACAAACGTTAAAACTCTTTATATCTCAACCACTTAACAGAGCTCCATTTGAATATTTCGCCATCTTGATTTGATTTTCTCCAACAATTTTTTTCTTTCTGCGCAGCTGAAAAATTGTAAAATATTGTTTGGTCTATTTCCATTACTTCAAAAATGTTTTTTTACCCCAGGGAAGAAATAAACAAATACCAATCTCTTACGCTCTATGATGGGCGTAGAGGTTTGTCGTTTTCGTTTTTTGTGTTAACGAAACGAAACAGTTATTTAAAGAAATATAACTAGTTAAAAAACTAGTTACAAAAATCGTTTTAATTTTAACAGTAACTACATTCGCAAACCTTTGTCAAACTTCGTCAAACTCTGAATTCGGCTTTATTTCACAAGCAATGGTCGGTGTTATTTCACTTTGTCATTGCGAAATAAAGCCGAATTTAGGAAATTGGCCTTATTTAACTTGGCCTTATTTCACGGAACATCCCATAACTTTTTCTTTCACAAACTTACCCCTTTTTGAAATATAACTTTGTCCTGAGTTCCGTAAGTTTCTTGCAACATTCTGCTTCCAATTGTCTGGGTTTCGAGAACCGAGCGAAAGAGCGTTTTCATATCATTTAGTGCAAAGGAACAAAAAACGGAAAAAACCCAGAAAATGTTAAAAACTAAAAAAAACGATAACGAACGGGTGAAGTAGTTAGTGTATGTATGAGGAGTGGAATTATGTTATTCGTTTTTCTCCTTCATGCGTTTTTCATGTTTGCGGAACAGAATGATCCGTTCGCATGCCTGAGTTGAATTTTGTATATTCTGTGTTTTGTTATATTTTTTGTCTGCTGGGCTCGTTTTTTTTTTTTTTTTTTTTTTTTTTTTTTTTTTTCAATGAATTTTAAATGCGCACATAGATAAATGTAGTTACCATATAAACTGTTTGTTTATTGTTTATTACCCAGTTTATCCGACAGCTCAATGTGCGTTGAAGGAATGCGCATTGGTTCAATACCCGTAGAAATACTGGTGTTTATACGAAATTATCCAAAAAAAAGCGAGAGAAAATTGAGATAAGTTTAACAAACAGCTGATTGAACTGTCACTTGACACTAACACTGATACATTGTTCTTATTTCTTTGTCTTTCCAAATATTTCATTTGCAATCGCACATTTTAAATACACAACTAATTTTTTTTACGTTTAAGTCGCTAGCTATATATTTTTGAGATGAGCATGCACGAGTGTAGTCATGGACCTCATTTGCTTTTCCTTCCAGAATTTTGTTTCCAGGATTTATTTGACTCCTTTGATCAATTGAAATGACTCCTGAATTAGATTCTTTTTTTCCCCTACGATTGTTTTTAAAATTTGTTCTGTTTCACTAAACGTTTTTAAAAAGCATTTCTGACAAACGTTCATTCTTTTTCCTTGACATTCCAAAAAGTAAAGATTTGAATGGGTCCTGCTTCGATTATTATTCCGATTATTATTCGATTATTATTTCGATTATTGTTCCGCTTTTACAAGCACTCTGTCTTTTTAGGGTTTGATTCAATTAAACCACTTAAATATTGAGCTCTGATCTTATGGCTTCCAAGTGGCCAGTACGCATTAAAAATAATTTGTTGGTTCTCACGTGAAATTCGGTCTTTACACATTTTTCGGCAATTTTGAAGTTGCTTACACAATTTTTCGCTAACAATAT
This sequence comes from Volucella bombylans, assembly GCA_949129095.1. Lineage (NCBI taxonomy): Eukaryota > Metazoa > Arthropoda > Insecta > Diptera > Syrphidae > Volucella > Volucella bombylans. The sequence continues at coordinate 83,346,889 of OX422140.1, forward strand.
TACCACTTTTGGTTACATATTCCTTAGCAAAAGTCTTTTTCCATTTTCTAGATTTAGGTGTGTCATTTTCTTGTGGGTTCGCTGATGACTACTCTGCGCGTATCTTCACTACAGATGATTATAATTGTTCGTTCAGCCGTTTTTCAATCTCCGGCCCATCTGAATCAAGCTTCGACCAGTATTCATTTCGTTTTCAGATCTAAAGGTACTTTCAGTAGAACAAGGACAGAAGTTTCCAATATAATCATCAAATACTTCTGCTAAAAATTCCAGTCCATGAGTTGAATGTGCTTCTGAGACTTTTGCTTCTTTCATGCAAACTTTATTTTCAATGGTCGAATTGCCGTTATTTTTTCCCCTTTCCTCTTGTTTTTGTTAGCATTTACCATTCGAAGAATGATTGCCGCACGAGAATAATAATTCTTACTATAATATGTATTATGTAATTCTTACTATAATATAATATGTAATATGTATTGCCTAATACAGTACAACCTCGCTCATTCGAACGCTCTACTAATTCGAACAGCAAATTTTTTACATTACGTATCTTATAATTTGAACGCTTGCCAAAACTCGTACTTTGTAATTCGAATTTTCTCCATCCATTCAGTTACTAAGTGCGAAGACATTTCTGAGAAAGACAAATGTGTCGAATCCTGTTAATTCTGCCGCCGGTTAAAAGTTTTTGCGATAAGGACGCTGAAGTGTTTTGCGTAGGTAGTTTTCATTTGGTGTCAACTAGCTTTGTGTTCGGTTTGTTTTTTGAAAAGTTAATTTTAAAGTTAAAGTGTTACATTTTACCATGAACCGCCCTCAGAGCAACATAAATTTTTAACCATAAAACAGAAATGCGAAATTAGGCGAATGAAGCAAAGGAAAAAGCACCATCAATGTAGCATATCAGTTTGGAGTTGAAAAATCGACAGTAACATACATTAAACAAAATTCCACGAACTATTTAGCATATTCAACTCAAACTGAGTCGGGAAATGGAAAGCGGAAAAATGACAGAAATGCCCTAAATGAAGAAGACCCTGTTCGAATGGTTTTGCAGACAACACAAGAGATATTCGCCGATTTCCACTGCCATGCTGTCGCAAAAGGCTAAACAGCTTAACGAAATTTACAAGGAGTGCCTAAATTTCAACGCCAGCAGGGGATGGATTCAAAAACTTCGAAAGCGACATGGAGTGAGGTTAGAAAAAGAGTATAGAAAAATGTTGGTCGAAAATAATGCCTTGAAAATCGGAATGGGATGAAGACGATAATTTACCCCTTTCAACAGGTCCGTCAAGAGAGCTTTGACGAATTTTAATTGGCTGCAAGCTGACACTGACAGCGAAATTGAAACCAAACCTGAACCCAAAAAAACTATCAGCAGTTGCAGTGCTTTTCAATTTGTGAATCAGTTTATGGATTATCTAGTAGAAAATGAATTTCCAGTATCGCAAATCGAACGATTGAATAATTTAAAAAAATCAATCGTTAAGAAAACCATTGAAAAAAAAAATTAATAGATCTAAAATGTTAAGCTTTTTTACGTAACTGTAACTATATTTTGTGTTTTGCTAAACAGATTTCATTTTGAATTACATTAATTATCTTTTGTTTCTTTGACCGAAAACTTCCTTTAAATATACTTATTTATTTTACTGTTAAAAGCTGTTTAAATCAAATTCTTCATGCAAAATATTGTCTACGAAAAGGGTATCCCGTTATCCGAAAACCTCTGTTGTTCAAACTAAGGTAGGTTTCTATTAGTTCGAATTACCGAGGTTGTACTGTATGATAGATATTAATACAAATTATCGTTATAATCAATATGTATGGCCTTTCAAAAACTTTTGTTAAAATACGCTGCTGAACTGCTTTAAATTTGAGGCTCTGCTATCACAAACAGTCTTTATAGAAACTATAGAAACCAATCTGACTCGCGTCTGCCCTGCACTGAAATAATATTTTAAGTTCAATATTATCATATTTTTATTTAGTAAACGATCGCCTGATGCGATCATAGTCTCTTATATCGACATAAATTTGAGAAAATTTTTTTTTGAAATGTGAATATCATCCTAAGTAGACCTAAGATGATTTACCTTTTCACGCATCTGACGTACATTTCACATGCATTTCATTGTAAGTCGACTTAGGTACACAGTTTGTAGTATTTTACACCGAGAAAACTATCCTATATTGACGTAACACGTTTTACTTTTTCAGGAAATGCCAATTATTTTTTGACCAAACACATCTTAGCTGAACTAATGCGCTGATATAAGTAGTACCTATATCACCTTATGTAGACATATGTAAGACATTTTAGCAAATGTTAATATGAATTTTTTAGACTTAACAACATTTTTGAATAAATCGGCATACAAGGGATACAAACACGAGGACGCGTATTGAAATGGCGAACACCATGCAACAAAATGTATGAAAATCACTTAAGTCGACTTAAGATAGTTTACCTTTTCAGCAGAGAATTGCCTCTTCTTGTCTAAACTTTTGAACCAACGGCCAGATAAGTTGAGTGCTCGTCCGATATCTTACTCGTCGAATATTGAAGTGAGTACAAAACGCGCGACGTGCATGAACCAAGGAATCGCAGCACTTTAAATCTTGCTTAACCGACTGGAAAATTCAAAAACAACGTGCGTCAAACGATACCTATCGGCCCCTTTCTTGGCCACTTCAGGTGTTCCTCAAGGTAGTCACCTAGGTCCACTCCTCTTCATCCTAACTATTAACGACCTTCAAAGGCTCATTCAACACTCAACACTTTCTCTCTATGCTGACGATACCAAATTTTTTAAACCCATTTCCTCACAACAAGACTCCACCCTCCTTCAAATAGATCTAAATAGTTTTTCCACCTGGTGCATCAAGAACTGCTTAGAGCTCAATGTCTCCAAATGTCAATCGATTACTTTCTCGCGTAAGTGTAAGAAGTCTCCTCAACGAATTTACCATCTCGACGGCCAACCTATACCCCTTGTTGAATCTATCCGCGACCTTGGTATATTATGCGACAGGCAGCTTAATTTCCGCTCGCATATTGATGAGATAATTTCTAAAGCAAACTCATCACTCATCTTCGTTAAAAGATGGTCCAAAGAATTCTGCAACCCGTACGTAACTAGATCACTATACATCACTTACGTTCGCCCCCTTCTCGAGTACGCTAGCCAAGCGTGGTGTCCCTTTCAACGAGTTCATGTATCTCGTATTGAGAGGATCCAGCGTCGTTTTCTTCGCTTTGCTCTTCGAGGTCTACCTTGGAACGATCCTCTAATCTTACCTCCCTATCGAGACCGTCTCAAACTCATTAACCTGAATACCCTTGAGGAACGAAGGGACGCAGCAGACATTTTGTTCATTCACCGACTCCTCTCAGGCTCCGTCGATTGCATGCCTCTTTGCAACTCCATTTTCTTTAACACTAACCCTCGTAATTTACGTTCCACCCGTCTCTTTTATCTACCTATCCACCGCACCACATATGGCTCTAACGAACCAATCTCCCGTATGCTGCGTAAGGTAAACTCCAACCTTTCCGTTTTCGATTTTAATCGCAGCACACTTTCCCTCAAATTCGATCTCCTTCACCATCCTTAGCTTTAAGCCCTAGTATTAGTTTAAGTCTTAGTTTTTAAGCTTGTATTAAGCATAATAAATGGGGGCGTTAGCCCCCACGAAAATTAAAAAATTAAATTAAATTACCTTACCCTGCTAGTTATTAAACAATAGCAATTTAGACTTGAAAATCTTCCGCTCGACACCCTTTAGATGTACAACTTTGAACGAGTATCCAAGGTTATCTCATGCTTTATGGAATTGAAATTGGAAAAATATAATATTTTTATCAATGGCTTACAAAGTTTACAGTATCTGTCTTTTAGAATCATATTCTAGTTCTCTCTGTCGGCTACTCAACCATTCACTACCCAACAGTGTTCACTGCAAGGCACGCTGTCCAACTGGACCATTTTCCCTCGAAAACTCTTGGAATTTCGATAGTGAATTTCGCTCTCTGGCTGCTTTGAAATACAACCAAGTTGGGAATAAATTCAGCCTGTCTTCCCCCCACAGAGCTGCCCCGCGTGTTCATCAGTTACTGAGCTTGTTCGTGACATTTACATATTATCAGTCTTCGTTTTTTTTTTTTTGTGAAAGATTCCAAGTAAAGGGGTACAGTTGGATTTAAAAAGAAAACAGGAATTGCTTTATCAAGATGATGTCCTCCGACACTCTGCACCATGAGGAGGTGAACTCGGCCCTAGACCGTCAGATACGTCAAGACATCCAGGACATGGCACAGGAGGCTCAAATTCAAGCCCTAATCATCCAACATGAAGCACGCGATCGCTTTCAATCGACATCAAGTGCGGACGAATCTGGCTCAGATCATGAAGGCAGAGAAAATCACCAAGATATGCATGACATGTCTGAAATGCAAGACATCAAAGACATTAAAGACATACTCGATTCAAGCGATGGCGTCAACCTGGACAGTTCATCTGTGCGTAAACGTCGAGGCAACCTTCCAAAGCACTCAGTTAAAATTCTCAAACGTTGGCTTTACGAACACAGGTACAATGCATATCCAAGCGACGCGGAAAAAATTACTCTATCACAGGAAGCTAATCTCACAGTTCTACAAGTTTGTAATTGGTTTATTAATGCTCGCCGTCGAATCTTGCCCGAAATGATTCGCCGAGAAGGTAACGATCCCCTGCACTACACAATTTCAAGACGTGGCAAAAAGTTAAACAGTTCTTCAATGAGCACGTCAAGTCTCAATGCATCTGGAGTGAATGCCCCTAATCCAATTACCGGCAGTCCAGCATCTGAAGTCATTGTTGGAGCAACAGAAGAAGTTGAAGGTGAAGAAGTTCATGATGGTGTTGCCAATGTTCTTACCGCACTGGGTGGTCATCATTTTGTACAAACACCTGGTGGTCAAGTTGTTAAAGTCGAACCCGAAATGGAGTACGATGATAGCGTTATATACAGATCTGAAGATGACAGTGTAAATGAATACGAATCCTGCTCACCCAGTGAGGAAGACAATTCAAAATTCGAAAACTCAGACGCATGGCAAGGTGTTATAAGCACCGAAGAAGTAACAACAAGTCCTTCGAATGCTGCCTACTGGAGTGCAGCACCACATCCGCATTTGGCGCATTTGCCCCAGCTAGGGCATCCTTTAAGAGGCAGTACTACAAGCACAGTTGTTCCTATTGGTCTTTCACGGGTAGGTGTCAACAGCCAGAATGCCCAAGTTGTAGTGCAATCTACCAATGACTCGAATACATCAGCTAATCACGTGATAACGACCTCATCAAATTCAACAGCGGAAGCGGTTGCTGCGACAGTCGGTGCGGAAGCAACTGTTGTCAGCTCATCGACAGCGTCAACACCGAACAATGTGCTAAACAATAACAAGACTACAAATACAACTAATAACAACAACACTTTAACGTCATCAGCGCAGAATGTCATGCATTCGAGCAGCAGTCATATGGTTAAAGGTGTCATTCGTGATGATAAAGATAAGTTTAAATGTCTGTACCTACTTGTTGAGACCGCTGTAGCTGTGCGTCAACGTGAACAGGAGCAAGAAGACGTCCATGTGCTGGAGAAATTTAATTTCGTTTAAAATATTAACAAAAGTAAAAAAAAAGAAACAGAAAAAAGAAAAAAAAGAACAATGTAAGAACCTTTCAAGACTCAAGATTATTTACAATTGAAAACAAAACATAAAATAAAAAATAAGAACGCATCTCTGCATTTAGAAAGAACAAATCAAACAACTCCCAACACCATACACAAAAAATCTAACGAACAAACAAATATAGTTTTCATCTTCTTTTTTCTCTCCTTGTTAAATGTAAATTATTTAAAATTTAAATTAATTAATTTTAATACTAATTTTGTTTAATATAATAATTCTCATCATATGTTTATAAATAATATTTCATTTCTTAATTATTCATTTTCCTTTTAATTATACAAAAACTTAGATTAGCCCATTCATAGTTTATAATTCACACACACATTTGTTTATGTTCCCTTCACTGTAAATCTATAATTGAATAATTTTAGTTGTCTAATCAATTATTTCTGCATCTATAAGTAACACAAATCCAACAGACTTATAATGCAATATTCGGCATCTTTTTCTTCTTTTACTCCAAAGTTTGACGTTTCTGAACTTTATAAGAGCTTTACAGATGTGAAAATGATGCCTCTATGAAACCTATTAGCCTATTAGCTCGGATATTCCTATCGTTGATTCGGTGCTCGTGTTCATCGCATTTTTGGAGTGTCTTGGAATGGAATTCGCTCCTACTCCTACTACATGCCATCAACATATGGATATATCTTCTTTTACCCTGGGGCTCTAACACAGATTCAGACTCAAAAATGGTTCCGGCCAAACATTGTATCGAGGAAGCCATTGGGAATAAATGGGGCCTTCAACCTCGCATAACCCACTGGCTATAAATCTCGGTCGTAAGGCCGATATTTACTTACGGGCGACTGCAGCTATTCGCCTTAAAGCGACTAAATAGTGGAAAAATTATTAATTTGGCCACGCCAACATTCTTAACACATTAGGAATCCTCACAGAGAACATAGATTACACCATACCTGAACTTTGGTGTGACAAAGACTTCCATGTAAGCTCCTCTAGACCATGCTTTCATGGAAGACAAGTCAATCCATCTCTACACAGATGGATCTAAAACCGATAACGGAGTTTGTGGCGGTGTTTTCTCAGATAAGCTAAATCTAAGTCTCTCTATCCGTCTTCCAAATTACTGTAGAATGTTCCAGGTGGAAATTTTAGCGATTAAAAAAGCTCTGACCTGGTTGAAGAAAAACGTGATATCTGCAAAGGATATCCGCATCTTTTGGGATAGTCAGGTCGCCATCAAGCCCCTGGATTCGGTTTCATTATATTCTAAAATCGCCCTTGAATACCAATGGAAGAGCAGTTCAACAATCACCTTTGTTGGATGCCGAGCCAATGAGACATTCCAGGGAACTGTAGAGCCGATGAACTCGAAAAAATTGGAACCACTCTACCTATTCTACCGGAAAAGGGTAGTATAGGTATACCAATCGCTACGTGCAAACTAACATTAAAATTGGATGCCAATAAAAGAACAGATCTTAGGTGGACTGTTGGGCAATCATATCTAACGACCAAACAGTCTGATCCTTTCAAATCGCTCTCAGTGCCTGATCCTTTTAAATAGGAAACATCTCAGCGCCATAATAGGTGTCATCACTGGAGACTGCCTCATAGACAAGTACGCAAGAAAGCTTGGCGCTTTTACAAACGACTTCTGTAGAAGCTGCATGGACGAGGAAGAGGAGGAGACAATCCTCCACCTACTCTGTGCCTGTCCAGCTCTCTCCCAGAGAATAAAGCTTCTTCTACAACGATCTAAACGATATAGAAAATATAGACGTTAACAGCCTCCTATACTTTATCATAAGTTCAAACTGGTTCCATTAGTAAGAAGATCATAGTTCCATGTGGCATCACAATGGGCCAAAAGGTCTTAGTGGGTTGGTACTTCCAACAGCCACTCTTATCTACCCCTACTTACCCTTGTATCGAGGAAAGAATATTATCGTATCTCGTCTGGTGTCCAATTTCTGGATCATATCCATCAAAATTCACTTCTAATTTGACCAATTCGAAATGGGAAAAATCCAAGATCTCCAGCAACAGACAAGCATCACTTAAGTATATACGAGTACTTTGCTTAAGTTACATCTTGGGCATTTTCGGAATAGTAAAAGATTACAAGATCATTCTTGATTCCCTAGGTTAACATTAAGTTTTCTGTTGATCCTATATCACACAATGCTCCAAGTCTACCTTCACTATTCTGCTTAACCTCATTAAAGTCTGACTATTTCCCACAAAGCCATAGTGTTGAGCACAATTTACATCTAACATATTCAAGAATAACTCAATTAAATGGGTCTGTCATACGTTTTCACTTATTCATTTTGTGAAAGTAAAATACGAGTACAAACAAAATTCAAAATTTTCACAGCCTCTCATAAAAGTCATCCCTGAACAAAGCAAACCACCCGTCCTCCTCAAGGAAAAGGGTCAAAATGCATAATGTTCAAGCGTGCGGACATAGCAATTGAATACTATTTGGTGTTACCCCCATTAAATTTAATTGTTTGCAAAACATCTGCTGCCGGTTTGGGTATTGAGGTCATAACCTAAGGGGGTCACAGCAACGACCGAATGGATGGATATCCCCAACAATCCCGTTTTATAAATATTTTCTCAAGTTTTCCACCCCAAATACGTTTGGGGCACAAATCTACGACAATATGCTCTTTCTCAAATATTATCAACAACGGTAGCCAAAAGTTCAAAAACTAAGTCGGTGCGTCTGGGGAGATTGTACTACGCATACGGATACGTATCTATGTGAACATTTAGGTAACTCTGTATGTACATGTAGGTGTTTGTGTGTTTGGGTCTGTGGGAAAGGAATAAGGTTGAAATATTTATTTTTATTATCAGTCCTATTAGGCAGAAGACGTTTTACTCAAGCTGTTGAAATCATATCATTTCCTTGGTGGAAGCAGTTGAACAGTTGAGCAGTTGAAGAGTTAAACAGTTGAAGTGGTATTAAGTAATTTCAAATCGAAATCAAACGGCCTGAACGGGTACATTCGGTTAAGTGTTTTATAGATACTTTGGGGGCCAACTTAATGTTAATAAGCTGTGTTTCGTTACTTTTGAAGCAGTTTAAATGTTTTCCTAGACACATTAGAATACGTATAGAATGTAGATATTCCTCTTTTCAAGATGATGAAGTTTTTGAGGTTTTACTGGGTGATTCTTAATAGCAACGTTTGTTCTGGCATTGTCATCAATCCCAACTTTAAAGAGTCCGTTCTCAAATATGTTTCAATTTCATCAAAGTAGATCATCCTACAACACTAGTCACCAAATATGGATCACTGTGCATTTTCTCTTGAAAAATACCTTGCTTTCCCGTTAAATCAAGGTAACCCCATTATATTGCAGGTTTTCTGGTTATTTCCTATAAATGCTTGATGAAATGTTACTACAATATGTTTTTAGAACTTTTTTCTGATTTGCGATACTCCATTACATACACAAAGTATTTGGATTATGTTCTATTTGACTTAAATGTTACTGCAGAATCGTTAATTGTTCGTTTCTGCCAGACTGAGTTTTTTGACACATTTTGTTACGATACAACGCCTTGATAGGATCTCGGCCAAATGCTGTATTGCATGTTAAAATTGGGAATTTCTATAGATTTTAATTGATCAAATGCCACAATGCTTTAAGTAACATTACCAACCTAAATTTAATCAGATCCGGTTCACTCCCTATGTAATTTTTCTTCAATTTTCTTCAATCTAAACTACGCATATCTAGGCTGTCAAAAAGTTTTACTTTTCCCTCGCTCTTTTCTCTTCTGGTACACTTTGTACTGCAGTGTTCTAGATACTTACATAGTCTCAATTAGTTCTGAATGCCTACTATCTTGAATATTGTGCAAGAGCTCCTAACTATATCAGTATGTATGTTATTAGATTGCAATACCTTGAGATAGATAGCGATGTCTATCCTTTTCACACTGTCACTTTCACACTCCTTGAAATAGCCATTTACCCAGTTGTTGTTGATATATTTGTGTACTAGATAGCGATTTGTATTCCTGATGAATCCCTTTCCGAATATGGTATTTCGTACCGAATGTCCAAATTGCGCAAAGGAGAAATTTCGTTCGTTATTTGGTTGTCCATTTTATTGAGCTCTAGCGGAAAGTTACCAGGAAGACGATTGATTTGTAAACCAATCAGAAAGAATGACCTCGGCCAGTTGGCCAAGGATAGGGCTCTCTGGAGAGGCTATGTAATTGCGTCCCAGGATTGTTCTGTAAGTTTGTATCGAAAGCAAAATACGTACGGTAAACGTACGTTACAATTGGAGATGCTTTCTAAAAGATAACTCCGAGGTATTTGTATTCCTTGACTTCTGAAAAATGGACCTGACAAAATGAAGAACTGACATTTTTGCATGTCCATTTTTCCTCCATTGCGTAGCATAACCGACTGAGGTCATTACAATTGAGAGCTCTGAAAGTGTTCATTACCCCTGGAGGTTTGAGCGCCACTGGCTGCTCTATCGCATTTGGGTACACCATAATTTGTCACCTAGCAGCTAGTCCATAAAAGCCATTCCCCCTGCATTATCACATGTCAGCTTGTTGTTTGCGTCAAAATAAAACGCATATTCTCCTGTTTTGAGCTTAACTTCTCGTATTTGGATGCAATTTTCGGGTTTTTCGCAGCGATTTCCACTTTTAGTTTAAAAGCATCGATGCATTGATACTCATGTGCCTTCAAGTCTTAAACCTGCTAGATGAATACGCCCAAAGTCTTGTCTCTGCTTTGTAGTTCGACGATTACATTTTCAATGCAATGCTACTCGTTATTCCACCGAGAGCTGGAAGATGATGTTTTCTTCATTTGCTTTAGTTGACAACCGTTCTACTTGCCGCTCCAGCGAGATCCAGCGGGATTCCATTTTTTCCAGTTGGCTTTACAAACAGATGTTTTTTTGCTTTAAGGCATGTAAGTTTCATCTTGCAGTAATTAATCGGCGCCAAAACTCGGATTTATTGAGCCTAAACTGCGCCAACAGAGCATTGAAAATGTTCATTCGAACACGTTTTTGGTTCAACGTGAGCAAACGCGGTACCCAACGTGCGGACAGCTTTCTCATGCCTAAAACTTGATTTAATATGTAACAAACACATTTCTTTGGACATTTTCATAACCTCTACTATCTCTCAATGTTATCGTCAGTGGTTCCAGTTTTTGGATGTCCCGAACGTTCATCATCTCCCAAGCTCTTACGGCCACGTTTAAATTCAGCTGCCCAAAATTTCACTGTGGTAAATGATGGTGCAGAGTCCAAGTCATTTTTGATATGCGTAGGCGTATTGCCTTTCAAAAAGAAAAATTTAATAGCAGCTCGATACTCAATTTTTCCCATTTTCACAAAATAGCACTCACACCGACTCACTCAAACGACTGTCAACTAAAAACTGCGCGTCCAAAATGACTGAAACTTCGGTAAGTAACTGTCAAGATGAACAACTAGCATTTACTAGCTTTTATTGACGAGTGCCACTATCTTTACGTTGCGATCGGAAACTTTTCAGACAACCCTCGTAATTCGGCCCCAATCCCTCCAAATCCGCTTTTGTTGACATGTCTTTAAGTTTTTCATCGAGAAGCGTTGACATCTGTCTTGTTCTGAGGGTTTTTAGGTCGCTTATATCATATCCGTTGCCAACGGCCTTGTTTTCCTTTTCCAAGATGATTTTTCGAGGTGGAAATTCGGGAGAAATTTTTGCCAATTTGCGTTTTGGTAGAGCGGATTGAGAAGTAGTGTTGTTTTCTCTTGTGCTTTCATTTGGTGTATATCGCGTTTTAGTCGAACAATGTTTTGCTCCTAAGCGTCAAACGTCAATAAACTAGTGACTTGTCCTAGCTCCACAGAAAATAATGGCATCAAATAGCACGAACTTGGTGGCCAATTGACTGGTTCATTTCTTGAAATGACTGTACTACTATATATCGGATGTATATTGATAGTAACTTGTGCCTCGGCCTCAGTTTTGAGGAAATAAGAAGCGATGATGCCACCGGCGTTCAGTCCGCAAACATACAGTACACTTTTCTGCATGCAATGGCATCCGTTCAACCAGAAATGAGACTCATCACTGAACAAAATTGTGTGGTTTAAAACTAGGTCAACGTCCAGTTGAATTAAAGACCAACCACTGTAAGCTCGACCCAATAAATGGTCACGCGGCTTTAGCTCTCACACCAATTGGATCCTATAAGCCTGGAGACCAAAATCTTTACACATAGTCTTCCAGATAGTGGATGGACAAAGGACAAGTTTCTGCGGCGAACGACGACGAAGCGATCAATTGGAGTCCGCTTCAACACAAGCTTTCGAACGCACTATTCTCGTTCTTGTTGGTGTATCACTATGCAATAGCGTGGTGCCAGATATTTTAGTAAGCCGATAAATACCACGCTCAGATGGTCGATAATTTTTACCGTAAATTTCACGAAGTGCCCTATAAATTTCACGGATAGAGCTTAGATTTTAGAAATAAATTTAAACTATTTGAAACCGTTGTTGTAGTGTCAATCTTTCCGTGGTGAAATGGCAATCTATAGTATACTTGGGAGATCAATTGTGACAGCTTATTTGACATTTAATTGAAATATCGGACACTGCAAACAAAGTTTTTCCTAACTTCCACAATATCTTTTAGTTGTAATCTTTTTTTTTTTTTTAAGTTTTAAATTGTTCAGCCCACAATGTCACCTTTTTCTATGTAACGTGGCATTAAGTCTATTTTTTTCATAAAAGTATGTATAAGTTTAACAAAGTAGGTACTCTTTATATCTGGACATTGTTATTAACTAAGTTATTATATTTTCTTAACGAGAATAATGAATAAAATTCAAATTGAAATTAAAATTGCCATCAGGAAAGAAATGTACTGGATCAGAAGATACAGACAAGAGCTCATTAATAAATATTTAAAAGAGTGTCTGACACAGAGCGGAGCCCTGACATACACCAGTATTTATTTTGTACATATGCAACTTGAAATCTTCTCAGAGAACTGGAATTTAACTGCGCAAATAATTAAAGAAGAGATTCACCCATCCCTGATGATAAACATTGTAAAATGACTTTGAAGCAATGTATCAAGTGGAACTATCTTTCTTCTGCCAGATTGGTGTCCACTTTGGTTTCACTTTTCCAAATGGAATTGTTGAAAGTCGTCGAATTGCCGTCCAGTTTGGGGCTTAGGTAAATAAAGCAATAGTGGATAATTTGCTTAGGGAGATGGAATTTAATCCAAATGAAGTCGAACTCCCGATACGAACAGGGATCAAATTGTGGTGGATTTCGGTAAGCTATAACACAACACATAAATGGAGTGATTGCGGTGAATAAGGAATATTGGAACTAGTTCGTACTCAGACATTTTCTGATATGAGTGATTCTATAGGTGTGTTACACTAAGTGAAGTAGGTGGTCTCTATTGACAGACGTGGATATATGAAGAGAAGTGATTACTTCCTAGCCTGCGTATAATTCCAATTTCCACTCTGAATTTTCGAATCATAACAATAGAAACACAAAAAAACCACAAATACCGACGGGCGAAGCTAAGCAGTGTTGTGAATTGAGAATTCTAACATCGGTTTACCAAATCATATTGTTGTAGGTGTTATGCCAGTATGACAATAGTAAACAGTGCACTAACTAAATTTCCACTCACAACCAGTTATCCATAGATTGCAACATACCCAGTCATTATCTTTGCTGTTGAACGGTGTTACGCAGGAACCGCATTGACGCAGCAACGGCCCTACCACCAGTAGTAGGATGGGTGGGATACCACACTGTCTAGCTTTGGCATACATATAGCAATATTGAACGAATTTGGAGAAACTTAAAGGAAAAAGGACATCGAGAAAAAAAAAATGTTACGAACGTCAGCGGATGTTACACATCTGATAAGAGATAAGAGTCTGATAATCGCAGTCGTTCGCAGATCTCAACAGAGAACAGACGTGTCTCGGCTTTTCGTAGTGAAAAATATAACAATTCAGTTTTTTATCGTATAGACAATTGATCGCAGATTTTTTTTTTTTTTTTTTTTGTCACAAATTGTGTAAATAAATAGAGTGTTATCAAAACAAAACCGTTCAGGAAATCACGTGATGGATGGTGGAGAGCGTTCCGCTCTTCCCATAACGGGAGTTGTAAAAGGCAACAATGGTGTTGCCGGTGCCATAGCGAAAGCCATTAAAAGGAGGAGGACGTTAAAAACCACTCCTAACTGAACAAAGCTAAAAATGGGTGCTGCTATGGTAGCTGAAACAGCAAAAACAAAACAACAAAATAAAAAACAGTCAGATGATACGTTCATGAACATCCCTAATGAGGTCCATTATAAGGGCGGCAACAATAACTTTACCTCTCTAGCGGCATCCGAATCGGAAGATGAAGATGAAGAAATAGAAAATCTCAACAGCAGCATACAAATGGTTAATGAAAAAGTGCTTGCTATTAAGCAACGACAAACTGCACGCCGGCAGAAGGAGCAACAAGAAGTAGAGAGCTCCCAACATCAAAAGCAACAAGAGCAGAAGCAACAACTGCAGCAAAAACAAAACCAGCAGCACCCGCAACAACAACTGCAGCAAAAGCAAAAGCAGAAAAAGCAAAAGCAGCAGCTGCTGCAAGAACAACAACAGCTGAAATCACAGCAGCTGAAAAAACAGCAGCAGCAGCAGCAACAACACCAACAACGACAACAGCAACAACAACAGCAGCAACAACAACAACAACAGCAGCTGCAGAAGAAGAAGAACAAGGAGAAGGTGCCACCGATCAACACCTATAAACTAGAGGTAAATGCAACCAAGGACCTGTGTAAGCTGGTCATTGGTAACAATTTTAATATTAAGCGATTGGGGAAGGATCGCCATGCCATCCACTGTAATACAGTGGAGGGCTACGCGAAAGTGAAAGAGCTCCTAAAAGAAACGACGGCGGAGCACTACTCGTTCACACCGAAGTGTGAAAAGCGGCAATCGATGCTGCTGAAGGGGTTGGAACCGTCTTCTGATCCTGAGGAGATCCTTGCACTGCTCAAAGAGAAGGAGTTCGAAGGACTCAAGTTTGTGGGGGTAAAGCCATTTACCACAGCTTGAGCCAGGCGGGAGAAACGGAGTCTGCCGTTCTTCCTGGTGCAGCTCAGTCCCGAAAGTCGTCTGGATAGTCTAAGGAGAATCAATGTCCTAGACTACCAGGTGATTCACTGGGAAAAATTAAAAAGGAGCGAAGGCGTTATACAATGCGTTCGCTGCCAGGGGTTCGGGCACGCCGCGTCGAACTGCCAAATGCAGCCTCGATGCGTGAAGTGTGCAAATAACCACAGCTCCGTGGAGTGTGCTCTGGGTAGAGACGGAGCATCTGATACGACGCAGCTCTCGTGCGTATTATGTGGGAACGTGGGACACACCGCAAACTATCGGGGTTGTCCTAAGTTCGCTGACATTAAAAAAGCAAAACTGGCTCGGCAGCAGAAGGTGGAGGTCAAACGTTCACCTGTCAGATTTCAAACACCAGCCGTCACGCCCCAAATTTCCTACGCCCAAATGGCGTCAGGTAGGGGGGCTACGGTACAGCAAGCGACTGTTGCTTCTCCGGCGCCAACGCCGAGAACAACGGAAGCTGCACCTAACATGCTAGCCATCTTGCTCGCAATCCAAGGGCAGATGGCTTAGCTGCAAAAGCAGGTCCAAGAACAGGCCAAGCGGGTGGACCAGATCTACTCGCTACTGTCTGGCCTAACGCAACAATTGTCGTAATGGGTACGCACATGGCGGAGCAAACTTTGAAGGTCCTTGCGGTGAATGTTAATTCACTGATTAGGATCGAACGAAGAGCCGCGA
This sequence comes from Volucella bombylans, assembly GCA_949129095.1. NCBI lineage: Eukaryota > Metazoa > Arthropoda > Insecta > Diptera > Syrphidae > Volucella > Volucella bombylans. The sequence goes on from OX422140.1 coordinate 83,362,486, forward strand.
TGTTTAAATTGCTACAAGACCAAACTCCTGATGTGCTTTTCGCTAGCGAAACCAAGCTAACCGATAAGCACAAACTGGAGTACAATAATTATATTGCTAGAAGAAGAAATCGGCCCAGATCCAAACGTGGTGGCGGTTTCGCGATCTTCATTAAAGAATGTATAAAATTTCACAGAGTGTACAACTGAGTGTTGCGCAGGTTCCGGGTGTTGGAGGCAGTCGTTATTTACATACCGCTCCGCAGTGGAAAGCGGCTGTACTTGGCCTCTGTTTATGCACCTGAGGCTTCACAATCCACCCTATTCATTACAGAGCTCGACACGCTTTTTCGACTTCTGAGGCTGGAATCGGGGGAGAATTATTTTATAATCGGCGGGGATTTCAACGCTAGACACAGAGATTGGGGAAATAATTTGCCAAATACTAGAGGGAACCTACTACTCGATTGGTGGGGTCAGCACGATGTCTTGTACAGACTCGGTCTTAAAGCGACTGATAACCCGTCGTTTCCCAGAGGCGGGTCTTATTTGGATCTACTGCGGTACGACGAACGCATACGACTGACAGATACGAATTTACAATCGCTAAACTGTCTGCGCACATTCGTGTATGACAGTGACCATTGCGGTTTTAGCACCAAAATAACAGTTCCCAACGAAATTGCGGAATTGGAGGAGTTGTCCAAAGATTTTCTTACAACTACAGTAAGACTCGATGGACACGCTTCTCCGCAACCTTGACAAAAGCGCTCTCCTCAAACACGCTCCACCCACCGTCCAATAGGAATTTGTCAAACGAGGAGATCGACAATTACCTAAAACAAATGGACGAGACAATTAAACAAACTATAGACACTACAATACCGCGGTATCGACGTACGACTAACGAAGACCTGTTCCGCAATCCTACTATTGACGCACTGCACCGACAGAAAAGTAGACTTCTGACAAGACTTAAAAACTTGTACAGACAGTTAACTGACCAACAAGACCCGGAGATTAGGACACTGAAGTCGTCGATTAAAGATATTCAAACGCTAATAAAAGAGAATTACAGAATTTCTGTAAGTTTGTATTGGAACAACAAGGTTCGGGCTGTAAACACCAGCAACCCGAATAGATAAACTATTTCGGAGGAAAAATCAAAACGACCTTCAGTGTCTTAAAATAGCCCGGACAACAGACAACGAACGGTTACTGACAATAGCAGGTATTGCTCCAAATGAGGCCGCTGATGATGACGACTTCTTTGTGATCGAGAATCTACAGGCGAAGGTTGAGACCATAGGGGCAACTTTCCAGGAAGTATACAAGGCCACTGATACCATTGGCCCTAATTACGACCTGGACAATCGCGGCTTTGTGCACGACTTCTGCTCTCGAAATGAAATAGGGAACTGGCGATCCGAGGGCTCTGGTTTCACCCGGCTTAGCGACGAAAATATGGCAAATAACGCCATTGCCAGAGACGGTGGTCCACCCCCGTTCATTTCGAAGGAAGGACTCCATTAGATCTTCGACACAATCAGAGTTAAGAAATCAGCGGGGACCGATGGTATTCCGAATATCGTGCTTCGACATCTTCCTCTAGAAGCGGTGGACATTTACACCACCCTGTTTAATAATGCAATGAATAATGCACATTATCCAGCGCATTGGAAAACGGCGGTGATTCAACCTATCCCCAAAAAGGGGAACGATATATCCAATCCGGCGAATCTCCGGTCGATAAGTCTCCTTCCGAATATCAGTAAAGTTTTTGAAAAAGTAATCAATAGAGCTCTGTCTAGGTGGGTTGAGGACAAACATATAGTCCCGGATAATCAATTCTGTTTTAAGGCGGGACATGATATCTCACATGCCGCGTCTAAACTGGTGTCCGATATCCAATGGAATAAAGGCAAAACACAATGTACTGGTACCTGTCTTGTTGACTTGGAGAAGGCTTTCGACACCGTATAGTTAGGGGGTCTTTTCTATAAGCTGACTGGGCTGTGGATCAGTAAACCACTCTTTTATATTCTTTATAATATGCTAACTAACAGACAGTTCATCGTGAAGAATGGTGTTGTGACCTCTGTTGGAATATTTCAAATTAAAAATGGTCTTCAGCAAGGCGCGGTCAATTCACCGATCCTGTTTAACATTTTTACAAGCGACTTGATAGTTTCACTTCCCCATACTATTGCGTACTCAGACGATTTGATAGCGTACAGAACAGGTCCAAAAATCGAGATCATTAACACTCTCTTGCAGCGTGACTTCGATAAGATAAGACGATTTTGCGATGACTGGAAGTTGAAAATCAACTTTCAGAAGTCGGAAACCATTCTCTTTAGGACGCCGTTGTCTGGAGCCTCTAGGGATACCAGAAAAAATTGGCGAAAGTTCTCTATAATTGGACAACACGGATAACCTCTTGCCTGTCGAAATGTAGTCATATACCTTGGAATCTGGCTAGATCAATGTCTGTATTTTGGCAAAAATGTAGATGCTGCTCTGGCCAGAGCTAAAAGTGCTTTTGCCCTTACAAAGAGACTGTTTTATAGCAGCCAACTCGATGCGAGGGTAAAGGTAATCTGCTACATGGCCCTTATCAGGCCCATGCTGGTATTTGGTTGTCCCGTGTGGTTCAATGTACGAGCAAGCTTAATGGGAAAGATTCGGGTGTTTGAGAGGGCTTGCCTTAGGGCTTGTCTTCGCTTGTACAGAACACCAGAGTCGGAGTACAAGAAATTTTATCCTAATGAGGTCCTTTACAACAGGGCGAACCTAATACGAGTGGACAACTTCTTAATTAAGCTGACTCGAAGGCACATTGCAAGAGCAATGACCTCGACGAATAACCTGATATCTGGGGCTTACTACCCCAATTACCTTTACCACGAGAGTGTGCGCTCTGACGGCTTCGTTCCACCGGAAGCATTCCTCTACCTAGATCAGATAGGGTTGATCCAGGATAGATCATCGGTGCCGTTAATCTTCCATGTCGCGCGGACAGCTGGGGACTGGCGACTCAACTACAACAGAGACGTCGGACACGGCAGTGTTAATCGCCTCAGGTTCAGTAGGGCGGTGGGGAATCGCGATAAGAGGGATGTCGTTCGGCAGCTCCAGCATTTCTGGTGGTTCAATGATGGGGAAGATGTTTCGTCGTCGTTTCCGTCAATTACGGACCAGCCTAACTAATGAGGCAGAGCTGACTAATCTGTTTTCTCTGTGAATAGCGATGGCCAGCTTGCATAGGTTTAGGTTAGCATTTAAGAAATATATACATATATTAGTATATACAAAGGTATATACAAAGGTATATGCTAATATATGTATATAATTGAGTATAGTGTCTATATGTGTGTATGTGTGTATTGTGTATATAGGTTAGGTAGGCTAAGGTTTATTTTAAGTTAGATATTAAGTTTTTATAAAAAATAAAAAAATATGTCCATATGCTAAGTTTTTGTTAACAAATATTTTTTTCTTAGCCTTAAGTATTCAAAATAAATAGTTCTAAGTAAAATGTAAATAAAGTCGAAAGACATAGTTATAAGAATTTAGAGTAGCTTAGAGCGCCTGTGTGGGGCCAGTAAGTTAGCATAATATTGTTAAGTAATTGTAAGCTAGCATTTAAGCATTTTTTGTTAGAATGTAAGAGTTAGTGTTAAGTAATTAAAATGCATTTAAAACTGAACTGAATAAGAGTCTGATAAGAAAAACGAGCATTCACGGTGGCCTGCACATTAAGAAACCATTAATTGACAAACTCCAGGTTGAGCAAATCAGCTGGTTTTGCCATGTTGTCGTCGGTCTAAAAAGCAAAAACATCAGCAAACTCTTGGACTCACCGACGAAGTGATACGAGATAGAGTGGCCCGTAGAATTAATCATACTATGGCCCACAAATTAGCCAACCTGCCAGGTGTTGTAGTAGCAATGCGGATACATGGAAGAAATATTTATCATTAGGGTGTCGGTACAACCATCCGTTCGGGGCTTTTGGGTAAATATGGGCTTGGTACAACTTCGAAATTTCATTCCTATAGTTAAAGCACTTTTTTTTTCTCCAGCAATTGGTCTCAAGCTGGCTTTATTGTTCGATACTACATACTGTCGCCTGGTATGTTTCGTTCATCCGTTCACCGATAATATCTTTTGTCTCACAGGAGTGGTGCAACTCAATATTTTCTATGAGTTTGGTGCAACTGTTCTAATATATTTGGTTCCTGACAAATGGAGCTTAGCAGAAACATACTTGGCCGGTAAGTTTGCCACAATCTCGTGTGAGGTTTCAGTTTGGTTCAAAACCTTGTCATACCTTATTTTTTCTGGCAGTTACCTCGATAAATATTAGACAAATATTAATATGAATAGCGAGTTTTGTCAAAGCAATTACCGATTAAGAGAGGAACATGGAACGTAAAATTTGACATCAATCAGCCTTATATCTTATCTACATACACATCCGAATTAATTATATATTGATCCTTTAATTAAAACTATTCATATTCAAGACCAGAGACTTTACCTTTTCAGACAGGCCTTTACCTTGTCAGCTCTTGTGTCTCGTGTCACTACCGGCAACGTTTGTCTAAGGTCTCTGCAAAATAGCACTGGAATGCCTGCTTCCCATTGGTCGATCATTTTGTCGTATATCCTGTAATTTTCTGTTAACGGCTTCCACTGCCTTACGGTGTGCAATAGTGCATTCGTCCCAAACAATTAGAGTTCAGTCACGGAAAACTCGAGCTTTATCACTATTTCCGAGAATGTTGCAAACTGGACTTTCAGTGGTGTCTAATTGTATGGGTATTTTACACATTGCATGAGAAGTTTTACCACCTGGCAACAATATAGCTGCTATTCCTGACGACGCCCCAGCCAATGCAATATTACCTTGGCAGTATTTCCCTTGTTAAAAAAGGTTTTCGGTCCCACCGGGTGCGTCTGAAAACAACAATTCTCCAAAGCTGTTGGTGGCGCTCCACAAACACTATCGAAAATTCTCCGCCGCTCTGCTGTAAGGCACACCGCCTCGAAGTGCTTGTGCTGTTTCGACGGGGTCATAGTTGGTTTCGGATATATACTCCCTTTTACCAAGCTCACCATCTGAGTTTGGTTCGGTAAACCATACTTTGACAAAAGATTACCACCAATAGATAAAACTGTATCTTGTATAACTTTTAAACAGCAATTAAGAACACTGTCCCACAGCGCGTCGTTCAGTTCGCCACAACCAATAATTTGCCTTTTGTTGCGGAAAAAATCTTCTGATAAACTCTGTTGATATTTTTGCCACAATAAAGTCCGTAGAATACCAATATTATGGCAAACATGGTGACTTCATCCCACTTAGGATTAGTGGTAAACGTTATAAAGAGGTCTGGGCGTCCATACTTCCTTACATAGCAAAATGCATCTTGTGTGCGCTCGTGAAATGCCGTGAAACTCGACGGCAGAATTACCAACCGCCCCAGTTCCTCAACGTTAGCATCCAGCTGCATGGCGTCCTGTAGATCAATATAATTTTGAGCACGCAATCTTTTTTGATTTGCTCGAATACGAGTATACCAAACGCTCTGTTTCGATCTTAGCGTACACATCAACCACAAACTGTTTCAAAATACCTCGAAAGCCGTACAAATGCAGAGCAGGTGTTTTTTTTTTTGTAATTTGTTAGTAGGACTAACTTGGCAAACGGCATAATTATAACTGTCCTCACCGCGACAATAAATCAGTGGGTACTGAAGACTATCATAGGCCCTATGCGTTTCACTTATCCATTGCAAGCGATCGTCACGGGTGCGCAGCACAATATCACGCCTATCGCACTCCTGATCCACCAAAACAACGGCGACTTCGTTCGTGCTAGGGGAATTGTATCGGCCGCCATGTCCTGTCGCGGGTCGTTTATCAGCGCTGATTAAAAATGTGTAATTATTTTGTTGATTTTGAGGAACCTACTCCTGTGCAGCCTTGAAGTTATTCACATATGGATTGATTTCATGAAACATGATTTGCAGCTCGGAAATCAGACTGGCGTTTAGATTTTGGAAATGTTGATTCCTGTTATTAGCTTGTTGGCAATAGTCGGATACAAAGTATATTTGTAGGAATTTCGGTTCATCTGCTGGAAGCAGAGATCTAACTATGTATATGATAAGCTTGACCCTGAATTTTGAAGGTGGGCCTAAATGACCCTTCTACAATTTGGTTTGCCCCGAACGAAGTCATCTGGAATGCACTGTTGTAAGAACGGATACATTCCAAAAAATGTTTAGATTGTGGGTGATCCCCGGTCAATAGAGATTTCAAGGGTTCTGGTGGTTCTTGAAAAATATCTAAACGTACCTTTCCGCCAAAGCAGCAAACTCCATTCGACTCTTTTGTCCATTTAAGACAATGATAACAGGCCTGGGTCAATCCACCGATGCCAGCACATTCGGCATAATTAATTCCTTTAGTGTAATAAAACCCACTTCTGTTTTTATTGATCCACTGAATATGTGTGTTTGTTTGTGACATGCGTGTTGTAGCAAAACGTTTATCTTCGGCACCTAACCTAATATGACGTTCTTCATTTGTTTTATGTGATCGAATTTAACGAATTGTCCTAGCATGTTTTGAGCTTCGAGAAAGATGTTTAGACTTTTTCCCCAAAGGCATGTTTTTATAAAATAAACGGCGTTACCTAAAACAAAACGGTAAGCCGGTGTGTCAAGCAGTAAATGAAAAATATTAACTCACCTTAAAAAAGCCAATGCAAAAAAAAAAGAAACTGGAAAATTGTGTTGGTGGCAAGAAAAATTAGCATTCAACGTAGATACTAATGAGAACAGTGCAAGAAGATACATATGTGTACACTCACTAAGGAGAAACACCAACTATGTATAAATTTTCAACATTATGTGAGTGAGTAACAGATTTTCGTTAAACTTACAGAAAACAATTTTTATTCACACTAAATGGTGTGTTTCTTCCAAAAAGCAGGAGTTGCACTCAATTTGTATTTACAATACACATGTGCGCATACTTCTCTTTCGTTGCGAGAAAACGAGACGCAGTATTTCTTGAAGGTAATGTGCTTTCGATGTGCACCCACCACCACCCCAAAGCAGAACAACGATCAGGAACAATCGTTGTTAATTTATTTCAATTTTAGAAAATTAATTTAGTTTTATCATGTTAGATTTTGGTTTGTAGCTCAGCTTCTAGACGAAGTAGAAAGCTTAAAATGTTAAGGTAAGTGTTGAACCCATTACGTATTCTTTTTTTTTGTATTGATTATGAATTACTCGAGTAATAGGATTATAAGGGCAGTAAAGTGAGTAAAAAAAACCATAAACACTACAAAAACGCTCACAAAAAGTAGCCAAAGCCAATGTCCTTCTTGGAGTCTTAAGAAATATTTAAAAAAAAAATTCACCCGAATCTATCGAGCGGTTCTCATGCCATTAGGCAACAAAAGAAAAACCTTACATATAGATGAACTCAAGAATGTGGAGCCTTTTGAAGCTTGTTTGACTGTTTTTGATATTGATTAACATCATAATAAAGTACCCCAGGTTCGAGTACTTTCAAGTGCATTTTTGCATTGTTCACTCCATACGAACACTGAGGTCAGTCATCAAAGACAAGAAGATACGTTCGTATCACTAATCGATTTGAAGGTAAACATCAATTTAGTTAGAAATTTTGTAGACTATTAAATTTATTTTATTTTTTTTAACTTTATTTAATTCTTAAATTAACTCTTACATGCTAGGACTAAAAATGCTTAAAAATTATCTTATTCTAGCTTACTGGCCCCACGCGGATATTCTAAGTTAAACCTAATGATTAGACTATGTCTTTATTATTACAATTAAAGGGTAACATGGGTTTGGAAACTTCTTGTATCTAATAGTGCACCATATTAGGAATATTTTCATAAAGCTTCAAGCCAATCAGAGTAAAACTCTAGAAGGGAGAGCCTTTGGGAATTCCTTTTAGTCGACATCCTCAGGTGCTAAAAAGTTATACTATACGTGTTCGTTGTGAATTTTTACTGATTTTCTTTTTTGTAAAACACAGCCGCATAAAGTTAGTAGCGATGATCGAGGAGCAGATGTTAGTAGAAAAGATAGGCCAAAATAAAGGAAACAAACATTTAATGTTAAAACATCGGCGAAAAAACTTAAAGGTCAAGATGAAGTTGGAGTACGAGTAGAAGTCGGTACAGTGTCGGTGTACACTTCTTCTATATAGGATTGTCTAGTGAAGGAACGAAAGTTATTTTTTTTTTAATTTATCCTACCTAATGCTGTAAGCCTGCCACTTCTAAGAAACCGACTTTACTTCCTAATGAAACTCCCTACTTCTAGAGGAATTCGATGAAGAAGCTTCCGCTCCTTCACCAAGAAACCAAAATCGTGTGCAAAATCAGCAACATCCCTCATGTTACCACTCTTACCGTCCTACTGAACCGGAGACCCTCTGCAATACGGTGTGCGACGTCTCTGTAGTATTATAGTAGAGTAGCGTGCCCAGCGAACATAGTCTGTCCATCGGCAGGCCAGGCGAGTGATAAGCACTATGGCTGGTCGTTCTTTGATGTTTGCGAAACAACCTTTGGGCGAAGTTCCTCCAATGTCTTTTTGCATGCACAGCCAGTAGCGGTTTGGTGAGAAGCACAAAGCATTGACGATGTCGTTGTGTTCCAAATTGTACAAGTTCTTGCCGTCATTAAGATCCCACAAGAAATCCTCGGCGTCTTTGCCTCCGGAGGGGCAAAGCGAACCATCGGACAAAACGGTAACGGTATTCAAGTAGTCACTGTGTCCATGGTGATTGTTCTTCAACTTGCCATTGATTCAGTTCCAGACCTTGACGGTACGATCCCAACCGCACGAGACGATAATTGGATTCAGTAGTTTGGTGAGAAACGAATGCATGACACACAGACACTGTGTACATCTTCTTGGATGGTGTACTTGCACTCGACCAAAGTGTTCCACAACTTGATGGTCTTGTCCCCGGAGCCAGAAACGATTTGACGATTGTCAGCAGAGAAGGCGACTGAAAGGACGTTCTTGGTATGATCTTCAAAACGACGGGTGGTATTGCCAGCCGCCAAATCGGAGAGACGGAGAGTTTTATCCCAGGAGCCGCACAGTGCATTGTTTGCATCGGATGAGAGAACAATGTCACTGATAAAATGCGAGTGTACATACAAACGCCTCAGTGGGTTTTGTTACGAAAAGCGGAGATGATAGTGTCGGGATCCTTTGGATTGGTGACGATTTGGGTAACTGTCTGGGTTTATTTATAAAAAAAATTTTTTGGAGCGTAATTAACACGCGTAAAACCCTGAAAGGAGATTTTGGAAAAAGTGTAGTGAGCCCCAGAGAACCAGTTGTTCGGTGAGGTTATTGTTCTTGCAATGTGCCTTCGAGTTTATTTATTAAAAAAATTTTACACTCTTATTAGGTTTGCCCTATTGTACCTCATGTAAGACTGTTTACTTAGGTAACACAAAACACTTTTATTATTTATTTAAAATTATATATTTACATTTACTTAAAATAACTGATAAAATATGAGTGTAAGAATTTGTTTGTTGCAAGAACTGCCACGATGGGAAGCCGGAAAAACAACTGACCTCATCCTTCGAGTGCGTTCTTTTTATATCCTGTCTCCCATATTCCTCCGTGACAGTGTTGCTGATTGCCCACACTCATTAGGATAGAACACTATTGAGTTCTGTATAATCGAAGATAAGCCCACTCAAACACCTGAATAGTTCTCTATACACTTGTCCTCACGTTGAACCACATGGGACATCCAAATACAAGCATAGACCGGATATGGGTCGAGTTGGCGGCTATAAAACAGTCTCTTTGCAAGAGCGAAAGCACCTTGGTACTGATAAGAGCAATAACTATATGTTTGTTAAAGTAGACAGATTCCAATAGATCTGACTACATTGTTATCCTACGCCAATTCTTTCTGGAATCCGAAGAGGCCCCAGACAAAGTCGTCTTAAAGAGAATGCTTTCAGACTTCTGAAAGTTGATCTTCAACTTTTGTCGCAATATCGTTTAATTTGATAGAACTCACATTACAAAAGTATATTGATGATCTCAATATTTGGACCTGATCTGTACGCGACTAAGTCGTCTGCGTGGTGAAATGAACCTATCAGATCACTTGGCTAAATAGTGAATAGGATCGGCGAATTTTCACGATAAAATATCTAACTGTGTAATTGTAAAGAATATTGTAAAGAATATACAGCAGTGGTTTACTAATTCCCAGCCTGTTCAACTTGAAGGTAAGCCCCTCAAACCATACGGTATCGAATGTTTTTTTTGCCTTTGTTCTAATCGATATTAGAAACTAGTTTAGACGTAGCATGAATGACATCAAGCCCTGTCGTGAAATCGAATTGTTTATCCGGAACTATAATATATTTTTGTCCTCAACTCTTTAAGTCAGAACTTTATTGATTCTATGGTGTTTGGAAGATGACTGATCGACCGGAGATTCACGGCGGATAATGGGCATTATTCAAATTATTATTAAACACGGTGGTGTATATGTCCAACGCTTCTATTGGGAGATGTTGCAGCACAATGTTCAGTATTCCATCAGTTCCCACTGATTTCTTATTCCTGATTGTATCGAAGATCATTTTCAGCTCATCCTTGGAAATGAATAGGGGTTGTTCCCTCACATTATTTGCCATATTTTCGTCACTGAACTGAGTGGAAACCGAGCTCTCACATCACCAGTTCACTATTTCAATTCGAAGGTAGAAATTGTGTACAAGGACTCGATTCTTCAGATCGTGGTTCGGGCCAATGATGTCATTCGCCTTGTACACTTCCTGGAAAGTTGCTTCTCTAGCCTCTACCTTCTCCTGCGGAACCTTAATCACACAGAAGTTTTAATCATTAACGGCTTCATTTGAATCTATACCTGCTGCTAGAAGTATGTGTTCGTTGTCCGTCGTTCGGGCGATTTTAAGACACGACAATTCCTTTTGATTTTCCTCCGAAATATTTTATTTATTCGTGTTGCTGGTGTTTACAACTTGAATTTTATTGTTCCAATACGAACATTTTCTTTTAATAACGTTTGGAGGCTTTTGATCGATGATTGCAGTGTCATGATTTCCAGGATATGTCACTAAACTGTTTGTACAAGGTATCCACAGATGTATACTTTTACGTCCGTGCAGTTTTTTTAGAGGAAAATATTAAAAAACCCTTTCAGGGAGGATCAAGGATGCTGAGATCACAAGAGGGCTGGTAGAAATGATGGAAAATTGCAAAAGACGCTCGAGACGCTATCGAAAGCATCAAAGCCCTTTACGAGCTATCGGCGTCAGAACATCTGTCAGAACAATTCCCCGTATACTTCCCAATGACTAAAGGTAACATCAGAATCCAAGAGAAGACAGGTTGCAGACGACGAACCCCCGATGCCCGAACGGAAGCAGCAACTATAATTAAATGGTTTTGCAGACATCGTACTACTGGAACCAAAATGAAGACGAAATAATGCTGCAAACAATGTAGCAGACAAAACAGACCCGGAGCAGAAACGTAGGCAAAAGCACCCATCTACGCAAATTACCAAGGATGGAAAAACTGGCGTTGAGACCCCAGTAACCAGGGACAAGTGACAAAATTGAAGTATTAATAAGAAGCAAGCGACAGGAGAAGAAGAATACAGAAATGCGGCCAAAAAGAAGCAGCTGAGAGCCAAAAAGACAATTCCGCCGTTAAAGCTACGGACACCCTCTCACACGCGGAGTTACTCAGCAAGGTAAAGTCAGACCTCAAACTGGAAACTGTAGGAAAGGCAGTATCAAAAATTAGGAGGACGCAAAAGGGATACCTCTTTATATAACCCAAGGAGACTGGTATCAAGATGACCGAATTCAAAGGCGTCATTAGTGAAACGTTAGCGGATCAAGCGAACGTAAGATCACTTACGCACCACACTATCCTTAAGGTTAAAGACATCGATGAGGTCACTGTTGTAGACAACATAATCGATGTCATTAAATCCCCACCTAGCAGTGATAGTTTTACGAGCAGAGATTTTGTCCCTACGAAGGGCTCACGGAAGATCTCAAATATCAACAATCAGCCTCCCCGCAAAAGAGGCAGGCAAACTTTTTGAAGCGGGAAAGGTTAAAAATGTCTGAGTCAGCTATCGCATGCGCGAACGGACTCTGCTAAAAAAATGTTTCAAATGCTTAAAGTTTGGTTACCTAGCTTGGCAATGCAAAAGCGAAGAAGACCGCTTCAAACAATGTAGGAAATGAAGTACAAAAGGCCACATAGCAAAGAAGTGCGATAAGGAACCATCCTATTCGTTCTACACGAAAGACCATTCAGATGACGTGAAACATGTAGCTAGCAGTAACAAATACCCAACTTTTCGGAGAGCTGTCACTAGCATAAGACCATGAAGATATTATAAATAAATCTTAATCACTGTAGAATAGCCCTGGACATTCTAGCAACAACGGCCAAAGACGAAAGGACGGACGTTATCATGAAAATTGAACTCCATAAATGTTCTCAAGAGACTAGCTGGATTTACGATAAGGCAAAGAAGCGGCAATATGGATATGTGAACGCTATGCTTTCCAAGACACAAGCAACAAAACAGAAGTCTTCGTTTGGGCGAAAATAAATGGGATCCATTTCTACACGTGCTATGCCCGGCCCAGCTTGACGTCCAACGAATACAAACAAATGCTGGACAATCTACCCGCGGACATTTTTCAGATAGCCCCAGTGGTTACAAGAGGCGACTTTAACACGTGGGCCACAAAATGGGGAAGCTGACTCCCTAACACCCGAGGAGTCAGTGAGGAATACTCATAGAGTGACCACCAAATGATAGTATTGGAAATAAAAGGAAACAAACCAGTCATTCCCCAAAACTTACGTGTCCAAAATGGAACGACAGAACTTTCTATACAAAATATTGATGAGATGTTGAAAGACGATCTAACTCTAAGTGGAACAGCGGATATACTCACAAATACCATCCCCATTGCGTGCGACACATCCATGCCTAGAAGAACAAACAGAAGGAAGGCACTACCGTGTTACTGATGCGATTAATCTCATCTTTAAATTGTAAAATATGTAACATTTCCAAGAAAAATAGTTTTAGAAAAAAATTTAGATGCCGTATCTTTTGAATTTTGTAAAAAACTTAAAACTATGGCCCTATTCTACTTAACTTACCTAAGCTATTTAACCTATCTTGTCTATAGATAGTGATGGTGAGCACTCGTATCCTCTCGCACAGGGTGGTCACTATACCAATCCCACACGCACCACCAAGATTTAACCAGTGCGATAAACTACTGGTCACTTCTCAGAGGTGCGGCCTCATGCTATCGAAAGCGGGCTTTCCACGAGATCCCCCTAACTATCCTTAATCTAACTTACAATTAAGAAGAATATGTTACCTTAGGAGAGCCAGCCAACCCTTTCCCCTTCTTGAAGCCACCAGAATTCGGTGTACTGATTCTCGGCATCGATCCGATCCCTGCCGGCAATCGCGGGACTAAAACGGAGGAGCTCCTGAGCATTGGCAACGCACCCGTCCTAGATGAGCCGTTTATCACTCGCACCGCGGCGGTGGCGGTGATATATTCGTGTATTCGAATCACCTTAATCAGAAAATTGTCAATCCTATTCAGATTAGCCCCATCGTAAAGGAATTCGTTGGGATAATATTTTTTGTACTCTTTTGGCTTTGTACAAGCCGAGACAGGTCCTAAAACGTTGCCTTTCAAACACCCGCATCCTTTCCATCTGATACGGCGCTACATTGAACCACACAGGACAATCATACGCAATGACTGGCCTTGATTAGGGCCACATAGCATATGACAGTCTCCCTGGAGACAAGTGAACTGCTGTGAAACAATCTTCTTGTCAGGGCTAAAGCCTTCTTGGCCTCAGTAAGACAAGCATCTATATTTTTGTCAAAATACCAATTCTTGTCGAGCCAGATACCAAGGTATCTCACTACACTTCTCACCGTTAATGGCAGTCCATTCTGTTCAAATTTCGCCAGTCATATCTGGTATCCCTAGAAGCTCATCTCAATGGAGTCTTGAACAAGATTGTTTCCGACTTTTCAAAATTAATTTTCAATTTCCAATCATCGCACAGCGCCTTTATATGACCGAAATCACGCTGCAGAAGAGTATTGATGACTTCGATTTTTGGACCTGATCTGTACGCCACTAAATCGTCTGCATACGCTATGGCATGATTGAGGGAACCTACTAGATCACTTGTGTAAATGTTGAACAGTATCGGGGAAATCACAGCCACCTGTTGTCAGTTTTTAATGACAACGATCTTGCTCGATATGACGCTGTTACATTTAACGACGAGCTTCTTTCCCATAAGCATGTCGTAAATCATATACAGCAGAGATTTCGGCATACCCATCCTGGTCAACTTACAGAAAAACCCCTCTAACCATACGGTGTCGAAGGCCTTCTCAAAGTCAACGAGGCAGACACACGTACACTGGTTCTTGCATTTATTCCATTGTATGTCGGAGACCAGGTTTGACGCAGCAAGAATAGTGTCATGCCTCGCCCTAAAACCAAACTGATTTTCTGGAATTATATTATTTTCCTCAACACGCCTTAACAGCGCTCTATTGACTACTTTCTGGAATACCTTGCTAATATTCGGAAGCAAACTAACTAACCGAAGATCAATGCCGAATGAATCAATGACCGAAGAACAAATGCGAGGAAGCTCGTTCATCGTGATTTACGTAGGTCCTGTTGTCAATGTCGTGATTACGGTGAACCGGATTGTTCCTCCGATTGAAGGCAACGAAAAAGTATTTCGAGCTCAGTTAGAAATTTAATGGGATTATGTGCTTCGGGTGCATAAAACGATACCACATACACTCGCCTTCGATTATGAAGAGGAATGCATACGATGCAGTATTACAACACCCGAAACTTTATGAAATTCCTGCTATATGTTACCCTATGGCGCATGCCTTTGCATAATAAGATACCCACCCCACCCCCTTGTGAGGAGTGTGGATGGTCCCTTCTATATATATTATAGCCATTGTAGCCAATTTTGTCATTCTGGTTAAGCTAAGTTTCGCTTACCAAAAGCGCATCTGGGCATTCACTTAACAACAGATTTTATAGGTTGGCCCTTCTCTCGATCCTGATTAGTGAATTACCGGTTAAAGCAAGGACCTTCAGATTAACCTCATTCAACGTAGCAGATGTTATATCGGCGTGCCAGACTTGTCAAACAGTGTCGAATAGATGATGTCATTTCGAGCCGCTTCTTCATTTAATTGTTTCTGAAAATGATCGAATTTTCCGTGTACGGACAAAGAATCGCTTTCAAATCCAGATCCGCTTCCGGCTACCTTTGGCATATTATTTGCTGTCATTGTGGCCTTACCCGATCCATAACCATTTGGGCAAAGGATACACTAGGTGCCACAAAATTAGAGAAAGCACGACTCTTTTGACGCTTCTCTTCTTCGATCAACTGTTTTCGAGTCTGAACTTTCTTTTTCAGCTCCTGGAACCTTAGATAACCACTAAAATTAGCAGGGTGCGCCAGGTTACACACGATGCATGCTTCCAGGACCTAGAATCTACGTACTAAATGATTGTATAAAACGCAGTCCTTTTCTTATAAAGATCGCAACGCCTACTCATTGTATGGAGCTTGGTCGGCTTCTTCGTTCTATTTTATATCTGCAGTGCCTCGTTTTACGAGTATGTCTTTTGATAAGCTCAGTTTTGCTAACCAAAAGCACAACAGGGACTTGGTCTTTAAGCAACTTAAATACTGCGGCTCTTCATTCGACCCTAATCAGTGAATTAACACTCACAGCAATGACCTTCAGGGTTTGCTTCACCGCATACGCATGCGTGTATGTAGGAATATGTACATACTTACTTGGTTACATACATACATACTTCTTAAATACATACGAGTAACACCCATCCTGGTTCACATTTCCAAAGGATATCTAGATGCAGTGTTATAAAAATCAAATAATACATCGGTGATTAGTTAAGATTCTGTCGCTAAACTATCTTTCGACGTATCTCAAGATATCATTCACTACGAAACATATATACGAGTATTAGACACGACACAGTCCTTCTTAGATGCACTTAATATCTCTCAATCAAAATGGTTTTGCCTTCGAATGGAATGCCAAATATTTATTCACTGCAGCACCCCCTACCCGGCTGAAATGTAATGAAACTAAGAAGAATGACTTGATTTGGTCGATTTCCAATCGAAGTCGACAATAGTGACAGGGTAACCTCGTTCGAAAGGAGTAGCATTAGGTTAACCCTCTGTTTCAATTGTCCTTAACGTAGTGTCAATGTTCAACAACGACGTCTTTAATGGGTAATTGTCAACGCATACCTCTCTGTTTGTTTGTGTCTATATTCCACCTGAACTGACATAGGACACATCAATGGAACATCTTTGTTTGCTTACCATTGAAACATTAGCCATCTGAGAAGAGGCGGAAGAAGAGAATCATGTCCCTGACCTATCATTTTGAAATGGTAGAGCATGATTTCGAACCGGAAATACGGATACCAACTATTTAGATGAGAACCAGAGAAATTGAAACGTTGGATGGCAATGGGGAATGGGAGACAATGATGGACAAATGACAGCACCCTTCTAAGAATACGGTGTGGACAATTTGCAGTCACAAGGTCAATGAGATTACCCGGTTATCCTTGATGCAGACCAGTCATGACTTTTGGTCTTTTGGTCGATGTGATATTGGAGATGCACTTCAGAAACCATTTGAAGCAAGAAGCAGTTTATTTTGCGAGTGATGATGGTACGTATTTGAAGTGACGAATAATGGAATAGTGGCTTTTGAAGGAGACGAAATTTAGTATGCTTTGTGAGATATGATTCCAATTATCTTATTAGTATAATAAGTTTCTTCGATGCTAACTGAGTTCGGAAAGTCAAGTGATAAATTATTTCTACAAACTCAGTGAATGGGGACTAAAAAGCTAACAATGGTAGCCACAGTTCTTTTTTTCAAATATATTCCGCCCATTTAAATTGGAAATCACGGATCGCCTGTAAATTTTGTATGTTTTAGAAACTCCGAATCTGAGAATTTTGGTATACTGAAGTTGAAATGATAAGTTTTCCAAGCTCTAGTTAACTGGTAAATTTTGGCGCTATTTTTTTTATTATGGATTTAAAGCCTGAAGCTAAACTTCTGATAGTACATAAGAGATTAGTTCTTTAAAAATATTGTTTAATGCATGGTTCTGAGAAGTTCAGAACAAAAAGGAACAAGTGCATCTTTTCTAACCGAACAAATAGGATATAATTTTGCTCAAGCCATGCTATAATAAGACTCAACGTAAGGGTTCAAAATACGATCAGCAGAGAAAACCCGCAAAGTGAAAACCATACCCTTGCGCTCCATAGAACACTTCTAAAGAAGTTCTTCTTGAAGGGTTTGAACAGCCCGATGCCCACATCACACTTTCTGCAACCGACTTTACAATTGATATTGAAAATTATCCTTGAGCCGAAGGGCGAGCTGTATAACGACATCATTGGGCACAGAAAAGTTTGCTCCAGTTTACCGACAGGGCTAGGACATGTAGAGCGAATTAATATTAACGTTCCGGTCTGAAAAGTCTTCGATTTCTTCCCAGAAAGGCAACGCAGTAGAGGAACCCCATGGCTTAATTGGCACCCGTAAAGATAAGATAACATCAACTTAGAGTGTACCATTGCGATCACTTGGGCAAAGATCCAGCTAACTGGAGAGGTTAATTGATTGAGGTGAGGATAACCCCATCTTTGTAAATACGCAAGTACAGCACAAGCAGACCAGCTCGAAAATTGCCCGTAAAGGTCAGTATGATAAATGATTTCTACAGATCGGGGGCCACCTAGGCCTCAACTAACAATCCACTTTAGTTAGCCCGATCATTAGCTTCCCGTTGCGTATTTCGAGTCGGTTGAGTTCCCCTTTTCAAGCTATCTTGGCTACCTAAAGTGAGGTCTTCCTCTAGTGCATTGTCTACCAGGTTAGGTTCGAAGACTCAACGGGCCGGAGCAATAGCGTCCATTCGGTCTAGACGCCCTAGTCATCTCAGGCGACTAATGCGCAGTTTTACGACTAGATGTATTTGTATGTCACCGTACAGCTCGTATAGTTCGACCCGAATCCCGTCCATGTAAACTCAGTGGAATATCTTACGAAGAATTTTTCTAACGAACGACTGAAGATATATTCATTCGTTTCTGGTAGAGTCCATGCTTCAGGGCCATAAAGTAGGATTGGTATGATCAATATCTTATATAGAGTCTCCTTAGTTCTTCTGGATAGCCCTATTCTACTTAATTAGCTTCTAAGCCCAAAGAAACTGCGATTGGCAAGAGTGATTCTTAGTTTTATATCTACTGAGTGTTGTTGGCAGAATTGATAGCAGAGCCACAGTGACTAGGTTCCTTACTACCTCCGATTCGTCGATGTTGTGTGTTCATTTCGTTATATATTTAGATATGCCTTTATTCACAGATAAATCCTTCTTTTGGCACTTCTGTTCCAATTCGAACGATTACTGCTGTGATAGCCCCCTGAATTCTGGCAATATCATCTGCATGCGCTTATACCACCTTGATCAAAAAGCTACCGGAATTTATTCAGACAATTAAAAATACAAGTTTATTCATCTAAATCTATATTGTCCCTTTCAAAGTAATTCCCATCGACTGCAACACATTTATGCCAGCGCTTGATTCAATCCTTGAAACATCTTTTATATTCGGTTTTCGGTATGTCCCTCAGTGCTTCCTGCGATTTTTCCATTACTTCCTCTCGACTGCTGAAACGCGTTCCCCGTAGTAGTTTTTTAACTCGATTGAACAGAAAGAAGTCACAGGGAGATCAGGTGAATTCGGTGGCTGTTGGATGGTATTTGTTGCATTTTTCGTCAAAAAATTACGAATAAGGATGGCACTGTGCGACGGTGCGTTATCATGGTGCAAAATCCACGAGTTTTCTGCCCACAATTCTAGTCTCTTTCGGTGAATTGCTTCACGCAAACGTCTTATAACGCCCAAATAATACTCGTTGCTTACTGTCTGTCTGGCCTTCTGGCAAAAATTCATGATGCAGTACACCGTTGTAATCCATGAAAACCGTGAGCATTGCCTTCTTTTTTGACTTAAAACGACGTGTTTTTTTTGGTCTCGGCTCATTTGGTGAACGCCATTCACTTGCCTGATGTCTGGATTTAGTGTCGTACTCATAAACCCACGTCTCGTCTCCAGTAATGATCCTTTTGATGAATGTGGGATCGGATTGAGCCTCGCAAATCATCTCTTTTGCGACGTCAACGTCTTTTTTGCATGAAATTGAATTGAATTTTGGTACCAACTTTGCTGCTCCACGACGGAAACCCAAATCATTAACCAAAATGTCTTAGACGGATCCATAGGCAATGTTCAAGTTCTTCGCTATCTCTCTGATGTCGTCGGTTTTCGGTGTCGATGGTCTGCCACTGCGTTCAGCATCTTCGATTGACTCACGACCACTTTTGAACCGCTCGTGCCAGTGGTAAACGACCGTTTTCTTTAGAGAATCGTTGCCGAAACACTTTTCCAACATTACCAACGTTCGCGCACCATTAAATCCATTTTTTACGCAAAATTTAATTCAAATTCGTTGTTGCAAATTTAAATCTATTTCTAAAATTGTAAAACATTGCCAACACACACAGAGATAGATGAACTCTTGGCTACATAACTTCTGCAAATGTCAAGCTATGGCGCTAAGATTTAGAGAGAATGTCAACAACAGATTTTCAAACTTAACAAGAACAATGGGAGCGCCACACGGTGATTATTCCGAACTTTTTGGTCAAGGTGGTAGACTTTTGAAAGATTTTGTGTCCGACTTTAGCTTGTGAATTCCCCAAAATTCGTTGAAGTATGACATTAAGGAAGTCAGATGACAGCACGCCACTTTTTCTGAAACACTTTTAGACTTGAAAGGTTTCTGTTATGACGTTACCGACTTTGATGGAGCAGCGAGCGTGGCAGGGATGCCGAAATTAGACATTGTTCTATATAGTTCGTCTCTATAAATGCTGTAATATGCAGCCCTGAAATTGATGAAAAGATGGTTGGTATCGAATTGGACTTTTTGAGTTCTTTCCAGGATCTGTGGAGATTTAGTCGATTGTCGACTTTCCTGGTCTGAAACCGCACTGATATAAGACCAAGCAGATCGTTGACGAAGGGCTTCAGACGTTTAGTCAAGATAGCAGATGAGGACACCTACCTCTATAGCTGGCGCAGTTGAAGGCGTCTGTTTTATTGGAGATATGTGATGCTAAAATTCCTTAGACCAGGTCATTGGAACGCGCTGGTGCCAAAGAGGAAATTTGTTCGTATACGATGGCTGCTGTTGGAATGAACATGCCAAATCTACGAAGCCCGAACAGAAGTCTACAGAGATGGAGAAGGAAACCTGATATTAGAATCACAGTCGAGAATCTGAAACGATGACTTCTGAGAGTTTTAAAAATGATGGGGAACAAAACCCCAACGTCAAGTAGAATTAACCTTTCAATAGTGCCAAAGATAGGCAACATTTTCTCCAACCTGAACAAGATGCTGTCAGGATAGCAAACGTAACGATAGGCAGCGGAGAATGCGAGGACTTTGTTTTACCTCGGCATCGGTATTGACTTCAGCGCTGAAATTATGCGAAGAATCACTCCTGCTTATCGCTGGTTCTTCGGGTTAGGAAGGCAATTTTGTGGTGAAGCTCCTTCTCGAACCCAGACGAAAGTGGATATAAATGCTCTCGGGCATTCCGCGAGAAATGCTCTTCGCGTAATTTTCTGTGCCCTTTGTCTTGATGGAGGATTAGAAGACATTCAATAGCGAACAGCGACAATTATGGGCTGTTCAGCGATGCCGATCTCGTTAGAGAGGCATGGACATCAGAGCCACTGACCGAAAAATTATCAACTCTATCCCAGCGGAACAACGTGTTAGAGAGATGGTGCACACAATTGAAAGTAGACCCCAGCAAACTTTTAGTCGCTCATAAAAAATATCAGAAATTTTGCCGCATCCTTCACCCCAACGCTCATTTATAATGACATTCCACCAGTCAGCTATTTGGACAAAGCCAATCTGCTCGCATTTCGCAGCTCATTCAACACTTGTTGTTTAAATCCGATGGTCCAGATAGTATATCTCGCCTTTATCTGAGGGGGTGTTCTTCCACACTGGCAAAGCCACTGCGTAGGCTTTTTCATCAATCCTATTCTAAAAAAGGCAAATCTTCTTCTCTCCCCTTCTGCAGACCCATTGCACTTTTTTTTATAAATTTCTTACTTGTAATACACTTTGACCTAAAAGATCTTTTGTACCGTTTTGTCCGAACTGTAGTTAGGCTAGTAGATTGTCTACCTTACGAATGAGGAATTCATTAATTTATTGGTGTCGAATTGTTTCCTGAAGAAAATATTCCGTCCAATTCCGTGGAGGACTGGACATTCAAGTAAAATGACTCCGGAGAGTCGTCTAGTTTCATTTTGTTAAGGTGAGCCATGATGTCCTTTGAGTCAAACTACTATGTTTTTGATATCATGAGTAGCTAGATTTAGACATCTATTGGCAGTTTTATTGAAGGCAGGATGGCCCATTTGGCCTAACTTAGACCTGGGCTATTCACCCAATATGAAATGCATCTGGAGTACTCCCAGCTATTAATAGCTAAAGCAACTGCTGATTTAAGTATGCATCAGAAGGGTTCATATCCATTAAAGGAAGTTTCTGAGCCCTTTCTTGCCAGTTCGTCAGGCTTTTCATTCTCATTAATGCTCTCATCATCAGGAACACACCATAGTTTGATCTTGTGTCTAGTGCTAAGTTTTTGGAGGGTTCTGAAATAGTATACGACTGATATGGAGTTAATGATATGCGAGCTAAGGGCATTTATAGCTGCCCCACTGTGCGTGAATATATGAATGTTTGCGCCTTTGATACCAGAGTTGTAAATATGGTTGACACGTAGCACATACTTGAATGGCATGCAGTTCTGCCTGAAATACACTTGGACTTTTGCCCATAGCTATGGTTATATTTAGGTTAGGTCTGTGTATTCCAGCTCCCACCCCCATTCGTATACCACTTTACGCCATTCTAGCTGTTTGGTGGATTATTGCTAAACCATGCTTCTTTGTTGGGAATCTCTATCTCTATTTCAGAGAGCAGGGTTCTTAGGTCAGGGTGATCGCTAAGACTTAACTCTTTAATTAGTACCAGACTTGCGGAGCCTCATAGTGCCACTTTGTTAATATATAAGTGTAAGGGAGTTAGTTCTATTTATTGCTTCTATAGCAGCTGTGGCGAAGGTCTGAAAGGCTGAGGAAATACCCAGACATGAAAGACGCTGTACTCTTTTGAATGTTATGCTGGGACTGACCATCATTGTGTAAATAAAGTGAGTGATCTTTGGAGAGATCCCCCATGTTGTTTAAGTGAGAGTTCTAATTGAGCCTTTTGTCCAGAATTGCTCCCAGATATTTGACCTCGTCAGAGTACCCAACAATTGCGTCGTTAAGTAAAAATATACCTAGGTTTATATTTCTTTTTCTAGTGAAAAGAACTATGAGCACGTCCGAAAGTGGGCTTGAGGGTATACTGATGAGTATTCATAGCGAGACGGGTGATACGGTTAAAAATTTGAAAAGTCGGAATGCTACTGGCGATTTCTACGGAGCACTGGTGGTGGAAATAGCGATAAAATAGAGTGAGACACAAGACATTACGTCGGTGTTCCAGCGTGTTCATTGTTTGAGTGATATTAATATCACCTATGAGTTTTAACGCACGGTTTTGAATGCCATCTAGCAGGTGCAGAGATGTTTTGGGAGCACCCGACGAGATGTGGGCATTGTACTCCCCTTTCGGGAGCATATCTGCCTTATATATTGCGTCCAGATCAGAACGAGTGAAGTATTTCTTACATCGCTCGAGGAGATCTAGACATTTCGCAACATTTTTGACGACATCGAATATGTGGTCATTCCAACGTAGGTAAGTTGTTATTGACACACATACCGAGAATGGAAAGTTTATCGGTTTTGACGATGCAAGTGTCATTCATGGATAATGGCTGGGTGTTTAAATTTCGCTTTAACGGCGGTAAACAGCATTGTGTTTTGGAACCATTAAATTCCACTCTGCTGATAGTTCCTCAATTGTTTATGCTATTAATATCGGAGTTTAATGAGCTTGACATACGCTGACGTTCCCGTTCTGCAGGCGAAGAGCAGGGACGTGAGTCCAGGAACGAATATGAAAAGCAGAGGGTACTATCGTCAGCGAAGGAATATATTGGCTTAGAAGTAGCAGACGAGAGACCATTGACGAAAATTAGAAAGAGTGTCGGAGACAGAACGAAGCCCTGGGGCACACCAGCATTTATTTTGTGAATGTCAGACTTGAAACCATTCAAGACAACTTGAATTGAACTTTCCGAAAGGTATTTTCTAATCCATTGAAGAAGTGAGTCATCGTTCCCAAATGCACGTATTTTCGACAAAAGAGCCTGATGTCAAACTCTGTCAAATACCTTAGAAATATCAAGTGCAACTATCTTGCTTTCGCCAGATCGGTGTACGCTTTGGTTCCACTTTTCGGTGAGACATGCCATCAAATCACCAAGGGACCGTACTGCTGAACATTGAGAAGCTTTTGTGTATCGAGATATTTTTGGAGCGGACAGTTTATCAGCATTTCCATGAATTTTTAAAGAAGGGACGTAAGTGCAATGAGTGTGTTGGAGGAGAATGAAGAAGATTTACCTTTTTTAGGGACGGGCTGAACATATGTTGCGTTCCAACTGCTCGGAAAGATACTTGAGTAATAGGATTGATAAAAATTATGGTTTTAGTGGTTTTGCTAGCGTGAATGCAGGTGGAACAGCGGATTTGTGTATGTCAAGATCTTAGTACTCTTGCTACTACACGAGTCCAAAGTGGATTCGATCCACTGAAGATTCGACGCACTCAGGAAGTGCTGAGCTAGTGGCAAAGTGTGCATCAAGCAGGTTGACCGGTTCCTAAGAGCTGACAGCTGGAATTATAAATGAACATTGGAATGGAGGACAAGGCAGAATTTCTAATGTTTTGGAAGACCGACCAACAATTTTTACTACGTTTGGGACATTTCAGTACTTTTTGCCTCCGTTTTTGGTCGTATTGGAATCTTGCACGCTTAAGAAAGACGTTGCAGTCATTAATGGCTCGTTTAAACTTTTTTCGGCTTTTCTCTGTCGGGTTGGTCTAACCTTGACTGCCTCTGTATAGCTCGAATTTGATACTCTTCATCCGATGAGGAATAAAGGATCTCATTCCAAAGAGAATGGCGTCTGTTATCATATCAGCAGCGGCATCCACGTCGTTATCGAGGAAACATAACGACCAGTTAAAATTCCTAAAGAAGCTGTTAAGACCACTCCAGTTGGCTTTGTTGTATTGCCATACGGTTCTTTTAAGAATTTTTTCTCTAACTGGTCGGTGTATGAGAAATTAGCTAATATGACACAATGGTCCGACGAGCCTAGAAGGGAGAGCACATCAACGATGAACTTATCAGGGTGAGAAGTTAAAACCAAATCCAGGGTATTGGCAGTATGACTATCAACGTCTGGTATTCGCGTGGGCTCATTTACAAGCTGCGTTATCAACACACCGTCCTTTGGTTGTTGTCTGTCTAGAATGTCGAAGCCACCCAGAATTATGTATATTGAAATCGCCCATAATAACGATTTCAGTATGAGGATACAGGGATACAATTCTTTGAATGGAGTCAGACAGCGCATCAAACTCGTAAAAAGTCGAATTGCTGTCCAGCTTGGGGTGTGGATAATTTGCTTACGGATATGGAATTTTAACCACATGAAATTGAATTCCGGAGTGGAACAGGGACTACATTGTGGTGAAGGTATGGGCGGGGATCTACCTGAGTTTCACTAAGTGCCAAAACAGCTGGGCTGGACCTGGACGTACACAGAAATGTTATTACTTTTCAGCCCACGTATATTTGCTACGTCTACTCTGGATTCGCTAGTCATTAAAAAAAAAAAAACAAACACAAAAAACACAGACACCGACGATGCTAAGCAAGGCTGTGAAGTGAAAATTCAAACGATGGTTTACCAAATCAAATTGTTGTAGGTGTTATGTCCTTACAACAATAGGAAACAGCACACCAACTAAAATTCATACTCACTCCCCGCTATCCATCGATTGTTACATACACTCAGGCACTGCACATGCTATATAACAATGTAATACAGAACCTAAATGAAGCTATTAGGCTAGGAACAAGGAAGTCTATACCTTTTTGTAGCAGAGCTGGAAAAATGTCGTCTATACCTGCTGCCTTGTCTTGTCTTGTCTATATCTGAAAAATTTTCAGGATAAACTATTGATTCTGCTGAGATGTCTTGCCTTCTTTGACTGTCCATAGGACACGACATGACATGCCCTGGGAAGTGAACCTGAAGCAAGGTGTTAAGGTCGCGTGTGATTACGCCATCTGGTTTGATTAACAATCCCATGCAATTATAATGCTTTTTGGAGAGGGCTCTATGGAGTCGTGCTAGAGCAAGAAGTTTTCCTAGTTTCCTGTAGTTATTACGCCAGGAGGCACTGTTTGATCTTTGCAACTATTGGTTGTAAAAGGTTAGAAGGGATCTACAATATATTTTTCACATGTTCTGATGCGTTTGGCTTTATTAAAAAGCTGTCCCATTTTGTTCCGAATGGTTTTCTGATTTTCATTGGACCATTGTACCCACTGTTTTACCAAAGATTGATGTCGTTTAGTTGGGATTGTGCCTCTTCTGCATCCACTATTGTTAGTGGTGCTGAGGGCAGCAAGTCAATTTTGACCGCTAAATTTCCGCGATATGTTCTCCAGTTCGTTGTCATGTCGGACCGGCGCCGCGCATGTTCGGTGTTGCACCTTAACCTGACCACAATGTGGATGTGACCTGATAAAGATGCATCCTCGCTCAGGTGCCAACCTGAGACGTGAGAGTGAGGTCTAAGTATAGCTGGTATAACTAGGTTAGTATAGCAAGGTTTTTGCTATATAGAAATTCTAAAAGTGGCTTAGCTCATTTATTTGCATCACGGCTGCCTAAAATCGTATTATGTGCATTGGATTCGACACCTATGATAAGGTGTACTTGCTTGTACGACGCTAGCTCTAAGTGGGATACCGCTCATACTTCCGCTAGCTCCCTCTGACGTCGTACTCGTAGTGTTTTCGGTCGCTAATTTAGAGCTCTGGTTGGGGGTCTTGTCCGAGCTTTTGAGAATGAGCCTAGTCTGACCAAATCGGTACAAGACCAGACCTTTCAACCCTTAAACCCTTCAACTACTAGTCGCTTCATAGCGCTTTCGTTTATTGCAAAGACCAAATGGGCTATATCTTTATCATTCAATCTTAGCAGAACTCTCCAGTCCTTGTGTTGAGTTCCTTATTTTGGCCATCAATAATTGCCAATATTCTTCCGCTCGCTATCCCGGTATTTTGTGGGAAGAACCCTCTGATGACATGTGGTTTCGGAAGATTTTCCTCCTCTACAAGATCCCCTCTAACACACATTTATCTTTAAGCTTAGTCAAGTTGATCTTCATCCACTCTGCGGTGGAGGTAGCCGCACAAACAATCAAAAGTCAAACGGCTTTGGCACCACATAATGCTGGCCTATTTTCCTCATCACGTAGCTCGATCGTGATATCCATGATTCTCTCTAGTATCTGAACCATATGTTTATTTGTGAGATGTCTACGATGGAGTACTCAACTCACAGGCTGACACAGCTTGTTATAATACTATACGAGACTCTGTCGACGGTAGTGTTCCCACTGCCAACTCGTTTCGCTTTGCATTCGGGAGGGGTATTGTCCTCGGATCGCGCTTGTATACGACTCTTGTTCCAGCTCACAAATATCTCGAAACGCGAAAACTTCTCAATGACCGGCAGTATGGTTTTCGTGGCAACAGTTTCAGTGGTGATTTGATAGCATGTCTCACTGAAAAGTGCAACGAAAACGTACATCAGTCAAGCCATTTGACGGAGTTAGGCACCAGTCTCTTTTGTGAAAAATGCGTGCTTTGGGGATCGACGACTCTCTTCTTCAATCGATTAGAAACTACCTTTCGGAACGCTATATTCAAATTGTCTTGGATGGTTTCAAGTCCGTTATTCACAAAATAAATACTCGTATGCCCCAGGGCTCCGTTCTATCTCCGGCACTCTTATTAATTTTCATTAACGACCTCTTGTCCGCTACTTCTAATCGCATATATTAATTTGCTGATGACAGTACTATCTGCTTTTTATATTCTTTCTCGAACCCACGTCCCTGCTCTGTAAATAGCGATATAAAAAGAATAACTAAATGGGGTACCTACAGCAGAGTAAAATTGAATGCTCCCAAAACAAAGTGCTGTCTGTTGTTGCTGAAGCGAAATTTAAACAACCAGCCATTACCCATGAATAGGACTTGCATCGTCGAAACCGAAAAATTTTCCATTCACGGTATATGTGTCACACATATCTTGGAATAACTACATATTTGATGTAGGTTTCGTCAAGCAATATAAGAAACATTTCACTCCCTCTGATCTGGCCTCAATATACCCTCGAACACCGACGTAATGTCTTCTGTCTCACCATGACCTATCGCTATTTTGAGCACCTGTGCATGTACGAGTATTATCCCACCCCTTCAAACCTTGAATCGTAACAACCGTCTCGCTATAAATGCTCATCAGTATACCCTCAAGCCCACTTATAGGATGCCTCTTATATCCTAGTCATTATAACTTGCAAACACTTGAAACAAAACTTCGTGCAATTGGAGGCAGTTGAAAAGAGATGGGCTGGCTGGAGAGGCATGTTAACTGCTGTTGGTACACGTCTGGCTGTTCGCTTGACCAAATCCGACAATCTGGCTTATTTTCCATCCATTGAACAGCAAAAACGCCTCGTTACAGTGGAAGATTTTTCGGTGAAAATTTGTATGTTCTTCATTTTCAATATGGCCCAGCCAGCGAAATTTTGACGTGCACGATGGTTATTTGGCCGTAGTTCTTGAGTCAACACCTCCTTATATAGGTACATACGTGTAGCCAAGCCAGGGACCACAGTGACCGTCGTGAAATTTCAGCTCTTGAGAAGGGCGCGAAATCGATTAACTGCGGTCTTAACTTACCGACCTGCGTACAGCCCCAATGTTCTTTTCAGTTCTGTGGATTATCTGTCTCACTGACACGGCAATATTATGGAGTAGATAGTCGATAACGGTCGAAAAATGGAGTTAACGTGTGTAAGGCAGTCGTAACTGACCGCAAATAATAAATTTAGTTGAATGGTAAACGACGTTGAAACGTACACTTTTCCATGATTCCGATGTAATCCATCTGGAACACAAATACGATATCTGGAGAAAAAAGAGGGTAAAGGTGAGTTAAAAGAATCCCCATGTGATTGAGAAAATGGGGAGTATCTAATGAAAAACCTACTGCTAAGAGCATCTTCAGATCCTTCAGATATGTTTATTTTATTCCTTAATTGAACTTTACTAGGGTTTCTGACGAACTTACTCCTTTTTGTCAATTATATGTGAAAAATCCCATCACCAAAGACGAGTTGTATACTGTGAGTTGCCTCTTCTGGAGAGGAAAAACTCCCATCACCTTAAAATATCCCATTTTAATCGGAATATTTTTGGAAATCATTACCATCGATCAATTGCCAACAAGGTAAATGCCTCACCATCTAAAAGTGCCCCACTTGAATAAAACGACACTCTTTTGACACTATCCACAAAGTCAAGGCAAATCCAAAAAGTCTTTAAGAAATCCCTTTAAAGTGCCGAGGTGTTTATATCGACGTAAAAGTTCCGCAATTTACTACATCGCCCCAATGACAATAGAATCTGTTTTCCAACAAAACCTCACCCGCATACCACGATACCAGAATCTATTGTTGAAAGGTCTCTGCATAAATGTCCATATCATTGGCAGCGAATCAATACTTGCAAAGAGGATTCGTTCTGCCAAAAGTGAAGCTAGTCCCTGGTCCGTGGTCTTTAGCCTAACTGATTTTAAAGCCACTCCAAAGGAGGGCAGGCGAACCCCACACTAATTTTACGATTCAACGACTCTCAGTATTGCATTTTAAAGAGACCATAATCTTATTAATTATGTTGTAATATACCGTAATTCGGTACCACTTTCAGTGGACCCTTTTTCATCGGTGATATGAAAAACACGACAACCAGAGCTATCACGAGTATGTCCTGAAGTTCTAGCGGTATCCTGGGTTCGTATTCGTATACTCGCACCTCAGCCTTAGTGTCAATTTTCCCATTCGCTGAACAAATAAAGTTAGGGAACATTAAACTTTTAACAAGGTAAACGCGAGATCAAACGTTTCCTTACTTTGCCGTGTTCGTTTGAAAATTGGATTATGTGGCGCGCGAGTTTCAGCACTACGTAACAGTATGGTACTGTACTGTACAGATACGGATACGAATAATGCGGCAAGGCAACGTTCTGTCATTACAAGGACGCTTCTTGAGTATACAATGACAATGAAATTGGTTTTGGCTCGTCTAATGTCGATGTCTCTACGAGTACATTGACGCTACGTGTCTTATAATGATTTCATTAAATCGTAAAATATTTTTATTGCTCCCTCCGAAAGAGCGAGCTTCAATTCTACCAAGTATCCCATTTCGAATGGAGCTATGCCAGTGGAGTAGATACATAGGTACTAACGTGGGAATTACGAATGCCTTTAGAATCGCCCTAAGATATTGTAGGTGTTTAATTAAAATTTTGCTAATTTAAAATTGCAATTAGAGGCTGTTTATTGGATTGGAATTGGTAGTAGGGCACCGCGGTGGTAATGAATCCGTACTGACAGACGGAGGCTTTTAAAGAGAAGAAATCTATGCTTACTGTCTGCATACTAATCGAATATGCCAATTAAGATTTATTTACATAAAAACGTTACGAATTCAGTTGTAAATTGAAACAGATGCCAGTTAGGAATTATATGAGGAGATCAGAGACAGACTTACAATTTTGGTAAGGGTATCTAAGGGTATCTAAGATATACATATATAATAGGTATCTATTTTTAGAAAATAGCTGACTCACATATTTCAACAGAGCACTGTTCCTACACAGTGAAATAGCGGCATAGTATATGTGTAACTATTGCCTTAACATTTCCCTTCAGTTTATCTAACTTTCTATTTTCGGAGTACAGTCTTATTGTGAAAACTTCACCACGACCGGTACTAACATCTATTTAAGAATGAAGAAGGGAAGTCAGTGAAGGAAACTATCATCACATTTCAGATAAGACACAATATTTCGGGGAAGGAATTTCCAAGATGGATTAAATGGTGATGTCAGAGTAAGGTACTGCATTGTGTGGTGACAAACACCTTGGGAATAGATGGCCCGAGATGACCCAACTATGACCCTAAGCCGAGGAATTAGACCGTTTGAAAGCGCATACTCGTATCACTATAATCTAAGAAGTACTATGGGACGAGCCGGAAAAAAGGAAGATGACAAATTATGACATCTACTGTGGTGATTGCAATAAAAAACAGATACATCATTGATTTTTGTGCGCAGTTGTCACAACACGAAGAGGTCAGCAACTGGGTTTTCAGTTATTCCCTTTAAAGCTGAGGTTGTTATCATTACAGTTCGAAGAAAAATGTCTTATGGTCTGACGTATCTAGCGCTTAAAGGTGTCACCACTTGTTTCTCCAATCAAAGTATTTCGGTGTTATCTTAGTTAGCATAGAAAACCATCATTTGCCTTTCTGACTGTGTAAAGGATATTTTGGTAAGGTATGGAACCTTTTGCCGAGACCAATTATATCCAATGGGTCGGATTACCGGACTCAAAAACGTTCGTTGGGGCTTTCTCGGGAATGCCTAGCTTTGCCTTAGATGCACTGATTGTTTAGATCTCCTTGATACTCATATCATGGACTACAATCTCAATGGCATTTTCTGTTCAAAAAGAAGTGGCCTCTGGTACAACAGTCACTGGAATTTTGTTGATCTGGGTCGCCGATTGTCTTATGACTGCTCCTTCGCCCTATTATCAAGGTTTCTTCCACAAATGAAATTGTCTAATAAAAAGCGAGGGTAGAGCAACTACTGGTCTTATCATAACGGTTTTTAGAACTTAACGCTGCTGAAGGCTGCTACGATTTGAGATCATCTTAAGTGGCAGGACCACCGGTAGTCCATATCACGACTTTAAACACGATACTGTCTGAGACAAGGACTCCCGGACTTTGGTCCGGGCCTGACTTGTAGAGATAGGTCCCTTAGTGGGAGCGTCACAATGGCTGTGGCTTAAGACATAAAACGCAGGAAGGGTCTCCCAGTTGGTTTGGACCCGATGTAGAGTTGCAAAAAGTACTGGGTGCTGGGATCCTATCCTAAGAGCAGCAAGAGTTTAATGTGCAGGCCTCGATTCATATCAAGGATGGAGTTTGTGCCCTCAACACAGGTTCCGCTTTGGTATCAAAGTGAATTGACGGGGAGCGATTGCTCCCATGTGTATCGTGTATTAAATTATTATTTGCCATTTTTTTTGAGGCTTTGAAAATTCAAATGTCCATAGCGTCATTGAGTTCATTGCGCACTTCGCATACAAGCACATATTTTCGCTTTTAATCGTAAACAGTCTACTTCAACGATAACGTTTTCGGTTTTCAATAATTGCGCAATCATTTTCGAACAACACTGAAAGACAGTTATTCACTGCTTTGCTCACTGAAATTAAGTTACTCTTAAGTTCAGGTACATGTAGGACATTTTTAAATTTTGCAACAATACCACCACATTTAATTTTAACATCTCCTTTTCCATATGCCTCTACGAAATTGTCGCCTTCCAACGAAATTTTTTCTTTTCCTTCTTTGTACTTGGAGAAAAAACTTCGCTCACAACACAAATGCGATGTCGCGCCACTGTCTATGCACCAGGCATCTCATCACTTCTTTTCCGGATTTAAAATGGGAGATAGAGTCATTGGCAATGAAAAATCTTAATGACGCATTTAAGGATGTAGCGGTAAACGAACCGTATAGTGCGACGTTGGTTTGGAAAGTTCCGTTTGGGAAATTCCAGCTTCGAAAATGAACCACGTGCGAAGCCCAAAAAGTCAGTTGACGACGGTGTTTTAAGAGCAACGAAATGGGTGCGGGGGATCCAAAAAACTACGGCGCCTGGAAATCTGCGCATCGCTTACATTAAGAAATCAAACAGAACCGTTTCTGCACCGGTTAGTTACCTGTGATGAAAAGTGAATACGGTATGATAATCGTAAAAGATCTGGGCAGTAGTTGGATGCAGATGAAAAACCAAAACACACCACCCCCAAGCCCGATCTTCACCCAAAAACGGTTATTTCAGTTTTAAATGCATTTTATTTTCTTAACACTAACTCTTACATTCTAACAAAAAATGCTTAAATACTTGCTTACTATTACTTAAAAATCTTATGCTAACTTACTGGCCCCACACAGGCACTCTAAGCTACTCTGAATACTTATATCTATGTCTTTCGACTTCATTTACATTTTATTTAGGAATACTTATTTTCTATACTTAAGGCTAAGAAAAAAATTTGTTTACAAAAACTTAGCATATGGACATTTTTTTATTTTTTATAAAAACTTAGTATCTAACTTAAAATAAACCTTAGCCTACCTAACCTAAATGCACAATACACACATAAACATATATAGACATTATACACAATCATATACATATATCAGTATATACCTTTGTATACACAGATAGAAGTGATTTGCGTAAGTCCTGTTCTCGATATCGTGGTTACGGTAAACTGGATTGTTCACAGTATGCACGGTTTCGAAATAAGCGCCTAGCAACTCCACTTTTTCCTGTGGGTCTTCGACCACAAAGATACCGTCTCCCGAGTCTACACTTTCTGGACTTATACCGGCGGTCAGTAATAGCTGTTTGTTTTCTGTCGTCTGTGTGATTCAAACATATTGGATGTCATTGTGATCTTTCCACCTGAACAATTTGTTTATCTGCGAGAACATATTCGGGCTACTGAATTTTTTAGCCCGGATTTTATGCCCCAGTGCAGACTTATGGATTGATTGAAATTTTCTTTATTAATTGTTTCAGGTTTTTTATCACTGACTTTAGTGTTCTTATTTCAGTATCGTTCCTGTCAGTAAACCGTCTGTATAGCTGTTTTAGCCTCGTGATCAGTCTATTTTTGTGTGCGTATAGTGCGTCGATTGTGGGAGTTCGGTACATATTAGTCTGACTGTCTTCGGAGTGTTGTATTCTAGGGATAGTTCGCTCCATAGTTTGTTTAATTACCATGTCCATTTCTGTTAAATGTCGGTCAATCTCGTCGTTTGTCAGATTTCGGTTAATCGGAGGATCGATCCCGCTCGCAAATAACGCTCAAAGTTTTGGCAAAGTGTGACCACCGTACTCTACGATAATCGTATGAGAACCTGTGATCATATTGTTCCAGTAGTGTTTGCTCGTTCTGGATCCGTACTGTAGCGGCGAGTCCGTAGTGGTCGCTGTCATACTCAAACGCTCGCAAACAGTTCCTAGTGGGTTGTTCTATGTTCGTCAGTTCAATCCTATTGTCTATTAATGCCAAGTCCAAAAAGGAACCGGCTGATGGGAAAGAGGGGGTATACGCCGCGTACAACTCGAGTTTGTACTCAATCCTATTTAAACACCACCAGTTAAATAACTGACTACCTCTGGTATTTGGTGCATTATTTCCCCATGCCGCATGTTTAGCGTTAAGGTCTCCGGCCAAAAAGTAAAAATTTTCTTCCGATTGTAGCCGCAGAGAACGAAAAAGTTTTTCGAGCTCTGTTACAAATTGAGTGCGAAGAAGTGCTTCAGGTGCGTACAGTGACACCACATACAACCTTCTTTTACTACGAAGACGAATGCATACGTGAACGCTTCCAACACCTGGAACCTATGGACGACCCTGCTATATATGATTTTATGGCGCAAGCCTTTACGTAAAAGTACACCAACCCCACCCCCTCTTGTGGAGTTAGGCCGATCTCATCTATAAATATTGTAACCCCTGTAGCCAATTTTGTGATTGTGGTTAAGCTTCTTTTCGCTTACCAAAATAACATCTGGGCACTCGCTTACCAACAAGTTAGAAAGATTGATCCTTCTCTCGATTCTGATCAGTGAGTTAACATTCACTGCAAGGATCTTCAGATTAACCTCATTCAGCGTATCAGATATTATATCGGCGCGCCAGACTTATCGTCGAGCTGATTGTTCATTAAGTTATTTCTGGAAGTGATCGATCTTTCCATGCAGTGACAGAAGGATCGCTTTCAAATCCAGATCCGTCTCCGGTGCCTTTTCGGCAACTTCCGACGTATTTGTTAATGTCATTATGGTACCACTCGATCCAGCTGCCATTTGAGCAAAGGACACATTGGGCGCTACAAAATTAGAGAACGCGCCTCTCTTTAGACGTTTTCCTTCTTCTATTAACAGTTTTCTAGCCTGGACTTTATTTTTCAGCTCCTGGAACCTAGGACAACCTCTATAATTGGCGGGATGTCCCGAGTTCCTGCAGAGTACGCAGAAGAGTTGACTCCTATCCTCTACCTTATCATTACCTAGTGGACACTCTCCATTTTTGTGGTTCTTATCGCACTTCACGCATCTGAACTGCATGTTACAGTTAGCTGCGTCGTGCCCGAACCTCTGCAGCGCATACATTGTAGTAGGCGATCTACCCTTTTTAATTTTTCCCAACTAACAGAATGATAGTAAAGAAACTTGATACTTCGTAAACTATCAGTTTTACTGTTGGGCGTTAGCTGCACTAAAAAGAATGGGAATTTTCGGTTACCACCCCTTGCCGCAGCCGTGGTAAACGGCTTGACCCCCACGAACTTAAGGTCGTCGCTCTCAAACCTCTTAAGCTCTGTTTCGAGCTCTTCTGTATTTATTGAAGGGTCGATGCCTTTCAACAGCACCGTCTGTAATTTTTCACTTTCAGGAGTGTATGTGAAATATTCGGTTTCCGCCTTACCTAGGGCGGTGTGTACTTTCTTATGTTCCTCCATACTACTACATATTATAATGTGCTTGTTGGCACTCAATCTTTTTACGTAAAAATCCTTACTTACATAACCTTATGCTACTCGTATCATTTATTTCTAGATCACTTACGTTAATTGGTGGTACTTTTTCGCTCTCTTTTTGCTGTTGTCGTTGTTGTTTCTGTTGTCATGTCCGTTGTTGTTGCTCCTTCGTTTGTTGTTGCTGTTGTTGTTGCTCCTGTTGTTTCACTTTCTGTCCTGTTTGTTTTTTTTGTTGCAACTGTATGTTGTTTTGCGCAGTTTTCTGCTGTTGTTGTAGTTGTTTTTGTTCTTGTTGTTGTTTTCGTTTTTGTTGCTGAGGCAATTCTTGTAGTTTTTGTTGCTCTTGCTGCCTTTTCTGTCGCAACTTCTCCCTTTTCTCTATTAGCTCTTTAATAAGCTTATCGAGCTCTCTTGCTTCCTCGTCACCCTCGTCTTCTGAAGCGGCTCCATCCTCGTCAGCCGACAGTTCTTTGAAGGAATTGCCTTCTCAGATGTATCGGCCTTCGCCCCCTTCTGATTCGTAGGAGTAGTTACGACCATTGTCTTCTTCTGTTTCTGCTGCTGATATGAC
The DNA here is from genome assembly GCA_949129095.1 of Volucella bombylans. Classification (NCBI taxonomy): domain Eukaryota; kingdom Metazoa; phylum Arthropoda; class Insecta; order Diptera; family Syrphidae; genus Volucella; species Volucella bombylans. The sequence continues at coordinate 83,398,367 of OX422140.1, forward strand.
TAAGCTCAGTGTCATTTTTCCCTCTTTTGTCGGCCTTTTTGCCGATGGATTGGATTTTGGCATCCCTTTCCTTATTCTTTTTTCCATCTTTGATGCCTCGGATGATGTTTCTGTTGTGGTTGTTGCACTGTTTGTTGTTATTGCCGACGGCTGCTGGTCATTTGTTCTCGTCACTCTTTTGGACAACGATTGATTTTGCGGGACCTCCGGCTGACCGGAATCCATTGTTTTACTCTCTTATGGCGCCCGTCTCACGATTAGTTTTTTCGTTTACGAAAAAAAAAGAAAAAAAAAAGACTATTTGTATACTCGGGTGGATTTGAACCTGGATCTCCACTCCTGAATTCGGTAGGCACTCCACTGAGCTAAGCGACGATTTCCGACTTTTTTACTTAGATTCGTTCTTAAAACACTTGCACTTTGCTAACACCACTAATAAATCAACTTTCGTTACTGAGAGTTCGGAAGCGACTGACCCTTGCGTCGAGTTGGCGGCTATAAAACAGTCTCTTTGCAAGAGCGAACGCACCTTATCACTGACAAGAGCAATAACTAAAGGGTCCGCCATCTAACGTTTTTTTTTTAACTAGTACTTATTTCGTGAATGGTAACACATAACTCATGTCTGATTTAACAGATAATTAGTTTTATCCTTCCGGTTAATAATGGAAAATAATTTCATTCAAATAGCTGCCTCGGCTGGCCATGCAGTAGCCTACACGATCGGTCCAATTTTTAAGCACATTATCGATTGTGTGCAGCTGTATTTCATCAATGGCTTCACGAATATCGTCCTTTAAAGCGTCAATTGTCTCTGGCTTGTCGGCGTAACACTTACGAGTATCTTTTACGGCACCCCACAAATAATAGTCCAACGGTGTCAAATCGTAGCTCCGAGGTGGCCAAACGACATCAGCTCTGCGGCTGATAATGCGATCTTCAAAAACAGAGCGCAAGACATCGAGTGTAGCTTCAGCTGTGTGGCACGAAGCGCCGTCCTGTTGAAACCAAATGTTGCCAATATCCTCCTCTTCAATTTTTGTGAACAAAAATTCGTTCAACATGGCCCGATAACGATCGCCATTGACTGTAACGGCCACTCCTTGCTCATTTTCGAAGAAAAATGGCCCAATTATGCCTCTGAACCAAAATCCGCACCAAACAGTGACTCGTTTTGGGTGTATCGGCTTTTCAATGTATGCGTGCGGGTTTTCTGTGCCCCAAATGCGACAATTTTGCTTGTTTACATACCCGCCAAGATCAAAATGAGCTTCATCTGAAAAGATGATTTTTTTGGCAAAATCGGCATCTTCTCTAAGTCGATCGCAGGCCCACTTAGCGAAGCGAAAACGCATTGGATGGTCAGTTGGCTTCAACTCCTGAACCAATTGGACTTTGTATGGCGTCATACCAAGGTCTTTATGCAAAATTCGTCTCAATGATGTCTCCGAAATGTTCAATTGTTGAGAACGACGGTGAATTGATGTTGATGGCGCTTCACGCACACTTTCTGCCACAGCAGCAATATTCTCGGGTGTACGCACTGTTTTTGGCTTTTCACGTTTTGGTTTATCGTGAGGATGCCAGTTTCGTTCACTTTTTTCACAAGATAACGAACATACGGAGCTGACGGTGCTTCTCTTCTTCCAAAATCCGTACGCAATTTTCGCACACATTCTGCAACATTACCATGATTTTCAAAGTAATGTCGCAATATTTTCCAGCGTTGTTCAAGCGTATACACAACCATATTCGTTCAGCGGAAGGATAAAGCTAATTATCTGTAATCAGACATGAGCTATGTGTTACCATTCACGAAATAAGCACAAGTTGAAAAAAAAAACGTTAGATGGCGGACCCTTTATATGTTTGCTAAAGTAGACAGATTCCAATAGATCTGACTACATTGTTGCCCTGCGCCAATTCTTTCTGGTACGGTATGGCATGGTGAAATGAACCTATCAGATCGGCGAATTTTCACGATAAACTGTCTAACTGTGAGCATATGGTAAAGAATATACAGCAGTGGTTTACTAATTCCCAGCCTGTTCAACTTGAAGGAAAGCCCCTCAAACCATACGGTATCGAAGGTTTTTTTTGCCTTTGTTCTAATCGAGATTAGAAACGTGGCATGAATGACATCAAGCCCTGTCGTGAAATCGAATTGAATATCCGGAACTATAATATATTTTTTTGTCCTCAACTCTTTAAGAAGACTGATCGACCGGAGATGCACGACGGATAATGGGCATTATTCAAAGTATTATTAAACACGGTGGTGTATATGCCCAACGCTTCTCTTGGGAGATATTGCAGCCCAATGTTCAGTATTCCATCATTAACGATGCAAAAACTATTGCAGTTGGGATTTGAAATTCTTCCGCATCCACCTGATATTTCCCCAACGGATTACCATCTTCTCCGCAATCTGGATTCATTTTGCCGGCGGAAGGTCTTCCGGAACCGAGCAGAGGTCATAAAAGACTTTCAAGATTTCTTTGCCTCAAGAAGTCAGCACTTCTACGAAAATTGAATGTTGTATCACGTGGGAAGAATGTCATAGATGTCAACGGATCCTATTTTGATTGAATAAAAATTTACGGAAAAATAATATTGGCTTTGGAATTTTTAGTATAAAATTGGACATTTCATGTTTGCATGATTGCCGTCGCCACTCTCTGCCTTGTCTCCTTTCTCTTGCCGTCTCGCTCCTTCTTCAAGTAGCTTAAACTTTAACAGTTTTAAAGATGGTAAAGCGTCACGTGTTTCTGTGGCCACAACGAAATTTTCAAATGACTGTGAGGACTGTACAACAAAATTATAGCTGCGATCTCGTCCGGCATTTCAATTTGGATTTCGCTAAGTTTTTCGAAAAAATCAGTAAACTTGTTCACATGCTTTGTCACGTTGGCATCCTCAGACAATTTAAGTGCCAAGAGCTTCTTAAGTAAAATATCATAATTTTTCGAGCTGGCAACCGAGGTTGATATATTTTTCGACGACGTTCCACAATGCCTTACGTGCTTTATTTGCGATGGTTTAATGTAAAGCATTATACTTGCCAATGCCGCTGCCGTTCCGTCCTCAGCTTTCACAAGCTTTTGGTTAAAATCGACAGCCCCTCTTGACTTCGTTAAGAGAGATAACACCAACCCACATACCACTCTTTCGGCTCAATCCTCCCCGAACTAATTATCAAGAACCATTATCTAGGATGCAAAATGGGAAATAAACAGTGTCCAAACCCCCTTAGATTTACACCTCAACAAAATTACTCTAAGGAACTTCATATACTCTATCTTTGCCTCTCGACCAAATCTTCCAACCCTATAGTTTTAAGTATAGCTTTTAGCTGATTTTGTTAGTTTTAAGTCTAGTATGCAAGTGTATTCTGTGTTTTTATTCGTCCGGGTTAACCCAGGGCTCAAATCGAATCAAATCCAAAGACAGTTATGTTTCGTGTGTGCATAACTGCAGATGACATAGTTTTACTGGATGCTGGAAAACCAAGTCAATGGTCTTGCTAACCATCTAAATTTGCTTGGCGTAAGTAGCACTATAAGTTGCGTCGATTGCTGTGCCGGTAATGTAGACTCACAGAGCGCTTTATTTCCTAATAAATATGTCTATGTCAAATGGGATCGCTGAAGTCAATGTTTCCTTAAACAGTTTTAGAGTTTTTAAATGGTGGACTTCTTTGAAAAGGCTGCGTATTTGGTGTCAATTCTTCTTTTCCTTTCTTGTCAATTCATTTACATAAACTAATGTCGTAGATACTTTAGATAATTTGAATTTATAATCCCAGTTATTCCGTTGGTAAGTATCTGTGGGCGCACCTAGTATCCGTATATAGTAGTCCTTGCACTCAGATTTGTTTTTACGTATCCATATACTACGTTGACAAAACAAACTGCTTTGTTGACACAACTATGTATCAAGCCGTACTCAGGATGCTAATTGGTCCCATGTCAGCAGTCGTGTCAGTTTCCCTTACAAAAAAAAGAAAAAAAATCGTTAATATCGTTTACCCTTCAACACATTTTCACATACATGTACAGGAAGCAACCCCACTATACCGATTCAACTAATTAAACATAAATATTTACAATTATTTTTATGCAGCCATTGAGCCATTGAGGCTTATAAGTAAAATGATGTGGCGACGGTAGTGGTAAGTGGTGATAGTCGTAGTGGTAGTGGCTCCCATCACTTGAGTTAAAGCCTGCTCGGAAAGTGTAAATGTATCCAGGATCCGATTGTTTGATTGTTTACAATGCGGGGCAGGATTTCTGACGACTCCAGCTCTCTCGAACTCACTAGCTCTGTAGATGTAGCTCTCCTCTGAGGTTAATAATATTATTACAAGCAGAGCTCTGCAAACTGCAATTGTTGAAATGTTTATCCTTATCAAGTTCACAAGGGGATTGAGTTGTACTGCAGAGGGTCGCAATCGTTTTTTGTTGCTGTTGCTGTTGTTGTTGTCGCTGCTGATGCCCTTCACGGTTTTCGCGTTCGCACTTTAGTCACAGTGTGCAGTTAATTAAGGTGTCCTTGGGGCCAGATAGGTTGGCATTGTCCCTAGCACAATGGCAGACACTGCCACCGTCGCATGACATGGGCCCACTCGTTTTGAGTTTTTATGCACGCCTGGTGTTTTTATACAAATAACTGTAATTGTCATTAAAATTCTGTTGATACTGGAATTGTTTTCATTTTGAAGTTTGCATACCAATTGTTCCAATCATGGAATTTTATGCGCACACATGTGGGGGCAAATAGGGGGAACATTAAAGTGATTATAAAATTGAAATTGGATTAAATTGTAATTACCAGAAAGACAACAAATATAAAAAATTAAAAAAAAAAAACGACACACAAATACTTATAATCAACTCACAGTGGTCAGTGTGTGATGCTGATTTAATTACATTTGCCTTTAACTTTTGGAATGAGGTGTGGATAAATTTCCTGCAAAATACACTCTGTATGACGCAAAGGCAACAACGCATCAAAGTAGTGTGCGTACAGAAAGAACTATGTAGAGTCTCTGTGAGCGAAATTGTAGCGAAAGAGTCGGCTATGTCAATTCATCGCCGTTTGCAACAGTTTGGCCTTTGTTCGCCCACTGCCTGGAAAATTTTTCAAAAAGATCTGGTACTTAAGCCGCATAAGATGCAGTTAATGCTGGTACTCGTACATAAGGCGCAAGACCATGGCCTGTGACGGGAGTCCGCTTGAAGTCGATCGTTATTTTTCATCGGAAAAATACATCCAAAAAACTCACTATTTGGTGTGATCTTCACGCTTTGGTGTTATCGGTTCTTATTTTTTCAAAAATGTAGCATTCTCAGAGGAAACGCTCGTTTCATTACTCTCACAGCAGGCAGCCCAGGAGATGGTGTCGACGATGCTTAGCATATCTATGTGTATATCCATTAAGGCACCAGGGTGCCGTGAAATAACTCCGAATTCTTAAATTCGGCTTTATTTCGCAATGACAATGTGAAATAACGCCGACCATTGCTTGTGAAATAAATAATAATTGTGTGTCCTTTCTTGTTGACAGCATATATTTATGTTTGGTTTTGCCCTCATTTGCGGACAAACCCATTTGAGCAGCTTCCCTTTCAATGCACGCTGAGTTCTTGAAATTATGTCGATTCAGACTGCTTGAGTTTTCTCCAAGATCTGAAAATTTAGTCGATTACGATTACGGTCGATACCGCACTGAGTGGGATCAGTTCACACAATATGGCAGATAAGATCTTGTATGCGATCTTGAGGAGACTTACACTTGTTTAGTTGGCGCAGTTGGCGGGTCTCCTTTTTGTGGATCGGGCAAACCATATTGAGACACTATTCATTAGGCATTCACTCTTCTGACCAGATCTGAGAAATGACTTACTGTATGGTCTCCCAAAAGTTATTTCCAGCATCTGTGGCCAGTAAACCGTCAGGTCCAACCACTTTATTTGATTTCAGCTTAGATATTGTTATCCTTACTTCATTTTGGTCAGGTGGACGGTGGATTTGACTATCATCGTATAAGTTGAGCGGCCTATTCTGCCTGACGCAGCGATGTTGGGCTTCTTCGCCGGTCTACAGCCAGCCACCGAATGTGGCTCTACTATTGTATAAGGTTTCCTTCTTCATTTCTGTAGGTCTGCTTGCATTGATACGTTATTGTAAACTTCGGTACTTTATTCCTAGAGTACCAGCTCTTCTCTTGCTTAATTTTCTCCTTCTGGAGAATCCGAGGTATTTCCCGTCTCTTCTGCTCGTAGAGCTTACGAGCGGCTCTTACCCTGCATGGCAGTGACACTTTGTATGCTTAATGTTTAGCTGCATATGCCTGCCGGTTTTCTTCATCAAAACAGGGATTTCTCGAAACCCAGTACATCAATGGCACTTGAGAAATCCGCATTCGCACTTTAGCTGCAACAAGGTGGTGATCCGAGTCAATGCTGGCTGCCCGGAACGTTTGGATGCCTGGAATACTGGAGGCATTCCTTACGTTTATATTAATGTGATCAATTTGATGAAGCGCTTTATGATAGAGACCACTATGTCCCTTTGTTTATATTGAGATGAGGAAACCGTGTGCTCGTTATAGTGATATTGCATCCCGTTGCAAAGTCAAAAAGCCTAAGCATATTACCGAACGAAGTGTCGTCTAGGCCTGGTATGTCTTGCCGAGAACCTCATACAAAAATTCTTTAATATCATCATCCTTGTCTTCCATATTTGGCTTATAATTATCATAAGACGCTCGCTCATGTGTCGGAAGCTTAAGCCTTTTTGCCTAAGTCTGCCACATATGTTCACCACAGTTTTTTATCCTCCTTATGTCCAGTTTATCCCATCGCAATTGATAGCAGTCAAGTGTCTCCGTTAATTACTCGACTGCACGTGGCCCGTTAAGTGTCCGAATATCCCGCCGGATAAGAATCATCCATTTCATGCTCATCCGCGTTGTTTAATGGAGCTGTGCCATTTTCTAGAAGCGTCTTTACATTTCAGAATTTATTTGTTGTGCGGATCCTATAGCCAATAGTCGTCAGCAAGTTATTTGGCTGTACGTTGGGGCTTCTGAGCAATGCTTATTCTTTTTCACACCGCAAAAAGTTAGGAAGGATCCATTATATATAGTAGTCGGACAGAAGAATAAGGCGCTTTATTAAAATTCTGTGCAACTTTGTACAGCCTAGGAGATAAAAGGCGAGCTGAAGAAGACTGAAATTTTTTACAGATATCCAAAAACACGTGCAGGCAGGTATAGTTGAAGTATTGTGCCCTTCGAGAGGTGTAAGATTAAAGATAAAAAGGAGTATTTCCGATGTCGTATAGCCAAAAAATCTCTAACAAAATTTCTGTGCGAGTAATGGCCAAATTGTTCGATTTTCGTGCGGTTTTCACATTTTGCTGATAAATCTCCGACCGATTGCAACTCAACATCTGCCTTATCATTCCATCCACCCTGTCAGCCTTAAATCGTATCCTTCTACTTAAATTTGCTACTGACAGCCATCCACGGATACTCCTACAAACATATATATGTAAATACATACATCTGTATAATATTTAACTACCTACCATGCACTTCATATAATCATATCGCGTGACTTTGCCAATTATTTTTCCATTAAAATGTGTTTCTAAGTTAGCCATCGCCATCGTCATCGCGATAGTAAAGTGTGGTCTCTCTGGTCGCAATTTATAGAACGTCGAGTATTAGGTCGTATAGTCGGTTGGCTGGTCGTACAGAGTTAAATCTATGTCCCGGGGAGGAAGTTTCACAAACCGCATGCAAATAAAGTTGACAGTGGTTTATGGCGATGATTTAACTTTTGTTTTGTCATGGCTGGACATTAGATCCTGCACCATTAGAGACGTTGATATGCCAGATTCATACGTACGTGCCTACGTATATCCCTTGACTCCTCTGGGGTGGGCTGTTGACTTGCTTCTGAGTTACACATGTAAGACATAAGGGCAATTATGAATAATGTGCGTTGAAATGAAATAAGAGAAATGCAAACTTGCTATCGTGTTGACAGAACTGACAGACCAAGCAAACCGCTTAGGTTGTGTGTTAATTGAAAAATTGCTACACTACAACTCAATTAGCAGTGGCAGGATTATTTAAGAAAGGCAATTGGAGAAAATTGAGATTAGAAAAAGGTAGTCTTAGAATTGACGGACTGATTGCGTAAGTAGTTATTGTAATTGTTGTATAAGCATTTGTTTTGAAAAAAACAAATTGTTAACACCAAAGATTTAGTCGAGGCAATCGTATACATAATAACAACCACAAAGGAGGAGAAAGGCGCCACTAAGCCCAAAAGAAGTGCAATAGAAGAAGTCCACCAAACCAGAAGAAGTTAAGAATAGAATCTTGCACTGAGAGGAGAGCCGCGTCTTTATGCAATATAACATTGAAGAGCTGTAGATTTTTTCCTTAAACAATAATGACGGGGATTGAGTATGAATCAAAAATCTTTATTCACTGTGAAGAATGATTCGTGAATGATTTATTATAAACGATAGTACGATTTAGGTCATATAGCTTCTATGGCTGTTTTTTACGATGGGGACCATTTGGGGATTCCTCTCACTAAGAACGTTCTCAATATAAGCTTCCAATGCCTGTATAGCTCGTGGTTAACCAACATATACCAGAGACTTTACATAGCTCCACAAGAAATAATCGAATTGCTTTAAATGGCATGAAGAGCCATCCAGTCGGAATAACATATCACTCAAATCCGTTTCGTTTATATTTTCAATAAAATTATCACTGATCGGTTACACTGGCCATTAGCTGTAAGGCGAACTTCTGCCTCGAAAATATGTACCATAAGCGCGCACCAGACAGCGCAATTTTTTTAAGTGTAATGGACTCTCATGTGTCTATTCTGGATTTGGTTGAGTTAGGAGCCAAATGTGAGTCTCATAATGTCGGTGATAGCCAGTAATAGAGGCGATTTCTCCTATTGGTGGACGAACGAGATCAAGAGGCTCAGAGTACCACTAAGAACAATACCAATCCTAGAGATTAAAAGGCAGATCAAGCTTCTAGGAATGACCAATCGCCTTCCAAGTGGCGAAAGTGATGAGGAAGCTAAAAGCTAATAGATATCCTCAATTAACCTCCCCAATGCTAAGAACGATGGAAAAGCAATGGTTTCCCCATGGACCAACTAAAGTTTGTAGCATGGAGCACATCCCGACAATCACGTCAGAGCAATTGTTCGACAAATTCAAAAAACAAGAATCACCTGAACCGAATGGCATCCCGAATAGGACAGTCAAGGCGGTTACTAAGCGAGGCCTTTCTTGCAACGATGCAAAGGTGCAATAAAGACTGAGTCTTCCTTTCACCATGGGAACTCAAACATTTAGTGCGGCTCTCAAACGGGAACAAACCACCTGAAAAACCTTTGTTATATCGTCCAATATACGAGTTTTATATCTTTTGAAATATGCTGAAATACATCATACGAGTGTATGACAACATCACACTTAGGTCTGTGTAGACCCATTGTGATGCTCTTGAGCGGGTCTAAGGAGATGTAGGTGAGGCAGCAGATAGATGTGAGAGGTCGCGGAAATAGTAACTTCATCTCAAATCACTAAGGTCGGGACAGAGGCACAAAAACTGAAGAAAAAGAGCCTTAAGCTCTCGCGACAGCACTTTACAAGCCTCGATTTGATTTCGGCTTCCTCGATGTCCTTAATGGCCTGGCTGTCAATGAATATAGTAATATCCTCGTTGGATATTGCCTTTATTGAAGCAAGTTTGACTGCTTCTGCCACAGTCAATATCTCAGTCTGGAATACACTACTCTAGTCCGGCAGTCGTCGTGATTATATAAATATTATGTTAATACATATTATGTATATATATATTTATGTATGTCCATATTTGTTAGATGTAAGTAGGTTAAGTAGATTAAGATTTATTTTTAGGTAGTCTATAGGTTTTTTTTTTTAGTTTTAAGTTTTATAATAAAATAAAAAAAGGCCATGTTACTAAGTTTTTTTTGTTAAAAAACTAGTTTTAGTATTAATTAATGTTAAAATCCAAATTAAATTAGACTGTAAGATACGTCGAAAGACATAGTTTAAGTCTTCATTTTTTTTCATTTTAAATGCATTTTTATTATTTTCCATTCATTAACACTTATACGCTATACAAAAAAACGCTTAAAAATTAGCTTAAGTAACTTAAAAATAATCTTATTGTAACTTACTGGCCCCATGCAGGCACTCTAAATTAAACATAATACTTAATCTATGTCTTTCGACGTTTCTTACAGACTATTTTTATTTTTGTTTTACATTTATTAAAACTAAAACTAAGAAAATAAACTTTAAGTAGAAAAACTTAGTATATGGACTTTTTGTTATAATATAAAACTTAAAACTAAACGTATAAACTATTTACAACTATATCTTAACCTACTTAATCCTACTTAAACTATCTAATCCTATACCATATACCATATTTTAGAGTATCAGAGTGTTACCCACTTCTGCTCTAATATAATTTTTTTTTTTTATTATTTTTTTTTGTGATTTTTATTTTTTATATATTTTTTTCTTTTTTTTTTTCTTAAATCTACCCTAATTCTACCTAACACTATGTAAGCCGGCCACGGCTAATCAAATGTGCAGAAGACCGACTTTGCTTCCTATGAAGCTACGTATTACTGGAGGTATTCGACGACGAAACTGCTCCTCCTTCATCTAGCCACCAGAATTGTTGGTGCTGCCGAGCAACATCCCTTATATCGCGACTCTCTACCGACCTACTGAACCGGAGACGCTCCGCACTGCCACGTGCGACGTCTCTGTCGTAGTTGAGTCGCCTGTCCGCAGCTGTTCGAGCAACGTGGAAGATTAGTGGCACCGCCAATCTGTCCTGGATCAGACCTTTCATATCTAGGTAGAGGAACGCTTCTGGAGGAACAAAGCCGTCAAAGCGAACTCTCTCATGATACATATAGTTGGGGTAGTAAGCCCCGGAGATCAGGTTGTTCGATGAGGTCATTGCTCTTGCAATGTGTCTTCGAGTCAATTTAATGACGAAATTGTCCACTCTTATTAGGTTCGCCCTATTGTATAAAACCTCATTAGGATAGAATTTTATGTACTCAGACTCTGGTGTTCTGTATAAGCGAAGACAAGTCCTAAGACAAGCCCTCTCAAACACCCGAATCTTTTCCAATAAACTTGCTCTTACGTTGAACCACACGGGGCAACCAAACACAAGCATAGGCCTGATAAGGGCCATGTAGCAGATTACCTTCACCCTCGCATCGAGTTGGCTGTTATAAAACAGTCTCTTTGTAAGGGCAAAAGCACCCTTGGCTCTGGCCAGAGCAACATCTATATGTTTGTTAAAATACAGATATTGATCTAGCCATATCCCAAGGTATCTGACTACATTTCGACAAGCAAGTGGCTGCCCGTGCTGCCCCACGATCGAGAACTTTCGCCAATTCTTTCTGGTATCCCTAGAGGCCCCAGACAAAGGCGTCCTAAACAAAATGGTTTCCGACTTCTGAAAGTTGATTTTCAACTTCCAGTCATCGCAATATCACTTAATTTTATCGAAGTCACGTTGCAAGAGTATATTAATAACCTCAATCTTTGGACCTGATCTGTACGCGATTAAGTCGTCTGCGTACGCTATGGCATGGTGAAGTGAACCTATCAGATCACTCGTGTAAATGTTGAATAGGATCGGCGAATTTACCGCACCTTGTTGCAGACCGTTTTTAATGTTAAATGTTCCAGCAGAAGTCACATCGCCATTCTTCACGATGAACTGTCTACTGGAGAGCATATCAAAAAGAATATACAGCAATGGTTTACTAATGCCCAACCTATCCAGTTTGAAAAAGAGTCCCTCTAACCATACGGTATCGAAGGCTTTCTCAAAGTCAATCAGGCAGGCACCAGTGCACTGATTCTTGCCTTTGTTCCATTGGATATCAGAAACCAGTTTAGACGCAGCATGAATAACATCATGCCCAGCCTTGAAACCGAATTGATTATCCACTGTGCTGACCCCACCAATTGAGTAGTAGGTTCCTCTAGTATTTGGTGTATTATTTCCCCAATCACTATGTTTGGCGTTGAAATCTCCGCCGATAATAAAATAGTTGTCTTCCAATTCCAATCTCAGAAATCGAAAAAGTGTCTCGAGCTCTGAGATAAATAAGGTGGATTGAGTAGCCTTAGGTGCATAGACAGACACCATGTACAACCGCTTGCCACTACGGAGAGGGATATACACGATGCATGCTTCCAGCACCTGGAACCTACGTACTACACGACTGTATACTCTTTTAAAACGTATACCTTTTCGTACGAAAATCGCAACGCCACCTCCCTGAATGGAGTTGGGTCGGTTTCACCGTACTATTTTGTATCTTCTGTGCCTCATTTTGTGTCTTTTGGTAAGCTTAGTTTCGCTAACCAAAAGCACATCAGGGGATTGGTCGTTAAGCAACTTAAATAGTGCGGCTCGTCGTTCGAGCCTTATCAGTGAATTCACATTCACAGCAAGGACCTTCAGGGTTTGCTCCGCCATGTACGTACCCATTACGACTGGAGGTGCGTTAGGCCCGGCAGCAGCGCGTATATTTGATCTACCCGCTTAGCCTGTTCCTGTATTTGACGCTGAAACTGAGCCACCTGCCCCTGAATAGAGAGCAAGATAGCCAGCATGTCAGGTACAGGTTCCGGTGCTCTAGGCGCTGGGGCCTGAGAAGCTACCTTTGGTTGTTGTACCGTATTTCCCCTACCTGCCGCCATTTGGGCGTATTTAACGTGGGGAGTAACGGCTGGTGTTTGTGTCTACTCAAGTGGACGTTTAATTTCCACTTTCTGCTGCCGAGCCAGATTTACTCTTTTGATATATTGGAATTTGGGACAACCCCGATAATTTGCGGTGTGTCCCGTGTTCCTACATAACGCGCAAGAGAGTTGGCTTTTTTCTGACGCTCCGTCCTTGCCTAGAGCGCATTCCTCGGACTTGTTGTTCTTTCCGCACTTCACGCATCGAGGCTGCATTTCGCAGTTCGACGCGGCGTGCCCGAACCTTTGGCAGCGAACACATTTTAAAATGTTTTCACTCCTCTTTAATTTTTCCCAGTGTACAACTTGGTAGTCTAGGACTTTGATGCTCCTTAGACCATCCAGTTTGCTGTTGGGACTTAGCTGAACCAGGAAAATCGGCAGTTGCCGCTTCTTCCTTTTGGCTCTAGCCGTGACGAATGGCTTAACCCCTACGAATGTGAACTCTTCGCACTCCTTCTCTTTCAGCAGTGCAAGGAGCTCATCCGGATCAGTCGACGGTTCAATCCCCCTCAGCAGGATTGTTTGCAGCTTGTCCCCCTTCGGGGTGTAGGAGAAGAACTCCGTCGTCGATTCCTTCAGTAAGTTTTTTATTTTAGTATAGCGCTCCACTGTGTTACAGTGGATCGCATGCCTATCTAAACTAAGTCTTTTAATATAAAAGTTATTACCTATGGCCGACTTACATAGTTCAATCGTTTCTTTTAACTCCATCTTAAAAGTGTTGATTGGAGGTACCCGCTGCTTAGTTGATTTTGCTTGTTGTTGTTGTTGTTGTTGTTGCTTCTGCTGCGATTTTTGTTGCTGTTGTTGTTTTTGCTGTTTTTGCTTTCGTAGTAGTTGTGCATCTTTTGTTGTTTGTTCTTGAGTCGGTGTCTGTAGTTTTTGTTGTTTTGACGGCTGTTTCTCTTTTTGTTGCTGTTGTTGCTCCACGCATATTTTTTGTTGTTGCTGAGAGATCTGGAGTTCTTGCTGCTGCTCCTTCTCTCTTCGCGCAACTTGTTTTGCTTTAATAGCCAGTATCTGTAGTTGCAGTTCTTTGATATGGCTGCTTAGAGCTTTTACTTCCTCTTCTTCGTCCTCGGACTCAGAAGCCGCCAGCGCTGCGAAGTTATTACCGTCCATATAATGACCTTCCCCACCGTCAGACACGTATGGGAATTCGTCGTTTGCTCTGTTTGTTGCTGCCCTTGTTGTTCTTTTTGTCGCCGCTTCCCTCGTTCCAACGGGCAGCTTTTCGGTGGAAACTGAGAGGGAAGGGCGCTTGACGAGGTTTGGAGTAGGCCGCAGCTTCCTCCTCTTTTTTGCATTATCTGGATTCCCAGATGGGTTATGGCCTGATGACGTAGCTTCTTGATCATCCGATGACAGTGTTACCTCTGGTGCTGGTTCCGCTATTGGAATAGCGGACCGCTTCCTTCCACTCATCGTTCGATTTCAGCAAAATTGTTTGGTTTAATTTATTAACTTTGTTTTTAACAATAAAAAGTCCGTCCTATTCCGGGGATCGAACCCACGACCCTTGGTTTCTCGGCCGACACCACTACTGTTGCGCCACCGAAGGACTTGGCAAAATTATATCTACGAGTAATTCTACTTTTATTACACTGTTGAAAGAAGCCGAACACACGTCTGTCACCTATCGAGGTCTATGAACGACTGAATGTATTGGAATTGTTGTCTAAAGTGATAGTTTAAGTGTTAGGTTTAACTTAGAGTGCCCGCATGGGGCCAGTAAGTTATAATAAGATATTTTTAAGTTATTTAAGCTAATTTTTAAGCGTTTTTTGTCTAGCCAGTAAGAGTAATTTAAATGACATAAATAAAAGCGCATATAAACTGAAAAAAAAACTGAACTGCAGTCGTCGTGATCATCGTAAGTTCAATTGATAGGAGAGGATCACTGCGTGCACCGGTTCCTGTCTCCATCTTTGATCCATCCGTTTTACTTATGCGTGCAACCCTCTGACCTGTTGTTATTATCCTAAGGTTGCTAGTTTTATTTGTGGATTGCTACATTAGGTTAAGACGGGCCTGACAATTGTCGGGTTCGATGCCAAAAAAGACTGCTAAATTGTGCTCATTGTCGTGAAAACATTTTTCAATGGTGCTGCCAACTTCATACAGGGTCGTTTCCGTGTCTTTACCTTTTGTATAGGCATCCTGGGCTGAGGCTAAGTCTTTTGGGTAAAGATTACTTCGAATATGAGCGTCAAGCAGATTTTCAAAATTTTTTAAATGTCCGAGTAAGATGTTAGGCTTATGGTGCTGAGGTCATTTGGATGGGTATCTGCCATGGGTTTCCAGCTTTCCACCTTCCGGTTGTTTTCAGCTGGCATTTTTGGGATTTTTGTACAGTAGAGGGTTATGTCTTTGACAATGAGCTTGATCAGTCTATTTTCAGAGAACGATATGTTTGAAGATACCAGTTGGCATTTAAATCAGTTTCAAAACTAAATATCTTCTCATTCCAGGGTCTAACACCAAAGATTTTGTTGCAGCGATTATCGATATACCTCAGGGGAATACATTGCAAGAGTTTGTGTGCACCGCGGCATATTTCCCCGGATCTGATCAAAACTATCCCACAATCGCTATTGGCATCTCGTTCTTGAATGTAATGCAAATGCCCACAATAACATCTGTGGTAGCTGCGACAGCAACAAAAGGGGTAAGTTACTTACATATTATATTTTCAGCAAAATTCTGTGTTTATCAATTCTGTAAGAGAGGAGGTACCTGACCTCCTGAGGATTCCTTATCGAACTATATGTACGTAAGGTTCATTATAGAATGCAATATCGGACAGGTTCAAACTAGATACATGAAGAAACTTACCAACTGGAGTTTTATTTAAGAAAATCTCGCTATCAAAGCTGACTCAATGCCTTCACCTCTACAGTCCATTAAGGACGTACGAGTAAATGAGGCGGCGGATCAATTAAATAGAGCCACTTAAATGCAGTTTTAAGTTTAAATGCAATACGGTCGGTCAGAAGGTGTGTACCATGATGGAACCTTGAACTTGAGCAATCGCGTGAAATGTTGCGAACATTTTTTAACAAATCTAAACACACCTGTAATTAGGACCTACACAAGTCAACTTTAATTAACTTCAATAAAGAATTGAAAAAGTCCAAGAGAGCTTCCTGGAGAAATTATTGAAAGTATTGCGAGAACCTGGAAAAACTGCCAAAAATGTCGCGTCTATAAAAAGTTACTCGTATATTAAAGGACTCTTCAAATTAGGTCTGTTACCAAAAGAAGATACCTCGACGCTTTTAAACAACATAGAGTATGTCAATTCTAAATCCAAAAGCTTAGCCTACAATAACAGAATTAACAGCCTATCAGGAAATATGTTCAGCATAGGCAAAACTAAATGGGCCATAAACTCATTTCAGCCATATGAGGCCCCTAGATCAGACGGAATCTTCTCAGCACTAAATCAAAGAGGTCTGGTCCAGATTCATCCCGCTCTAACTGCCTGATTTACTTATTCAACTGGGGATACATCCCACAAGCCTGGAGGCTTGTTTGGGTTTTATCCCCAAACCATCGACCATAAGTCTAACATCACTTTTTCAGAAAACCATGGAACGACCAATCGATTTACACATCAGAGACCTTCTCAACGGAAATTTACCTCTGCACCATCATCAACATGCATACAGGAGAGGGATATCCTCGGAAAGCGCTCTACTAAATCTGGTAACTTAGATTAAAGAGGTCTACCTACAAAAACAGACTACAATACGTGCCAGCCTAGGTATTGAAGGTGCCTTTGGTACATAATACCGCAAGCCATGTCCGAAAAGGGAATTGACCACTCCACTAGCTGTTGGGTTGGAGCAGTGCTCGTAAACCGGCAAATTTCCACATCTTCTGGTGAGACTAAAATCTCTGTCTCAGCAGTCAAAGACTGTCCACAGGGAAGTTTTCTCTCACCACTCTGGTAATTGATGACCTACTAGTAAAATTTAGCAATCTGGGCTACCAAACAATAGGATGTGCCAACGACCTAGTCATGTCATTATAGGGAACGGTAAACACCCTAAAGAAGTTTGCTATATGATGCAGACTGCTCTAAAGGTAGTAAATGACTGGTCTGTTAAATATAATCTTTCATTCAACCACAGTGAAGCTATGCGCGTTCCCTTCACTCATAAAAGAAACCTGAGCCTTAACCAGATCTCAATTAACAGTACAGTAATGATGTACTTCAACGAAGTAAGATATCTTGGAATGGTTCGGCATCACCGGCGAATGCATACATGCCCCACAGCCGCTGTAGAGTCATTCATTGGTTTAACGCCACTCCATCCCTTTACAAAAAAGATGGCAATTCGCAGCACGGTCAGGCTACTACAAACAAGACAGATTAATTACCCAGGTCACGTGAATCAAATGAATATTTTCTCTGAAATCACCGAGCTTGACATGATCTCCGCGATAAACGACTTAAGACTCTATTACCCAGTTTATCCGACAGCTTAATGTGCGTTGAAGCAATCCGCATTGGTTCAATATCCGTAGAAATGCTGGTGTTTATATGAAATTATCCAAAATGAGCCAGAGAAAATTGAGAGAAGTTTAACAAAAAGCTGATTGAACTGACACTTGACACTTGACACTAACACTGATACATTGTTCTTATTTCTTTGTCTTTCGAAATATTTCGTTTGCAATCCCACATTTTTAATACACAACTAATACCTGCCCGATGATGAAAGAATGATGAGAGCGCGAGAGAGTAAAATGTTTCAATACGATTAGAAAATGTTTATATGATATTTCAAAGCGGTTACAAATTTTCAATGCATTTTATACGCAGGAACGCGTGTTGAATATTTCAATGCGGTTTGAAGTGGTGTTTATATGAGCGTTCAACCAATGCGGATTGCTTCAACGCACATTGAGCTGTCGGATAAACTGGGTATATTGTTCAGTGATCCCAAGACGTGAAACATGGAGCTATCATACTCGTACAAAAACCTCATCTCGAGCCTTAAAGATATCAAGTGGTATAAGGTTGTATTAAAGATGGGTACCCGGGTGGGTGCAGGTGTATTTGCACCAAACACCAGAATATCGGTACCACGACGAAACTGCGGAACACATTTTATGTGAATGCATGGCTCTAAGTGCCTTAAAGAGGCGACACATACTCTGAGAATTTTAATCCCTGGGAAAATTCTCAAAATCTGCACCAGAGAGTTTCTCAATTTCATCTAAAGAGTCTTCCTAATACTGATTTTATGATACAGACGACCTTTTTGGTTGCGGTGCCCCCGCAATCGACAGATCATATGCTTAAACGAAAAAAAAAAAAACACGTGAAGAGGATCCTTCTAGCGCAGAGTGCTAGTTCGCTAAATTTGGTTACTCTGAGTTGGCTTTCTTTGAATTGACTTACTTGGATTCGGATTCCTTCTAGGAAATTGATATATCAATGGTCTGACACCAAATAGATCTTAGTCGGTAACTTCTTTTAATTAAAAATGTTGACCGGGAACGAGCATTGTTGTTGACCATGTCAACAGAGCAACCAGGGCTCTGTTTCACCCACCACTTTTCAACTCTTCAAAAAAATAATGTCCTGCAAAGTAAATGTGCGATGTGCTTCAGTAAAACTGGAAAGTGAAAACTGTAAGTGTTTCACTAATTAACAATGGAACTTTGTATTTGTAATCATGTTTTCCAAAGTTAAACATATGTGTGTATGTACGGTACATTTGCTCTGTACTAATCACTGTCCTGAGAGTAATTAATTATGCGTTGATAAGAACTTAAATGCTTGCACGTTTGCCTCACATGTTAGTAAACAATATGAGTTATGCTGAAAAGAACGAAAAAAAGCTGAAAATCGCGTATTTTTGTTTACTTTGTTAATTGAAGGAAATTATTTTTGCTTCATTTCAAAACAACTTTGTAACGAAAAAGCAAAAAGAGGAAGCTTGGGATGGCCTGGATGTCTGGCAAAAATAATATTTTTGGTTTATGGAATGTTCGAACGTTTCTAAGTACTAAGTAGCCAAATATTTTTGAGTTATAAAATTAATATTCATAAGTACGTCTTATTTTTCTCAGGAAAAAAGCGATAATTATAAAAAAACTGGGACTGGAGGTGGAAGAGCTTCACTTCCTGATGCCATTGATGAGACGATTCTCGACATCTCTGACAAAGAATCTGACCATTGCAGTGAATACTATCTTCAAACTAAGACGGAACAGGAAGTTAGTGATCAAGACGATGTTGAGGGAGAGGAAATTGATGATTCGGAGGACAATATTTCACTTTCAGTTCTCAGAACACAGCCTCGTCCATCTGTTCAAGTGCATGCACCACGCCATACGTCGAAGGATAGCCAAAAATGGTATAAAAATGGGCGATGCAAATTTCCTTTCTATATTCCAAATAAACCTGCAAAACCTTGTAGAAGCAACATCTTTCTACACTTTTAATTTATCATCACGAACTGATGATGCATCTACTAGCTGAGCACAGGCTTACTTCTACTGGAACTGGAAAAATAAAAGATGTATCCCGGCCGATTTGTTGAAGACTGGAAAGGAACCCGAAAGTTCTTTGTTCTGCTTTCAGAACTACACATCAATGGTGTCTTATGTTCCTAAAAAGAATAAAGTAGTCATACTAATGTCTACTTTACATCATGATGACAAAATTGAGGATACCACAGGACACCAGAAAAAAACCTGAAATGATTACGGTCTATAACTCAACAAAAGCAGGAGTAGATGTTGTCGATGAATTGTGCGCATCTTACAATGGTTCGCGAAACAGCATGCGTTGGCCGATGATATTTGACTAATGAACTAGCATTAGTCTATGAACATTTACGATTGCAAAAAGATCAAAGAAATATTCCAACGTACATTTGACAGAGAATATCATCTCAAATCAATGAACCTCTACGTCCATAACTAAAAAATGCTGCTAGTCGCTATATGGAAAGGCCATATGTATGAAACATGCAATATTTTTATGCAAGGACTGTTACGTTTTCGAGACTCACTTCGAAAGTGAGAAATTTGTGTTTTCCGTTTTTTTCAGTATTAATATAATAATTATTAAAATATTACATGCGTTTCATTTGCAATAATTATTATATACCTTTTATAATAAAATACCATTTTTTAAATGTTAATATTTATTATAATAATATTTACAGGTAATTTTGTATGTGGGTATGATATACCATGTTATACCATATACTCTATGTTACATTTTGTCACCACACTCTCGCCTCGTTAAGCATCCTTCCTTAAGGAAGAGGAAATCTTATTCTGATGATGACGAAAAAATAACTTTGGAAAAAAAAACAGCTGTTGAAAGTTGAATTTTACAAGACTAAATTGGAAGCCCTTAACCTGGAAAGTGAGCTGAAAATTCCGCCATCGGAATTCACCAAAGGATTGAATAACGACGGTAAAGAAGATTCTTGTTCTAGTGATCAATATGCATTAAATTATGCTGAATATTAAAACTCAAAACTTTTGTTACAGTTTGTATGGTTTTTTTATTTTCTATAATTTCTCTTAATGAGAAAAAAATTTGCAGCAGAATTTTCATTTGACTGTTCACCGTTCTGTATTGTGATGGCTTATGACTCTACAGATGTTGATCGCTTCTTGAGAACTCTTTCTTGACCACAACTTAATTATTATTCAAATGGACTGCATTGTTCCACGTCCGACAACAACTGTACATGGATCTTTTGATAAAATCAGTTTAAATGTTCTCAATTTCTCGTTTAACTCGTTTATTTTGAACTCTGGGAAGGAGTTTTATCTACAGCTGATCCTTCAATAAATTTCGCCCTATTTCTTCAAAGACTACAGTTTCATATTGCCAATAGAAAACTAATAATATATGTTATAAACAAGAAAAATAAGTGTTTGAAGTCATAGATGACTCTACAGCTATTGGAAAAACTCAGAAATGCAACTCAATGACTTGCATTTACGATCATATAAACACCACTTCAAACCAAAATGAAATGTTCAATGTCAACCAGATTAACAACATTGCGATCGACCCAAGGCACTCCTCCAGTATTATGGCTGTCCGAATCTTCCTAGTGGCCAAGATCGACTCGGACCAAGATAATGGTTGTAGCGAAGGTACGGTTGCGGATATTCCGAATAACGCAAAGGGAACCTAATACTGTGAGGAAAATTGTTTTTCAATCGAGTCTACCTTAATCTCTTAAGAGGTCTAGCAGCAAGTAGCGAACACTAGTGGCAACATTTTCAAATAGCCATCAATGATTCCACCTCTGATGTGATAGGTTTCACTTGGCTACAACGAAACCCCTGGTTTGACGATGAGTACCGGCAAGTACATGCAGCTAAGTAAGATTCATACAAAGCAGTATGCTAGCAGAACTATAGCTACCCACAAGATCTCCGAGCAGAAGAGGAGGGGCGCACACTGGCGCGGTTGAGGAAACTGTGAGATGCTACTCCAGGAATGAAATTTGAATGTTTCACCAAAGTTAAAAACAGCATACCACAGATGCAAACGCTGAACCGACGCCTCTGAAGACGAACAAGGGAACATAATAGTAGAGACGCAGTCGATACTGGGGATTTGGAAATAGCATTTATGTAGACTGTATAATGGCGACGACAAACCAAATACCGCTGTCAGGCAGAATGGACCTTTCGACCTGGACTATATAGATCAACAATTCTGTCCATCCGACCGGGATGAAGTGATAATACCCATGTCTATGCTTAAGTCCAGCAAAACTGCTATATTCGATGGAGTGACTACGGAGCTCCTCAAAGAGGCAGGCGATGACTTGGTAAAGAGCATATACCAACTTATCTGTAAGATATGGTCATACGAAAGTATGCCCGATGAATGGAACCTTAGCATTGTTTTTCCGATCAACAAGAAAGGAGATCCTCTGAATCGCGCCAACTACAGGGGTTCATTTTAATATCGCCTACAAGATCATATCTGCCTTATTATGTATGTATGTGCCTCTTGCAAGCATACAGTTGGAAACGGCGAAATTATGTTTAACTGTTAATAAGGAAAAGTAGATGCTGTCAACAAGAAAGGACACCAAACTCCGACGAATCCGATGACTCCGTCAGAACGCCACCCTCTATGTACAGATATATCGTTGAGGTAATTGAAAATTTTGTTCATTTAGGCTCCGCTATCAATTCAGGCAACAACACCAGCGCTGAGAAGAATAACTGTGGCCAATCGCCGCTTCTTTGGGCTAAGAAGACAATTATCTAGCAATGCCCTCTCTCGAACAACAAATGTGACCCTAGATAAGACCTTAATAACCCCAGTCCTGCTTAATAGAGCAGAGGTATGGACTTGAGGGTACTCTTGGCTGCTTTGAGAGTAAAACTCTTCGGTCCCGTTTGCATATACGGTGTTTTGAGAAGGAGATACAACGCCGTACGGGCTGTACAGTGATATCGCCAGAAGAGTGAAGAAAACTGAGATGGCTCGGACATATAAAGCGGATGGACACCAATGCTCCGGTCCGAAAAGTCTTCCAATCCGTCCCCGAGGGACAGCGCAGTATAAAAAAAAAGACCGCGACTCAGGTGGTGCGCGTAATTGGAATGTTTCCTCAACCAACTCAGCGTGCGAAACTGAAGGCAGCTGGCTGAGGTTTAGGTTCAACTCGAATTATAGCGCCACCTTAAGTAAGTAAGGAACAACTTGGAACCTTGTCTACAGATAGATAGTGGTCGTGTCTACATTACAACGTCCTTTTCTGAATATTCTGGAGAGAAAACCGTGTGATACCAGTCCATTTTGAAACGTGAGATCTATAGATTCTGCTTTTCAATTGCAATACCAAAAATGTCTTCTTTCCCAGTTATTGCAATTAAATAGCCTAAAACGATTTAAGTGTTATGTTTATAGCGTTGCTCGTACGTTTTGTTGGAAAGCCCATAGAGACATTCTTTGGTAGCATAATCTATTTCTTCTGTGAAAGACTGGGCGCATATCAGGACGATTTTGATGATTTTAGCGTCAATGAGGGTTGATTCAGTGGATTCGCAAACGTGCCGAAAGATTTGAACTTTTTGCCTCGATCTACATCCTACAACAAATCAGCACCAATACGGATGGTGCTTCTTCAGCTTCACAGTTTATTCACCCTCCTTTTGTCCGGTCCATCCCTCCGAATTCCTTGACGATGATATCTGCTTTATGCAGACCAAGGTATTCGCTTGTTGTTCGGCTGCCCGTGGCCTATTGAAGGTTCGAATATTTCGTGGTCAGTGCCAAATATCGTTGCCTAATTATGATTCCATCCACACCTAATATTCCTGGTTGCTTAGCTATGGCGTGGATTTGACGTGGTCGTATAATTTACTTCAAGCACAACCTCCAATCTAGAGGGGGGCTTTGAGGAACCTTAAGCTAAAATGCCACAGATATTCGCAGCCAAGTATCATGAAGAATCCTAAATTCAGTTGTTCACGCCACTAAGTTCAGTGCAGATGTAATAAAGGCTTCGAAAATTTATCTGAAATAATGTTTGGTTGGATGGGTTCAAAGCTAAGGTCCAAGGTGGGCAGTCACGATATCATATACCCTGTAATTTTTGTGAAACAGAATTGTAAGCATAATCGTAGATATACACACCCCTATCATTAGCATTATCCATATACACGTATGTACGCGTACGTACAAATCTAAATCTAACTATGAATTGTATGTTTAAAATCCTTTCAGTTACAATTTCCTATATCATTCAGTAGGAACGGGATGAATACAACCCTAGAAAAATTGTTCCATCATTGCCGGAAACGTGACTTTCTTTCGCTTCCATATTGTGACGTGAGAGGTTACGAGTTATGAGTATAGCCCAAGCTGTACCTACTCTGCTACGTTGGCACTCGTTAATGCCAAGTGCCAGGTGTCACCAGAAAGTACTAAAGGATTTCAATTCTATTTATTCCCCGCACTTGGTTTCGCTAGATGATTAGGTAAATCATACGTCCTGATGTGCTTCCTTTCATGTGCCATTTCAGATACAATTTCTGTTAAGTTGATAAGTAGGTGAAGTGTTGAACATCAAGGATTCAACATATACGAGTATTCGTACGACTGCAAATGAGTACATTCTTTTCCGGTCGGTTTGCTAATTGCTTATGACTCGAGGATGTTCTTGTACTCCATATACATGTACATATGTACATACAATGTTCTAATATAAATGTATGGGTTATGCGTTTGCCTATGCTGCATGAATAGATTGGGTATTATGTCGTATTCATGTGTCAAGCACGGATGCATGGAAAACGAAGATTAGACACGTAATATATGCAACTACGCCGCTAATAGTTATGTTCTATGGCTTTAGACCATAACCGAGCTACAAATACAAATATAGGCAAGCCTATGATGATTTATGAAGTGAAGTGGGTTTAAGTGGCTGTAAAGGGGTAAATGGGGTTTAGGAGTTGTGCTAACAGTTGATCTCTCTGTCAACTCGAAAACTGACAGCAAAAGAAAACAGTTGTCACTACTTAAAAAACGAGCCTTTCAGCGTTCGAATGAAGAAGAGTTTTCCTGTGCTTATCAGGTTAAAAAGGAAATGAAACGGCACTATGTATGTGTATGTGGGAATATGTCACAGTTCAACGACCCTTATTTTACAGATTTTATGATTTTGCAACAAGTTTATGTCAAAAGTTTTTCCAAATGAAATTTTTCAAAAAGTTTGCATCCAGTAGGTTTAGGAGTAATCTATTTTATTTTATTTCCTATTTCAAGTCGTTATGCCTAAAGCCAAGCTTGGGCAGTGTCCGATAAATTGAATTTCAGCATCTCTATTGGTCTGGTCCACTTTCTCATTGCCATCGCGACACTTATTGTCTGGTACCTATACCAATAAGCCCTTGTTCAGGGTTGCGAAGCTGTTGCGTGATTTATGACGGGAGGTCCTTGATGAAAAGGAGTAGCTATTTAGTGCTTTGAGTACCGATTGATTATCAAAGAATATATTTATTTTGAATATTTTATATCGTTTACTTAGTCGGATGCATACAGATTCCAATAAGGTAGTCAGTTCTGTGCTTCATTATTGTTGTAATTTGTTTGATCTCACCCCACCGCACTGCCACACCGTATAGTATGGTAGACTTCACCATTTAATTGTTCAGCCAGTTTGTCATTATCATGACAAAGATATCATCTTTGTTTTGTATTCTTTGAAGTCCAGGACTTACATGAGGTCATCAACTAGTGTGGACCATAAAAGAGGGGAGATTACTCTACCCTGAGGACAGCCTTTTATAACAGTGATATTCAATCCGTTGGTCCAGATGTTATATCTCCCCTTCTTTTGTTACGGTGTTCTTCCACGCTGTCAAAACCATTGCGTAAATTTTTCATCAATTCTGCTCTTTCCGAGCAGATACAAAACAGCTTTTGTCCAGCCCGTCCCTAAAAACGCGAATCTTTTTCTCTCTCCTCCTGCGGACCCATATTTCTAAGGTCATGAAATATCTCGAAAACTTCTCAATGGCCGGCAATGTAGTTTTCACTGGTGGTTTAATGGCATGCCTCTCCGAAAAGTGGAACCAAAGCCTACATCAATCTGGCGAAAGCAAGATAGTTGCACTTGATATTTCTCAGGCATTTGACAGGGTTTGGAATCAAGCTCTTATGTCGCAAATGCGTACATTTGGGATCGATGAATCTGTTCTTCAACGGATTAGAAACTACCTCTCGGAACGTTCAATTCAAGTAGTCTTGAATGGTTTCAAGCCTGATATCAACAAAATAAATGCTGGTGCACGCCAGGGCTCCGTTCTGTCTCCGACAGAATTTTGATCAATGATATCTTGTCTGATACTTCGAATCCAATATATTCCTTTGATGACGATAGTACTCAATGCTTTTCATATCGTCCCCGGACTCACATCCCTGTTCTTTGGCTGTAGAACGGGAACGGCAGCGTATGCTAAGCTCATTGAATTTCGATATTAACCGTATAACTAATTGGGGGACGGCAGACGGCAGAGTAGAATTTAATGCTTTCAAAATAAAATGCTGTCATTAAAATGAAATTCAAATACCCAGCCAATATCCATGAATGGCACTTGCATCTTTGAAACCGACTCGGTATGTGAGTCAATGGCAACTTACGTTAGAATGACCACATATTCGATGCGGCCAAAAATGCTGCGAAATATCTAGGTTTCCTCAAACGATGTAAGAAATACTTTCCCCCCTCTGGTCAGGCCACAATATATGAGGTATTCATCCGCCCAGAATTGGAGTACAGTGCATATATCTCGCCAGGTGCACCTAAAAGCTAGATATGATTCAAGAGCGTGCGATAAGACTTCTAGGTAATTATATTATCACCCAGTAAATTGACAACCTCGAACACCGAC
This sequence comes from Volucella bombylans, assembly GCA_949129095.1. Classification (NCBI taxonomy): domain Eukaryota; kingdom Metazoa; phylum Arthropoda; class Insecta; order Diptera; family Syrphidae; genus Volucella; species Volucella bombylans. The sequence goes on from OX422140.1 coordinate 83,424,650, forward strand.
AAAATATATCCTGTCTCACCTTGCTCTATCGCTGACACCAAGACTCCTGTTGCTGTGCTCAGTAATAGTCTGTGCCAGAAAGAGCATGTGGCTGGGTCTTTACAGATTACCCCAAGGTTGATTTAGAAAACGACGCTGATGTCTGTTTTTGGAGGTAATAAAGGACATATTATGTACACAATCTTGGTGGCAATGAATGCGCTGAAGGTCTTTATGAGCCAGTTCACCATATCCAGGCCGGTTTCTGAATTCGGGATTTCTCTGATCGAAGGTTGGAAGACTTAATTCACTGAATTTTGTGAAATGGCATCGCCAAAGAATTGGCTAAGGAAGGGTCAAAGGAGAGTTTGTTATCGCGTTGGGGATGCATACATCCTCGCTTAGCGCTTCCAGTGATATGTGGACTGTTATTGAACATAACAGCAGATGGTTTGACTTTCCAGGAAGTGGCAGACCAATGTTTTTCGATTTCTCAAAAATGCTGTTGACTGCTTATTTACATGGTGATGGGTTACTATACCTTTGCTAAGCACTTAAGTTTCCTAGTCAAAAGTGACACAACAACCTCAGACACTTGCTGTGAAGATTTTGCGTTTGTAAGTCCGATTTCGTTAGCGATTTCAGTAAAAGAAACATATAGGGAGTACAATGGGCAGTTACGAGCTTGAGTGCTCTGTTACAAAAAAAAAGAAAAATCTTACGAAACTGAATTTCAATAATTTGTTTGCTGACTCTGTTGGCTTCAAAGAACTAGTGAAATTAAGCACAGTAAATAGAATAAGCACTGAGTTAAGTGTAACATTATGTAAGATTTATTCTGCGCGCTGCCTGGCGTATGTCATGAACTTAATAATTACATCCCTTCGAGATATGTAAAGTGGTCTACCTAGTCTTTTGAAAATGCCATTCCTCTCTGGATTGACATATACTACCTACACACGGTTCGAATAATGCTAACGAGTAGGAGGAAAACCTTTGAACTTTTTCTTTTACAAATGTGATACTTGGGGTAGTTTCTTACACGTACAACTTGTTTTTTTCGCCATTTGTAGTTTATACTCACGGTTTGTTCAAAGGTTGTAACATTAAAATCCTTCTCCCAAAGACCTTTTCCACGAAACTTTGAAAACATTGACATACATGTGTTCATACCGGGATCAAATCATATCATACGAGTATCGGTTACCAAAGCATCGATCCTTTCAAGGGCTCTTACTTGTATATTCGCTCCAGTTATTTTATTTTACGAAGATGGAATGGAAAAAATTCACCATTAATTAGACACATGTTGAATCACTTGTATGAATCCCCCCACCCCACTACACCTGTTCCGTTTATTTCTATCAAACGTTTTGAAATGTGAATTTCAATTCATTCGATTGCAAACGCCTCCACGTTTTCCTTATTAACTTTACTATGCCAACATGTGAGCCGACATGTAAAGGAACCGCTGTAATGTATAATTAATCAGGCCATCACTTCAACAACATCCGTTTATTTATTCTCACTCAAACCAGTATCTACACAAACGAGGTCGAGTATCTAAAACTGTCAAATTGTATGTTTCCTTTTTATTTTTTTCTTGAAATTACAACCAAATTCCTTAGGCAAAAATACGGGGTTCACTAGCTACTCCTAGCAACACCTTATTGTTCTCATCATTCCGGCATCTATCGTAGTTACTCCACTCATGCCTAGACTCACACTGCTAATTTGTTGTTATTTTTTCTTTGCATGAATTTTAAATTGAAATTCGGTGAAGGCTGTTAAGTGCTGAATAATTTATCGGGTAGAATTAAAGCTGACGCTAAAAGTCCATTTGGGAATTGAGGAGCGAACTTTTTTACGTCGACATCAGAAAACGGCAGCAAACAAATATAATTTGTTCGCCCAATTTTATCAGAGATGTTCGCATGGGAATTGTAATTTAGTCAGAAAGTTGTTAATTATATGTATCATGTGGTCGACAGTGGCTGGTTTATAAATATTTAATTGATTTAAAGAAACTTAAAGTCATAAGAAAACTGCAGCATGGAGCACACACAACGATGTCTCAAATGTGGGAGTATTATTGTACGCTGATGCCGCATATTCTAGCGACTTTTTGGTGTTGAAAGAGTCGCAAGTAACGTAAACATCACAGACTAGTACGCAATGGTGAAAATAAAAAGTTATTCAGTAAGCTTCGCTCCGATTAACTTAACATAGAATGGATGAATCAAAATAAGGGTATAGAGATTCAATGTCAAGGCTCGTAGTAAGAAAAAAAAAACTAATTCAACAAAAATAAGGTGAGGGCTATCTGAGGGGTACCTCTTTACTGGTACCTCCAACTAGTATTTTTTCTTTGTTTATTGTTATCTAAAAGCACAAAAAAGTGCCTATAAGCTTATATATATAATCACAAAATATTATTCAATTTGGGCAACGATAACTGCTTCCCCAAACACACTGACTCTTATTAAAAACAAATTAAACGAAAAATCTACCTATTCCTCAACAAGTGAGATGAATCACTTTTTTTGCATATCTAGATAGCCACGCTTTTTGTTTCATATCAGTTGACTATTGCTTTCCGTGTGCATCAGTCATACACTAGCGATCACTAGGATAAGGACATACATTTTGCAATCGATTTTTACTCTTTATACCTGTTGGAAAGGAAACCATAAAATTAAAGGGTAAATAAGAAACGACCGTTGGAATTTCCCAATATGAAGCAATGAACTACTTGAAAGGCCTATAAAAAGATGCGCCACTGGGATGAGGCCACTTGCAAAATCTTCGAAAGAAAGGAAAAAATTAATAAAATGTTTACATTTTATGGTTTTAAAACATCCACTGGGATGAGGCTATTGCGAATATTTCGTTGCAGGAGTTCACACCAGCGATTTTTTTCAAAGTTTTGCTAAAAATATTTAAAAAGCGTTGATTTAAAAAAAAGGGTTCCGGAGAGCCTTTGACAGCGACAGAAAGAGTACAGAAGCGACAGAAAGAGTTGCCTTCAATGAATTAGGACTCTCAGGCCGAAAAATTGCAAGGCGGCTTAATAGAAGTAAGATTGTGTAAACAGTTATCTTGCAGATCCACAACACTATGGGAAAAATAAAAAAAACGCACGGCAGAAGCAACAACATTGCGAGAAAAGCGGTTAATTCTACGGCGTGCCTCAATTTCTACTCCACCAGCAACTAAAATAAGGGCCAACAGCAGAGTATCAGCCGGCATAGCAACGGTCCGAAAGATAATACGAAAAAGTGGTACTATACAGAGTAGAAACTTAGAAAGAAACGTGTTTTGAGGCAAGTACACAAGGAGCATCGAATGAATTTTGCAGGAAAACATGTCACTTGGAGCAGTGAATGGAAACGCTTTGTCTTTTCGGATGAAAAAAAGTTTAACCTCGACGGCACCGATGGTCTAAGAAGTGAGGACCTTATTTTGGCAAGACATCACAGCCGTAAATCCGGTGTAATGGTGTGGGGAGCTATTTCTTACTACGGCACAATCGAGTTGGAGTTTTTGTCCACAACAATGAACGGAAACAACTACAAATGTTTGCTGGAACGGGCATTTCCAAAAGTGAAAAACATGTCCGGACCCCTGCCTTAGACAGTCCAACAAGACAATGCCCCAAGGACAAGGACACTTTAATAGAAGCTGTTCGTGATGTCTGGGCCTAAATTTGTCTTGATTATTTAAAAAAAAAAAACTTTAAGATTCGATTCCAAACCGTCTTATAGAGGTCATATCGAAAAATGGCAGGCATGCTCATAATTATTGTAGAAAAATGTTTTAAAACCATAAAATGTAAACATTTTATTAATTTTTTCCTTTCTTTCGAAGATTTTGCAAGTCGCCTCATCCTAGTGGCTCATCTTTTTTTACGCTTTTCAAGTAGTCCATTGTTCGATCTTGGGAAATTCCAACGGTCGTTTGCTATTTACTCTTTAGTTTTATGGTTTCCTGTTGAGAAAATATATATATGTTCACAGGTAGTAAAAGTTTCTGGATGCAAAATTTCCAACAGGTATGAAGAGTGAAAATCGATTGCAAAATGTATGGCCTTATCCTAGTGATCGCCAGTGTATGTTATAATCGTCTTTTTTACAAATATAAGGTTTTCCAATAAGGCCTTGACAACTAAAACGCAAACCATTCGGGATATTTCAAAAACTTTATTATCGGCTTGAAATACAATAAAACCATTTTTGAATAGAACTCCACTTCGTTCATATGGCCACCGTGGGCACGTTTGCAGCGGTCGATTCGTTGGACCCAATTTTCAACAACTCAGCTACACATTTCGGCGGAAACGGCCGCTATTTCGCGTTCAATGTAGGATCTGAGCTCTTCTAACGTCGGCGGCGTGTTGGCATAAACCAATGACTTAACGTAACCCCACAGAAAATAGTCAATCGGCGTTAAATCGCACGAACGAGGCGGCCAACCAATTGGTCCATGTCTTGAGATAACACGCTCACCATACTTACTCTTCCATAAATCGATTGTAGCGTCTGCTGTGTGGCTTGTGGCACCATTCTGTTGAAACCACATATCGTCCAAGTCCATATATTCCAATTCGAGCCAAAAATAATCGGTGATCATGGCGCGATAACGCCAGCCATTCACAGTAACGTGACGATCGTTATCGTCGACGAAAAAATATGGCCCAATAACGCCGCCGGCATGCAAACCGCACCAAACAGTTATTTTTAGTGGATGAAGTGGTGATTCATGAAGCACATGTGGATTTTCACCAGACCATTAATGCATATTTTGCTTATTGACGAACCTATTGAGCCAAAAATGGTCCACTTCAAATGGTCCATCGGCTTCAATTCTTGAGTCAGCTTGATCTTGTATGGATGTAAACCAAAATCCCCACGCAAAATACGCCATAATGTGGTCTGAGCGATGCCTAATTCTTGAGAACGCCGTGGAATTGACTGATTTGGATAGTTTGTTACGGACACCTGAACGGCAGCGATAGTTTCGACACTTCGACCAACCCGTTGTCTCAATGAAACTGTAACATCACACAACGAATATTGCCTGTCTACTAAGGCGAGAATTACGACCGAAAATTGGAGGTAACGCTCTGAAAGTTGCTGAAAGAGTGCTTTCACAAATTAAATTCAAAGTTGTTGGAAAACCCTTTATTAAACTCTTTTTAAAAAAACAAACATGCAAAGAACGCGAAGTATATTTAAATGTCCTATTTTTGGCGATTCTTGTGAAATGAAAAAAAACCTTCGGTCTACTTATGAAGATGCAATAATGTATTCTGAATGTACGAGACATCAATTTAAATTCGAATTGGAAACTGCAAAAGAGCCCACCTTTCCAGAAGTAGCAGCTATAGTAATAACCAAAATAGAAAATATATGGCGATCTGCATCTATTCCGACTGTAACAAGAATCAGAATCATACGGATGTTACAGAATTTACTAAAATCTGTCAAGAGACTCGCCTAAGAAAAATTAAAAAGTTTGATATTACGGCATGCAAAAGTAAGAAATTTAATCAATGCACCTGTACCAAAGATAAAAATGTTCCCAAACAAGAACAAGCATTTTTAATTGACCAAAGAAACGTAAGAAGTATGGCAATCGGTGGATATGATATTACTGTCACTAAAAGACTGTGAAAAGGCAGATCCGAGAGAAATGCCAAACTGCTACTGCTTTAAATACTTCTACGCCTGCTGTTTTGGAGATTAGTACTTCTTCGACATCCTCTTCCTCAACCTTCAATCTGCCCAAAGAAAACCACATTCCTGATAAGAAAAGAATAATTTCCTCAAGCGTTGATTTTCCTACATTAGAGGAAACTGCAGAATTATTTGCATTATACTTTGATGGTAGGAAAGACAAAACCATAAAATTGATTAAAAAAAATAGGAAAACCTACAAAACTACAATTGTTAAAAAGCACATCTCTTTTCTGCAAAAGCCAGGATCCATATACATACATGGGATATATAGTTCCTAGGATTGGGTCGGCGAAAGGAGTACAAATTACAATAACAAGTTTTGTATCAGATGAAGAGATTCCTCAACATCATCTTATGGCTTTCGGTTGTGACCGTACAAATGTGAACACAGGAAAATACGGCGGTATTATAAGACTACTTGAGACAAATCTTCAAAAACTACGTCAATTGATAATATGTTTACTAGACATGAATGAACTACCTTTAAGACACTTATTTCAACATCTTGATGGATGTACTTCGGGACCTAAGTCTTACACTGGAGCTTTGGAAAAAGCACTTGAAACCTGTGAACAATTAGCTGTTAGAACATTTCGACATATTGCAGGGTATGTTCTACCAGAAATGGCTAAAGATTTAAGTACAGATCAACAGTACTTGCACAAGATTGTGTCAAGGGTTTTATCAGTTGAATTCCCGCAAAATCTGTCAAATAAATCTCCAGGCAAAATATCTAATGCACGTTGGCTCACACGGGCCAACCGCATAATGCGTTTATATATAACAACAGAGACACCTTCGGAAAACTTGATCACTTTGGCCAAGTTTGTTGTTAAGGTTTACGCGCCATCATGGTTCTGCATCAAAAATAAACTACCGTTCAAGGATGGTACACACCATCCTTTTAACATAGTTATGGCCTCCAGATATCTTCCATAAGAACTTAAGAACGTATACAACGATCCTGTCATACAGCAGAATGGTTATTTTGCGAATCCTGAAAACATTCTTCTTGCTGTGGTAACAGATAACAATAAACACATTAGAGACCTGGCACCTCGGCGCATATTAAAAGCACGGAGATTTAATAAATTGGCAAGAAAAGGTTTCTGACGCACCGATTATGCAAAACTTGTGTGACCAAGAAATTCGGAGCATCGTGAAATCTGGTGGTGAAGGTGAAGTGTTCCTTTTAAGGCGTGGTGTAGTGGTACTAGCAATCGCTTCTCACTCGTAGGGTCAAGGTTCGAATCCTACCCATTGACAAGTTTTTCAAGTTTCTTATTTATGTAATTGGAACTCAGACAGAAAAATTCTGCGTGTGAAGGCATTACACTGACACGTAGATTTGGCTGCTGTAGAGTTTCAAGCACAAAAAAAATAGTGTAAATTATAACCTTCGAATCACTCTGAGTGAAGAAAAAACTCTCCGTCCTATTCGGACTCCCACCCCTGGAGAGCGAATATCGAAACCAAACACACATGAGATTCAAACCACTACAAATAACCAATTTTCCTTACTCCATCTTAGGTAGTCTGAAGCAGGTTTAAATTATGAACAATTTTCCTCAGAGCAAACAATGTATCAATGTATCAATCTTGCGACAGCGCTTCGTGAAGAATTAAGATCTCGAACTAGCTTGGAAGTGGTGATGTTTAGCAAAGCTTTAACCGTAGCAATTCATTATCACCATGATTGTTTATATCTCAGATTACTGGGACAGATTACTGTCCCAGATTCTGGCCGAAACCATTCCTGGTCACAGAAAAAGTGGATTTCGTATTCTTGCATCAAAAAGAGTTCCGCTGTCATTAAAACAGGCGGAATGCCTATAAGGTCAAAAGACAGTCGGCAGGCAATGTCATCGAAATACCAAAACTCCAGTTTTGTACCAAAGACACTTCTTTTTAAACGATATATAACTCTGAGAGCCATATCATGAAGGTCAAGGTTAGGAAGATTACACATTAGTGCATCCAGATCAGAGTCAGGCGTGTTAGGGCAATCCCATATGAAGTCAGCATAGACCGTTCCTCGCAGTCAGGTAAAAGAATCAATGGTATATTTTCGTGAGAGCTTACTTAGCCAGACAAATGACGCACAAAATGTAGTTGGCCTTATCACACCCGAATAGACCCATATAACCCATTCCCGGTGAAAAGCCCCATATGTTTCCGTCAGTTCCTTTATACTGCCGGAAAGCTGACATCCCTATGGTGGCGTGATATATTTGGAACAAAGACATTTGTTATCCAAGATGATTCCCAAATACTAAGCATAGTTTGAGTAACGAGTGGTGATGCCTCTACTCTCTAAAGGAGTCAGACTAGTCAGTTTCCTCCTTCTTGTAAGGAGACCAAATTTTCCGAGGATTCTCACAAAGACCATTTCTAGTGCAGCAATCGTCAACCAAGCTTAGGGCTACCTGCGCTTCAGAGCAGCATGAGCATACTTATTTACTTAGATGCAGCTACAGTTCGGGGTAAACCTGGGCCTCAACTAACAAGCCTCTCCAGTTAGCCAAATGTGTCGATAACTGTCGCCAGTTACATATTCCTAATCGATTGAGGCCCCCTTCTATTGTGCGCGCCAACTAAGATAAGATCTTCCTCTACTGCGTTGTCCTTTCTGGTTGTAATCGAAGACTCTGCGGGACGGAGTATTTGTGGCTTTCTCTCTGCTGGTGTCACTGTACAGCTCATATAGTTCGTCGATGAATCTTCTCCTTTAAAGCCCGTCAACGCAAACGGGATGGTATATTTTTTAAGGATCTTTCTCTCGAAACGGCATAAGGTATATTCATCCGCTTTTGATAGAGTCTATGCTTCAGCACCAAAAAATAGGACTGGGATAAGGCCTTACTACTCAATTGCCTTCGTAGCCCAAAGAAACGGCGATTGATAGGAGCGATTCTTCATTTTATTTCTGTTGAGCAGTTGTTGGCTGAATTTATAGCAGAGCCAAGATAGTTCTTTACTACCTAGAAATTTTAGCAGTCGATTGTGATGTTCCGCCCAATTCTTCGATATTGTGTCCCTTCTTGTCCAAAGCATATACTTGCCCTCATTTACCGCTAAACCCATTTAGGCAACTTCCGTTTCAATACTAGGGAAGGGACCGGTGACAACCGGATGTGTTCTCGCAATTATGTGGTCATCATCGGCTTACGCTAGTAGTTTCACAGACTTTTGAAAGATTGTCCCTCCAGTGCTCGCGTGTGAGCTCCGCGCAATTCTTTCAAGTATGATTTGAAAGAAGTCACATGACAGCGTGTCCTAATGTGTAAAATCTATTTTGACATTAAAGATCTCGGTTAGGTCGTTATCGGCCTTGATGGAGCAGCGAACGTTCTTTTTCGTTGTTTTGCAAAGACGGACGAGGTTGGCTGGAATGCCACAACGAGACGTGACTCTCTACAGCTCCCTCTATAAATAGTCTATTAAGCGGCCTTAAATCGTCGAAAGATAGTGAGTAACGATTTGTACTTCTCGAGTTTTCTACAAGATCTGGTCGATTGTGCACTTTCCTGGTTTTTTGTTGAAGAATGGTTTCAGTTGGTCACGAAATAGATCTTGTATGCGATATTGATATTTTTATCCTTTTTTGTGCGTCGAGATTCCATTCATCAGGCATACACTCTTCTGACCACATCTGAGAAATGAGTTGGTGTATGTCCCCCACAAGGTTATTTCCAGCTGCTTTGAATACCTCGTCAATGTCCAGTTAATTTTTTTTTGGATTTTGAGGAAGATATTTCTATCCTCACTTCGCTTTGGGTTGGTGGATAGAAGTTTTGGCAATTAAGTTGGGCTTCGCCGCCGCTATATAGTATGCAGAAAAAGTTTTCCCATATTCTCAACAACGACTGTGACTCTACTACATGGTTTTCTTCTTCATTTTTGTAGGTCTTCCTGGATAATTACCGTACTTTATTTCTGCAGTATAATCTCTAAATATCTGTGATTGCGCACTTCTCTTCCTCTTTTTTCTTCTTCTGGAGAAGCCGATGTACTTCCTACCTCATCCGCTCTCAGAACTCTCGAGCGAATCTCGTTCTTCGTTGCAGCATCGCATTATACGCTTCTTCTTCAGTTGCATGTGCTAACTGGTAGTCTTGGTCAAACCAAGCGGTTTGTTATCAATTTGTTTTAGCGTTCCATGATCCGGAGACAGTCATGTGTCCTGGTGTATGTTGAGATTAGGAAACCATGTGCGTGCTATAATGAGTAAAGTCAGTAAGCCTAAGTACGTTGACAGATGTGATTCGTGTAGGCTTAGTTTACCAACTGTCTGCATGAGCAAAGATGTTGGAAGCATTGAGAGCGTTGGTCAGTGATCTCTTAGGGGTTACCAGCAGTTAGGCTATACCTATATGTAGCATAACTGGATATTTTCCATCAGTGCCAGGCGACTTGTAGCCATCAAAGGAAACAACAAAGTACTATACATACATACGCAAAGTACTATACATGTCGCAATATTGGAGCTATTTCGGAAGGCTGGGTTGGAACCACCGACGGGCCGTATAATACAAGTTAATAAAACTTTCGCATGGCCTCCCACGAACGAGACCACGCACAACCGCCTGGGACTTCCATCAGCTTCATAGCGCTTATTTCAAATAAAGAAATTATCTTGACGCACTTTGTTGTATGTCGATTACCGGTTCCGGAATCCATGCCAAGCAGCGATTTCTTTTACTTAGAAAGACGAGTTGATGACCACTTTAAGGACATATTTACAATATGAAAAAATAAAAAAAGGCTCCGACTAGGAAATTTGTAAAAAGTTTTCCAGCTCCATATACGAGTAGAGAGTGGTATTCGTAGTCCTGATTAGATAGAATTCTGCCACTTTACAGTGTCTTGGCAACTAGGTATCCAGAAAATATGTGTTGTTGAAGTGGCCATCTTGATCTGCTTCCCAAACGGTACCACTTTAAACTTTTAAGTTTTATTGATCATTTTTCAGTGCTAACTATATTTTAACCTAAAAAGAATGAGTCTCACTTCAAAAGAGGCGAAGATCTTGTGGGCGACGAAGGCAAAACGGATTTTCGTATTAGCTCTGCACAAAATAAGACCGTAAATATAGGCACCAGGCAGGAAGTAACTTAAAACAGATTTAACCTTGAAGTAATGCGACTACGATGACAACGTTGGATGGGGCGTGTAAGGCGAATGAAAATCAGCGTTCAGGCTAGAAGAAGCGAAGTGTTTATCCCGGTCGGACGGCGCTCGACTCGATTGGTCTACGAAGTTCGAAAGACACTTCAATCAACTCGGCATGCGTATCACTAGGAAGCCGCTCTGGATTGTGGTACAAAATAAAGCCAGTTTATTGCAGAGTCAGTCTCTTACGCGACACGATGACATAGTGGACTTTTAGAAACTAAGATAGATATTCGCTTTATGCTTTTCTGATGCTTTAAGCGTATAATTGGCATCATCTATTATTGCTATTTGTGAAGTCCATTTGGTCAGTTATGACTAAGGGTTAAGCATCCAAATTACTACAATATACAATCGCAGTACAAGATCTTGAGAGAACTCATCTACAACAATCTACATTCATTAAACCAACGTCAGATATACGCGGGCTAGAAAGTAATCACTTTTATACGTCCTTCCACGTCTGTGAGTACAATTTAGCACGATTCGCCAGCTATTCGTCCACTCAAATATTTTGTTCAAAGCTCGTTGAAGTTTTGCAGTCCAGGATTCAACTGTTTGTCCTGTAGCGAGGATCGCCGTGTCATCCGCGAACGTGGCTACCACAGTCTCTTCATCTTGATTGACTACGGTATCTTTGTCGCTTTGCGTTTGTTGCTTTACCTTCTTGATTATGTTCACGGCGTCAGTAATCTTAAAACCTTGTGCTTGAACGTCTTCTATTACGTCTTCTTTTTTACACGACGTGTGAAGTCCCCTAGCGAAGACTCGTAACGGTTGTTGCATTTCATTGAGTTAAAGTCGGAGTTCATTGTTCTCCTGTGCGAAGCATTTAGTTTTTACTGAGTCCTGATTAACCTGCGGACTTCATTTTCCGGAAATATGTGATCTAGATGGTGGAGATCGGAGTGCCTTTGATTTTTGCAAAGGGATTTGATAGCAATAAATGGCTCTCCCCAGAATCCGTAGAGCCTACTTCCGAAGAGGGTGGGTTTGTCAGTGAAACTGGATTGCCACCTGCTATATTACTTCCCTTTGTTTTGTCCATTGCATTTTTTCTATGTTCACACACTCGGCATTTAGTCGCCTTTTACGACAGGCATGCCTACCTCGGGTATATTCTAATTCTCCTACCCGAAGGGGACGTCAATCAATTGACACCCTCGGGCACCGACGTAATGTCTCCTCTCTCCCTTTGTTTTATCGATATTTCCACCGCCAGTGCTCCACTGAAATCGCTAGTAGCATTCCGCCCATTCAAATTTTCAATTGCAACACCCATCTCGCTATGAATGCTCATCAGTATACCCTCAAGCCAATTTTCGGACGTACTCTAAAATATCGTGATTCGTTCCTAATCCGTACAACTAGCTAATGGAATGCCCTGCCGATCTCTGTATTTCCTAGTCGTTACAATTTGCATACATTTAAAAACAATGTACATCGGTACCTCTCTTTTCTTCCTCCCTAAATTTTCTTTGCCCGCGCTGTGTACAAACATTTTAAGAGTACACAAACCTATTGAAAAATTCACAAACTAAGTGACAAAATAGATTAAGTACATACAAGCAGCTTCACCGGCATCCGTATGTACTCGTTGCTTTTATTTATACCAAGAACAGTTGAAAACTGGATATTTTATCGTCACGAAAACTATTGTTTTATAGAGTTTCAAATAAATTATATTCTTGATTAGAGTGTGATGAAGCATCTGCAATTTAGAGCCTCTTGTATGAATGGTAAGATGGCACATCCGGCAAACTGAATCTAAAAATAAATTTGCTAAAAACTTTCCTTTATGACGGCGTGTATTCACGAGCGCAAAACATTTTTAAAATCTAATAAAACCAACTGACATGCTAATTTTCATACATATATCATACATATGTCATTTACGAGTATGTTGTTATAGTGGAGAAGTAGTAGAGAGAAAGGTGGCAAAACCTGAGCGAAACAGAACAGGATTCAATTAGAATAATTAACACGACTGTCTCTCTTACCCGATGTACGGGTATACATACGTATTTAAATGAATTATGAGACATCTACTGAGACTTGTACAAGAGTCCTTTGCGGCGGTTGTATCTAGAATTTTGATAAACTTCACAGAGCAGCACAACATTGTATTGGTAGTGAGTTTTGGAGAGAAACTCCTAACGGCACTGTGTACAGATGACATATCCTTTAATTATTTTATGCAGCGGTGTTCACTTGGGTGTTGAAGGATACCAAACTTAAATTTATGCACTGCAATGTCAGGTGTACATTTCGACTGTGAATACAAAGTTACAAACTTTTAAAGTTGTGACCCTGTCAAATGGAAAAAATAATGCAATTAAATTTGTTTTCCCAAGCTGTTCCTTGTTGACTTGGCGAAGAGAAGAAAATTTCCTTAATGACCTTGAATTTAATGGATTCTTTTGAATAAGCGGTTGGTTCTATCGGCGCTTTAAAATTGCTGTGGAAATTCAAAATACGAATTAAGGTTATTGAAATTTCCAATTACCTATTTTCCTGCACAGAAGAAAATTATTCTAGTGATATTAGAAGCCTATGGTGAAGGTTGCTTATTTTATTTTTTCTCGTTTCTGTGATAATCCAACATGAGAGACACGGAATTTCAATTTAATTGCAATGGTTGAGAATGTGGATCCAAGGTTGTAGCCCTTCGTTGGACTATCTAAGATACATGGTTGCGGGGGTTTGTGTTGCTCGGGAAGGCATTAAATTGAAATATGTCAAAATCGCAGAGCAGGCGAAATACAGTCTACCGTTAGCTGGGATATATTTATTTGTGTCCCTACTTGTATTGTACATAGAAAATTGTCTTCTACGACTTTCCCATGAGCAAAATTGGGAATTAAATGCTGATATACAGCATCCTTTCCTGACCCTTAACAAAAAGCATTAACTTTGCCTTGAGGAACTCAAACGGAGCTGAACATTTGAGCATCATCATGAATTACACAATTCCTTGGACCTAACATGTCACCCCCATGCTCTCTTGGGTTTTTTTCTTTGGTATAAGGGAGCTTTCAACAACCATGCTTTGTCGAAAAGGTGTGCACCTGTAACTCACGACAAAACAACGTGTGGTGCTTGCTGCCACACAGTTTACAGCCGCCAAAGGGACACTGCTTGGATATACATATGCCCTAGTTTCAGGCAATTGAAGTTTAAGCGGCAGTTCACCAGGACATCGAAACGTTGTTCCATTAGTAGTTTATATCGAGAAATTCGGTGAGATCCTTGAAAATGCACATACTTCCCGTCTGTTGATGTTGAGAAAACGGGCAACGTGTATTTCGGCCAACAGTTTTGGATTATCAAAACGCTCGTTCAACATTCTCCATACTTCTTCATATCCGCCAAAATGAAAATCTGCCTATGAGGGGCACCTTGGTTGCACTCACTGCCTGCTGAAGTTTGTTTAGGTTATATGCTTCTGCGTACTTCTGTTCTTGAACCAAAAGCATCTTTGAATCCCAGCCAATTATGCATCGAGCCATCGAACGACGGAATAACAAGTGGATCTAAATTGAGGCCGAAATTATGTATGTACTTATGGGCTACTAGGTCCAATATCTTGTTTGGTGTGCTCTTCCGATTGCCGTAATTTTCTGTTGAGAATGACACACGTTTCATTGTAAGGAGGTGATTTGCATCTGTGCCCATAGCTGTATGTTTCAAGCTCTCCCTCTTTTGTCTGGCCCACCAATAACTCATGGAGCTTAGTTTCTGCTCAAGCTGCGAGGAATCACACACTCCCAAACTTGCTCCATGCATACGTTCGTGGAACCGTTTGCTGGCGTTTACCTCCACCACTCGTAGATTTAACTCTGCCATATAAATATAAGTATCTATCACAGGAGGCGTCACATTGTTTAGAATTTGATCTTTATGGATTATGTTAAGAAATTCTGCGAATATTTTTATTTATTATAAGGGGTTAATGCAATATAATGCAGGGTGTGCCATCTTTTATATCGGTATGTAAGTATTGAATAACTTTGACATTTGTCAGCCAATTGACTTGAAAAATTTAAACCATGAATCGCTTCATACCGAAACAACGCGCCAAAATAGTGAACACTGTAGGTACATTGAAAATAGTCGTTTAGTTGTGTTTACTCAACGTGCATATCGGCGAAAATATCGTGGCCAACAAGCACCGTCTGACAACACTGTTCGTCGTTTGGTGTCGATTTTTGTTGAGCACGCGACAGTGGGAGGTTGTCGACATGCCGTTCATCTACGCCCAACACGTTCGATTGAACTGGTTGAAGCGGCAAGAGAGAGTGTTGCCGAGAACCCACACGTGTCGTATCGTCATCGTGCTCAGCATTTTGGCATCAGTGGAACCACCTTACGGCGCATTTTGAAAGATGATTTGCATTTGTTTTCGTATAAAGTGCAATTGACTCAAAGAATATTGTTCACAAACCGTTCACATCGCTGGGAATACGGCCAAACAGTCGCTCGAATGGTTGACACTGGACCTAATTTTTGGATGCAAAATATCTACTCGTATATGGAAATAGGTTTTTTCCTTTTAAGTTATTTAATATTCACATACCGACATAACCTGTATGTATGTATGTACACAATTACGGTGAAATTACAAGAACCAAGAAAAAGAAAGAGCAAGAAAAAAAGAAGTCAGAGGAAAAATAATACATTCATTATTGAGAGCAGATGTCAAACTTTCGCTCTGAGACAAGGTGATCCAAATCTTTCCAGAGAACTCTTACTGGAGCTACGAGGGGTACTATTAGTCAGTCAGGACCATAGACTAACTATAACTAGATATCAAACTTTCCAGATATTGGAAAATCAAAACCGGTTTTCTTCTGAAAGTCCCTATCCGTGTGAACCTGTCCGTGAATACGTGAGAATTGTCAACAATGTCAAAATTCGAAAAGTTTTACGAGTGACGTCATCCATATAAAAACGACGCGGTGAATTCCGATTTTGACATTTCTCTTGTTTACAAATTCAATTTCGTGTAAGTTGCACAAAAATTTAATGTTGGACAATAATTTTCTTTATTATATTTTCTAGGACAACAAAAGAAGAAAATTCTACACATCTGAAGCAAGAACAAATCATTTTCTACAGGAAACTGCTGCCACCAACAGATTGCTTTCGATTGGATGTGGCAAAACCAGCTGGGAAAGTTTGTTTACATTTTCTTGTGAGTAACTACAAACATTTTAATTTCAAAATAATTTATTTTACTTCTTTTTTACAGTAAGAACAATGAATCTAAAAGCACCATTCAAGAGCTTTAAGAAATGTGGATGAGTGATCTAACTAATTACATGTACATAAGTAAAAAGAATACATTTTCGTATAGCTATACATATAATGCCTTTTTCCTTGCAGATCCAACATTTGAAGTGCAATGGTTTCAAGAAAAGCGTTCCCAGTGTGGAACCATCGTGAGCTGATCAAATAAATGTGAGTAAAAAGAATACATTTTCGTATAGCTATACATATAATGCCTTTTTCCTTGCAGATCCAACATTTGAAGTGCAATGGTTTCAAGAAAAGCGTTCCCAGTGTGGAACCATCGTGTGCTGATCAAATAAATGTGAATTTAAAATGAAAATAAAAGTTATATACAACTAAATACTAAATACTAAATACTGTTTTATTTTGCTTTGTTTATCCAATAAATACAATAAATTTAAAGAAATTGTTTTTTCTTTCTTGGATTTGCTGCTTCTTCAATAAAATATTGACATTTGTTCATTTCACCACGGTGTGGGTAAGTTTTTCACTTCACCATGAATGTTTTCATCAGGAGAGCATGTTCCGAAAAAATGTAAATTACAATTCATGAATAAATTGGATTATTAGATTAAATGGAAAATATTGTATTAACTTTTCATACGAAGTAATAAATAATAATTAATGATTATTTTGACTGTTTTTATTTGTGAAAATAGAACAATAAATAGAAAATTAGTGCTTTATAGGTCCATTTAGTACGACAGCGAATTGACCAATTATTTTTTGAAAAAATGTGGATGTGACTGGACAATTTAGTTCATATTTAATGCTTTTGTATTACTAATTCCATTACTAACGCAACATTTCCATATACTTTGCTCAATTTTTGCATCAAAAAATTTCCGAGAAGAAGAAAATCGATGTAAACACAACGCTGTACGTTTCACAAATATCACGTTGTAATTCTAAAATTTGGCTGGATTTTCGTGAATGTCAACGACATCAAATCGGCGTATAAATTTTATACCGTTAGAAAGAAACCTTTCGTCAGCGAAGCAAATAAAAAAAAACAAAAGGACTTTGCTAATAAATAAAAAAACAAAGGATTTGACTTCTAGGATTTTTTCAGAAGAGTCAAAATTTAGCATTTATGAATCAAATAGGCCTTCGAAAGCATGAAGACAACCAAATGAAACTTGCAGTCCAAATACACAAGGCAAAAAGTAAAGCACGGAAATGGTGGTTGTGTAATATGGAGCTAAATATCCACTGTTGAGATCGGTAATTTAGTCACCGTAATTCAGAAAAAGAAGTATACTAAAATATTTACAGCGAAAATTTGCTTCAAAGGACACAAACAATGCTTATTGCGAAACATTTTTTACTCCCAACAGGACAACGATTTCAAGCATAAGTCCATATCCACATAAAGTCCCTCACTTGCTAGTAACGCCACCACATAGCCCCGATCTTAACCCGTTCTCTTTGGAACGCCTTTGGAATCATTAAATGATGAGGTTACGAAAACATGTCATCACATCGAAGCCTCAGTTAAAAATTTTAATTTTTAGCGGAATGGCAAGAAATAATATGTGAATATATGGAAAAGTTGACGCATTCTATGCCAGACCGGCTTAAAGATGTTAACAGCATTAAAGAATACTCAACAAAGTAGTAGCAAAATCTGTTGAAAACAATTATAAACAAAAATTCCCTTCGACAAAACCAAATTAAGTTGGGATATCATTTCACATTGTTTGTCAAATTCTGGAAATTATTTTTAAAAAATAAACAACTAAAATACCACCGCTTTTGTACTTTATAATGTGTGAAAAAAAAGATTCTCGAAATATTTTGGAAAAGCTTTAAATTCAAATAGAAAAACAAATATTTTCCTTAAAAAACTAAAAAATGATCAAAAATGTTAATTGTACTTATCAGTATTATTTAATTAATTTATTTACTCAACACATTCAAACTAAAAGAACAGCAAGGAAATTGATTTTAAAAGTTGCCATTAATTAATAATCCTTTTCATTGATGTCCAGAGTACAGAGTTTGTGCCTAAACATAAAAAATGCTTATACAATTGACTCTCAATACAAGCTTAAGCTTGATTTCAGAATTGTAATAGTTTCAATTCATTTATATCTTCAAATGAAACTTTCAAAATATAATCCTTAGGTCCTTTTTTAATTTTATTCTGAAACGATCCCCTTTTTGTTCAATTGAAACAAAAAAAAGGTTTTTTTTTAAATATATTCTATTATCTTCACTTTTTCACCACGTTGAATTAAATATTCACCAGCGAAAAATATTTTTCCTTTTATTTTTGCCTTTATTATATATACTTAGCGAACATTACGTGAAATTTGTTGTCATTTTAGCCATTCTGACAGGTTATAGAGATTGAGAATGTGTTGGTGATTCACTTACAGTGTGTCTGTGCAAAAGTTAAACGTTTGCAAAAGTATTAGTAGAGTTTGATATCTAGTTATAGTTAGTCTATGGTCAGGACGACGTTAAGTCTAATCTCCTTTCACAGGTCCAGGTATTGAAATGCAATTAATTTGAAGTATTCGTAATAGGATTTTGGAAAAATTGTGATACTTGTACGAGTAACATACCGCCACAACAGAAGGATTGTGAATGATGTACGAGTCTACGTAAAAGCTCCAAGATTAATGTATGACGATGTGTTTGAAGTAATATGTATATTGTATGTTGTCTATTTATTGGCTTCTCTCAGGAACTTTTTGCCAATACATGTTGTAAGATAAGCGTTCCGCGCTGAAGGGAACTGGCCCATAGGGGGAAATACTCGTTTCGATTATCATAAGCTCCTCATCAATTTAGTACTCAGAAATACACTCAACAGAGCCCATTAAATTCTGACATGAAGATAGGTGTTTGGAGATACATACATACGTGTGTTTCCACGTTTTTTCTAGCATGATTAATTTCAGTGAATTTTTAACTTAGTAAACACGGAAATGATTTTTCCTCATTTCCACGCTAAAAACCAGCGCACACCTCTTTCCCATTGCACACAACAAAACAATTGCCGAGAGTTGGAAGCAAATATTTGTGAACTACTTCTCGGGCCACAACAGTAGAACCAAGACCCAGAATCGGAACCAGAACTAGACTCAGAACCATCGCACTACGTCACATCATCAGAAACTCCTTCGCTATGGCCAACAGTGGGACAACATGTCGGAAAAAAAAAAGAGTAATATGTTACGTACGAATGAATCTAATAGTAAAAAAATTTTGCGTCCTAAATGTTTGAAAATTGTTCACCCGTATACTCGTAGGTATAAACGTATTTCCTTTCATAGTAGTATGTGTATATGTACAATAGTTAAATGAAAAATGATATTTTGGAGAAAAGAATTGTCGGTTCAGCCCACTGTGAGACCATGTCGACGCCGCCGTCCAGTCGGGTCGAGAAACGCACAAAACCCTTATCGCGGCCCCAGCATTACTCATTCTGCGCACCCTGCAGCGAACGGCAAATATTTTCCTCACAAAATTTACGTTTCTCCTCAGAGGTAAAAATAACACAAAATGTTTGCTCTGTTTCATTGTTATTTCAATTAAAATGAAAGTGCACCGGCTGCGACAACGTCAATATATACCTACGTCGAATGCGACTTCGACTATAAGTATGGCGATGACTAGGACGATGACGAGGATGACAATGGCAATGTGAACTTCAGAACTGGCGAGCTAGTACCTATGAACATAGATAACGACATCTAGATGACGGCAAACGAAAACGTAATCTGCCAGTTCAGCATCAGTTAGTGCTAGAATTCAACTGAAAGTAACTTTACGACAACCGTGCCTTGAGATGCATAGTACACGTAGGATTGATATTTAGTCCTTACACGGAAAGCATGTGCACTCATAGTTGTGGGTGGTCACATGGATACATGAACGAATAGATGGTTGGATGACTCGGGGGTGGAATTCTAAGTGGGCAATCGTTTACTTTGTACTATTTGGTATGACGACTACGACGACGACGCTATGCGAAAACACGGTCGTAATTGAGACATGGTTATTTAGCAAGCTGATTGCAAAACTGGAGTGTACATTGGCCCTTACATTGTCTGTGGGAGCATATAATGAAAATACCTTTGAAATAAACTAAAAGGGTGTGTGAAATCGTATTAGGGGGAGCCCTAAAGGTTTTCACAGAAGTCATCAGGTATTTTCGCAGCAAGCCGTAGTTTTGTTTCATCCATTCGGTTGTTTTTTGTGTAATCATGGTGATTCGTTGGTGGGAATTGTAGCTACAATCAAGTGAAGCACTTAGCCCAGATAAGTCTAGAATGTGTTTAAAGCGTTCAATGCTGCTTGACTGCGTTCATATGAATAGGCTGCCTATGCTCGAAGGCGCTAGAATTAACTTTTCGATTTTTGTCAAGTCAAAATCGATGTATTTATTAGAGCCGAATCAGGAAAGCGAACCTATTTGGTCTACCATGGTATGCCCGATAGAACCCTGGTAGGCGTCAAAGAACGCTTAATGCCTCGTCGCCATTAAGTTGGTGGTATAGGTCAAGATGTAACATTTCTTGCTAGAACCGATCTGGTTCGGGCACAGCACCTTATAAGACCCTGTGTGAACCATCGTATGACCGTACTGCTGGCATGGACAATCATGGGATCCTGAGGTTACTACACATCCTGCCATCGATAATGACTTTGAGTTGGAACCCAAAAACATGAACACAATTAAACAAATAAAACCAATCGAAGTTAACGAAACATACGGAGTAAACCCCGAGGAGTTCGAGGGTGCAGAGGTCACCCGGCGGGGAAACACAGACTAAATTTATTAGTGTAAAGTGACTTGAGGTTGTATTTTAGGCAACCATTCATCCCAAGAGATTTTAGTTGCCTGAAAAAAAGTTTTTCGGGCACTTCAGGTATTGAATCCTAAACCGTCCGATTGGGAAGCTAATACACTACCACTTGAGCAACGGCCACCCACAGCGCTGACATCTTAAAGACATCGCGAAATATTCGTTTAGTCTGCCGGCATTCGTTTGGTCTGGAAAGTCATGCTCATATGAAACCCGAAATGCCCTAACTGAGGATGCAGGCAGACCTAACGTAGATTCAGGTCTTGAAAAGTTCTCAAAAATGCCTAGCAACTTCATTGGCGATATTATTTCCCGTAATTCCATTGTGACCTGCGACCCAGACAAGAATTTAGCCGTCCGACTGCAATCAGTGAAGTCTTTCTTTCTCAAACTAGCTTGGAAATCGTAAAGGAAATCAGCAAGGCAGATTGATTTTCGCTATAGACGCCAATGCTTCGCCCCCTCCACCGGTTCTTTGCAATATAGTTCGTTGCCATCAGGATTACATTTATCTCCGCTTGGATGACAGACACACGTTTTCCTAACGAGGAATAAAATCGAATATTGTCATCCTCCAGAATGACACCGGCGCTGAAGACTCGACTACATTCCTTTCCTGGCTCACACTCCAGCCGAAACCAGTCTGGGTTCATTGGTTCATTGCATCAGATGACATGTCCATAAGACCAAAGTCATAAGACATTCGGAGTCCAAGATCATCAAAATTCTAGTGCGTGTTGTACCAAAGACCACTTCTTTTTAAAGGGAACGTGGCTTTGAGAGTGCAGCCCATGATATGGATATCAGCGAGATGGAGATTCATCAATGCGTCTAGAGCGAAGCCAAGTGTGCTAGGGAAAGATCCATGCAGCCAAGTCAGACCATTCTTAATTCTATGAGAGCTTGTTCGACCAGACAACCAACGTATAGAATTTAATAGCCGAATAAATCTAAAGAACCCTTCTCTGTGGTAGACTCCATGTATTGCCGACGAAGGCAGGCAGCGCCTTTGAGGCGCTGTTACTAGACTATATCCTATTCACCATCATTGCTTTGAACCACAAAATAAGTGATTTGTCTACGCCGTGTTTTCTGGTTATGTTGTCAAAAGTGCTCTCAATTTCGATGACAATGCCCAGCACGTATTCCTTCTTGCCTACCAGATTTGCTCATTCAAGGAGGATCTTCCGCCGTGATAAGCATGTTGCATTTTAGTCAGACGATGCTCTTCAACATGAAGGAAGTCAGACTTATAGGACAAAAGAGAGCATGTAGTCCTCTTTTCTGATTTTCGGTAGTCTACTCTCACTGTTGGCCGGGGTTTCGGAATGTCTGGGTAGAAGTGAAGATTCTCTTCAGAGTTACCTGCAGCTGGACTATATCTTTTTGTAATATAACTGGGTATATGCTATCGCTGCCAGGCAATTTGAAGCCATCAAAGCAAGCAGCATCATGTTTAATGGTCTCAGCCGTTACTACAACCGATGAGATATACCAGATACGGCATATTGTGTTATTTAGCTCACTAGCAGCTACGTTAACAGGAGCTAGTTATGTGCTTGTTCTGAATAGGTTACCTGAGAAGTGAGCCTCAAGCTTGGGACATAGAGTCTCTGCTTTCGACTCAATATAGGCCCCATCAGGTCTTCTAAGTGGTTCCAGCCTGGTTGAGGGCTTTAACCAGCCTACTGGGATAATCGACCGATTTCGATATTTTGTTTTCTTAAAAGTCTGTAAACACCTCAGTCTTTCTCCAAATTAATAGTAAGTGACCTGTAAGTTTTCTGGTTTCTTTACGAAGTCGCTACAACCTACGTTCCAACAAGGAACGGGCTATCTGCAGGATCGCTTTCCAGCTAAACTAATTGAAGATGGTTCGTCATATAGTGATGTGGAGCCCCTTAAGCATCAGAAACCACATATGCGTATATTCCATACCCATGGTTCCTTTATTGATCTTATGTGACTTTGTGCTGCTTAGCCATCTTGTTGAGAGATGTGTGCCAGTCTTTAAACAGTCGCTACCTGTCTCTCTATGTATTTGTATATTGCAATGTTCACCGGGAGTATTGATTTCATTTCTGTCATTACCATCCGTCTGCTGAATAGATGGGATTTCGGACTAGAAGATGTTACATCATGGGGGAAGAACAGAGGATTGCTATAAGCAGAGTTCATCTTTCCTGGTTATCGTCCAGAAATCGGCCCCGGTAAGTACTACTGGCAGAATCAAAGTTTTGTAGAATATATATGTATTTCGTCTTGAGCGTGAATCAAACTTAAATCAAGTGGTTAACAATAATGTTTTCTCCAGTCGCTTGACAGATGCTTTTTTGTTTTTTAAGAGCATTTACTGTTAAATCACTCTCTCATAATTATGTTCATTTAGCAAATACTATCTCAATCAGTCTGCGGATCGTTGATTGTGTTTTCTGAGATAGATTTTCGAAGATCGGTTTCCGGTTATCTTGCTTTTGTTATTCGTTCATCGCACGACTCGTCGATTTCCACGAGTGCAACACTACGTAGATATCAAAATTGATTTGTGAGTGCGTAGCTCCGGAAACTTAGTGCTTCACAAATTACTAGCTGCTGCAGAGTCAATTTGTCGTAAGCCATTGATTTTTTTCCATTCGTGAAGGCTGTGTGTTTCACCAATTCGCCAAAGACGGTCGACATGTAGTTCTAGCAAGACGGCGCTACATGCCACACAGTACGTACGCGAATCGATGAACTAATTGAGAAATGAATTTCGCGAGCAATTTATCTCTCGTTTTCGACCGGTGAATTGACTTCGACCTTGAGACTACCTTTTATGGGGATGCGTCAAATCTCTCGTCTATCCCGATAAACCAACGTCAATTGAAGCCTTGGAAGACAACATTACACATGCTATTAGCGAGATACCAGCCAATATGCTCGAAAAAATTATTCAAAATTGGAGTCCCCGTATGGAACACTTAAAACGTAGTCGTGGTCAACATTTATATGAAATAATCTTTAAACAGTAAATGGCAACTCAAATAACAATTTTATACACTTTTGCTATTTTCCTGTGTTCTTTTTGACAATTAAAAACCAAATGCTTAAAAAATCACCCATTACTAGGTCTGTCTCGAAAGGTTATCGTAAAGGTTATCTGCTACATGGCCCTTATCAGGCCTATGCTTGTGTTTGGATGTCCCGTGTGGTTCAACGTAAGAGCAAGTTTATTGGAAAAGATTCGGGTGTTTGAGAGGGCTTGTCTTAGGACTTGTCTTCGCTTATACAGAACACCAGAGTCTGAGTACATAAAATTCTATCCTAATGAGGTCTTGTACAATAGGGCGAACCTGATAAGAGTGGACAATTTCGTCATTAAGTTGACTCGAAGGCACATTGCAAGAGCAATGACCTCATCGAACAACCTGATCTCCGGGGCTTTCTACCCCAATTACATGTATCATGAGAGAGTTCGCTTTGATGGCTTTGTTCCCCCAGAAGCGTTCCTCTACCTAGATATGAAAGGTCTGATCCAGGACAGATTGGCGGTGCCGCTAATCTTCCACGTTGCTCGAACAGCTGCGGACAGGCGACTCAACTACGACAGAGACGTCGCACATGGCAGTGCGGAGCGCCTCCGGTTCAGTAGGTCGGTAGGGAGTCGCGACATAAGGGATGTTGCTCGGCAGCACCAACAATTCTGATGGCTAGATGAAGGAGGGGAAGTCTCGTCGTCGAATTCCTCCAGTCCTACGTAGCTCCATGGGGAGCAAAGTCGGTCTTCTGCATATTTTTTTTAGCCATGGCCGGCCTACATAGTTATAGGTAGAATTAGGGTAGTTTTAAGAAAAAAAAAAAATAAATAAAAAAAAATAATAAAAAATAAAAATCACAAAAAAAAATAAAAAAAAAAACAAAAAGAAAAAAAAATATTAGAACAGCGGTGGGTAACACCCTCTAAAATATGGTATAGCATTAGATAGTTTAAGTAGGATTAAGTAGGTTAAGATATAGTTGTAAATAGTTTATACGTTTAGTTTTAAGTTTTATATTATAACAAAAAGTCCATATACTAAGTTTTGCTACTTAAAGTTTATTTTCTTAGTTTTAGTTTTAATAAATGTAAAACAAAAATAAAAATAGTCTGTAAGGAACGTCGAAAGACATAGATTAAGTATTATGTTTTACTTAGAGTGCCCGCATGGGGCCAGTAAGATAGAATAAGATTATTTGTAAGTTATTTAAGCTAATATTTAAGCATTTTTTGTCTAGCTGTAAGTGTAAATGAATTTCAAAAATAAAAATGCATATAAAATGAAATGAATAAAATGTAGCAAACACTTCTCACTCGGAGGGTCCAGGTTCGAATCCTGCCCATGGCAAAATCAGTTTTTCATTGTATAATTGGAACTCAGACAAAAAAATTCTGCGTGTGAAGGCATAACACTGACACGTAGATTTGGCTGTTATAAGAGTTTCAAGCAATGAAAAAAATACTGGGAATTATATCTCGAATCACTCTGAGTGAAGAAAAACTCTCCGTCCTATTCGGACTCCCACCACTGGAGAGCAAACATAGAAACCAAACACACCTGAGTTTCAAACCACTACAAAAACAATTTTCCTTTCTCCTCCTTCTATCTTTCCGCCCGCGCCCTGGCAACAGTAAAAAGGGTATCAACCCCTTAGGCGCGCGTAAATTATAAAAAAAAAAAAAAAAAAGTTGATCAGTCTCGTGCTAAAAAACAGGATAATCAACTCCAAACTGAGTGAGAATTCTGCTAAAATATGTTTCAGCAGAGGTACGCCGAAAGGCGGTATCATCTCTCCCCTTCTCTGTAACTTAGTGGTTAATGAACTGCTGATATACCTGGAAGCGGGAGGTAGCAGGGTAATTGTCTATGCGGATGACGTTGCTATAGCCGTCTCAGGAAATCATCTTAACAGGAAATCTTACCATTAAATAACTCCTTCAGATAAATCTTAAAAGATTAACCCATTGGACGGATCGCGGTGGATTGGGAGTAAACTCCCATAAAACCGATCTTGTCCTCTTTTCCGGGAAATAGAAAATTCCAATTATAGACCCTCCGTCAATAAATGGTACCAGTTTAGTCCTTTCCGATACAGCAAAATATCTGGTTCTCATTTTTAACTAAACTAAACTAGAAACTTAGCATTCAAGAGGAAGTCAAAAAAGCTAAAGTAGTATTATTCTCTTGCAAAGCCATTGGGAATAAATGGGGCCTTCAACCTCGCATAACCCACTGGCTATACATCTCGGTCATAAGACCGATACTTACTTACGGGGTGGTCGTCTGGTGGACGGCCTTGGAAAATGCAGTCAACTGCAATAAACTAAGCCGAGTCCAAAGAACAGCATTAGATATTTTGTTTCATTTGACACCCCTCGATATTTTCAGCAGGCAAGTAGCTGCGACCGCAGCTATTCGCCTTAAAGGGACTAAACAGTGGACAAATAATTAATTTGGCCACGCCAAATACATTATAAATCCTCACAGAGAACATCGATTACATCATACCTGAACTTTGGTTTGACAAAAACTTCCATGTAAGCTTCCCCTCTAGATCCTTCTGGGAGGAAGATCTTTCATGGAGGACAAATCAATACATCTCTACAATCGCTACGTGGAAACTAACATTAAAGCTGGATGCCAATAAAAGAACAGACCTTAGGTGGACTGTTGGACCAACATGTCTGGCGAACCAAACATATCTGGCCAAAGTTGGATCTGAATCGCTCTAAGTGTCGGATCCTTCTAAATAGGAAACATCTCAGCGCCATCATAGGTGTCATCACTGGACACTACTTCATAGGCAAGCGTGCAAGAAGACTTGGCGCTTTTACAAATGATTTCTGTAGAAGCCGCATGAACGAGGAGGAAGAGGAGACAATCCTCCTCCTATTCTGTACATGTCCAGCTCTTTCCCAGAGAAAAAACTTCCCACAGCTGTTTTCTTCTACAATGACCTAAACGACCTAAATAATATAGACATAAACAGTCTCCTACGCTTCATCGTAAGCTCAAACTGGTTCCATTAGTAAGAGCATCATACGTAGATCCACGTGGTATCACAATGGGCCAATTAAATATATTTTGTAATTAATCCCATGACCCAAAGGACTGCTCCTTACATAGCTCAAACAAAATCAATGCAGAAATCAGAAACCGTTAAATAATCAGTCAATCACAAATTGATTTAAACACTTCCTGGCTTATTATTAACAGTATTTGAGCAATTTAAACCATTCAAGAGCCTTTCTCCCAACTTATCTGATCGAAATTGATTAAATTCACTACCTCATCCTATCGAGCAAATAGAACTCTACTTAATCTTTAACGCAATACTGGATTTGTCTGCAAATAGGTCTACAAATAATTGAATACAATTGGAAAGCAAATAGAAGATACTGAAACCCAAAATTCCCTGGCTTCGGGCCTGTACTCAAGCTGCATAATTAATATGTAGGTGTAGCATTTAATTTTGCATTTCAATTAGTATTGATTTCCCCCTGTGTCTAATTTAGTTGTGAAGAACTTGAGGTGAACACTTTCAGCTATTGTCCTTATTCTCATGAGTAAGCAAATGCTTGAAGATATCAAACAATTTTCGCCCCTCGCTTGTCACTTTCGAAAAATAAGGGACATTTCTTGAATTTAGTAAATAAATTGGTAAACTTCTATATACATAGAGCAAGTGTTGCATCCTGCGGAAAACACACGGCCGGTTAACCTTGAATTTGGAACAAATGTATCTTATTTCATAAATGAACTACAAAAGCCACGTTCCAAAATCAGTCGTGTGGAATCTTATGATCTACCGAAGCAGAAAATATATGTATTTAAGTGGAAAAAGTATGGTGACACGGTGTTGTTGATTTCCGCACGAAACTTCTGAGCACAGTAACCGCTACCACCACCACCAATACTGAATGCGATGAAATTACTTTTAGTAAGGGGGGACGACGGGAATATCGACAATGATGAAGGACGACCGTTGCATGAGTACCTACCGGATTTGTTTTATCGCTGCTGTTTGCTGTATTAAGCGCCGGATAAATATTTTTACGCATCGCTGTTGTATCCAATTTTCTCATCATTCAGACCTGCGAATTCTGAATTGGGCAAAGATTGATTTCTCTGACACTAACTTGTTTTTAATTGCAAAAATGTTTTCCTTTTTTTTAATTTTCATCTTTGCTCGAGTCGGTGCCTTCATTTCTGAATATGTGTTTTTTTTTTATTCCAAATTCCAGGTGGTGCCGAACAAAACCCTTCATACTTCGACCTATCGAACTGTGGGACGTGTCTGCCGCAGTTAAATAGGCTGTCCGCAAATGTTTGAGCGACGTAGAAAATAAGCATGAACGCTACTCTATCCGCAGTGGTCAATATGTCCATCCTTATAAGGTTCGCCCTGTTGTACACGATCTCATTAAGATAGAATTTTACGTATTTCGACTTTGGTGTCGTGTAAAATCGAAGACAAGCTATCTCAATGCCCGAATCTTTTTCAATATACTCATCCTCACATTGAACCACCTGGGATATCAAAATATAAGAATAGGTAGGACAAGAGGCACCCTCATTTCGAACTGACTACGATAAAAGGACCTCTTTACTTTATCTACAGCAGTATCCATATATTTGTTCAAATACAGATTTAGGCAGATTCAAAGGTATCTGAGCTGGCTCGAGAAACGGAGTCAAAGAAAAGAAAGAAGGGAAAGCAAAAATTGAAGAGCCAGTTTCTTCACCCAAACACGAGCCACAAAAAGTAGCTTAAGGAATCGCGAGTATCTAATGGAAAAAGAAGGAGCCCCTAAATTAACTGCCAACTAAACTAACTGGGACGGCTTTAGGAAATATTATATAGAAAATACTGTTCTTAATGTGTCGCTTAAAACATCGTTTGAAATATAAGATGAAGTCGGCGAAGGTGGATATTTATCCATCGAAAATAAAAGAATTGATACACCAAAAGAGGAGGGCAGGAAAAAGATGGCAAAAATCCCGAGCTCCCCAGCACTAAACTTTTTTAAACGGTTTGTAGAATGATCTCAGGAAAGTAATCAAAGATTTCAAAAATCGAGAGATCTCTACGTATCTTGAAGATTTGACTGCCGAAAAAAGTTCGAATTATTCACTATGGAAAGAAATAAGAGGTATTAAAAACAAAATGCAATGGCTACCGATAAAAAAAAAAACAATGGCGAGTGGGCAAAAGCAGACAAGGAGAAGGCGGACTTATTTTCCGAGCACCTGGAGGAAACGTTTAAATCATTTGACGGACAAGCACTAATAGTAGACCTTGGTGTCTCGAATAAAGAACGTGTCGTTGCCAAGCAATAAAAAGTCTTAAAAGTAACAAGGCCCTTGAATATGATTTATTAACCGGACCATTCTCAATCAATTCCAAAGAAAGCCCTGATCAAGCTTGTGCATATTATAAATGCCGCGCTAAGATTATTATATGTTCCAAGACAGTAGAAAGTCTCCGAGGTTATATGTTTCCAAAACCGGAAAGACTCGAAATGATAAAAAATCCTACAGACCGAATTCGTTCCTGCCAACAGAATCTAAGTTATTTGAAAAACTTTTCTTAAAGCGCCTACAACCGGTCATTGAAAAAAGATATTTCATTTATGACCATCAACGTGGCTTCAGAACAAAGCATTCCACAATTGACCAGGTTTGTAGAGAAAATAGAGAAAACCCTAGAGTAGCTAGAGTAAAAAAAAAATGTTCTAGCGCTTTCTCTTAGGCCTTCGACAAGGTATGGCATGAAGATCTGAAGTTTAAGTTTAAGACGGGTTCTTCCAGAATAATTATATGAGATTTTAGAATACTACCTTGCAAAAAGATTATTCCGTTTCAAACATCGGAATACTCCGAATTTAAGGAAATCGCTGCCTGAGTACCACAAGGAAGTGTTCTTGGTCCGGTATTGTCCATACTCTACACTCGAGATATACCGCAAGTAGAAGGCGCTGTTTCCGGACGATACGGCTATATTAAAGACAGATAAACTATTCGAGTTAGCAGCTGTAAAACTATAACTAGCTTTGGACAGAATTTACGAGTGAACCAAGATTTGGTGCATTGCTCTCAACGATACCATTTTTTTATAATGAGCGCACGCTCAAGGGGCTTGTGTACCCTTAAAATGTTTGTACATAGCGGGGGTATAGGAAATGTAGTTGGGAAGAAAATAGAAATACCGATGTATATTGTTTTTAAATGTTTGCAAGTTATAACCAGGAAATACAGAGATCGGCAGGGCATTCCATAAGTGAGTTGTACGGCTTAGGAACGAATCACGACATTTTAGAGTAAGTCACGAGATGGGCTTGAGGGTATACTGATGAGCATTCATAGCGAGACGGGTGTTACGATTGAAAGTTTGAATGGGCGGAATGTTACTGGTGATTTCAGCGGAGCACTGGTGGTGGAAATAGCTATAAAACAAAGTGAGACAGGATACATTACGTCGGTGTTCGTGGGTGTCAATTGATTGGCGGATATTAGTATCATCTATAAGTTTTATCGCACGGTTTTGAATCCTATCTATCAGGTGCAGAGATGTTTTAGGAGCACCTGACCAGATGTGGGGATTGTACTCCAATTTTGGGCTGATGAATGCATTATATATTGAGGTCAGATCAGAGGGGGTAAAATATTTCCTACATCGCTTGAGGAAACCTAGATATTTCGCAGCATTTTTGGCGACATCAAATATGTGGTCATTCCAACGTAAACCTGTCCGCAGCTGTTCGAGTGACGTGGAAGATTAGCGGCACCGCCAATCTGTCCTGGATCAGACCTTTACTATCTAGATAGAGGAACGCTTCAGGAGGAATGAAGCCGTCAATTTAATAACAAAATTGTCCACTCTTATTAGGTTCGCCCTATTGTACAAGACCTCATTACGATAGAATTTTATGTACTCAGACTCTGGTGTTCTGTATAAGCGAAGACAAGTCCTAAGACAAGCCCACTCAAACACCCGAATCTTTTCCAATAAACTTTCTCTCACGTTGAACCACACGGGACATCCAAATACAAGCATAGGCCTGTAATGGCTAAAGCACCTTTGGCTCTGGCCAGAGCAACATCTATATGTTTCTTAAAGTTACAGATATTGATCTAGCCAGATCCCAAGGTATCTGACTACATTTCGACAAGCAAGTTGCTACTCGTGCTGCCCCACGATCGAGAATTTTCGACAGTTCTTTCTGGTATCCCTAGAGGCCCCAGACAAAGGCGTCCTAAACAGAATAGTTTCCGACTTCTGAAAGTTGAATTTCAACTTCCAGTCGTCGCAATATCGTTTAATTTTATCAAAGTCACGCTGCAAACGTATATTAATGACCTCAATCTTTGGACCCGATCTGTACGAGATTATGTCGTCTGCGTACGCTATGGCATGGTGAAGTGAACCTATCAGATCACTTGTATAAATGTTGAATAGGATCGGCGAATTTACCGCGCCTTATTGCAGACCGTTTTTAATGTTAAAGACTCCAGCTGCAGTCACATCGCCATTCTTCACGATGAACTGTCTACAGCAGTGGTTTACTAATGCCCAACTTGTCCAGCTTGAAAAAGAGTCATTCTAACCATACGGTATCGAAGGCCTTCTCCAAGTCAATCAGGTAGGCACCAGTGCACTGTTTCTTGTCTTTGTTCCATTGGATATCAGAAACCAGTTTAGATGCGGCATGAATGATATCATGTCCCGCCTTGAAATCGAATTAATTATCCGGAACTATATGTTTGTCCTCAACCCATTTAGTCAAGACTCTATTGATCACCTTTTCGAACACCTTACTAATGTTTGGAAGAAGACTGATCGAGCGGAGATTGGCCGGATTGGAAGTATCTTTATCCCTTTTGGGGATGGCATATACCACCGCAGTTTTCCAACGCGCTGGATAATGTGCATTATTCATTATTCATTGCATAATTAACAGGGTGGTATAAATGTTCACCGCTTCTAGAGGGAGATGTCGAAGCACAATGCTCGGTATTTTATCGGTTCCCACTGATTTCTTACTTCTAAGTGATTCGAAGATCGTTTGGAGCTCCTCCTTCGAAATGAACAGGGTTTCATTGGTGATGACATTATTTGCCATATTCTCGTCACTGAACTGGCTGAAACCCGAGCTCTCGAATCGCCAATTCACAATTTCATTTCGAAGGCAGGAATTATGCACAAGGACTCGATTCTCCAGTTCGTGGTTCGGGCCAATGCTGTTATTCGCCTTATACACTTCCTGGAAAGTCGCTCCTATAGCCTCTACCTTCTCCTATGGATCCTCGATCACAAAGAAGTTGTCATTATCAACGGCCTCATTTGAATCGATGCCTGCTGCTATAAGTGTGTTCTCGTTGTCCGTCGTTCGGGCGATTTTAAGACACGGAAGGTCGTTTTGATCTTTTCTCCGAAATATTCTATTTATTTGCGGGAACTTATTCGGGTTGCTGGTACCAACAGCCTGAATTTTACTGTTCCAATACAAACTTACAGATGCTTTGTAATTTTCTTTTATTAATACTTGGAGGTTTTAGATCGACGACTTCAATGTAATGATCTCCTGGTTATGTCTGTCTATAAACTGTATGTACAAGGTTTTTAGTCTTGACAGCAGTCTACTTTTATGTCGGTGCAGTGTGACAATAGTTGCATTACGGAATAAGTGTTCGTCGTCAGTGTGCTGATGCCGAGGCATCTTTTTGTACATTGTTCGTTTAATTGTCTCGTCCATTAGTTTTAGATACCTGTCAGTCTCCTCGTTTGACAGATTTCTGTTGGACGGTGGGTAGAGCGAATTCGAGGAGAGTGCTCTCGTCATTGTTCTGGTGAAGTGTGTCCAACGCACCCTACTATAATTGTAGGAATGCCTTTGGACAAACTCATCTAATTCCGCAATTTCATTGGGAACAGTTATTTCGGTGCTGAGACCGCAATGGTCGCTGTCATA
Source organism: Volucella bombylans (assembly GCA_949129095.1). Lineage (NCBI taxonomy): Eukaryota > Metazoa > Arthropoda > Insecta > Diptera > Syrphidae > Volucella > Volucella bombylans. Next base: position 83,457,640 of record OX422140.1, read on the forward strand.
CACGAAAGTGCGTAGACCGTTCATAGTTTGTTGGTTAGTGCACGTCAGTTGTATTCGTGAGTCCAACAGCAGGAGATCCAAATAGGGCCCGTGTCTGGGAAACGACGGACTATCCGTCACTTTAAGCCCGAGGCGATACATTATACTGTGCTGACCCCACCAATTGAATAGCAGGTTCCCTCTTGTGTTTGGTGTATTATTTCCCCAATCACTATGTTTGGCGTTGAAATATTCGCCGATAATATAATAGTTGTCGTCCAATTCCAGCCTCAGGAATCAAAAAAGTGTCTTGGCCTCTGAGATGAATAAAGTGGATTGAGTAGCCTTAGGTGCATAGACAAACACTATGTACAACCGCTTTCCACTACGGAGGGGAATATACACGATGCATACTTCCAGCACCTGGAACCTACGTACTACACGACTTTCTTTTAAAACGTATACCTTTTCGTACGAAAATCGCAGCTCATCCTCCCTGAATGGAGTTGGGTCGGTTTCTCCGGTTTTGTATCTTCTGTGCCTCATTTTGTGTCTCTTGGTGAGCTTAGTTTCGCTAACCAAAAGCACATCAGGGGCTTGGTCTTTAAGCAACTTAAATAGTGCGGCTCGTCGTTCGAGCCTAACATTCACTGCAAGGACCTTCAGGGTCTGCTCCGCCACGTACGCACCAAAAGGTGCGTTAGGCCAGGCAGCAGCGCGTATAATTTATCCACCCACGCGGTCTGTTCAGTCATATGACGTTGAAGCTGAGCCATCTGCCCTGGATAGAGAGCAAGATAGCTAGCATGTCAGGTACTGATTCCGGTGCTCTGGGCGCAACTTTCGCTTGATGTACCGTATTTCCCCTACCTGCCGCCCTCGGCACCTTTCCCATTCCATGTTACTGTGGCCTGGAGCACAGATGAGAGTGATACTGTACTTAACGTTTACATCAGTGATAGTTTAGAGGACGTAGTAAGTGAGTGGAGCGCTTTGATGGCAGCCTGGCTGTCAATAAAGATTCCTGTGTTATTTATGGTTATGGAGCTGAGGCTGAGTATATTGCAGGCCTCTATAATTACTAGTACCTTCACCTGGAAGACAATTGAGGAGTCTGGAAGACGGTAATATTTGGATAAGTTCAGTTTCGCTGAGAGAACATCTGCTCTAATGCCTCATTCCATCTTGGAGCCATCGGTGAAGATCGATACTTGGTATTTCGATATGGGTAGATTATGGTTCCATTCCGTCCTTTTGGGAATGTTAACTTGGATATTCTTATTAAAATTGAATTTAGGTATCGTGCAGTCAGCTATAGTCGAGCCCTGACAATAGATCAAGAGCTTTACTACCGCCATAGGGTTTCCGGGACCAGAATCCAGATTCTCTGGGTCTGATAGCACTACACGATGTATTTGGTGTGCAAGGTCCAGGGTCTCATGTCGGGCTCGATTAGTCCCAATGGTCCCAATACCAGCTGCTAAGTTTTGAAATGTTGTAGGCTTTGCTTAAGAGGAACCACCACGCAAGCGATTCATAAGTAAGAATGGGACGAACTATGGTAGTGTACATTCAGTGGACCATCTTAGGCTTAAATCCCCAGATTTTGCCAAAGGTTTTCCTACTGGCGTAGAAAGCGACGCATACGTTTCTTACCCTGCATTCTAGGTTTAGTTTCCAGTTAAGCTTGGTATCAAGGATGACGTCAAGATACCTTGCACTGGAGGATAGAGTTAAGTCGTGTTTGGTTGATAAGGCGTTGGAGCTTAAAAATCGGTATTTTGTGGTTAGTGGTAAATAGCATTGCTTCAGTTTTCTTTGGATTAACGACGAGTACAAGCGCTTAGCTCAGTAAGACCCTATTCTGTGAGTTCACTAATCACTGAAAGGAACGTCCCTGATACTAAACTTACCAAGTCGTTCGCGTACGGAACTGTCTTGACTGATTGTCATCGAACACCGTCAAGATATTTTTAATGATCAGGACCTATAGAAGAGGCGAGATCGCTATAACTTGTGGGGCACGTCTACATACGCATTTCGTTAAGAGGCTGTTCCCGAATTGTGACTGAATGATTCTGGTTCTTATCATAGAAACCATCCAGTTGCCGACGAAATCTTCTGTGTCAATCTTGGTGAGAGATTTTATAATAGATTCAGTGTCCGCATTGTTGAACTAAATTAACTTTTTTTCATGAACCAAACATGTTCGCAATGCTTTTTATGTCTAGGAAGCTAGCTAACTTATACTGTTTATAGTGGATAGATTGCCCAATCATCTGTACCACCTCATGCAGGGTTATCCCCGTGGACTTAAGGTATGCATGTTGGGACTATATAGACGACATCTTTTGAGGGAGTCACGGATATGCATGTCTATGAAACGTTCTAAGGTTTTGAGTGTGAAAGATGTAAGGCTAATGGGTCTAAAATCCTTGGCCGACTCATGGCATCTTGTTCCGATTTTAGGGATGAAAACGACTTGAACTCGTCTCTATTTCGAGGGGATGTGGTTGAGTCGAGGGGGCCACAATAAATGATCAATAAATAGGGCAGTATCTCCTCCAATTTTGGAGCATAATCGGTAAAATTCCGTCAAGGCCAGGTAACTTATAGGAGGAGAAACTACTGATGGCCCAAGAAGTCTTTTCCTCGGTTACTAATGAATTAATTTTATTCCAAGGTGTGGGTTGGGTGACCTACGCTGCCTGCACACCAGCGGTATGTATTCATTAGGAATTCTAGTGATTTTTCAGTGTAATCTGTTCATGTTCCATCAATTCGTTTGATGAATATGGGGCTAGAGTGTTCTTTGGACAGTATTTTGAATAGTCTATATATCAAGGTAGCCCTTATAAGGCTTTCAGAATTTGTGTCTGTAGCTGATATTGAAAGTGTCCCTAATCAGCTTTCTTAGATCGGAGAGATCTTCATTCGCCTAATTGAAGTGTGCGTGTAAGTCATTAGCTGAAATGAGTCGTCCGTGACGATAAGCCATTACCAGTAGGTGCCTATGTGGAGGACAAAAGAAGAAGACTTCCGCTCGCGCGATGGTTCTGCATCTAAGTTGACAGAGTTTTTCTTAAGATCTTGGTTAGGGCTTTCAGAATCTGTACACCCGCAGATACTAAAAAGACCACGGGTGCTTTATTGCTGTTGATAGTAATACCTGTAGTAGAATCCTATGAAATCACCGCAATACTGTTTAATTGTTGTCGTCTCAACGCGGTTCTTTTCATAATCGTAGGATATTTGCCTCCTGCTACTATAAGGCAGTCAAAGGAAGGAATGTGATTGGTCTGTTACTGTAGAAATATTCGGATCATCATCCCTTCTTTAAACATTAACTGCCGCAAGGACAATCAAATTCAAAGGCACTCGATGAACCTAACCTATGTACCATGCCCGTCACCAAAATATAAACACTGGAAATATTTCTTGTAGTGGCATTCAGAGTACATACAGAAAATTTCTTATTTTTTTAATAAAAAAAAAGTTGAACATCGAGAAGCATCCATATTACTACAATACATCATAATTTAGTCAAAAATGTCAGTGTTTCTCGTATAATACAGAGATGATATTAGAATCTCTTGAATTATAAAGTCGTAAAAATTTGTTAACATAAAATGGTATTATGCGAAAAATGTATGGAGTTATTCAATGACAAAACAAATTCCACTCTTATCCACAGTAATTCTTAAACCTTCTGTGTGTTGTAAAAACCTTTTCTGAATGCGAACTTTCCTAATAAAGCCAAGAACCGACAGATATTTCTTTCATATCTCTATGCATACCTTTTCCTACAAAGAGAAAAACCTCAAACAAATACTCCTGGACTTGATTAAAATTCAAAATCTGTCATAAACTCAACAATAGAATCCACTCCACTTCATGAGACTGGACAATACGATTTAGAATGCACAAAAACGAAGATACCATAAAACCATACGAGAGCTCAATTTTCTTTCTGCTAACATCCTCATACTCGTAGATACGTGAAAATATATTTTTTGCTAGTGGGAGATCCTTTCTTCATTTTTTTTAAGGATTCCCACTTAAAGCAGTATCAACTTTGATAGGACAAAAAAAAAACACGCAACAATATTGAGCTAATAATACAGATGACAACAACAACCGAAAAAGAGCAACAAAATCATAAACCGGATTGTAATATCCACAGTGTCCGGATCTGTTGAGAACAAAAAAAATAAATAAATGGAACAAAATCCTTTACAAAGAAGCACATCTTGGAAAAAAGCTCTGGAGATTTTCGTACTTTTTCGCTTTACTATTTTATTTTTATACGCGAAATTTTCTAAAACTTTTATCCGAGAATCCTTTTGTCCACTTTACACTAGATTTGCATTAATTTTATGACTCGAATATGGAAAACTAAGGGAAAAAATTTCACCAAATACAAAAAAGAAAACAGCAAAAATTGTCAAGCTTTCTTCGCCGAAAAGATGGGTGAGCTCTTTGTGATGAAAACAAGTTTTGGCTTTAGAGGACCTTTGCAAGTTTGCCATTTGAATATCTAACCATGGGATGTATTCCTTTTTTCATTCTCTCTTTTTTCTCAACTGAATTCTATTAAATTTTTAATAGAATTTTGTAGTAATTGGAAAGTTTTGATATTTATGCGAGCCAGTGGACCTTTAAGACACGAGTATTTTAATCAAGAAAAAGAATGCAATTTACATGAATAGTTTACGATGACATAATGGGAAGGGTATCTTCAAGCAGGTTACATTCATATTCATCCTGAAATCTTAAATTTTGAGCCATAGGTATAAACAAATTCATAAATCGTTTTGGAGCTTTGAAATTTGTACAGAGCTGCTCAGAGCCTATGTACCCAAGTTTCCGTCCAGAAAATTATCCAAGTATACGTATGTATATGTCCTTCGTTGACTAAAGATTATTATTTATTTGGTAAGCCAGATTGAAAGTGGAACATTTTTCACAATATTCAAGAACTTCACAGTATATCTGAACTCACTCCAACGGCAAACGAAATTGAATTATAAGATGGGCATGGTCATATTAAAACAGATTTACTACTCCAAAGTGGCGGCTATATCAATGAAAATGTAAACCGCCTATTTTAAAATAGAGAGAATGATGAAAGAAAAATGCCGGCAGTCTTCTGCTCAGAAGTTTCACCTTTGATAGGTTTGGCCCTGCCAGCATTGCGATGCCCATGGTTTCACAATAAATCCCGGCTGGTGCAACCGAGTAACGGAAAGCCTATATGTAGAGCGGAGCTGGAAGGAAGAATCAGAGCGGATCATCAGTTCTACAAGCAGAATAGAAAGAACGAGCACCGGCTTTCCGGATGGAAGAAAAAAGAGCCCGAGATCAAAGAAATTGAGAAATGTTATAGCAGGAAAGAGATTCGGAATTTTACTAGAAAACAAAAGGAGCGTGCTAAATGAACGAAGTATAAACGGAAGCCTGCAAGTTTGAGCAAGGGATCCAAATCGTGGCTTCCTAGGTAGAACAAATCATTCCATCTGGATGATGTTTGGCAACAATTCATTCCGCCCGACTTCAATGATGTGAGGTTTACCATACCCAAACAGAAGTCTAATATGGCTGCCAGAATTGACGGCCCAGCTACCGAGTTGTTCAAAACGCTAGGAAATAACTTTGTGAAGGCATGCAAGATCATTAGAATCTCAGCATAATATCTCCTCAACATCGCCTATATAATCTTCTATAACATACTATAAAATCTCGTTCGACCTTCTGTCAGTCAATTGATTGGTCCTCATCAGTGTGGCTTCAGGCTTGAAAATCCATCAACAACCACACTTTAATATTGTGGCACACCGTAGAAACGACCCTTAAATTCCAAATCGACTCACATCACATTTTTGTTGATTTTAAGGTCGCACGATAACCATGAAGAACGTTCCCTACTTCACGAAAATGGGTGTCGAATACGGCTTCCGTAAAGACGACCAACTGTGATGTGATTTCTTCAATATAGAACTTGAAAGTTTGTACGAGACTTGTAAGCCAACACCTGAGGTACAATCATTAATTCTTCAAGGGTTGTGAGTAATCACGATAATAATGAAGTTCGTTTATGAGCGACGAGATATTTCTCGATTTCAATTTCACTGGCTTAGTTAATAAATAAAGTGACGCTGAAGATTCTCAATTGTTACAGCAACCGACATTACACCCTCGTATAGTGACTTACTATACGATATTTGACAGTTGAAAGATTGCTACATTAAAATAACAATAGATTGCTACATAAAGTGAGGTGCGCTCTGAAGGATGAGAAGAAAAACGCTTGTGCTGCCGAAGGAACAAATACTAAAAAACTCACTAGGCCAGTGACGACAGAAAAAATAAATATATCGTCTTAAGTAACACTTACTGAAATCATATTATGTTACTATTCGAAGAAAGTAAACTGCATCCGTTTCTGCATCTGTTTTTATCACGGGGCCAAGAGGAAGCTGTGACTTTACCAACGCACACAGCAAACCGAAACGAAAATTCTACGAAGAACTTTTTTCTCGAAGCGCTCGATAGCATATTGATCCGTTTTCATCAGAGTCCAAGCTTCTGCGACGTAAAATATGATTGCAATGATCAGAGCCCTGTTTAATTTATTTTTGATGGCTTACGAGACGGCTTTACTACTCAAAAGCAGTTTAAGCCCAGAGAAGCAGTGGTTAGCAAGAGCGATCTTCGCGTGGCTTTCGTAGTACCTTACTATTGTACTTCAAAAACACGCTAGAGCGGGTTGGCCTCTTCCAATCCTCTTTGGCAATGATACCACCGGTTTTCTAAGTTTGTTGCTGACAGTATTAGACTTATTGAGATATTAGGAGAGCCTCAGGAAAGCATCTAGTGGTTTCTTCCAAATTTCCTAAAAATGGTTCGCTATATTTGTGCTATTGCATTTATTTGCATCCATATTGGCGATAACAATATAACGATCCGAGTCGATGTCAGCTAATCGGAACGTTTGGATGTCTAAAACACAAGAGGAGTTCTTTAAGTTGAGCGCAGTGTGATCAATTTGGTTCACGGTCGGGAATCAGCCAGACCCTATATGGATACCTAGGGGGTCGAAACCATATGCTGGCTATAGTAACATTTCGTCCCGCTGGAAAATTAACAAGCCTTTGTCAATTTCCGGAGCTGATGTCATAGAGTCTGTAATTCCCAATTGTATTATCAAATATTGGCTGGCTTAGAGTAAAAATCACGCTCGTAGCAGCAGTCTTTGATAAGATCGGCTTTCTCCTACGTCGCAGCGTGGACGTTCATGAGGCTTAACTCCAATTTTGTCCTGCATGGGTCAGGATATAATCGAGCTGTTATTGCGGAGCACTGTGAGGTAAGGCAATCACTACGCTGCTGCTCCAATCCAGTTCATAGGACAATCAGCAGCTTTTATGCACCTAAGAAGGGTCAATTTCGACTTTATCTTCAAATTAGGAGACAAGAGCGAACTTTCCCAATATTTGTCTCTTATATTTACGCAGACCAGTTAACATTTTGGGACTGCTAAAAATCGGGAACGTAATTCTTTCCTTACGACAAGGCCACTGGATATATTATATGTTATATGCAGGGTTAGGATTTTGTTGAAATTAAAAAGTAAGAAAAGGCAAAACAAAACACTTAAAAAGGCAAAAAAAAGGCATTTATTAGAAAATAAGAAAAGGAATGCAAATTTAGTTATAGTAACATTGAACTACCAATAGCTTTTTGAAATTATCTGGTAATAATCTTCTTCGGTTGTCTCTTAGAAGTGCCTTTAAGGAGCTAAATAACCTTTCCACTCCAGCTGAAATGAATGGAGCCCATTTAAAGCTTTCAACATTACTGACATCAATATTTTCTGGAAGTTTAGAATCCAAGTCGCTGTTCATTCATTGTAGAATTTATCTGCTCAATCGTTTTCAGCCCCGTATTTGCATTGAAAACGGCAGTAAACTTTTTCAAAACTTCTTTTGCTATCGGCCCTTTTGCTTTTTCCAAGTTTTGCTGAACATTCTTTAAAACCGGAAACACTTACCCAATTGATGCTCCTTAATGAGAAGAATGCTAGTTAAAATTACAAGTATAGACTCTCAAAAATATCTCTTTTTTTTACGTCTTCAAAAATTTGTTTTTTTGGGTCGGCTAAAAATCCAAAATTGACTTTGATATATGCTAGCTGCGCTTGTACTGCGTCATCCTGAATCAATTCCTTCGAAAACACAATACAGCTTGCATCGTATTCAAGAACGTCGACGATTTTTTTGATCCTAACAAAATTATCCGCATAATACGTAGCTGCCTCTAGCCAAGTCCCCCAACGAGTTAACACCTGGTGTAATATAAATTCAAACATTTAAATTCAAATTTAATTTTAAGTAAACTTACGGGTTGAGGCGGTAGCGGCATGTCAGGTTCCATCTCCTTAAAAGCAGCAATTCGTGATGGACTTTTTAAAAATACTTTCTTCATATTAGATACCAAGGCGTCAACTTTTGAGTGGTGACTGCGTATGCTTTCACAGACTCTATGTACACCGTGAGCGACGCAAGTTACGTGAACCATTTTGGAATATAATATTTGCAGTGATTTGTCACTTTTTTTCATATACGGTGCAGCGTCTGTTACGAAGAACAAAACTTTCTCTCGCCTAAGTTCATCTGGCCACAGCAACCGCATTGAATCGTCAAAAAGCTGGGTAATGGTTGTTGAGTTTACTTTCTCCAGAACTTCGAACCTTAGTAGGTACCCTCGACCATATGCTCGCAACGGCCCAACAATCACATTTGATACACATCGCCCTGCTTTGTCAGTCGTTTCATCGATGGATACAAAAATATTGTCGTCGCCAATTTCAGATCGGATTTTGTGGAGCACTTCGAGGTAACGATCTTCGACGTAATTTTTTCTTAGTGTAGACTCTTCTGGCATTTTTTTTGTGTGTACTTCTCTATAAAAGTCTGGAATTTTATGCAACGGTATGTCACATACTAACAACATTCTTGTCATATCGCTGTAAAATTCACTTTTTTCAGTTCCAGTAACAAAAGATGAAATCGTTTGAGTTTTTGGTTTTGGTTTTGTCTTTAAAGCCATTGCTTGCTGGAGCTTTAATCTTTTTATATGCTGTTCAATATAATTTTTTTTACACCACACAATTTGCACAAAAGGACCTTTCCGTCAGATGAAAAGTAATCTGATCCAAATTGTAATACAAAATTTTTCAATTTTCTTTCCTCTTTACAAGCCGTCTTAGACATTTTAGCACTTTAATTGATTTCTTCCAGTTAAAAAAAAAAACACTCCGAGATACAAGTAACGTCCACGTACAGAAACGAACTTCGAGTTACTGAGTTTCATTGTTAGTATTAAGCCATCAAGATTATTGTATTCGCAGAAATTTTTTCTCTACATTTTAAAGGAGTAACGGGAAGATGCAACCACACTGAAATGTATCGCACCATATGTATCGAAGGATTACATTTACAAAAAAATAACTATCCCATACAATGCAAACAGTCTGTGTAAATACATTTGAATGGCACCCGCGATCTTTCGCATTTGAATATAAACAAGAACTTTGTAATACAGTTAATAACGTCTGTGGTCACATAAAATACAAACCGTCTAGAAATTTAGGTATGCGTATTACGCAGTGCGAATAAGAAGCATGTTTGCGCAGATATATGTAAATATTGCATTTTTCTAAAAAAAAAAATGTATAGCGAACAAATTTTGAGAAAAGAGCAAAAAAGGCACCAACAGCAAAAAAGGCAAAATAAAATATATATGTATGGAATCAGAAGGACATAAAACGTGTTTGTCGGTACTATCTTCCGATTAAGCAAAAAAAAGAGGCAAAGTTAGCAAAATCCTATCCCTGTTTATATGTATATGTTAGGGGCTCATCATGTTAGAGCGAGAGAGTTCCAAAATGAGGAGTACACCTTTGATTGCCAGAAAATCCCATCTCACAGCCTGTAATATATTTTCGTCACAGAAGGAACACGATAAGCCCCATTAGATCCAATAAACGTCCAGTCTTCATTTTTGACACTAACATTAATTACATTTGTAATTCAAAACTACAAAAGTAATCAATTTGCACACAAGGTTAAATTAACCATCACTCATGAAAGCATCTAATGAGCACACACAAAAATCTAATTAACAAAGATGGTCTGGAACTCGAACTCAAACTCAAATCCAAACTCAAACCCAAACCAAAAACTAATATAATTTGTTGTTATCCCAGTTCCCTGTTGTTTTATTTGTGAGAACAATGCGTATCGCTGCTCATTCATCAGCGAATAAACCGAAACCAATTTGTGAAACGAAGCGTTATCCTCCACTAATGACAAAGTTTTTCCAACTGAGCAAGGCTGTGAAAAAAAAATAAAAACCAAAAAGAAACAAAAAAACCGATATCACACCCACAAATTATTATCATCACATACGGATACGGACCTACACACGAAAACTAATCAATTGGCTGGTGATAAATGAGATTACCCCCTGCTAGGTACGGATATGTGGTTTTGTGTTGTTACAATTTTTTTTCTTTTATCCACCAGATACTGCGATATAAATACATAATTAATGAACGGCTAGGTAAAGGTTGGTAAAGGATATCACAGCGCTAAAATCAAACTCAGGTCTGATGGAAAAAATAGCCATTTATACGAGTATATACATTAGTTTGTGTAAACGGTTTACGACTTGGTCAAAACTGTCACACTCAGGAATCTGGTTTTTATAATCTACAGGCTCATTAGGGGACTTTTTCAAAGACTTGCCGGGGTGTGCTATACTTTCATAAGTATAAACAAAGAATAAAGGTTGTAATATTCAGATATACGCAAGTGACCAAGGATAGTAGTTATCTCTTGTCTTCGTCCGGTCATCAATATCGAAGGCTGGAAGCTGTTCCGAAACGTACTGCATTCGTAAAGCTAATCAGGAGTCACAGATCCCTTGAGAAAATAGCCACTGATACGAGAATTAAGGTTTATTCGTTGCGGAGCACTATCATTGCTGTTTCGACCTTCTGTAACAATATCTTGGGTGAGAATTTTTTCATAGATTTCTATTTATCTTTTCAACTAGCCCATGAGTATACACTGTCTACCTGTTGGGTTACATATGAGTCCTTAAATGAGTTGAGATCCGAGTTACATCGAAGTTTGTATGTATCGTATGCCAAATATTGCAGGCACAACTGACCTGACCGCTAATATCAAACCAGAGCGTTCCTATATATTTTGAATGAGTGAATATTCCTGGTCCAGCTCCAAAAGGTATTCAAATATATTGGGAAAGGCCCACGCTGTGTAAGAAAAGCATTCATAAAAGGTTACAATAAATGAAGAGAGATTTTAGTTGAGACTTAGCCAAGTCCAGTCCGTAGAACTATCCATAGTGATAGGAAATCACTGTAATATTCAAACTGAGGCATAAGAGCTTACCAAAATCCAGCTCAAATCTAGAAAGAAACATAAAATGAACATTATATTCTGGAGCCTCGTTCTATGAATTAATTAGACAAATTGTAGATGCAGGAAATTTAAGATAAGGACAAAGAACTAATGCACTGCACCCTTATATATTACTTCTACTATAATATAATATAATTGATCTGATTGATCTACTATAATATAATATAAAGACTGAGCCCTTCAATTATAAATTGCCTACGGTACAAGAACCCACCACATCGGCGCCGAGTACCTGCAGCCTGAAGTGATCTTAAGCCAGACACTTGGAGAGATAGAGCTCCCCAGTGTCGTTATCACTCTCACAGCAAGCATCGCAACATGTTGTATCACTTATTTCCACTACATATAGGTGCTTAGCAAAACCGGAGTGCCCGGTTATGAAACCAGTTAGCAGTCAAAAGTCTTGCAGAAAAGTTTAGTTTGTATCATACTTTCGCAACTGAAGCTCCGATTTTATTATATCAGAAGTCCAGAGTCAAAAGACAGTCGACGCGCAAGGTCATCAAAACTTCAGTGCGTGTTGTTATATATATGTTATATGGATTTCAAGGTGAGAAAGATTATTCATTTCATAAGTGCGCCTTTTTTTCTTCCCGCATACAGCGCGGGCGAAGGAAAATCAGTGAGGAAAGAAAGAGAAGTACCGATCGATGTTGGTTTTAATTTTAAATGCTTGAAGGTTATAATGACTAGGAAATAAAGAACTGTGCAGGGCATTCCCTAATCGAGTTCTATGGGTTAGGAATGATATTTTAGAGGATGTACGAAAGTGGGCTTGAGAATATACTGATGAACATTCACAGCGTTACGGCTAAAAGTTCGAAGGGGCGGATTGCTACTGGCTACTACTGTTCTTGGAAGCATTAAATTTCACTCTGTTAGTGGTTCCTCAATTAGTTATTCCCGTTCTACAGCCGAAGAGCAGAGAGGTCAGTCAGGGAATGAATATGGAAAACAGAGAGTACTGTCGTCAGCAAAGGAATGTATTGGATTAGAAGTAGCAGACAAGAGATCGATGATGAAAATTAAAAAGAGTGTCAGAGACAGAGCGGAGTCCTGGGGCACACCTGTACTTATTTTCTGAATATCGCACTTGAAACTGTCTGAGACAACTGGAATCGAAAGTTTTGAAAGGTAATTTTAAATCCATTAAAGGATACACGCATTTCCTTTAGGATACACATAAGAGTCTAATGCTCTGTCAAACCTTTTTAAAATAACAAGTCCAGATACCTTTCTTTCGTCAGATTGATAAGCCCTTTGGTTTCACTTTTCGGTGAGACATGCCATAAAAGCACCAGTGGATCTGTTACTACAAAAATTGTATTGCCGGTCATTGTGAAGTTTTCGCTTTTCGATATATGTATGTTTTTTCATGAGCTGACGGTTTATAAGCGTTTCCATGACTTTGCAAAGAGGGGGCGTAAGTGTAATTGGTCTTCAGGAGAAGAGAGATCCATCTTTTCGAAAAGAGTCCTAAAAAGTATGATCAGTGGAAAACCTTACGCAGTGGTTTTGCCAGTGTGGAAGAACACCTCTTCAGGAGAAGTGAAGGTATACCATCTGAACCAGCGGATTTGTGAATGTTAAGATTTTTAAATACCTGCTCTTGCTATTGCACGAGTTTGAAAGCGGAAGAAGATTCGACGCATTTAAGTATATGCGGAGACGAAGCACAATCTGATCTGGCCGCAAAATGTGCAGCAAGCAGACTGGCCTTGTCTGAAAAGCTGACAGCTGGAATATCATTGCAAATGAGCACTGGGATGGAGGATTAGGCACAATTTCTGATGTTTTGACACACGACCAAGAATGTTTACTACCTTTGGGACATTGTAATATTTTTTGCCTCAACTTTTGGTCGTATTGAAATTTCACACGCTTAAGAAAGACGTTGCAGTCATTCCTGGCTCGTTTGAACTTTTTTCGGTTTTCCTCTGTCGGGTTGGTCTTGAAGGACCGAAAAAACATTTCTCTAACCCAGACAGCCTCTTTACAGCTCGAGTCGTACCATGGCTTTTCTTTTGGTTTAATACTGTTCATCCGATGAGCAATAAAGGATCTCATTGTAAAGTGTTTATAGTGTCAATAGTGTTTGTGACTATATCATAAAATTCCTAAAAAAGGTGTTAAGTCCGCTCCAATTGGAGCTGCTTTTCGCTTTTCGTATTGCCATATAGTTTTTTAGGAAACTTTTCTCTAACTGCTAATTATTTTAGCCGATATGACACAATGGTCGGACGATTCTAGAAGGGAAAGCATATCAGCAGTATACTTATCAGGGTGAAAAGATAAAAACGTCTAGTATTCGTATGGGCTCATTTACAAGCTGGGTCAAGTTATTTTCGGCAGTGAAGATCTCAGCACATCGTTTGTGTGCGGCGGTGCAAAGTTGTTCTGGCTGGACTGTCTGAAACCCCAGAGAGTCTGTAAGATGAACATACCACAGCAGTAAAACTCCGAAAGTGGATTAATATAATTTCATACGCGCTCGATTGCTTAGTGACGTTTATTCTCTACGATATAATACGTAAATGTTAATTCACAAATATAATGGTATTCAAATGTATGTACTTACTATTTTTGGCAGACTTGTGGCGGCAGCTTGGGCTTCAGAGCAAAGAATGAAAGTCGGAAATACTAAATGGCGTCACTTCGTTCAATCTGACAGTTTATTTAGGTTCTTTTCATTTGAAATTTCATGAGCCACACACTACCTCCAGGGTAGTTTCAATTATAATATAAAATGACATAATTCTTAGCATCCCGCCCCAGTGAGGCGCCCTGTCCTTGGCCAAACCTCACCAATGTCTAAAATTACCAGTTTGATGGCAAACGGTCTTACAAATGGCGTAACATGGTCCCTCGGAAGCTGTCCTATCAACGGCGGCATCGGCTGAGCGTCTCGAACGCGGCAGTACGGACACTCAATCTTAGCTCTTCTGACAGCGGAACGCAAATGTGGCACCCAGAATCGTTATCTTATCTCATTTTTGATGACGTCATTATTTTAGTGGTGCAGCAGATGGTGGTAATGGTCCACCAGAGCTCTCGTTATAGGATGGTTCTTCAGCATGATGATTGGTTGCCTTGAGTCGAAAGGTATAGTTGTGGCCGCGTTTATACGTCCGTGCACACGGAGCAGCCTATCATCATCGATGGTGTCAGCTTAAAGATACTGCTACTCCTCTTCACTGCTAGATTCTGCCTCAGTTGAGCAATCTCTCGTGCGAAGGCGCCAGTATGTGCTTGAGGCACAAGACTCGTTTAGCTTCTACCTCGTTCAACTGATTTTCGCCGACAGAATTTCTTTTCATTTTCAAATACTTCGCAATTCTTGATACGTCAAATTTCGGAACTTTGGGCGCATCTCTTCGCGGCATATGTGACCACTGATGTTATTTGGCTGTGGAGGCCACTCTTCTTCAGGAAGAACAAACTTCAGTACCCGCGTGGCTTCATCTGCGTAGCTAAGCTTCAATGACACCCAATGCCACTGTTTCATATAGCATCTCTCGAGCACCTCAGCAACCCGGAACGCAACGAGCGGGTGTTGTCTGTCCAGAATATCGAAGCCACCCAGAATTGTGTATATTGCAATCGCCTGTAATAACGATTTCAATGGGATTAGTTCGCAGTCAGGTAGCTTCAGATTAGAGTGATCTGAGAGGTGTGGGCGGGGATCTGCTGGTGTTTCACTAAGTGCCAAAACAATTGGTGTATGTGGACGCACGCAGAAAAGTGGTTCCTTTTTATCCCACGCATATTAGCTATGTCCACCCTGAATTCCCCAGTCATAACCACAAACACCGACGATGCTAAGCAAGGCTGCAAAGGTTGCTGTTGGATTTGCTGTTGCTTCTGTTTTTGTTGTTTATGAAATTCTTGCTATTTCTGTTGATCTTGCCGCAACTTCTCCCTTTTTCCTATCAACTTTTTAATCAGCTTATCGAGCTCTCTGGTCTCCTCGTCCCCTCGTCTTCTGAAGCGGTACCGTTCGCACCTGCTGATAGTACTTTGAAAGAATTCTCTTTTCTAATAATTCGGCCTTCACCCCATTCTGTTTATGGGAGTATTATTATCTATTATCTTCTCCTATTTCTGCTGCTGATAAGTCTAAGTTCACCATCTTCTACATATATATCCTATATACGGGGATGCTTTAGAATTATTCCATATAAGCTTCGGTAGGAGATTCAAGTGTATTGCACCAAAGTTATCAGTTACCTTCAGCTTAAAGTTTACATCCAGGGGAAGGTGATCGAAATATTTAACTTGCTCCGCTTCAAAATCGGTTATAAAGATTGACAATAGTCGTTCACGGACGTCTCCAGTCTCAAACTTGTGTCATTCAGTGCCCTTAACCCAAACGAATCACAAAATTCCAAAAACTTGGTGCCATTTGCGTTACAAATTTGATCTTTAGATTATCGATGGCAGGTGGCATGATTTTTCAGGATAAGGATATACTCGTACAAAACACAAAATTTTGAAAAATTGGTACAGGATTCAGTGGCTCTGTCATAACTTCTTTCCTCTTTAACTCCATTAGAAGTCAAAACTCTTGGACTTCGCCGGAATTGACATCGCAAATATTTGCTATAGTATCATAATTTATTTGTATACACCCCACTGTGTCAAAACTTCACGCAATAGAGATTAAGTTTAACTGAAACTTTCCAAAGTTATTTACAACTTTCAAAACACCGACTCCATTTGTGGAAATACTTCATGAAATATTCAAATCGTTGATGGGATATGCAAAACATACTAATGCCCCCGCGAACAACAACAAGTAAATCACTGAAAGTAAAAGTCAAGAGCAATCTTCGCAATTTTCCAAACATAAATTTCATCTCAAATCCGCTGCCTAGATACCAATTAAATTCCGCGTTTTAATGCCTCATAAGAACAAAGCATCTCATTTGTTTCAGCTTTATGTCCATTCGTCCAACCAAATTTCACCTAATTTTTCCTCTTCAATTGATTTTACAACTTTTTCGCTTCGGATACAAATTTTATATCTTAAACTTTTGCTAATGTAAGTTTATTACCAGCACGCTTGCTCGTTCTTGAAAAATCGCCTTCCTTTCGAAAACAGAAACAACACCATGACCATTGTGAGCAAGTCCACAAAAACACAAAACACCGAATCTTAGCCCATGTAGGGTAGATTCTTTGAGTGCTGTGAAATTTGAGTTCGAAAATCTAATCTGTAAAATCCATTAGATTTAAATGCTACAACAACAGCAAGAACCACTTTGCCGGAGCACAAGCTAGGAACCCCCTATAAGGAGCACTCCCATCAAAGGATGTAATCGAGAGTAAATGATAATTGAGCATCTGTTTACTGCAATTCGGTTTGTAACCACAATTAAATAAGAACTGCTGCCGACTGAGTAGGTCTCTCATTCCCATTCCAAGTACACAACCCCCTCGTTGAAGTCAATGATAGATAGGATCATCTCCCATCTACAGTCAACAAACACCGCCCTCTAAGCTGTTTAGGACTCGGTTTCGGAAATCCCTCACATATCTCACGGATTAGCCAAAGAACTTTTGTGTAGGTGATTGTATGACTTATTGGAAAAGTTTATGGCATGTTACTTATAGTCTAACAGGTGGTGGTGTGGAATTCTTGGTCTGCAATTTGTTTTACGTGAAGATATTTGGAACTTGAGATGATAAACTAGGATACGACCATATTAAAATGTGGGTTGAGGAGCAAAAACCTTTGAAAGAAATCTCTTCGAAGTTTTTTTTTACAATACGACACTTTGGCAATAGTTTTCACTTTCGGTCTTGGCTTCTTCAGAGGAAGTAAGCCGACGCCTTCTCTGTGTATGCCTGGCATCTGAGACTCGGTTTTCCTGTATCTTTGTTGCCTCTAGGATGTTGGAGAACGGAAATTTATTACTCAATGTTTCGGTCTCATAGTCGGGATATGAATTGTGTGTCACGTGCTTGAAAGGGGAATCAGTGAAGTGTTAAATATCATGTAGACTCTTGTAGAAGTTTTAAATTTCTTTCATTTAAATTGCTGAAGCGCATTTAAATTTTTTGAAAACTGTAAATAAAAATGCTGGTTCAAATCTACCTTGTGTGATGGAACATCTTGCGGCTGCAAAGCCGTTCGTTATTCAACTGGCCATTAGGTGAGTGCCAAAAAGGTAAAACATCTTAAGTCGACTAAAGTTGTTTTAGCTGCTTGACTTTATTTGAAATATTTTCTCCTTGCTCTATTTTTAAGCCAATCGATGTGCAAAAAATGGGTTTTTATGACTGATTATAAAATAGTCAAATGTTATCAACGTACTGCCCTGTATGAGGTAAAACAGCTTATCCAATTCCAAAGGTAATTCTTAAAACTCCATCGTGAGCGATGCCGACGAACGAAATGATTTTGATTCGTGATAGTGATAGTGATTTGAGTGAAGAAACAGAACGTGCAGTGCAACTGTTGGAAGCAAATCTAATGGGTGATAAGGTCAATCGAGGAGTAAGAATATTAAACAGGAATACTGGTGAAGGATACGTTAATAACTCGGGTAAATACGTGGCAAAGAAGGAGGTTAAGAAACTGGAAAATTGTCGCTTGAACTGCAAAGATAAAATTTCACCTGAAGTTCAAAATAATATATCTGAACAGTATTGGAAGCTTTGCAACTATAATTTGCGAGTAACATTTGCTGCAGGGCTGATAATACTTTCAGAGAAAAAAACGCAAAAAATACGACAACGCCATTGCGGAGCAGAACACATGTTTACACGTTTTTTTGTAAGTTGATGGTCAAACGATGAAGGTGTGTCAAAAATGTTTTCACACTATGCGAAACAGAACAGTTTATAAAAACAGTGGTGAACAAAAAACTAGAGTGTTTTTAACAACAATTTCACAAGACAGATGAGGTCGAAAAATTCCTCCAAATAAGCTTAATGTTGCAAAAGAAATAGAAATACGCAGTCATATACAAAGCTTTCCAGCATATGAACCTCACTATACTAGAAAGCAATCAGAACAGGGGGTGGCCGTGGTGTAGTGGTACCAGCAATCGCTTCTCACTCGGAGGGTCAAGGTTCGAATTCTATTCATGACAAGTTTTTCATTTGTGTAATTGGAACTCAGTTAGAAAAATCTGCGTATGAAAGCATAACACTGTAGATTTGGATGTTGTAGAGTTTCAAGCACAAAACCAGCGTGAAAATTGATAACCTTCGAATCATTCCGTGTGAAGAAAAAACTCTCCATCTTATTGGGACTCCTCGAAGAGCTAATATCGAAAACAAATATACCTGAGTTTCGAACAACAATGTTTTCCTTTCTTCTCCTTCTATCTTTCCGCCCGCGCCATGACAACAGTAAAAGGGTATCGTAACCCCTTAAGCGCGCGTAAATTATAAAAAAAGTTCTTACACGTAGATTTAAGCCTTTCTCAAATGTATCGGTTATGTATGGAGAAACATGGTGCTATGGTATCCCTCAGTACATATTCCAACATTTTTAAGACGATGAACATAAAATTCAAAAAACCTCAACTCAACACACTTGCAATACATGTGAAATGCTGCACATGCAATTAAAAACCAGCATTGGCAATGAAAAAAAAAACAATTCGAAAAAGAATTTAAAGAATATGACAAACTTCGTTGTCAAAATAATCAACGCAGAAAAGTGTTTACTTTCGACATGCAGCAGTGCATTTTCACACCTTTCTTAAGAACAAATGTTATGTTCTATAAAAAACAATTATGGACCTTTAATTTAACAGTCTACGATTGCGCAACGAACCAACCATTCTGTTATATATGGCATGAGGGTGACTAACATCGTGGTGGTAACAAGATTGCCTCATGTCTTTTTGAGCACCTTAAGTATTTACCCGAAAGCCCTGTAATGAAGTTGTGTTTTATAGTGATTGTTGTGGAGGTTAGAACAAGAACTCTTTTGTTGCAACGATGTTCCTAGTATACATGCAAACAGAATCAAGCATCAGAGTGTGATACTGAATATGCAGCAATAGAAAGGAAGAAGAAAATAACATCTGTTGATATACACTATCCGCGTGACTGGTACCAATTCGTTCGTACGGTAGGAGCCAAAAAACCCCTCATAGTCTTTGGCGAAAAGTAGATGAAAGTGGCAATAAATTCAAATGGATCAGATATGAAAACAAGTTCGCAGTTATTTAGTATAAAGCTTCACTCTGCGAAGAAGAACCATATAAAATATTAAATTTGAAGCGTCGTGGCGTTTTAAACATACTACCATCTAATGTCTCACTGTGTTATATGGAACCTTTAGATCTTAGCAAAGAAAATAAGAAGGAGTTGATGGATCTACTGACAACATCGCAAATCATCATCCTGATCTATCGGTACAAATACCTTATTCTTATATTGAATTTTTCTTAAATTAATTTGTACGTCCATTACAAGTAATACAACCAGTATTTTGTAAACTTGTTAATTTATTTTTAATTTATCCTAATAAATTACTTTACAGGACTATTATGTACTTTCTGGCATTTTATGTGTTAATAAAACGGTTTTAAGATCCATTGAAGTTTTGCTTATGGTCACGAATTTTTTCTTCCACGTTTTGGTAAAAAATCGGAAAAAACATCTTATATGACTTAAGAATAAAAATGTGCTCATATTGGATTTGGTAAAACGACTTAAATCAAAAAAAGCAAACCTTTCTTTTCTTAAATCTTCAATCTATTGAAAATAATTATTTCTATTATTTTCTAAAATAAAATTGCTATATTTTTCCGGTCGTTTTCGAACGTTACCTTTTTTCAGAGCACCATTTAAAGTTTAAATTTGCTTTATTCAAAAATGTACAAAATTGACATAAGATGTTTTACCCTTTTGGCAAGAGGTATTGATTAAAAAGGTGATCGGCATCAATTGCTGTTAACAATTTTTGTTTCTCAGTCTTTCTTTCTGTTGTGAAAAGCTTTTTCAAGCCTTAAAAGTCACACCAAGTACGATGTCGTTGAGTGTTAACAGGAGGGACCGATACGCAGCACACCTTTTGAAGGAATCGTTTTATTGCGCCTCAGAGATTCTGTGTTTTTTGGCCAGATTGCTCATGTTGGGATCGACACTACACGATCAAGCATTCTGAATGTCCGAAAAGTACGAATGCTGATATTACAGGCACAACGGAGTCAAAGAAGACCATCAAATTTCGACAGTAGAGCTGCAATCGTAAAAGGCGGCCAAAATAGTAAATCGTAGGAATATTGCCAACGAACCATCATAGAGCGTGCCCCTGATATGTTTGATTTCAAAACGTCACCATAAGCAGACCTCTGGGTTGACGACGAATATAGGTATATATGTACATACGCAGCCAAACAAGAAGCATGTACAATTGTGCTGCATCGAAGGACTAGAGCTGAAAAGTAAGGAAGAACACAGGCTTCTCGGAAAGAAACTAAAGAGCACAAGAAGCGAGATGTTACAGCAGGAATCACGTTCAAGAGCTTTATGAGAGATTAAAATGAACAAGGAAGGGTTACAAAATCGGAATGAAAGTCCATAAACCTGAACATCACAGTCGGAGCTGAGAATATCGAAATACTGCTTCTGCAGACTGTATAACAATGACGATGGTCAAAATACCGCTCTCAGGCAGAATGACCCATTCACCTTAGACGAAGATGACAGAAAATTCCGTCTTCTTGACTTAGACGAAGTTAAAGTAGTTATATCAAAACTAAAAACTTATATAGCAGACCGACTTTATGCTTCGGTATTTAACGCAGCTGGAGATGACCTGGTTGGAAGCACGTAACAGCTCATCTGTAAGACATAGTCAGAGGAATGCATAACTGAAGCATATAATCTCAGCATCGTTTGTCTGATTCACAAAGAAGGCGGCCCGTTGCGACTGCGGCAACTATCTTCTATACATATAATAAAACTGTAAGGTTTTTCTTTCGTTACCTAATGGCATGAGAACCGCTCGATAGATTCGAGTGAAAATTTTTTTTAAATGTTTCTTACTCAGCCTACTTTTTGTGAGCGTTTTTCTAGTTTTTGTAGTTCTTGTTGTTTTTTTTACTCACTTTACTGTCTTTATAATCCTATTACTCGGGTAATTCATAATCAATACAAAAAAAAAGAATACATAATATGGTCAACACTTGCCTTAATATTTTAAGCTATCCATCAGCTTTTTACTTCATCTAAAAGCTGCGCTATAGACCAATATCTAACATGATAAAACTAAATTTGTTTTCTAAAATCGAAAAACATTAACAACTATTGTTCCTGATCGTTGTTCTGCTTTGGGGTGGTGGTGGGCGCACATCGAAAGCACATTACCTTCAACAATTACTGTGTCTCGTTTTCTCTGTTGGGTCGCAAAGAAATCACGTGAGTGCGGTAAATAAATTCAAACTGAGTGCAACTCCAGTTTTTTGGAAAAAACACACCATTCAGTGTGAGTAAAAATTGTTTTCTGCAAGTTTAACGAAAATGTTGAAACTTTATACGTACTCGTAGTTGGTGTTTCTCCTTAGTGAGTGTACACACATATGTATCTTCTTGCACTGTTCTCATTAGAATCTACGTTGAATGCTATTTTTTCTTACCACCAACACAATTTTCCAGTTTCTTTTTTTTTTGCATTGGCTTCTTTTAGGTGAGTTAATATTTTTTTATTTATTGCTTGACACAGTGCTTACAGTTTCGTTTTAGGTAACGCCGTTTATTTTATAAAAATATGCCTTTGAGGAAAAAGTCTAATCATCTTTCTCGAAGCTCAAAACGTGCTAGGACAATTCCTCAAGCTCGATCACATAAAACAAATGAAGAACGTCACATTAGGTCAGTGCCGAAGATGAACGTCTTGATACAACTCGCATGTCACAAACAAACACACATCTTCAGTGGATCAATAAAACCAGAAGTGGGTTTTATTACACTAAAGAAATTAGTTATGCCGAATTTGCTGTATCGGTGGAATGACCCAGGCCTGTGATCATTGTCAAGCCCTTAATGGACAAAAAAGTCGAATGCGCTGATGCGGAAAGGTACGTTTATATATTTTTCAAGAACCACCAGAACCCTTGAAATCCATTCTAAACATTTTTTGGAATGTATCCGTTCTTACAACAGTGCATTCCAGATGACTTCGTTCGGGGCAAACCAAATTGTAGAAGGGTCATTTATGCCCACCTTCAAATTTAGGGTCAAGCTTATCATTTAATTGGATCTCTGTTGCCAGCAGATGAACCGAAATTCCTACAAAATTAATATCAGGAATCAACATTTCCAAAATCTAATCGGCAGTCTGATTTCCGAGCTGCAAAGCATGTTTCATGAAATCAATCCATATGTGAATAACTTCAAGGCTGCACATGAGTCTATTTCTCAAAATCAACAAAATAATTGCAAATTTGTAATCAGCGCTGATAAACGACCCGCGACAGAACATCGCGGCCGATACAATTCCCCTAGCACGAACGAAGTCGCCGTTGTTTTGGTGGATCAGAAGTGCGATAGGCGAGATATTGTGCAGCGCACCCGTGACGATCGTTTGCAACGAATAATTGAAACGCATAGGGCCTATGATAGTCTTCAGTACCCACTGATTTATTGTCGCGGTGAGGATGGATATAATTTTGCCGTTTGCAAAGTCAATCCTACTACCGGGGCGCCAAATTACAATAAAAAACATCTGCTCTGCAGTTCCATTCATACCTCATACATTTAAGACGCAACCGTTTTGCTCATTGCACCGCTTTCACCACAAAATCAGTTTGTGGTTGATATGTACGTTAAGATCGAAACAGAGCGTTTGGTATATATTCGAACAAATCAAAAAAGATTGCGTGCTGAAAATTATACTGATCTTCAGGACGCCATGCAGCAGGACGCTAGAGGAACTGGGGTGGTTGATAATACTGCCGTCGAGTTTCACGGGTGGGCCGCGCTACATACACGAGCGCACACATGATGCATTTTGCTATGTTAGGAAGTATGGGGGCCCAAATCTCTTTATATCGTTTAGCACTAATCCTAGGTGGGACGAAGTCACCCAAAAGCTTTTCACAGGTCAAGCTTCTTATGATCGACACGATGTCATAGCAAGAGTTTTCCATTTAAAACTCAAGTTAATGATAAACTTGCTGACAAAGGAAAATATGTTCGGTGCGTCCTTATGATTTATTTATAGTGTTGAGTGGCAGAAGCGTAGTTTGGCCCATGCGCACATTCGTTGAAGGAAAAAACCCGTCCAAACGATGTCGATAATAAAATTAGTGCTTAATTTCCGGACCCCAACGAATATTCGTACACGATATCGTAAGGAATCAAATGTTGCATGGTCCCTGTGGTACAATGAATACCAACTCTCCCTGCATGCAAAATAACCGCTGCGCGAAATAATATCCGAGAGCGCAGATCCAACAGACTGCAATAGGAGAGGATGGTTATCCATTATATTGCCGATGTTCTCCTCAGCAAGGTGGATTTACTGCACAAATAAGACTGTGTGGACAGTAAATCGTGGTAGACAATAGATTGGTCGTACCATACTCGCCAGTACTGTCAAAGACGTTTTGTGCTCACATAAATGTGGAAATGTGTAACAACGTTCAGTCCATAAAGTACACACGTAAGTATGTAAATAAAGGTAGTGATCAAGCTACTTTTGCATTGAGAAACAAAGGCGACGAAGTGACACCATTCCAGTCTGACCGTTATATAAGCTCTTCTGAGGCTATGTGGCGAATTTTCAGTTTTTCGATACACGAGAATTACTCACCGGTCATACATCTTAACGTTCACTTAGAGGGCAGGCAACGCATATATTTTGACCCTGAGAACATCGGAGAGCGGTTAGACAACCCAAGAAAGACAACTTTACTGGCATTTTTTCTGTTATGTGAGCGAGTACGATGAAGTTCGATCCTACTACACATATGATAAGCAACATGGTAATTTTAATCGTCGAAAACGAGGTGCTACGGTAGAAGGTGTTCCAGACGTGTTCAAAGAACACGTTATAGGAAGGGTCTATACAGTTCATCCAAACAATTTGGAATGTTATTATTTACCCTTGCTGTTGCACACAGTACGAGGACCAACTTCTTTCGCCGCCTTGCGAATGGTTGATGACGTCGAATATCCTACCTTTCAAGCTGCTTGCAGGGCGCGAAATATGCAGGATGACGACCAGCAGTGGGACGATACGCTGGCGGCTGCATGCGTCAGCGAGAGCCCACGCCTCTTCCGCCATTTATTTGCCATACTGCTGGTATTCTGTGGACTTTCTGATGCTGCTCTATTGTGACAAAAATATCAACAAAGATAACCAGAAGATTTTTTGAGACACGAGGCAAATTATTGGTGGTGGCGAACTGAACGACGCGCTGTGGGATAGTGTTCTTAATTGCTGTTTAAAAGCTATACAAGATACAGTTTTGTTTATTGGTTGTAATCTTCTGTCAAAATATGGTTTGGCTGAACCAAACTCAAATGGTGAGCGTGGTAACAGAGAGTATATATATGAAACCAACTACGACCCCGTCGAAACAGCACAAGCACTTCGAGACGATGTGTCTAGCCTTACAGCAAAGCAGTGGAGAATTTTTGATCGTGTCAAAGCGCCACCAACAGTTTTGGGGAATTTTTGTTTTTAGATGCACCCGGTGGGACCGGAAAGACTTTTTTAACGAGGGTAATACTAGCGCAGATACGAAGTCAATGTAATACTGCATTGGATGTGGCGTCGTCAGGAATATCAGCTACACTGCTGCCTGGTGGTAAAACTTCTCATGCAATGTTTAAAATACTCATACAATTAGACACCGCTGAATGTCCAGTTTGCAACTTTTCCCGAAATAGGGATAAAGCTCGAGTTTTCCGTGACTGTTCTCTAATTGTTTGGGGTTCGTCGTTCGTGGAATGCACTATGGCACACCGTAGGACAGTGGAAGCCGTTAACAGAACCTTACAGGATATGCTACAAAATGATCGACCTATGGGAGGCATTACAGTGCTATTTTACGAAGACTTTAGACAAACGTTGCCGGTAGTGACAGGAGGCATAAGAGCTGACGAAGTAAATACCTGTCTGAAAAAGTCAAGCTTCTGGTCCATTGTTATTGAAATGCACTCGACCATCAATATGCGGGCACGAACAGGAGGCAATCCAAACGCACAACATGGCAAAGCAAATTTATCACATCATTTTTGCCAAACAGTGTCTTCTACCGAAGAACTTATCTCATCCGTTTAAGGAGATATATCGCAACTAACAATCCGTGGGAATTATTGGCTTTGTGAGCGAGCTATTTTGTCGCCTCGGAATGATGAAGCTGCAGCTGTTAATAACAAGATATTTGCATGTGTTGATGGTCAAAATGTAGAATGCACTTAAATCAACTGGGTTATGGACCAAGAAGAAACAACCAACTATCCGGCCAAGTGTTTAAATTCGCTTTCTGCTCCCGGGCTTCCATCACATACATTAAAACTAAAAGTGGGTACACCTATTATTCTCCTAAGAAACTTGAGTCCACCTAAGTTGTATAACGGCACCCGACTTAGAGTTATAACTTTGCAACGTAATCTGGTAGAAGCGGAAGTGTTGACGGGCTGCGGTGCCGGCGAATATGTATTTATCCCTCGAATCCCGATCATACCTAACAGTTTTCCGTTTCAATTTAAGCGTGTGAAATTTCCCATCCGCGTCTGCTTCGTGATGACGATAAATAAGGCGCAGGGACAAACACTGCGTACCGCTTGCGTGAACCTCACCATCGGCTGCTTCTCACACGGTAAATTATCAATCACTTTCTCGTGTCTATCTCTTTCTCTCTGACTACATATGTCTTACAGATTTTTCAATATGAAAAATGTATTTGTTTATGCTCCAGGCAACGCAACCTTAAACATTGTTTACAAAGAAGCTTTGTAAAACATTTTTACTATAATAAAGTACAATTGTCCACAATTTATAGTATTGCATTTTTTATTACGTTTGATAACACTTTAGAGCATATTGGTGTTTTAGAACTATGAAATCTGCACTTAAGGGCTGAAAGCTACTCATTGGACCGACATTGATAAAATGCAATTAATCCACAAAATTTATTGTACACAACAATTTTATGGATTAATTGTACACAACAATTTTATGGATTTAGACAAATACAATTTGTATGCATGAGAATGCCTTTAGAGGGCGAAGCAAGGCGAGCACGGGTTCAGCTAGTAGAGGAATAAGTCTCTTGTGAACGTTGCCATGAATAACGTGGTTGATCAGCTTCAGTGATGACTATTGACAATTCTCGCTTCATTATTCTAAATCAAGCTCGGTAATGAATTCACTGAGATCTTATGTTACGTATAATTTTAGACAAGACTACACGCTATCATGTGACTTTTTTAACATCGCCTTAAATATAATCGTGTAAAACTCACTGGCGAACAGGGAGGCGCGATCTTTTCTAAGTTCGCACAATTACTTCCGTTGGACGAATCCAGTGAGCCGTCTATTCAAATATCATTAGTACTGAGGCGTCAGATGGTAAACGAAGGAAAAACAAAGTACATGCATGCTTCATTAAAAGGAGCTTGCAAGGAGTATAATGGACTAGTTCTGTGTCTGGACGCTCTGTTCCGATAGAAAACGGTACATGCTGTCATCAGGAAAGGACGCACACCACCGATAACTGTGCGAAAACGTCATTATCGGCAGTTGTAACTTCGAGATAGTCAAGGACTTTCTCTACCTTGGTTCCGCAGTTAAAAGCAGAAATGACATCAGCACAGACATCAGACTCAGAATTACTCTTGTCAATCGCTGTTTCTTTGTGCTCAGTAGACAATGGAGTAAGAGATCCCACTCTCTTAAGACTAAAGTGGTCTTATACAAGAACTTATCATCCCGGTCCTTCTCTATGGCTCAGAACCTTGGAACTTGTCGTACGTGAAGAATCTTTCCATCGTTTCGAGAGGACGATTCTGCAAGTGGTTTTCAGTCCCGTTTGTATTGACATCAGTCTAGTCAGCCATTTAGATGGCTGGGCAATGTTGAACAAATAGGCTGCACAGCTCCCGCCCAAAGAGTTTTCGAGCGTAGTATGCGCAATCTAGCGCCATCTAAATAAGAATAATAGATCCACTAAAGTCGATCAAATGTTTACACAACTGCAGATTTTAAAAGGGACCTATGAATTTAAAGTTTATACCCAACACCGCTTTATCGATTTTAAAACCTCAATTGACAACTTGATAGATGATCTATATATGCAATACGTCTAGCTTTGAAATATTGAAATAGACCAATATCTTCAATATCTCAAAAGGGTCTAGACACGGTGACGCTCTCTCCTACGGCGTCTTCTTTAACTTAATAAGAACGATGTACCAGAGGCTTGACAGATCAGAAAAAGGTTACATCTCAAGGTTAGCTGCCCAACCAATTGAAAACCTTATACTGAGGTTTGCAAGAAACTAGAAAGTAGTACCTGACCGCACAGAAGCCCAAATAGTGCATTTTGACACTAGGGGATGAACATCACATCTATGCATGCATAAGCACAACTCAACCCCAATTACACACAACGCGTTTTACAAACAGATGATACCGATGCCCGAGGTAATTAATAATTAGCACTATAGACTTATCATTTTGAAAAGGGTCACTGAAATTTTTAACCATTTTAAGAAAATTCTAACCCTCGGTCATTTTCTTTTTTCTCACCAACTTGCCTTATCTTCAAGAGAAACGAAAGGATTTTCAAAACTCATTTCGATTGTCTAATGGCTCCAAACTCCACCAATTAAAAAATACGATTCAACGTAATATCAACTCATCCCTACTTTTGAAACTTTTAAGAAAAAAGTAGAACAAATTTCCAACCTTCTCTTCATTTGAACAGAGATGAACCATTTGCCAAACCTTCATCAAAAGTGCGGAATTACGATTATTTGATTGGAAATAATCTATCCTTACCCAGAAATTTATTTCTTACATTCTACAATCTACAGAGTGTTTTCCATTCCAACCCTCCTCCACTTGTCCAAGGGTAAATGTAATTTATTAGGCGGATTGTATCGTAGGTTAGCAAAAGCGTTAACCCATCACCATGGATTTGGTTCCACATTTGCCTACCCTCTTGTGTAAATGAAGAAAAAAATTATTTCGAAGTGAACTAAAATAATATGAAGCCCTCACCACTTTTTGGGTAATGGTGTCATTGATGCATACCAAGCTACAAGAGGCACAATTCACCAGGCACAATTCACCAGGCACAACCTGCCTATCGTGTATACTACGTAGACCGTAGTGTCCCTCTTAAAATTAATTTCCTGTGAAATTTCAGTGAAACGAAATGAAATGTAATGTCCTCGTAAGTCCTTGGTGGTATACGTTTCGACAGATAGCACCTAGTACTGCCAAAATATTCGGCAACTGGACCGACTTGGAAGTTAATACCACGATGACGATGGCCGTATGGCCCTAAATCAGTCAGCAGCATTTTCCGTATTTTACGCACATAATGATGGCGGCACAAAGAACGCCAGAGATCTGTCGCCAGCGAATTTATTGCGCTCTGCGGTCGGGCTTGGCTGTCGTTAAAGTTAGGTGCCACAAGGCTGTGGGGCTTTACATAAATGATGTACTCGGTAGGCCTAACCACTGCCTAGTGCTTTAGCTACTGCTACTGCCTTTGGTTGCGTGAAGAGGGGAACTATTAGAGAGACAGCGAATTTGCTTCAAATCAATGAACTGATAAAATTTCGAGTAATTTTGGTGCTTCCCGCCGGATTAAGCGTATTTAGACGGGGAACGCGTTAAGCCCTATACTGCAAATTGTGTGTGTTGAATTTCAAAGAAGTCGAAAGGAAAATGTTGTTGTGCTGATGTTGTTTAACTATTCTTCGATTCGATAACAAACCGTCAAATCGAAGCAAGGTTAGCTCTCTAGTTTTACAACCCCTCCTCAAACGAAGCATTGAAATTCGCGAATTTCAGGGAGCAAATTCTGAGGGTTGTTTTACAAATAAGTGGGAAAGTATTTCAAACGCGGTTATATAGAATTGCAGGAGATTTCTCTGTTCGGAATCCAAGGAACACCAACTAGGCATGTTAAAACTCAGACCAAATTCAGGCAAAAGTAAGTAAAGAAAAATATTCAGAATTGTCTAAGCCCATTAATGATGACTTTAAGTTGCATGCGATGGCATGTATCCAGATATTCTGCGTCCAAGTTGGTGATAACACTCGTCCAATTCCATAATTTTTTTGTATGGTAGGTTAGGTTATGTTAGGTTAAAACACAGGTGTGATCATCACACAAACACTAGGCAGCAAAACGTTCCCATCGCGACCGCTGTAGAACCAGTTGAATTTATATTCATTTTATTATGTTTGCAAAAGCCAAGAAAGCCTTTGATGTTCGTGCCGTTTATTTCCTCTAGATTTTCGAAAAAGTAATTCCCTAAACATTTTCTTCTACTACACGATATCGATTCGCATTCACACAATATGTGTGTTATGTCCACAACAGCTTGTAATCACCGCAGAATCTGCAAATATCCATATCTGATAATTTGAGTCTCTTTGCGTGTTTTGGCAGGAGACAGTGCCTTTTCAGGATTCCTGTTATAGTCCTAAACGTATCCCTGTTAAATTTTATTAACTCAATAGATCTTTTTCCGTCAAAATGTCACCAGAGAGCCTTGGATAACCTGTCTCCTTCAAGACTTGAAAACCTTAGGTCGGCAGTCTTTATGGTTGTTTTTCTCGATAGTGCCCCTTATTATGCAAATAATAATTATCGAGTAGCCTTCCTCTTCTTGCAAGCTCATCTGCTTGTTAATTTTCCTTCATATCGCAGTGTCTTGGAATCCAGCACAGTCTCACTGCATAATGCCTTGAGCACTGTGCGACACCCCCTGACTATATCAGAATTGATGTTGGTCGATACCGATCTCATCTGTATTAGCTCAGCCCCCCTGAGGACAAGCCAGAGTCTCTCATTGGAAAACACTGCTTGCGTTCGGTAGTCTTATATGTACTTTTAGTTCCGGGTCTTCTGAGAAGTTACCAGAACCTGTTCCTTCCTCTGTTTTCTAACCGTCTGAGAATATTGCAATTTCATTTGACCTGATTATTGCATTTATTCGCCAGTCCTTCCTCTCCGGATATATTATATCATACGGAATATCGAAGTCAAGCAAGGAATGAATTTAATCCCTTAGAATTGGATTGCCTGGCAATAGCTCTGCTAGAACCGTGTCGTGTCCAAAACTAGTGCTCTTGAAGTAACCCCAATTATTGAGACATATCGCACTGTTGCCATCAAGTTTTTTTGATCTGTAAATCAAGCTGTGTTAGGTGCAGAAAGGTATCCAATGCAGCCGTAATAGTGGTTCGAAGCGCACCTGTAATGGCTATGGAAGCCATTCTTTTAACCGTCGTTAATTTTCAGCCGTTAGAATACAATGCATCAGAAATGATACGCCTCACAAAAGGACGATTTTTTCCATCAAGCACATTGAATTTTGAAACTATATACTCGGATTATCCTTCATTTTTCTTACCTGCATCGAATTTATTACTTTTTAATGAGTTCTTTTCTTCAAAGGCTAATATTTTGAAAATTTTTCGTACCCGCTTAAATCTGCAATAGCTGAAGTCCGCTGTTACAACTTCGAATAATGAAAATGTCAAAGTCTACTGTCAGTCTGCGTAAATCAAACATATGCTTACGGCTTTAAAATAATTAATGTAGCAGATCATCCACAAAGTGTAACAGTATAAAATTTTGATTGCATAGTGTAATTGCGACGTTTAGATTTTGTTATATCAGATCGTCTAGACTGCGCAGTGTAGGGGGTAAAAAAATTGACCTTATATCTACATATACTCAAAAGATCGTCGAATACAGTCTAAGAACTGTTGTCGAAGCATTATTTACAACCGACAAGATAATGCACTTTAACGTTTTCACCAAACCGTTTCACTCATCTTACGTGAGCAATTCTTCGCTTCTGCCAGCACACTTTGGAATAGTCTCCACAACTACGTTTCAAGTGGTCCATACGGAGATTCCAATTTTTAATTACTTTTTCGAGTATATTGGCTAATAACTTGTATAATGTTGTCTTTCAAGGCTGGTTTATCGGCATAGACGAGTGATTTGACGTATTCCCATAAAAAATAGCCCAAAGGCGTCATATGGCCGACCAATTCCGCCGGACCATAAACCGCACCAGACAGTGCATTTTTCTGGATGTATTAGCTGCTCTGGTATTGCCTAAGGTTGCTCATCGCACCTTATACGGACCATTCAATCTGAAATGAGCTTAGTCGCTGAAGACGATCTAAAATAGGATCCTCCTCCAGCATTTTCTAAGGCCAAGCCACCGAAAATTCGACCCTGTAGCAGTTCGTTCGGCTGCAGTTTTTGCACCAGCTGTATTTTTTAACGTTCTAGACCAACGTCCTTACGTAAATTCATCCACGTAGCTGAGTAACTTAATCCCAGTTGCTGCGAACGGCAACGAATGGACAAATCACGGTCTTCATTAACACTGGCGGATAGAGCAGCAGTACGCGCTCTACGCATACGAGTAAGTGGCTTGATGTCCAATACCGTGAAATTGGTGCGAAATTTGGTCACTACGGCTTGAATTGCTTGCTCAGTAGGTCGATTATGGCGACCGTAAAGTGTTCGAAGAGCGTGGAAAGCATTTTTAACGGAGCACGAATTTTGACAATAAAGTTCAATTATTCAAGCGTTCGGACGTAAGTCTTTCAATGATCAAATGTCAATGCTAACTATTCTGATAAGCCCAAATTATGTAATGGTACACGCCCCCTCCTAGAGTACTCCAGTCAAGTATGGTCCCCATATCATCGTGTTCGTATCTCGACAATCGAAAGTATCCAGAGCCGTTTTTTTCGATTTGCTCTTCGAGGTATGCTCTGGGACGATCCTTTCACTCTATTAAAACCGTCTCAGCCTTATTAACATAAGCACCCTTCTATCCTATCCTCTTCTATCTACCAACCCACAACACCTCCTATGGCGCGAACGAACCAATCTCCCGTATGCTACGAAAAATCAATTCAAACCCTACAGTCTTTAATTTCTACCGCACCACTTCCTACCTCAAATCCGTTCTCCTTCACCACTCCAACCAACCTTAGTTTTAAGTTTAATTTTTAAGTTATAGCTTGTATTAAGCCGAATAAATAGGGGCATTCGCCCCCACAAAAATTAAAAATTAAATTAGATTAAAATATGTTGAGAAACGATGAAAAATCAAATTCCATTAGAGTTTCGCTAGTAATTGTGGTCTTAACATTATTCATAACTCCGCTCTCTCACATTTCCGAGTAAATTGCCGACTTACTTCGCTTTTGGATTTTTTTTTTATAACCGGACATGAAATTAGTGTTATTTCACTCTCAGATATCTGTGCAAGGTTTTAACTCTTCTCATGATCTCACATTTTTAACTTACGAACTTCAAATGAATGTGAAACCTTCCTCCAATAAAGTGCTATTTAGAGATTTTAATAATATCAACTTAGTAGCTCTGCACAATGAATCCTCATTATACCCTTGGGATTTGTGTTGGAATCTCCCAGATGTTGATAACAAAGTTGCTTTTTTCGAGTCAATGGTGCTGGAATTCTTCAACAAATATGTACCAATAAAGCAAGTGGTAGTTAAGGATCCGGGACGCCCTTGGTTTACTTTAAGTATAAAAAAGCTCATGAAACTTCGAGAAAAAGCCTACCGCAGATGGAAGAACTATCCTTCAACTGCAAATAGGACCACATTTGTTAAGTTGAGAAACTTAACAACAAGCAGTTGTATTACAAATCTAAGCTTAAGACCAGCTCTAAGACTTGAGATCTTTGTAAAAATTTGCGCCAGTTATTCCCACTAAAAACGGTTTCTTCAACTATGCTGATACTAATCCGGATCTATTTAACAACTTTTTTGCGACCACATCTGTTTCAGACAGTTCTATTCCTTTCACTGAAGCTAATTTATACCGTAGTTCCTTATACTTCTCAGGCCCAAAATTTTCTTTCCAAACTATAAATAGCGTCGATATCATTTTTGCCATCAAATCTATAAAGTCTAATGCTATGGGTCTACATGGAATATCTCTAAGATTTACTAAAATCATTCTTTTACATGTGGTAGATACGATAATTCATATTTATAACTGCTGCCTTGTTAAATCCTGCTTACCCTCCACCTGGAAACTTGCAAAAGTAACCCCTAATCCAAAGACTTCCAATCCGTCTGGATGCGCTGACTTTCGCCCAATAAGCGTTCTTCCGAGTTTGTCAAAGGTTCTGGAATTTATCATTAAGAATCAACTTCAAACTCACGTTGACTCACTCAATTTGATAAGCCTGCATCAATCTGCGTATCGTACACTACTGCACTTTTGGAAATAGTTGATGATATTCGTCTAAACTTTGACAAATCTTATATGTATAACCCTACTATGTCTTTTAGATTTCTCAACTGCATTTGATTCAGTGAATCATGAAAAACTGTATTGGAAACTTATAAATAGCTTTGGTTTGGGTAATAGAGCTGCTGAGTTTATTCTAAACTGTCTTAACGGTAGGTATCAGCAGGTTTCATTGAATGGAAAAATGTCAAGTAGACTAAGACTATATCATGGCGTTCCTCAGGTGTCAATGTTGAAGAATACCCATATGTTTACCTGTCGGGAGATGAAATTAGTTATTCTAATAATGTCAAAAACCTCGGTGTTATCCTTAACAACTCTCTTAATACTACATAAATTTACATTGGCTTGCGGTTGATGTGGAAATCTGTCCGTTATACTCCAGTTGAATTCCGGCTAAAATTAGTTTGATCTTTACTTATGTTACACCGCACATAACTTACTCTAGTTTGGTTTACAGCTCACTGGATTCGACATCATTTAGAAAATTGGAACTCGCTTTTAACTCCATGATAAGATTTGTGTTTCACTTGCGTAAGTTCGATCACATTTCCAGGTTTCGAATGTCAATATTAGGGTGTTCATTATTACAATATTTGAACTATCGGAACTGCCTATTCATTGCACGACTTATAAATTATAAAAAACCACTTTACTTATATTGCAAGATACGGTTTCCTAGATCATCTACGACTTTTACTATTAATCTTCCTAATTTCGTTTACTTAGAAAGTAGGCGTCTGTTTTTTGTTCACTCTGATAAGCTGTGGAATTTGCTTCCATGGGAAATCTGGCGTTTGGTCGGAACTGGAAATTTCAGTGTCTTTCTATTCGGCTTTTTTAGGCATCATTGAGGCATACATGCGACTAAAATTAATCAATAGATATTTGTTATATAATATATACACAATAATATAGCACCGCTTACTTTGTAAATTTTCTTTAACATAATTTGTTTTTTTCTTTTTAAATTTCATTAATATCGTTTAAAAATTATTATTATAACTACGATTCTTTTCTTTTCCACTTTTTTTAATTTTTTTTTTTGTTTTTGCATGTACTTGTAAAAGAGCATGGCTCTTATTTGTACAAACCGCTATTATTTTTGATTAAATAAATAAATAAATAAAATAAATTAAATTAAATTATAAGTTACTTCTGGGCCGAAATATTTTTATTGTCATTATAATTATTATCACATCTAAACTAGAAATTGTTATGATCCCACAAACCCCAATTATTCCGACGGATTTGTCTTTCCAATTTAAAGGACTACAATTCCGAATAAAAATTTCTTTTGGACTGACTATAAATAAAGCCCAAGGGCAGACATTCAAATTAGCTGGCATGCGAAGGCGTATGTATCAGATATTGTAATTTAATATAAATCTGCCACTCTACTCTAGATGCATGAATGAGTTGTCTTTCTCTAAATATTCATATTGTGAGTCATCTTTCGATTCGAAATTACTGAATGCATTTAGTGTCCCATTACGACGTCAGTAAGCAATTTACAATCTTACCAGATTTGCTGCAATTCGATTCTGATCAGGACCTTAACAAGACTCGATATTTTGATTGTGATCAACGAAACCTTGCATTCTGAAACCAGTTTGGAAGTGGTGACATGGTTTAATAAGGTCTTATGCTTATTTTACTGTTTTACAGGCGCAGATAACATACCTTACCCTCTCCATTGATTCTTCACAATTCCATTGCCATCAGAGTTACGTATACGATTATCTCCGCGTGGAAGACAGAAGCGATATGTTTAGTGGAAAAACGGTTGTTATGAGGGAAGACACCCAAA
Organism: Volucella bombylans; assembly: GCA_949129095.1. NCBI lineage: Eukaryota > Metazoa > Arthropoda > Insecta > Diptera > Syrphidae > Volucella > Volucella bombylans. The sequence continues at coordinate 83,493,414 of OX422140.1, forward strand.
TATCTTGCTTCGTTGAAGAAATGGATGGCGAAGCCTTTAAGCATTAGGTGAGTTAGACCAATCTGTTCCATTCTTCTCGTAAAGAGAACAACCGTACTTTTAAGAGGATTTACTGAGATTCCATTCCTAGTGCAAATTGTTTACGTAGCTATAACATCTGCATATGCCTGAGTAGTATGAAAATATGCAGCGCGTATTCCATCTTGTCAATGTTTACTTCCATGGTAGGCATGTTTTGGGCGCACATCATGCCCAATCATTCTCTTCAATTTCTTCACCATAAAAGAGGTCAAGCGGGTGGCGATCATGTTTTCGGATACACGAGAAAGTGTATCTCAAATATGCGGCTCAGAGTTTCTGCTTTTGACTCGGTGTAGTTGCCATTGGATTTTCTCAGTAATACCAGTCTTGCTGTTTTACCCCGTCTGAGCAGTTTGACCGACCAGATAGTTTTACCAAGGGTTTCGATCTTTTAGCCAAAGTCTTTATAAGAGTCTCTCTTGGAAATCCGAATTAGCTTCTTACATACTTTTTGTTTCGATCTGTAAGGGTTCGTTCTTCCCGTAACTCAAATGATCCGTTTACAAATATTCAGGTTTTCTTACCCTGTCTGCATTCCACCATGGAACGAGCGCACTCTTCACAATATTTCGATAAAATACCGTTCAAGTTCTGAATAGATTCCTCCAGCTTTTATTTTGTTCTCAGCTTAAGAGGAACATTAACAGAGTTGCTGATCTCCTCCTTGAAGCATATCAGCTTAGTTTTCCACGAATTCCTTCTATCCAACAAGACCGAGAACTCACATTCGGTTCGGAATTCGATATACTAATTCGATGATATTGAGACTTCCAATAACATTTCCTTAGCGTACCTGTGTGATAGCGTTAAATCGATTACTTGCTGTCTTACTTATACTACATACTTACAAATTTTGTGTCACAATCTGCATTGTTAACAACCAAGTCAGGCGATTGTCCCAGAGATGTTTGGCATCACTATCCCAAAAAGTTTTCTGAGCATTTTCATAGCAGCACGTAAGTCCCATTTTCTGGAAAAACTGTGTTTATCGAGTTCGACTACTGCAGTTGATGGTGGTAGTAGAACCGAATCATAGGAAAAATAAGCAATACCATTCTCTGTTGATTTTATTCTGCACCAACTCAAGTTTGGATGGTAAGAGTTAATTCGGCACAAAAACCCATATTGTAGTAGTGTGAAACCACTTAAACATACGAAACCACAGATGCGTGGTTCCTTCATGAATATAGTATAAGGTGAGATATGAATAATACCATTGCTCCTGGAAAAGCGAAGATTACCCACCAGTTTCTGCATTTAATGTTATTATCCCTGTAGAACCCGGGTTTACTTCGAATATTCGACTGTTTTTTGGAACCCCTGGCGAATTTCAAATTTGATATAAATACTACTAGAGACAAAGGTTACAACACCATACGCTCACTCAAGTCAAATGCTGCTGGCGAGGATGGAATACAAATACGATTTATATAAATGATTCTGCCTTACTTCCTGAGTAGCCTTACACATACAATCAATTGTTGTATTACTTCATCTCGTTTCCCGATACCTGGGAGCTGGCTAGGATCATTTCTGTTATAAAAACAACCTAATCTTATTTCGATAGGGCCGATTTTTGCCCTATAAGTACCCTTAGAAAATAATCTTGAGAGACAGGTCTCTAGCCATTTTGCTTAACATAAATTTTTGTCTCCGTTCCAGCCGAATTTTGGACAAATCATGGTAAAAACACTTAATGACATGGGGCTAATTACATATGTCTTGGACAATATCAATGCCTGCTCGACTTTTCGAAGGCATTTGACTAAACTACAATAAACAAAGAGTCGTGGTTGATGAGAAATATTCTCATCCATTAAACATCCGTTTCAAATCACCGTGCAATTGGAAAGCTGCGCAAAGAGAGCCTGGAAACGCATGCTACTCATCTGCTCACTGGAAAATGATATTTACGAAACGTTTGAACTTTCTCCACTTCCTTTCATATTTAACCCATTTGCATCATAAGCGTATATATGCGCGTATTTTGCTTGGCCACTGCTTTTTCTGACAAAATTCAATACTTCCTGCAATAAATGTACGAGTATATGTAATAAAAAAGGATTCAATTCGAACACACATTTTTTATCAAAAGGGTTAGGTAAAAAATATATATTCTGACTATTTTTTGCGAATATAAACGCGCAAAAATGAAATTATTAATCTAGTTTCAAAAAACCTTTGCAAGGAGTGGAAGTAAGAAAAAAGTAAATTTATATACAATGGACTGCTTTAAGTCGGGAAAGCCTTTAACACACCAAGCAAAACTACTTACGCTGAAAATTTACCACAAAAACTTGGATTATGAAAACAACCATGCAAGTGAAGCTCCTACGAGAGCAGCTGTAAGAAAAACAACTGCATTTTTTGGAGTTTCGCATAGGACTATATACTCGTACAAAATATTAAAAGAACAAGAACAAACTGGAACAGTACAATCACCCAACAAGAAAATTCCTCATCGGCACTGGATCACTGGATTATATGACTTCGACTTTGAATCCATCAAAAGGATCACAATTTGACCAGAAAGTCGTAACATTAAGCGCCCTTAGTTTAGTTTATTAGTTCAAAAACAACGCTGTACATCAAGGTAAACTTAAAAGCGTAACCAAGGAAGAGAGAAAAGAAAAATGACTTATTAAAACAAGAAGTTAAATCAGCTCAAACTGGAGAGGTATTCGAAACAAGCTGTTAGGAATTTACGGCGTTCGATTAAGGACTTCACTCAAATGGGTAGACCATTCCAGAGCTTGACAGCATAAATGAAAAATTGCGTGCGTGATGTTAAGCAGGTGAATGCAGCAGGACGCAAAACTATGTAGCGATTTGATGAACATAAATGAATTATTTTAAACAGGTAAATAGGTTCCTTCACGTGAATAGTTTTCAAGAGCAAAGCACAGAAACGATATTCTAGAAAAAATTCTCTAAGTTACATCCAAGGAGTTGACGAGCTTCAGATGAAATATGACCAAGTCTATGAACATTGAAATCATACTGCGCAATTGAGTTGAAAGCAACTTTTAATTTGCTGATGATCCGCAAACATTTCACAGATATATGATATTATGGCTATTATTAGTGCCTTTACCAATTTGAGTTGGTTCCCTTTTGTTCCCTTAGGGAAACAATCCATCAAGAACTGGAAATTACGATAAGCAAGACATCTCTTTGGAGGTATCTGAAAGCCAAAGGATTCGTTTTTCGTAAGACGGAAGACAATAGGGAAATCCTTTGTGAAAGGACGGAAGTGAAAATTCAAAGGTTAAGAAATATCCATCAAATAAGGAACTTTCGTGAAAGTGGAGATCAGATAATCTATGTAGATGAATCATATATACATAGCTCCTACACAAGGGATATGATGGAAGTACGGAATGACTAAAAAAGTCTATTGGAAAAGGATCTCGGCTTATAATTGCAGTATAATTGCAATTGGTTCAAATTATAATTGGTTCAAATGGATTTCTCAAAAACGGTCTTCTAATCTTTAAATCTGCATCGAAGTCGGGTGACTATCATGATGAAATGAACTTTGACAATTTCTCAAAATGGTTAAGAGATCAGGTACTGGACCAGCTAGAGGAACCGTCGGTTATTGTAATGGACAACGCCCCCTATCACAATAAATTAGAAAACTGAGCCCCAACTTCATCAGCAACGAAATTGGAGTTAGTTAATTGGCTAGTAGAAAATAATGCTGAAAATTGAACTGTATGATTTACTTCGACAAAACAAGACATCCCCGCAGCATCAAACAGATGACTTGCACATGCACAAGGAATTGCACGGTGATTTCAAACGGACTACACTATCAGAAATGGCTCAAGGTTCCAAATAGGAACTATCTTATCGGTCCCTTTACAAATGACCTCCTAACTGTTTGTATAAATGCCATCTGGACGTTTTTATGCCGATGACGACCAAATTCATTTATCAAGACCCCCTGGTTTGATTGAAGATTTAGCTTGCAGGCTAAACGAAGATCTTTCAGAGATATTCAACTGGTCAGAAAAAAATAATCCCACCTGATTTTAATATGTAAAAAAACACTTCATTAGTAATGATTTGCCACCAACTTATTGTATAGATTTTCCTTAATAACACTCAACTTTGGTTTATAAGTATTGTATTTAATATGGGCTTTAAGATAAACTGGTAGCTTACCGCAACTGACCATATAAATTTTATTCTTGGTTGGACTTGCCTATTATTGACTATGCTTGATTCTCTCTCCCAGCATAAACTTAACGTCGCGTTTAATGATATGGTCAGATAGGTTTATGGACTCCCCCGATGTAATCACATCTATGACTAACAAAAAAATATTTTGGGCTACACGCTGCAACAATTTCAGAATGTAAGGAGCTGTATCTCTCTATATAAAATTATATACGTCAGATCACCAACGTATCCCCTCAACAAACTACAGTTTGTACTGTCACCCAGGACGAATAATTTAACTACACCTCTCCTCAAGTATCTAAACTTCTTTGTGCATGCTGCCAGAATTTGGAACTCTTTACCAACGGCGATACAACAGCGAATGGGACAATTAGTTTCATTTTGAATTGTACATTTATTGTTTCAGTAATGCACTTTCCTATTTTTCTCTCTATACCTCAATCTTTGAACCTGATCTGTACGCGACTATGTCGTCTGCGTACGCTATGGCATGGTGAAGTGAACCTATCAGATCACTCGTGTAAACGTTGAATAGGATCGGCGAATTTACCGCAGACCGTTTTTAATGTTAAATGTTCCAGCAGAAGTCACATCGCCATTCTTCACGATGAACTGTCTACTGGAGAGCATATCGAAAAGAATATACAGCAGTGGTTTACTAATGCCCAACCTGTCCAGCTTGAAAAAGGGTACTTCTAACCATACGGTATCGAAGGCTTTCTCAAAGTCAATCAGGCAGGCACCAGTGCACTGGTTCTTGGCTTTGTTCCATTGGATATCAGAAACCAGTTTCGACGCAGCATGAATGATATCATGTCCCGCCTTGGAACCGAACTGATTATCCGGAACTATATGTTTGTCCTCAACCCACTTAGTCAGGACTCTATTGATCACCTTCTCGAACACCTTACTGATGTTTGGAAGAAGACTGATCGAGCGGAGATTCGCCGGATTGGAAGTGTCTTTATCCCTTTTGGGGATGGGATGTACCACCGCTGTTTTCCAATGCGCTGGATAATGTGCATTATTCATTGCATTATTAAACAGGGTGGAATAAATGTCCACCGCTTCTAGTGGGAGATGTCGAAGCACAATGTTCGGTATTTTATCGGTTCCCACAGATTTCTTACTTCTAAGTGATTCGAAGATCGTTTGGAGCTCTTCCTTCGAAATAAACAGGGGTAGTACCCTTTCGTTGGTGATGACATTATTTGCCATATTCTCGTCACTGAACTGAGTGAAACCCGAGCTCTCGAATCGATTGTCCAGATCGTGGTTCGGGCCAATGATAACATTCGCCTTGTACACTTCCTGGAAAGTCGCTCCTGTAGCCTCTACCTCCTCTTGCGGATCCTCGATCACAAAGAAGTTGTCATCATCAACAGCCTCATTTGGATCTATGCCCGCTGCTACCAGTACTTGTTCGTTGTTCGTCGTTCGGGCGATTTTAAGACATGGAAGGTCGTTCTGATTATTTCTCCGAAATATTTTATTTATTTGCGGGAACATATTCGGGTTGCTGGTGTTTACAGCCCGAATTTTATTGTTCCAATACAAACTTACAGATGCTCTGTAATTTCCTTTTATTAATGTTTGGAGGTTTTTAATCGACGACTTCAGTGTTATGATCTCCGGGTTATGTCTGTCAGTAAACTGCCTGTACAAGGTTTTTAGCCTTGACAGCAGTCTACTTTTCTGTCGGTGCAGTGCGTCAATAGTTGCGTTGCGGAATAAGTCTTCTTCGTCAGTGTGTTGGTACCGAGGTATCGTTTTGCCCATTGTTCGTTTGATTGTCTCGTCCATTAGCCTTGGATACCTGTCAATCTCCTCGTTTGACAGATTTCTGTTGGACGGTGGATAGAGTGAATTCGAGGAGAGTGCTCTAGTCAGTGTTCTGGTGAAGTGTGTCCAACGCACCCTACTATAATTGTAGGAATGCCTTTGAACAAACACATCCAATTCCGCAATTTCGTTGGGAACAGTTATTTCGGTGCTGAGATGGCCACTGTCATACACGAAAGTGCGTAGACAGTTTGTAGTTTGTTGGTTAGTGCACGTCAGTTGTATTCGTGAGTCGAACAGCAAAAGATCCAAATAGGGACCGTGTCTGGGAAACGACGGACTATCCGTCGCCTTAAGCTCGAGTCGATACATCACACTGTGCTGACTCCACCAATTGAATAGTAGGTTCCCTCTAGTATTTGGTGTATTATTTCCCCAATCACTATGTTTGGAGTTGAAATCTCCGCCGATAATAAAATAGTTGTCTTCCAAATCCAGCCTCAGAAATCGAAAAAGTGTCTCGAGCCCTGAGATAAATAAGGTGGATTGAGTAGCCTTAGGCGCATAGACAGATACCATGTACAACCGCTTTCCACTACGGATGGGGATATACACGATGCATTCTTCCAGCACTTGGAACCTACGTACTACACGACTGTATACTCTTTTAAAATGTGTACCTTTTCGTACGAAAATTGCAACGCCACCTCCCTGAATGGAGTTTGGTCGGTTTCTCCGTATTATTTTGTATCTTCTGTGCCTCAATTTGTGTCTCTTGTTAAGCTTAGTTTCGCTAACCAAAAGCACATCAGGGGCTTGGTCTTTAAGCAACTTAAATAGTGCGGCTCGTCGTTCGAGCCTAATCAGTGAATTCACATTCACAGCAAGGACCTTCAGTGTTTGCTCCGCCACATACGTACCCATTACGGCAAAAGGTGCGTTAGGCCAGGCAACAGCGCGTATACCTGATCCACCCGCACGGTCTGTTCAGTCAAATGACGTTGTAACTGAGCCATCTGCCCCTGGATAGAGAGCCAGATAGCTAGCATGTCAGGTACTGGTTCCGGTGCTCTGGGCGCTGGGGCCTGAGAAGCAACCTTCGCTTGCTGTACCGTATTTCCCTTACCTGCCGCCATTTGGGCGTAGGTAACATTGGGAGTAACGGCTGGAGTTTTTACATGCACGGGTGGATGTTTAACTTCCACTTTCTGCTGCCGAGCCAGATTTACTCTTTTGATGTATTGGAATTTGGGACAACCCCGATAATTTGCGGTGTGTCCCGTGTTCCTACATAAGGCACAAGAGAGTTGACTTTTTCTGACGCTCCGTCCTTACCCAGAGCGCATTCCTCAGGTTTGTGGTTCTTTCCACACTTCATGCATCGATGCTGCATTTCGCAGTTCGACGCGGCGTGTCCGAACCTTTGGCAGCGAACACATTGTAAAATGTTGTCGCTCCGCTTTACTTTTTCCCATGACACAATCTGGTAGTCTAGGACTTTGATGCTCCTTAGACCATCCAATTTGCTATTGGGAGTCAGCTGAACCAGGAAGAATGGTAGCTTCCGCTTCTCCCTTTTGGCTCTAGCTGTGACGAATGGCTTAACACCCACGAATTTGAACTCGGCGCACTCCTTCTCTTTGAGCAGTGCGGGAAGTTCCTCCGAGTCAGTAGACGGCTCTAACCCCTTCAGCAGCATAGTTTTCAGCTTTTCACCCTTCGGTGTGAAGGAGAAGAACTCCGTCGTCGTGTCCTTTAATAATTGTTTTATCTTATTATAGCGCTCCACTGAGTTGCATTGAATCGCATGCCTATCTATGTTTAATCTCTTAATAAAAAAATTATTGCCTATGGCCGACTTACATAACTGTATTGTGTCTTGCAGTTCCATCTTGAAGGTGTTGATTGGTGGCACCTTTTGTTTTTGTTTCTGCTGCTGTTGCTGTTCTTGGTGTTGTTGTTGCTTTTGTTGTAGCTGTTTCTGCTGTTGTTGTTGTTGCAGCTGTACTATTCAGCGACTCGACTTGTTCTTCTTCGTCGTCTGAGTCTGAGGCTGCCAATGTGACGAAACCATTGGTTCCTCCCATGTAGCGGTCCTCCCTCATATCGGACAATGGTGTTGATAATATTGCCCCTTTATTTGCATCAGCCGGTATCTTTTCCGCTGAGGCAGATAGGACAGGGCGCTTTGCAGTGCTGGGAGTTCGTTTTAGCTTCCTCCTCCTCTTTGCTGTTTTTATTGATCCCTCTGCTGGGTTAGCAGTCTGTGCTGTATAGTCCGACGATGACATCACGTCATCCACTTTGCCCGTTTTTTGTCGAGTGATTCCATTACGTGATACTTTTACAGTATTTTAATGTTTTGGAAATTAAAGACAGCAAAAAAAAAAACGACTTGGTACGAACCCACTACCTCTGATATCGTGACTGGGTAACACACGCACTACGCCTATCAATCGCTATGTCTAGTTATTAATATAAACTTTAATTCACAGTTTAATTTTGCTTGTGAGCTGAAGCACTTCTTATGAGCGACTGAGGAGATAATGTAGATAAACAGTTGCGTGCACACGACCTGGATAATCTGAAGATAGGCATACATAAGCTTAAATACAACAAAGCTGCTCTAGCGGACGGACAAACTGCCGAGCTTTCCAAAGCGACAGGCGATGACTTGGTAAGAAGCATACACCGGCTAATCTCTAACATATGGTCGGACGAAAGTATGTCCGATGAATGGAACAACATCATTCTTTGTCCGATACTCAAGAAACGAGGTCGTCTGAACTACACCAACTACTGAGACACGAGCCTCCTTAACATCATCTACAAAATTCTATCTGCAGTATTGGGTGAACCCCTGAAGCCATTCGTCAACAACCTGATTTGTCCATCAGTGCTTCGACTAAATATTTAAAGCTTAAAGATCCATGTGCCCCAAATGAATACACACCACCTATTCGTCGATTTTAAGGCCGCATATGACAGCAGGGCTATAGAGAGCAATGTCTAGTTTCGGCCGTTTGTGCAGGATGACGATTGAGAATGCTCTCTGCTCCATCAAGGTCGGTAAAGAACTCACCGAGACCGTTGATGTCAAAAAAGGACGGTGTGTTGAAATCTACGCTGTGGAAAATAACTTAACCTTGCTTGTAAATGAGTCTACGCGAATACTAGACGTTGATAGTCATACCGCCAACACAATGGACTTGTTTTTAATTTCTCACCGTGACAAATACAAGATCAATGTGCTATCCCCTCTAGGCTCGTCAATAACTCCATCGATGCCGCAGCTGATATGACCACAGACACTATTCTCTTTTTAATAAGATTATTTATCCCTCATCGGATGAAGAGAATCAAACCAAAAGAAAAGGCATGGTACGACTCGAGCACTAAAGAAGGTGTCAGGGTTAGAGAAATGTTTTTTCGGTCCTTCAAGACCAACTCGACAGAGGAAAACCGAAAAAAAAGTTAACACGAGCCAGGAATGACTGAAACTTCTTTCTTAAGAGTGTGAAATTTCAATACGACCAAAATTTGAAGTGAAAAATACTACAATGCCCCAAAGGTAGTAAAAGCTTTTGGTCGTTTGTCAAAAACATCAGAAATTCTGCCTCATCCTCCATCCCAACGGTCATTTACAATTACATTCCAGCTTCAAGCTCTTTAGAGAAGGCCAGTCTGCTTGCTGCACATCTTGCGGGCAGCTCAACACTTCCAGACTTAAGTGCGTCGAATTTTCAATGGGACGAATCCACTTTCGCACTCATGTAGTAGCAAGAGTCCTTAAAGATCTCAACATACTTACATAAATCCGCTGGAATAGACGGTATATCTCCCCTTCTTCTAAAGAGGTGTTCTGCAACACTGGCAAAATAACTGGGTAAGCTTTTTCATCATCTTTAGGACTCTTTCCGAACAGATGGAAAACAGCATTTGTCCAGCCCGTCCCTAAAAAAGGCGAACCTTATTCTCTCTCCTCTTACAGAGCCGTGCATTTACGTCCCTTATTTCCAAGGACATGGAAATGCTGATAAATCGTCAGCTCATGAAATATCTCGAAACACGAAAACTTCTCAATAGCCGGCAGTACGGATTTCGTGATTTGATGGCATGTCTCACCGAAAAGTGGAACCAAAGCGTACATCAATCTTGCGAAAGTAAAATAGTTGCAATTGATATTTCTAAGGCATTTGTCAGACATTGGCATCAGGCTATTTTGTCGAAAATGCATGCATTTGGGATCGATGGCTCTTTTCTTCAATGGATTAGAAATTACCTTTCGGAACGTTCAGTTCAAGTTACCTTGACTGGTTTCAAGTCTAATATTTACAAAGTAAATGCTGGCGTGCCCCAGGACTCCGTTCTGTCTCAGACACTCTTTTCAATTTTTATCAATGATCTCATGTCTGCCACTTCTAATCCAATATATTCATTTCGGCTGTAGAATGGAAATGACAGCCTATGTTAAGCTCATTAAATACCGATATTAACAGCATAATCAATTGAGGAGCAATCAACAGAGTGGAATTTAATACTTCCAAAACACAATGCTGTCTGCTGTCGTTAAAGCGAAATTTTAACACCCAGCCATTATCCATGGATGGCACTTGCATCGTTGAAACCGAAAAACTCTCCGTTCTCGGTATGTGTCAATGACCACCTTCATTGTCGACATATTTGATGTCGCCAAACATGCTGCAAAAAGTCAATGTTTCCTCAAACTACGTAAGAAATGCTTTCCCTTTTCGGAGCTGGCCTCAATATGTAAGGAATTCATCCGCCCAAAATTGGAGTACAATGCACACACATAGTCAGGTGCGCCTAAAACATCTCTGTATCTGCTAGATAGGATTCAAAGCCATGCGATAAAACTCATAGGTGATGCTAACATCACCCAGTCAATGGTCACCCTCGAACACCGATGAAATGTCTCGGGTCTCACTTATTTTATGGCTACTACCACCATCAGCTTTCCATTGAAATCGTCAATAACATCCCGCCCCTTCAAACGTTCAACCGTGAAACCCGTATCGCTATGAATGCTCATCAGTATACCCTCTAGCCCACTTTCGGACGTACTCTGAAATATCGTGATTCGTTCCTAAGCCGGACAACTCGCTTGTGGAATGCCCTGCCGATCTCGCTATTTCCTAGTCATTATAATATTCAGACATTTAAAACCAACGTACATCGGTACCTATCTTTTTTTCCTCCCTAATTTTTCTTCGCCCGCGCTGTGTGCAAATAATTTAAGGGTACCTTAACTCCTTGAGCGCGCTCTAATTTAAACAAAAATATAAGACCTTAATAATCCCAGTCCTCCTCTATGTCGCAGATTCATATATTGTACCTTATCAAAACATTGATGAGGGTGCTCTTGGCTACTTTGAGAGGAGAATTCTTCTGCTGATTTTCGTTCCTGTCTGCAGGAGAGGAGGAGATCGACGACATCGACTTAACCAGAATAGTGAAGGTCCAACCACTGGGGTGACCGGCTCATGTAGAGCGAATAAACACCAATGCTCCGGTCCAAAATGTCTCCGAAAGCACATAGCAGTAGAGAAAGCCCACGGTTCAGGTGGAGCACGCAAGTGGAAAGAAAACTTCAAACAACTTAGCGTTCGAAACTGGAGTCAGCTAACTAAAGATTGAGCTGGCTGGAGGTGCTTGTTGGTTGAAGCCCATGTTCACCCCGGAGTGTATTGCAACCTTAAGCAAGTAAGTATGTAAGTCAAATCCAACTGCACTTTTATGCCCTTCAAAAGTACTAATTCTTCTATCTGCGCTTTCACTTAGAGCTATACTTCACGACATTGTACCCTCTGCTGTAATTCGCACTGCCATGCAAGTGCCTGGAGGATCTATACAAGAATACTATGCTCAAATTTCCTGTCCTTCCGTTGAGTCTCGCTCTGTATTTATTTTTTGTGTAAAAACCAACAAGCATCGAGAACAAACTACTTCAGCAGTAATACTCGTAATTATTGCCAGCAACATTAAGCCAAATTGCCAAGTAACTTATTACAACTACATTTACTACACTTAGTACACCTAAAAGACAGCAATTAATGGACGATATGAATAATTTGGTAATAGCGATAGCAAGTAACGTTCATAAATTGGTGTCAAGCATTAATTAAAATTGTCAATGTTATTGATTTTAATGGCAAATGCATTAATCGGTGACACGTGAGTCTCGGTTACTGCTTAATTCGTATAATACGAGTGAGTTGTGGGATTGGCATGTAACCGAATGTTAGGGGAGATTTTGTCAAACCGTCAGAAATTAAAACGCGTTAAAATTTAAAATTTAATTCAATTTAATTCGATTTATTAATAATCCTGACGTAAGGTTACGAAATTTGTACCTTTGATACTTGCCACCTGTTTTTCCTGAGTCCAGTCGATGAGAAGGTTCGATTAAGAAAAGACCGAATGCTCTTTGTTCATCTGTCAATTAACCGACAAACCTTGTTGATGGCGGAATTTGCGTTCAAAATGTCCCGATTCTATTTCCGTTCCCGTAAAGCAGCAGCTGCATGGGAAACACCCCCTCCTGGTATGTCCACTGGTAGATTTACCTCTGTGTCTTTGCGTACGTCCAAGACAGCTAGCTTTACAGCAGGTCTTTCGTAAATACCTGTCTTTGTTAAAATCGTAGCACTTCTTACTTGCCCATCTTTTGAGATTTTTGTTTCTATGACCCGTCCTTTCGGCCAACAATTGCGGGGATTCCCAGGATCCACAATTAATACGATGGTATCTTTTTTTATAGGCTTAACTGGAGCAAACCATTTTATGCGTCGTGTAATTGTCGGAAGATACTCGTTGACCCAACGTCGCTAAAATTATTAGGCATAGTTCTGAGAAGCTAGCAAATTTTTTCTAAGAACTTCTTTGTCATCATTAAATACAGCCCATGGCTTCGATCCATTGGACGAACCAAAAAGAAAATGATTGGGTATAAGCGCTTCCTCATTCTCGTTGTCAATAGGGATGTGAGTGTGTCAGCGGCCTAGAGTTGACAATATTCTCCACCTCAATAAGCATGTTTCTCAGCAGCTCGTCTGATGGATGACGATTCGAAGAAATTGACACAGTTTTTACGGAACGCACGAGTCGTTCCCAACTTCCACCCATGTGAGGTGACCCGGGTGGGATAAAACTCCATTAGGTATTTGTCGAAGTAAAGGCCCGTACAAGTTTGTCCTTATCGATACTTTGATACGCCCGCTTCAGTTCAGCGTCAGCCCCCTCTAAAATTCGTACCATTATCGCTAAACAGCTCGATGGGAGTCCCTAGCCGCGCTATTAAGTTCCGAAGAGCAAATATGCAGCAATCCGTATTCAGCGAATGGGCGATCTCGATGTGAATAGCTCTAGAGGTAAGGCAATTGAGCAAAACTCCGAATCTCTTCTCATGTCTTCTAAAGTTGACGACGGTTGAAGGCACAAAATAGTCCACTCCTGTAAATGAAAATGGGCGAGAAAATGGCGATATCCTAGCAATTGGAAACTGATCCATCATTGGCGGTTGCGGTTGTGCTGCAGCATTCTTACATGTCTGGCAGTTTATACGAATCTTACAAAGCACAGCTCTCAACTTTACGATGTGGAATTTTTGCCTGAGCTAATTCACAACGGGTTGGTTTGCATGATGGCAGCGGAGATGATAATCTTCCACTATTAAAGTTGTTATGCTGTGCGGAGTAGGAAGTATAGTTGGGTATCTCACATCCACGCACGATTCAACAATGAACACTCAATGACGTCGTTCGAGATCATCCTACTGTATGCTAGGTTTGTTGTTTAGTTGGGCAGCTATATCTTGATCCATGAGTGTCAGCGATGAGCCGTCGTCCAAGAAGGCATATGTCTGTATTTGCACTTTGTTGCCATGGAGAGTAAAAGGAACTATGCGGTACATTACCGCTTTGTTGTGTTGGATGTGGGCGTTACTGGGCTGTGCTATTATGGGGGAAACAGATTTATCGGGGTTGTTTGTTTTACCTGTGTTGTTGTGGTCGTTATGAAGAAGTTGATGGTGCTTAAAGGTGCAATTATTTTTGCCGCACACCGCAGCTGACCGACAACGGTAGACACTATGTCTTCTTAAGCAACGCCGACATAGTTTATGTTCTCGAACAGCTTCCCATTTGGACGTGATGTTTAAGTCCTTAAACTTACCACATCTTTCCACGGATGGACATTTTTTGCCACACACCAAAACACACTTAAGTTCCTGAGAGTCGGAATTAGATGTCGTGTCCGGAACCTCCAAATGTGCATGCAGAAAATCTTTCTCTTTCTTTGGTAGTGCGCCAGTCTTATTCCCGCCAGTCATCCCTGAAGTTTTGGTTGGCACCGGTATGATGCAGTTAGCGGCCTCTGCAATCCGATATATCCAACCGCTAAGCTCTGAGAGAGAACACGCTGGTAGTGTTTGCACTGAGCTGGATAAAAACTGGTAGCTTCGCCACTAACTCCTGTAACAAAGAAGAGTTATTAGATTTGATGGAAAGCCAGAGGCCTCTAGGCCTGCGCTATGGTTCTGGACTGATACAGCAAATTGGACAAGGGTATCCAACTTATCAGCTTTGGGTGATGGTGTTGATTGGATCTTCAGCGTAAGCGAGTTCAGGATCTTTTCTGGCTTCCCAAACAGCATCTCTAGAACTGCAAGTATACGGGGCACACAGTTTGGATTGTTCATTAGACTTTATACCGCTTCGAGCGCTTTATACTTCAGTATCTTCTGAAGACGAAGCAGGTTTTCCTCATCACAAAAACAACAAAGCCTCGTGGTTCTGTTGATGTTAGCTATAAACGTTAGCCATTCCTCTGGATTACCACTGAAACAACGTAGATCCTTTAAAATTGAATGACGGGCAGCAATTTGGTTACTAGTCACTCTATGCGTTGGAATTTCCATAGATCTATAAGCTGGCACACTTGGCTGTTGTTGATACATCTTTGATGGCGCTTGCTGGATGTTGAAGGTTGTGTCTGGAGGATGATAATGTGAAGATGAACGCTGCTGCATATTGATCCCTTCTTCACACTTTGGGGGGAACTGATTGTATGGAATAGAAGAATGTTTCGCTGGAATAGTTGATGAATTGTTGGACGTTGATTATTGATTGATTGTTTGGACGTTGAAACTGAATGATACCAAGAATTGGGTGTCATTTGAATTGGCCGATGTTGTTTTGGCATTTGTTGATTCGCATTTGCACCCAGCCATGTGTAGCTCACGGTTGAGCCAATGGCTTTAGGGTTAGACGAAACGACAACTGCTTTCTGTCATCTTTCCTTGCACGCTTGAGATGAATGCGTGGTTTTATCCAGTCTTGGACTTTGCTGTTGGTGTCCGCGGAAATGACTTCGTCATCAACTTCGGTATCAGGGTCATCTTCTGCAATTTCAGTTAAAATTCGATACTTACGGTTAAGATATTCTATTTCCAACGTCTTTCTTCTTCTAATCTCAGCAATTTGATATTAAGTCGTCTTATAGATGAAGAAATTTCCGAAGGCTTTGAACCTCTACGTTTTGAGGTTATGTTCGCTGCACGTTCCTTTGACAGGTTGTTATCGTTTAGCAAAGTGACGGCCGGATAGCCTAAGTTACACTTGACCTTTTCATTTCTTGTCAGTGCAGAAGCCGCACTTGTATGATCCGATTGTAACGGAGCACTTACCAAAACAGGTGCCTTCAGCACCACTGTGTAGATGAGGATATCCTGTACTTTGAAGGTAATGGTATTTCGTCGCATTGAATCGCTGAATTTGCCACTGCCGGCAATGCGTACTGTCTTCGGTACTGCGAAGTGGAGCTGTACGGTGGAATTTCATAAAGACAGACGTACGCTTAAATATGTCTGCGGGTGCCGTATACATGTGTGATGTCAGCGGTTGAGAGACACTCTGATGGACTTATGCTTCTGGTAATAGTTCCGCGTACGTGTTGGTTGTCGATGGTCGAATTACACTCGGGCGCGCCGGGAAGAGTGGAGCGCCACCATCGCTAGTTGTTGCTTGTCTTGAAGACTCATTTGAAGTTTTCAGTAGCGTTGGTGTTGAGTGCCCTTTTGGCAATTGCTGTATAATTGTACAGGTTCCACAGGCAAAGTCCCGGGGTTTTATAAAGCTGCCGACACCAGCGCACGAAAAGTGAAATCAGTTTTCAGTTTTAAAACGCGTTAAAATTTAAAATTTAATTCAATTTAATTCGATTTATTAATAATCCTGACGTAAGGTTACAAAATTTGTACCTTTGCTACTTGCCACCTGTTTTTCCTGCATCCAGTTGATGAGAAGGTTCGATTAAGAAAAGACCGAATGCTGTTTGTTCATCTGTCAATGAACCGACAAACATTGTTGATGGCGGAGTTTGCGGTTCAAAATGTTCCGATTCTATTTCCGTTCCCGTAAAGCAGCAGTTGCATTGCCAACAATGAAGTTTTCCATTAATTGAAAGCAGGTGAGGGAAATAATCTATATAAAAGTATGGACAGATACATAATCAATACCACATCAACGTCAAATATCTTCAGGCTAATGAGAGGTGGATCCGAAAACCTAAATAGTAAGCTATATGTACCATAAAGTCGTAGGCCAATAGTAAGCGTCGCAGTCCCCTTTTTGACTTTAGTAAGAACTCTAAATCTCTTTCCAACCGAGAAATAGCTGATTTTTAGACATACTGAACTGCGCTCGGTCGATCTCTCTACTTTTCGGAAAGTCAAGCAGTTATGTGCATGAGATATTCAGATATCAATAGAAACTGTAGCCAATGGCGCAAGCCGTCCGAATGCAGTCTGAGGTCTGTCTCACTACATATCTTTCCTAGTTCATACTTTGCCTGGAGGCAGTTCTAACTACAGGGAAAGACGACTTTAATCGCAGTTTTCGAAGTTTCGGTTGGCATGTCGTTAAGTTTGGGATCAATGACAGATTCCTCTCAACTTCAGCGCGAGTTGTACCAAGGACCACTCCCATTTACTCGGAATGCAGGCAAAGCAGACAGTTCTTCGTCATCCATTTAAGGTATGACAGCAATGATATATTTATGTGAAGCTTAGTGTTGTCATTATTAGATCATTACATTATTTAAATATATTCTACGTTTATTGTGATTTGGCCTATAGCCATCTACAATTGAATATTAATTTATTATTTTGGAAATGCTCTCCATGAAGATAATGCACTTCTGCATGCGTTTGAACTAATTTTCAAAGTACTTTTTCCACTCCGAACGACATAACTCCAAAACAGACGTTTTAAGCGCATCAACCGCTTCTTCGCGCGTCGAAAAACATTGACCACGTAATTTATTTTGGATAAAAAAAGTCATTGCGTGCCAAATCAGGGCTGCACGGCAGATGACTGATCAAATTGATGTTTTGAGTGCTCAAAAAGTCAATTGTTTGAATGGACCTCTGAGAGCTCGCAGGTGGAGAATGATCCGTGTTCCGCGGTAGCTTTTATTTATTTCTCCAAAGACTTGTGCTAAACAAATACTGGTGTACCATACAAAATTGAAGAGAAACAGTAGTCTACGCCAACAACATAGTCATTCTGGTAGGAAAACATCTTTCAACTATCAGCGAACTAATGGAGTCGGTTTTTAACCCACTCGCAAATTGAACAACACAAAACGCTTTAGGGATAGGTCAAACCAAAACCACACTTGTCTTGTTCACAACGAAAATAAAGTTAGAAAAGTTTAATCTTCCTAGAATCAACGGTGTTAAGATACCACTTACATCCGATGCTAAATATCTAGGAAACATTCTAGAAACAAAGCTGCGTTGGAAGCGTAACATGGAAGAAAGTACCAAAAAAGCATTAAGGGCCTTCTACATAAGCCAAATAATTTTTTTGGTAAACCACCAAATTAATATAGGTATGTTATAAAAATGTAGTCAAACTTTAAGTAGAGTCTGCGTGGGATTCGCATGGATATTTGCTGGGTACCTTTACACATAAAAGTAAAAGCGAATGAGAAAGGAGTTGTTTCTGATTAAAACAAGAAATAAAAATTATTGTTAGTAGAGAATTCAATCAATCTATTATTTATTATGTAAACGTATAAAAACGATATTGAAAATACAAAATCTATCATGCAATAACTTGTATATGTCAAAATTCATATAAAATAAGAAGTATAGTAAAATAAATGAAACACTCTAATTTTATAACGTAGCGGACATAGTCGTTTTATTTAAATCCGTATTTTAAACATTACTGTTCGGGTAATTAAAATCTACTTATTTAAGTTAACGGACAAAAAGCCAACTCAACGGCAAACAGGAGTTGAGCAAGAAAGAGAGGGTGCCTCTGGGTGCAACAAAGCATGGATCTCTATAAGTGGCTGTGCAATCTCACGGTCCCTTTGGCCAAACCCAGACAGTGAGAGAACGCGTACCGTCCTCGGACTCAACAAAGAAAACATCCGTATCACTTCAGGTAGCCTAAATGGCCACTGCCTCATTAGCAGGATGGCCAGCAGAATAGAAGCCCTTTCTAAAGATTATTATAAATAGAAACTGTAGGGACGAAGAGGAAATGAAAACTGCACTAACCTCGAAATATGCCGTGCCAAACATATGCGGTTCAGACTTTTTGGAGAACTTGAGGACTTCGGCCAAGCGAAACTGATACATCTCAATAGGTTTGTTGAAAGCTAGGTAGAACCCACCATAATAATAACAACATCAACAGTCAATCACAATAGGCTAATAGGCCTCTTTGTATGCTTGTGCCTTAGGGAATAGCACATCCCGTATTACCTAACGTAACCATTTCCAATAGACCGCGCTACATTGTTCTAAGGGCACGGTGGTCTAATGCTCTTTTTTCGAAGAAACAGGCGAACATTTGCTTCGACAGCCAAATGTTCATGCTGTATTAAATGTATGCATGTGAAACGAATGCCCAAGTATACCTCAATTTTACAATAAGTCACATGTCGGTGTGGCATCAGTTCCCGCAGGCGACCGATGTTTTCTGGCACAACAACTGATGTTGGACGATCACGATTGAAAAATTCAGAAAAACAGCGAAAATTGTAGAGCCAGAATGGCGCTTCATTACTAAAAGTCAAACCAAGTTGATTGGCACACTGTTGTTGAGTTAATCCACGTCGGAAATCATAAAAAATTATCTCCATTTTTTAACTGAGATTAACTTCTCACGAGTATCTAAGAAAACCCAAATAGCACTCCCACAACAAAATGTTCCGAACACGTGTTACGATACCACACCATGCTGATGTCAGATTTGTGGATCTACACCAGTATTGCTATATCTCAAAACTTAAGTAGCAAAGTGACACGATCTTCGGTTGTTCAGTTTTCATGTACAACGTGGCGCAAAAGTTGTCACCCAATGTTCGTTGGCTGTAATTCTTTTTATGAATGAGAAACCTTAGTTTTTACTTATGTTTGGTATACTATGAAGTAGCGTTTATATGAACGTATTAAATCAATGCGCATTGAGTGAATGCGCTTTAAGCTGTCATATAAAATCAAATTAAATCAAAATCAACCCGTGTGTGGCGTAGTCATTTGATCGATTTGACGGCTAAGAAGTTGGTTGAAGAAAAATTAAAGCATTTTGATTTTCCGAAGTTGAACCGTGTGTGGCTGAGTTCACTGATTTGCTGCCAAATGAAGTGGCAGTCGTATTTGAACTGTGGTAGTGAGTGGTTTCAATTAGCTGTGTGTTGATAAGAAAATAAAAACAAAGACAGAAAAACATGACTTTAAATTGCAAATTTTGGTCATGGGAGTTAATCCTCGATAGATATTGATAGGGATTGAGCTAGAGGCTAGCATTGCAACACTAAAAAAAATAATAATATGCTACCGTCGCAAATTGAAAAAAATATCTGACTCTTCTAAATCTGGTGCTGGGGAAGAAGATTTGTATGTGCCAACTTTATGATACTTTAACCATATGGAATTTTTACGAGCCTCAAGCGTTTCAACGATACATTTAGATGTTGGGGTATGCATTTTTAAAAATGTTAACAGTTCTGATTTTGATTTAGGAAATTCGGTCAAAGCGGTCACGGAACAACCCAACGCAGGATTTCCTTCAGCAAGCCTGTGCGTATCTCTGAATCTACATAAGACTAAACAGGATACTGAAGATGGTGAAGACATTCACGCAAAGTCCTGGGTATGCTCGTATAAGAAATTGGACTCAGAAAAGCAGCTTTATGCTAAAAAAAACAATTGATGAGATTTTAGTTTTTGGTCAGCTCAAACAATTCTCATTATATTTAGTCAACCTTTTACGGCATCGCCACCCATTTCAATACCTACTTCATTCCGTTCATCACCATTACAATATGCTCAATTGCAGACTCCACCAAACAAACCAGTACATTTTACACCATCTCCTCCATGCAGGCCATTATCACACAAATGTATTCACTCACCTTACCAGGGAATAAAAAAAGTTGTTCGACTAAAGATTTATTTTTCGGATCAGAACCCATTAAGAGTTCGCTAAGGGCAAAAAAGTAACAACCACGATTCTTTGGCCCATCAGAATGAAGAAGACGTATACACTAATGTTTCAGAATTACTCGAAGACATACAATTTAGTTAAAACTTGTTTTCTATTTATAAACATATAAACATATGGCAATAAGACAGAGTAGCTTAAGTCGACATAAGCGGTTTTTCAAATTTTCAATTAGAATTAATCTACAGTTTGGGAACAACTATTCTATCTCACCATCATTTTAAAAAAGTGTTCCGTTGAAGAAATATCGTAAGTTTCCTAAACACTTATGTTTTAACAAAATAGCTTATGTTAAGTAGTTTTGTTATGTTACATTATTTCAATTTTTTAGTATTAACAGAAAAACTTATGTCGTTTTAAGTAGGCTGAATTTCTAATTTGTTTGGTTCCTTTTGTTTTTTTTTTACATCTTATGTTCACTTAAGATGTTTTGTTAAATTCTTTATTTAATTTCATGCATTAAAAAAGCAATTCGATAGAAATTTGGAACGGTATACATCTACAGGCAATGAAAACAATTTAGATAACTCAGCTGGTAACTTCATATTATAAGGTTTTAAATAAAATAAGAAATGAAACCATAAATTTCTTAGGCACAAATAATAAAGTGCAAGACATATCGGTTAATCAAGATTTCCAGAACGTAAAAGAAAACGGTGGAAATGCTGACGAAACCCAAAATATGTACTAGTTTAGATATGGAGGCAGAAGGAGAAAATTCAAAAGATTTTGATAACGACGATTCACTTGGCGATCCTGATTTTGTCCCGTCTGATCCTTCGGAAATTTCCTTCGATACAAGAAATGCTGGGAGCCAAATAGAACAAAATCTTTTATTTGGAGATTGCGGATCATGATGTTCTGAAAACAGAAAGAAAATAACGAAAAAACAGCCAAACAAACAAAGAAAATGCAAAACGAAAAAAGAAACTCCGGCAAAAGCTATATCTACAACTGGAAAAGTTATAAGAGAACGAACCGAACGAAGATTTGATGATTGTCGCAACAAATGTAGAAAAAAAAACTTTGCAAATCAACAGCTTATTTTTAAATCATACTGGAAACTTGGTTCTTATGAGTTGAGACAAGCTTTTGTTGCCGGCTTGATTTTGGTTGGCGATAACAAATTTGTAAGAAAAGAAAACCTTACCAATCCGAGAAAAAGGAAATACACTAACAAATATTTCTTGGAGATATGTGGAGAAAGGGTTTCTCTTAGCCAGAAACGGGTGAGATACATCCTTTGTGAATCGGAACAATTCACAAAACAGTCGGTAAAAAAAAGCTAGAAGGCTTTGGGTCGTTAAGAAGTGATCCTGGTCCTAAGAAACTTGCTCCTAAAAAAGAAAATGAAATTATTGAATTTATAAAAGGTTTCCTATTCCTAGTCGCATTACACAAGACGCGATACTTCCAAAAGGTATTTGTCGAATTATTTATCAATTGCGGAATTATTTCAGATCTATTCAAAAAAGTATGTTCCAATTTTATTTTCAACACTCTGAACTTGAAATTTAAAAAGCCAAAATTAGATACTTGCCATAAGTGTGAAGTTTTAAAAATGAAAATTGACGTTGCTGCTGAGGAACGAGACAAACTTAAAAAGAAGAACAACGATAACCATCTTGAAGCAGATTCTGAGTATAAATGAAAGCAATGGACAAATCTAAAGCTGTACACTCCTCATCTATAAAAGTTCTAACGTTTGACGAACAACATTATATGTGGCACGAAGCATTAGCAAATCGTGGAGGAAATGAAATCGCGTCATGTATATTTAACCATCTTCAAAACCTTCCAACTGAAACTCGACATGTGGTTTTGTACAGTGATTGTTGTCCGAGACAGAATAGAAATTATTTTATTGCTTTAATGTTCGAGACTTTTTTGCAACTGCAAAATAGTGTGGAAACGATTTATTATAAATTTCTCACATGGATGACAACCGTTAAAATACATAATCCCCGTGATTGGTATCAATTCTTGAGAACAGTGGGCGTACAAGGAAATAAATCAAGATGAGATTTTTAATTTCTCAGCTGTTTTCAAAGAAACATTTGAGTGGCGAAAGGTGGACAATGACGGAGAGAAATTTTGTTGGCAAAAGGTAAAGTGGATGATGTTTGGAACAGTATGGTATATTTCAAAACATCACTTAATGAAATCGAATAGTTCAAATCGCTTAATATAAATCGCCGTGTGTTCAATTCCATCAAAATAGCTGATCTGCAGAAATGTTATTCTTCACCACTTGAAATCAATGAAAAGAAAAAGCAAGATTTATTGGATATGTTGCCATTGATTGACAATATTTATCATCGCTTTTATAAAAGTTTAAATAGCATTAAAATGGCTGGCTTTCATCCCGATTTCACCGAAGATTATGAAGAAGATTAACAACCTAACGTTCAAAAAAATACTGTTCTAATTGAAATCTTATGTTTATTTTGAAAAACCTAATGAATTTTGTAAATACATTTTTATAATTAAATAAGTTAATAAAAGTTTCTAATAATTTCCTTATGTTTTGTTTTTTTGTAACCTGCAATCCATCATAAAATCTTAAGGGCCATCATAATAATTTCTGAGGGTATGACAGAAGTTATGTTGCATAAGACATTAATAATCACCAAATGGATCTTAGCAAAAGAACTTAATTGCTAAAATCACGATTTGAATACATTGTTCTTCATATATTTTTATTTATTATTCTGTACTCTATATTTGAGCATTAAAAATAAATTAAAAAGTTCATAAACAACAAGTTTAAACTAAAACGTCAATATCCTAAGATCATAAGCTGCTTTGTCTTATTGGCACAGAAATGAATGTAGTTATTTAGGCAAAACAATATCGATATAAAAATAAATTTGAATTTAATTGGATATTGTTGTATTTATGTATGCGGATGGTTTTGACAATATTTGGCAATATTTGATATTTCCAGTCCGATCGGCATATTATTTCCGATGGATGGTGTAGCTTCATACATGAGTCCATTTTTCTGTTTTCAATAATTGTTCAAACAGGCTAAAACTATTTTGGTTGCCTTATTGGGTTGCAAGTTTATGGGCTTTAAGAGACTTTTGGAAACGGTGTGCAAGAACACCAAAAGCATTTTCTACATGAACTCTCGATGAACTAAGGCGTTTGTTAAAATTTATTTCTTTCGAAGATAATAGTGTACCAGAATATTATTTAGTATTTAGTATTTATTCATATAATATCTTTACACAATAAGATACAGTATCTTTTAAGTAGTGTAAGGTTCAAATGTGTTCTTATAGAGAGATAAGCAAAAAAGAAATTTTACATTTACGCTTGATAAAATTGATAATATGATTTAAGTTTAATCCTTAACCTGCAATTATAATTTAACCTTCAAACGTTTAAGTTTTAATTTTTATCATAGGTACTATAAATATTTAGTATGTTACATTATTCTATTTGAAAAGAAAAGTACTGTTTTATAGGTTGCAAAAGTAAAGCGACAAACTCCTTTGAAAAGTGTAAAAGTTGTTTATTCCGCTCAAGTTTATGGGCAACGAGTTCCATAAACGAATCGCATTGATGAAAAACTGACGTTCAGATGAAAGCCAGGTGAAGCGTTGGTTATAAATCATGTTTGTGCGATTGAAAGAAGTGAAAATCGTTCATATAAATAATAAGGCTGTTGCGATTAAATTATCCGAAGTAGCAAGACCAAAGTTCTATATTTTAAGAAATTGTTAAACGACATGCCAAAAATACGCCTTACGAAACTTGAAATGTGATCAAATCGTCTCAAATCGAATATGTATCGAGCCATGTTGTTAAAAGTCACATTCAGTTTCCTCCGGCTACTTGCGCCACAGTAACAAAAGATTTCGCATCCATAAGTTAGGATTGGGACAATTAGAGTTTTTGCCAGCATAAGTCGAGTTTTCATTGGTGTAAAACGATGGGACTTCCATGGCCTTGTAATGCACCAAAACTTTTTCCAACGATGGAGTTTACGAGTATGTGATCATTCGAACCAAGTGTCCTATTAAAAACGACACAAAGGTTTTTTGCTGAGTTAACATAACTTAAAGGCCTATCGTTAAGATAGAGACTGGGAAAGTTAGACAGATCAAAGCTTTTCTTATGTATTACAATGCACTTTGATTTCTCAGGGTTTAGTACTATAGTTTATCCAAGAATAAATGTCAGTACAGGGAAGATAGGACATTTGGCTCTTAGTCTGGTTGCAATAACATGCATAAATGTGTCCCTCTTTAAGGCTCTCATAGGGTTTCCATGGTGTATATGATGAATCACCACAAAGAGAAAGAGCATTTCGCTTAGGGTTACCATCTCCCCATTTAAAATAAACAAATAAAAATATTGCTGAACGATATAAATTTCATTTATCTTTTTCCTCGCCATCCAGCGTCCCATATAATTTCCATTTTGCTAGAAAATTCGATTCCTCTCTCCGGTCATCAATGGTTGAATCTTTGCTATTCCAGTATCGAAATCTTCTGCTCTTCGAGTATCGACATCTTCTGCTCTGTAAATCTATATGTCGCTGCTCACATTTAAGTGGTTATCACAATATGATCACTAATTGCACAGTCAATGAATTCTAGTTTCGAAACACCGCGAAAATAATCCATTTTTTCTTAAACACAACATTAACACCGACACAACAGAGTAAGTTGAACCACAATATCACTAAAACGCACATAGTCAAACAATAATATGATCACTTATTGAACTGCTTTATTGCAATGCATTAAAATAGAGCGCGAATAAAATTTAAAATACAAAGTCGAAAAAAATGGTTTGACTACATTTTAACGGTTACTCAAAAAGAGGAGATGACAACACCACCACACATATTATTACTCACAAATTCATTTTTGTGTTCTCAAAAGCTTCAAATCCCATATGCTTTGTAACAATAACACTGAAAAATCAGTAACGATGTGCTAACATTTGAGAATGGTAACACTGCTTTGATGAGATTATTTTCAATGCACAGCCAGCAGTAATGGCAAATTGTGATTTTGTGATCATTCTGCCCACGGCTATCGGGAAAGCAAGTCATAGGGTGGCTGTGGTTAAATCTGAAAATAATTACAACAACAATTGTGCACAAAGTTCAGTGGCTTCCTTTGTGTTTCAGTGGTAATGTGCCATTGAGTCCACCTACAGGCACCACTGTTAGAAAAAAAGCTTTCCCATAAGCCCTGTACTGACATGTTTTGTTGGATAAGGTATAGGCCATTAAGTTTAAACCACATCAAAAGTCAATTAAGCTCTTCATTCAAACATTGAAAACATTGTACAATAAAGTCAACAGTACAACTCTTGTCAGCTGCACGTCATTTGCATACATGTGACCCTTTGAGTGAACAATTACGGTTGTAAGATCATTTATGCAAAAAGAGAACAACAATGGACCCAGGATCGAGCCTTGTGGTACCCCCTTTAGTAATAACAGCAAGTCCGACATTTTACCATTAATAAACACGGACTGCATTCGATCACTTAGGTATGAAGATAACAACTTTACTGCTGATGATGAAAAGTGATATAAAAGTAATTTTCTTAATAGAACTTGTGAATTACACTATCGAAGACCTTGGGGAAATCAAGCGGAATAAGAAAAGTTAGCATGTTCTGATCAATGGATTGCCTTATTTCATCCACTATCTTTATAAGAGCTGTTATGCAACTATGCTTTGGTCTAAACCCGGACTGATTTGAAGCAAGCATATTGAACCTGTTTAAATGTGTATTTATTTGCTTGTGCATTATCCTCTCGATGACTTTAGAAAGGAATGGTAGAATAGAAATAGGTTTAAAATCGCCACCACCAGAGGCTTTGGGTAAAGGAATAATTTTTGCCAGTTTCCAGATCTTAGGGAATTCCCCTGTAGTCAAAATAGTGTTGAACAAGTGTGTAATGTAAGGCAAAATTAAAGGCAGAAATGCCCTAATGAACACAGGTTTTATGCCATCGATGCCTGTAGCATTTGATTTGACGGATAAATAACTCTCGACCACATCATTATCGTCAATACGAGAAAATTCAAATGGTTGTACAGTAGAACTACCTGGACCTATGGCTTCACTATCACTGCTAAATGTACAGACCTGTGCGTCCGATTGTAACATGCATGAGACGAATTTTTTATTTAGCTCATTTGCATCGATATTCTGCACAGAAACGGGTATAGATTTTCCAACTCCAATATCACGCAATTTGTTCCATAAGTGACGGCTATTTAAGGAGAGGTCGAGCCGTTCGCTAAATACCTTAGCTTTCTCCGATCTTATTTTACTAACAACTCTGTTACGAAGAGTGCAAAAATGTCTGTGGTGCTCTTCGAGACGAAATCTTTGCCATGTTTTATACGCCTCATTCCTCTGAGCTATCAACAATTTGATTTCATGGGTAAACCAAGGCCTAGATGCATTAGTAATGGTTTTAGTTTTAAGCGGTACAAATCTATCAAAGAGGAAATCTATGTTAGAATGTAAGAATTCAGCTTGAGTATCGGGCGAGGTCATGTTATACATTTGGTTCCAATCGATTGCGCGTATATTGTTTTGGAGGCCATATTTTGAAAATCGCGAAACTGGAATGTGGTAGTTGTTTTAGGTATACTAAAATCGAAAGTTAGATATATAAGATCGTGCTTTGAGAACCCCGGTGCAAAAAGCTGGTTGTAAAAAAGAACTCTGTTCATATCGCTTACAAAGAAAACATCTAGCAGTGTGTAAAAATTTGAACCAAAGTGTGTGGGGGAAGTGGAATTTACCGGAAAGAGGTTGAATGTACTCATACTATCAGTCTGATGCTTTTCAACAATAAGGTTACTGTTTAAATCACCGCATAACACTATATTTGTTGAACTTATAGCGATGTCCTCTAATACGGATATAAGTGGTAACAGATCTACAGATTTGTTGGGTCTGTAGACGCTCCCAAGTAGAAGCTTATCTTCACCGCTTACCAGGTTAACAAATATGTATTCCATAGGACAACTGGGTGGTGACTTGCACCGTAACACACAAGTAATCCCTTGTCAAACGTACACGGCAACGCCTCCATGAGCGGTATAACTCCTGTTTGCAAGGAAAAGCTGATAGCCATTTAGCTTATATAGTGTGTTACAATTTTGCTGCAGGATTGATTCATCTTGATGACGGAACCATGTCTCTGAAACACAGATTGCATCAACTTTAGAACCTTCAAACAGATGTCTAAACTCGTCAATTTTCAGCAATAGGGCATTTATTTTGGCGCATTTATGTGGCATACTCGCAAGCCTTCTCTTTGATTTCCGATCACCTTGATCATCGATAGTGGCGAAACTTCACGCATTGCATCAAGCGAGTTATTCACCATCATCATTTTCAACCATTTAAAACAAAAATAATAAGTCCAATTTCAAAAAAAAAAAAAAAATAATAATAATAATAATAAACTGAGAAAAAAGAAAAAATTAACTCGAAGAAAGATAGTACCTTTAAGATAATAAAAAGTAAAAAAATAAAAATAAATTACAAAAAATACAAAATAATAAAGTATAAAAGAAGTTTTAAAAAAAATACAATAGTACATAATCAGACAGTCGTGGCAGCTCTGTCCAGGTCATTCTCATTTTTGACATGTACAGCTTCATCATTCATTCTGCGTCGAACAAACACCTGGTCGCGTGATGTAAGCACCGATATGATTTGCCTTCTCTTCTTACAGCTTAGCGCATCCTGCAGTGAGTGGTTTTTTTTTTCGTCAAACACTCCCGTATGAAAATAGGTACATCAGAATTCATTCCCACATCTTGTAAGAAAAGTTGTTTTTTTACGGAAAACAGAAATTGATCGCAGAAGCGTATTTTTGTCGAAAGCTGAGCGAAACTTTATAATGATCGCAGAGTTTCTGGAATTGTTCGTCGGGCGTGTTCGAAAGATGTTAGTTATCAGCTGTGGTTTTGTTTCCAATTCCAGGTAAAGGTGATTGAGTATGGCTCTCAGGTTCTCGTCTGGTACAAGTGGTATACCATTGATAACAGCATTGCACGCAATGCTTTTGTTCTCATTTGCCTCTTGTATTTCGTTAAGGCTATTTATTTCAGAGGTTAAGCGACAGGAAGTTTTCACAAGCTCGGATTTAACGTCCGACAACGAAGAACTAAGAGAACTTATTTCACTATTAAGCGCTGTGTTTTCAGCACTTATGTTTACATTTGTGCTTTCAACAAGAGCAACTCTTGCGTTTAAGTCGGCAATGGTTTTTTTTATTTCTCCCATCTCTGCTTCAATCTTGGTGGAAATCTTCGTCTCGCTCTCGGATAATTTGCACTATAGAAGTAAAATTATTTGCTCACTGTGTTTTTGAAGGGAATCTTTCATTTTTTTTTCACATTTCTGAACTGTCATCTATGATATTTCTTGAAAAGGAGTGCAGTGAGTCGAACATTTGCTTTCGTTTTGTTCGGAGACGATTTTTTTCTTTCCACTCATTGGGCACAAACGGCGGGGAGTGCAAGGGAGTAAAATGTTTCACCTCGTTTATGTGTCTTTGGTTAAACAGATCTAAAGCTTTAAGACTTTGATATGAAATCAGGTCACTTTTAATCAATATTACAAACTTAAAAAAAAAAATTGAAACTTTAGTTTACGAGAAAAACTTGCTACAGAAATCACCAGACTAAAAGTACGTCTACTCGCCAGCTCTCATTGCACAACACTGAATACGGCTTCATTATATGCTCCTTTAAGGGAAATGCGTCGTCAGCCACAAAAACATAAGGCAACTTTTCTCCGTCTCCAACAAGTTCTTCGGCATCCGGTAAATGTGGGGAACCGCTCTCCAACATTTGAGCAAATGTTGTGTAGAAAAAAACTCCACCATCAGAGATAGGAACATTTTTCCTTACATCCACTATTATAAATTCACTTTTGGCGTTCACTATAGCCATCAAAACGATGCTGAATGTCTTCTTGTAATTGAAGTAGAAAGGTCCAGAATGCGGCGTCTTCCGTATTTCAATATGTTTCCCATCAATCGCACCGAGACAATGAGGGAATCCATTTACATTGAAAAATTTCTCGGATTCCTTTTTCCAATCATCAGCTGTCTGGGGTAGCTAAAAATATATATGTACAGAGTTAAGCTTTATTAAATAAATGCTTGAAAACTTACTTTTATGTAATCATTCAATACACATGTTTCAATGACGATTTTTCCAATCACTTGAGGGGAAACAGGATAAAAAATTTAAGATCCTCGAAATTGTTACCCTTTGCAAGGTATCTCAAGGTTATCGAGAGTCGCGTTTCTGAACATATTGCATCCCTCATAAAAGTGTCCTCCTTTTTTATGATTGGCGTAATTTTATGCAAGAGTTCAGGGAAAGCCTCCGCATTCATTCTTGTGAAAATTTATAAAATCGGTCGGCTCACTTATTTTAATATTTCTTATCAATTTTTCTTTGGAAAATTCTTTCTTATTATTTAGCCAATCTTTTGTCCAAATTCTACGTTTTTTTACATTATTTTTCCCCCTTTTATCACTTCTACACTCAGCAATTATCATCAACGTTAATATTTTTCTTTTTTCATTCATTTTGAAAATACCAACTACAATGTGTAACTTTTTTGCCGACAGTTTGACATTGACAGTTGTAGCAAAGTCTTTCAATTTAGTTTATGTAGCGTGTGGGCAAATATCAATTTAGTTGACAACTCAGTTTACAATCGAATTGAATCGTGTATGGGCTACTTAAAAACTAAAATTTGAAGTTTGACGACGATACGTTGTTTAGTATCAATATCAATCCCACCAACATCAAAACGGAACTGGATTCTACACTGGTGGAGTCTACTGTATCGTTTACAACAATACAATATTGGGGGCAGAGTTTAAGTGAGGCAGTATGAGTTACCAAGACGAAAATCGCAGAAAATCGAGTGTTTGTTAAAGTTTTATAGCAATTAAGCTGAGTTGTTGAGTCGATTCATAACCATAGAAGAAACATGGGTCTATCACTTCACACTTGAGACTTGAAAAATGGCTCGGTGATAAAAGATTTGACAACAGTGAAGAGGTTAATGGCTATTTTAGGGAGCTCGATGATTCTCACTATAAACAGGGTATCGAAGCTATTTAACATAGCTGGGAAAAGTGTTTTAAACTAAAAGTTGGCTACGTAGAGAAATAAAGATATTTTTCCCAAATTTTCTGTGTTTTCTTTATTAGGTCGGGTACTTCTGGATCTACTCTCGTATTTACCGACGATGTAATTTTAAAAATTAAAAGGGAAATAAGGATAATTTGAAAATCAAGTGCGCGGTTATAAGTCATGCTATGACATGATAATCACATGGATTTGTTAATGTCAAATATATGTGAAAATGGAAAATGTGTTGAAGATGGAGAATTTCAACAACATGATGACAAAATAAATACACATGGCGTTGATAAAGACGAATATGAGGCATAATTCTTTTATACATATTGCTTAATAGCTTAAAATTTGATTATATTTCGTTTTTCTAATACCCTACGAGCCTACGAGCCATAGAAAACGCGATATTCGCAAAAAACCGTTTGTTTTTTTTTTGTGAATTTTGACCTTGAATAATTTTTTTTATTTTTCTTAAAACATCAACATTCTAATTTCACTGGGCTAATATGTGGCGAGTTAAAGTAGATGCATACTCTCGCATTTCCTTTTAGTATATAAATCAAAATTTTCAAATTGGATTTGAAATTGTTACTTTATTTTACAGAAACAAATAATTTGAACGGAAGTCACTGTATCCAGATTTACATATTTTTTCTTTTCATTTCTTCTCATTTAGTATTTTGTAAAAAGTTCTTTATGTTTTAGTTACGATTTTGATGCATTTTGGCATGCTTTGAACCAATATTTCAACTGTTTCATACCCTCCTTCTTCATTATCCCTCTTCGGAAATACAATGTGGGTGGCCGTGGCTCAAGTGGTAGTGTATTGACTTCCCATTCGGACGGTTCGGGGTTCAATACCAGCCGTGACCGAAAGATATTTTTCAGGCAACTGAAATCTCGTGAGGTGAATGGTTGCTTAAATACAACATCAAGTCAATTTACACTAATAATTTAGTCTCCCATTAAATGTTGGATGCCACCCATGGAGCGACTATCCAATTTTCCGAAAAACTTAACACGTGCTCCGGCATTTTTAGAGTAGTCATACCCTCTTGAGTGTTAAGTTCTTTAAAAACAAAAAAATTAAAATAATAAACAGAAAACACGTATGTACGTTTAACTACGCACTTTTATTTGAAACTCTGCGGATCTGCGCTTTTTCATTCAGTCAAAACAGTAAAGGGCAAGCCGGCTCCAAAAAAAAGCAAAAACTGTCGGCTGCGAAAGTGATGGCGACTGTTTTTTGGGATAGTAAAGGAGTTCGAATCGATTAAGAATCGATTATCTTCAAAAAGGAAAAACCATTACAGCAGCATACTGCGCATCGTTACTTGCCAAGCTGAAGGCAGAAATTGCGGAAAAGCGGCCACATTTGCATACGTACACACATACATTCATATTACAAATCATCCCTTACAGTCTTTTTTGCATACAGCATGCCATCTATTAGTTGACTTTAGCACTTCTTGGTTGCCATTGCACTCTCTCCGAAGTGTCATAATTGGTTTTTATTATTTATGACACGAAACGAACATGTTTCACATATGTTCTGGCCGGATAAGTCGAAGCTGGTGATGGTTGTTGACGAATTGTCAAGCCTTTTTCGTCTTTAAAGTTGGCTGGGGAAGAAGCAATTGGCCGGATGAATTTTAGTGATTTAGTGATTTTGAGGTACATTGCTTAGAGATCTTCATATGGGAGAAATGCTGGCTTCAGCCTCTCAGTTGAAACGATAATTTCTTTTGCGTTTGATAAAATCTTGTAATTTTTAGGACTGATGCGCTCAATTGCCTTATGTGGACCTGTGTATGGTGTAGTTAGCTATTTTCGTACGGTGTCATCTCGCAAGAAAATGTGCGTACAGGAAGAAAATTCCTTCACGCATGTATCTTCTTAGGTGATTCAGGAAGATTTCCCTGTCATCAACAACTGGTCCATCCACAAAAAGCTCTCCTGATAAGCGAAAGGTGGTACCGTAAACCATTTCTGCACATGAAACCTAAAGATCGTCTTTGAAGCAACTTCGCAATCCTAGCATGACTATTGGCAACATGTTGACCCACTCCGTTTTCTTTTCGTGGCACATTATTGCGGCTTTGAGTGTACAGTGCCATCGCTCTATAAGGCCGTTCGCTGCTGGATGGTACGGTGATGTCCTTATGCGTTCACAGCCCACTAATCGCAGCAGCCTGTTGAAAAACGCAGACTCAAAATTGGGAATCTTGGTCTGTCGTGATTCTCCTGAGGGTACCAAATCGCGCAATCCAATTTGCAAAGCATGCGTCCGCGACTTCTGCTGTTTGGCTAACTAGTGTAACCGCCTCAGGACGTCTAGAAAAACCATATGGTTAAACCATACCTGTATCCGCAAGAGTTAGGTAAAGGGCCAACTAAATATAGTACGCAGTTTATCCGACAGATCAATGTGCGTTGAAGCAATCCGCATTGGTTCAATACCCGTATAAATGTTGGTGTTTATATGAAATTATCCAAAATGAGCGAGAAAAATTTAACAAACAGCTGGTTGAACTGACACTTCACACTAACACTGATACATTGTTCTTATTTGTTTCTCTTTCCAAAAATTTCGTTTGCAATCCCACATTTTAAATACACAACTGATTACCTGTCCGATGATGAAAGAATGATGAGAGCGCGAGAGAGTAAAATATTTCTATGCGATTTGAAAATGTATATATGTATGATATTTCAAAGTGTTTACAAATTTTCAATATATTTTATAAGAAGGAATGTACGTATGCGTGTTGAATATTTCAATGCGGTTTGAAGTGGTGTTTATTCGAGCGTATTGAACCAATGTGGATTGCTTCAACGCAAATTGAGCTGTCGGATAAACTGGGTATACTCGTAGGTGTACTTGCTCGAAGCGGTTGTGAGGAACAAGATCTTCTACGGATGGTTTTTCGTATGCCGGTAGATCTTGGCTTTTTAGCATGGTATTCAGGTTTGGGGCTCCCGATGAATGTCATTTTGCATGTAGGTCCAAACGTATTTTTTGGCGATCTGCTTCGCTATTGCTCGACCACTTGGGTGCGATAAGTGATGAATCATATCGAAGATCCTACGTCTTAGTGTTGCTATAATGCACGGCCTAATGCTGCTGGTCGACGTGTCGCAGAAGATGTATTTTCCATTGTCTGCCATAAGCTTCTGCCACTTTAAGCTGTTGTCCTTAGATAGCAGTAAGGTTTGGAGCTGCTGGTCTTGTTCCTGTTCTACTGCTAGTTCATCTGATGAAATTTTTTATGGCATCGTGAGTGACGCTATGCGTGACAATGAGTCTGCCACCGTGTTGTCTTCATCGCGAATGTGGACTATATCCGTGGAGAACTGAGCTATTAAATCCAGATGATTGGCACGACGAGGAGGCATTTTCTCGGATCGTTGGGAGAAGGCTTGTGATCCTTTTTGATGGTAAAGGTTTTTCCTTCCAGCAGATGTTCAGTTTCAGTTTTCAATGCATTTTATTTTCTTAATCACTAACTCTTACATACTAACAAAAAATGCTTAAATGCTAGCTTAAAATTACTTAACAATCTTATACTAACTTATTGGCCCCACACAGGCGCTCTAAGCTACTCTAAATTCTTATGCTTCCAGCAGATGTCAAAATTTATGCCACAAAAGATTGCCAATAACTCACAGTCATACAGGCAGCAGTTTTTTTTGATTGGTCTAAGGCGACGACGAAAGAAAGCCAGTGGTAACAGTTGGTTTCCTTGAAGCTGCTCGAGGACTGTGCTTATGGTGTAATCCGATGCATCCATTGTAAAGGAAAAGGGCTGTGTTTGGCTGATAATGCGTTAAAATTGCTGCATCTGCCAAACATTTGTTACTTCTTTCGAAGGCGAGCTTGAATAACGGCTATGTCTCGAAGAAAGCGTCGGTAGTAGTTGATCATTCCGAGGTATCGACGGAGCTCTTTTACTATTTTCGGTTTCTCCATGCTATATATTGATGTGATCTTGTGCACAGGGGGTCGGATGTCTCATTCCATCTTTGCTGATCCAGTAGCCTAAGTATTCGATTTCCTTTGCGAAGAAAGAGCATTTCGCGACATTGATTACTAACCCGAACTCTTGCAATCGGTCGAACACAGTGGTGAGATGTTTTCTGTGTTCGTCTTCGTTTTCTAACGCTATGAAGATGTCGTCCAGGTAGGATGAGCAAAAACTCTCCAGTC
The DNA here is from genome assembly GCA_949129095.1 of Volucella bombylans. Lineage (NCBI taxonomy): Eukaryota > Metazoa > Arthropoda > Insecta > Diptera > Syrphidae > Volucella > Volucella bombylans. The sequence goes on from OX422140.1 coordinate 83,528,381, forward strand.
CAGATAGCAATTGGCTCATAAACCTTTGGAAAGTTTGGGCAGCATTTTTCATACCAAATGTCATGACCAAAAATTCAAATAGGCCGAAAGGTGTAATTACGAATGTCCTCGGGATATCTTCTTCTGACATGGATGTGCATCGTAGGATATCTGTTCGGATGGGTGACAGCGTTTAGGCAGCGGTAGTCACCGCATGGTCTCCGCGATCAGTCCTTCTTGGGTGCGAAGTATAACGGTCTTGTCTGATGGGCGGCAGTAGCCTTGTTCGACCGTAAACTCGAACTCTTTGCGGGTTATCAACAGTTTTTCTGGGGATAGTCTTCGGGCTCGTTCGGCTACAGGTGGTCCCTTTGTGACGATGTAGTGACTCACATTGTGCTTTGAGTTTTTCTTGACCAGCGATGGGTTTGTCAAAGATGGGTAATTTTTGGGGAGTTGATGGTGTAGTAACTCATGCGCAATTGTATGGATGCTACTATTCGGGCATTGTTTTGTCGTCGCTCGTGTTGTTAGTTGTGCCCTTCAATAAGTCGCTGATTCTTTAACTCGGCTAGCAGGTTAAATTCGGTGAGGAAATCGGCTCCGATGATGGGTCGAGAGACATTGGCAATTAAAAAGCGCCATTTAAATTGTCGACGTAAGCCAAAGTCGAGGCACAGCAATTTGTCAACATATGTGCATATAGGTATGTCATTACCAGTATAGAGCTTGAAATCCGATACCGTGTTGAACTTACCGAAAGAACGAGGAAGCACTGAGATGTCTGCTCCAGTATCGACAAGAAAAGATGTTTTTGAGGAACGTTCGGTTATATGAAGGCGGTGTTTCTGTCGAGCCTCGTTGTCGTCCGCCCTGTACTGCAACGAGGAGCTTAGTTCTCTGTTAACCTTGGGAAATGCTTGCAAGGGGCATTGCACAGCGTTCCTTCGGGACATTTACTAGGTGTTGTGATTTGTTGTTGTTGACGATTGCGGATGGAAGAAATAGAATGACTGCGTTGTCGGTTGAAACGGCGATTTACCTCGATTCCTTCTAATGTGTCCAAGGTGTTACAATTTTCGGAGTCTGCTGAAGTCGCAAGAGTGGAGGAGGTTGAAGTTGTTGCCTCCATTATAGCAATGATTGGTATGTCTGTGACTTCGTCTCTGCAAGTTTGGTTAGGTCGTTGATGGCGCTTCTAATCAAAATTTCTCGAACTGACGCACTTAATCGCTGCATCCACAGTGTGCGGAAATAATCATCTTGTACGCTGTTTCCTGCGAGAATCCTCATGCTCCGTAGAATTTGTGATGGTTTTTGGTCACCGAGTGCTAGATCCGAGAGCAGCTTTTCTGGTCGTTTGAACGCCGACACTGTAAAAATAATTATTATTCGTTCTTTTAAAGTTTCGTACCTTTCTTTTATTGCAGGGCTCTCTATAATGTCGCTGACTTGGTCGAATTTAGGGCAGCCCAGTTCGCTAACCAATTTTGTGTATTTGGATGCGTCACTTTGGATTCGATGCATTTGGAACACAGATTCCAGATGTGCGAACCATAATCCAGGAAGATGTTTCCACAACGGGGGTACGCGCACTTGCGAAATATCTTCGATTTTTACTACCGCTTTATTTTCCTGCATTGGGGTCTCCAATATGCGGCTTCGTTATCCCACTTTACAAAGATTAAAAAAATAAATACAAAACACGTCCGTTTAACTACGCACTTTTATTTGGAACTCTGCGCATCCGCGCTTCTTCATATTTACATACTTATGTACATCACAAATCATCCCTTACAGTCTTTTTTGCATACAGCATGACATCTATTATTTGACTTTAGCACTTCATGGTTGTCATATAATATACAGGGTGCGCCATCTTTTATATCGGTATGTAAACATTGAATAACTTTGACATTTATCAACCCATTGACTTGAGTAGACATGTTTTTGAAACGTCCATCTAATAGAATTTTAAGCGAAACAACGTTCCGAAATAGTGACGCAATATCTACATTGAAAATAGTCGTTCAGTTGTGTTAATGCAATGTGCATATCGTCGAAAATATTGTGTCCAATAAGCACCGTCTGACAACACTATTCGTCATTTGGCGTCGAATTTTATTGAACACGGGACAATGAGAAATGGTCGACATGCCGTTCATCAACGCCCAAAGCGTTCCAATGAACTGGTTGAAGCGGTAGGGCGCATTTTGAAGGATAATTTGCATTTCTTTCCGTATGAAGTGCAATTGACTCAAAGAATATTGCCGACAGACCATCCACGTCGTTTGGAATACGGCCAAACAGTCGCTCGAATTGTTGACACTGAACCTGATTTTTGGAAGCAAATTTTGATGACCGACGAAGCCCATTCCTCTGGCGCCATTAACAAGCCAAATTGCTGCATTTGGGGAACGGAGAATCCACACGAGTTCCATGAAACACCATTGCATGACCAAAAAGTGACTGTTTGGGCCGGCATTTGCGCCAAAACCATCATTGGGCCATTTTCCTTCAGAGAAGGCGAAACAGTCCACAGGAATTGATATCGGTGGATTTTGGCTCATTAGTCTGCGAAAAAGGTCTGGACGGTTACTGCTTTCAACAAGACGGTGCGCCACGCCACACCTCAAATCAAACAATGCAGTTTCTGCAACGAAAATTCCCTGGACGTGTTCTGTCAACAAATGGCGATGTTATTTAATTTAATTCTTTACTTTTCATAGTATGTAAATTAAATCTAATTGGACAGCAACGGTTTCTGAATTTAGCTTATTGGCTCTTACCGAGCACTCTAAACTTAACGATATTACTACAACTGATGTCTTTCGACCTAAAATCTATCCTAGGACTTAGCTTATATAACCAACATATTTACATATGAGGGGGTCAGAGTACAAGGGGTCTAACTAACAGTAGAACAGTTTTGAAAAATCCTTGTTTAACTTCAAACCAAAAATACTAAATGATGAGTAGTTATCCCTTTCCCTATAGATCTCACTACCAATCAAGTCTATACCTGTTTCCTTTGCGCACCAAAGAAATAATGTAATTCATGTGGTCATTTACGCATTTATCTCCATTTTCATAAAATTTGCACTTAGACCCCTTGTGCTCTGACCCCCTCATAAAAGAGTATGATCCTACAAGAAATCTATTGCCAAAAAACTTAGAAGTTTTATCTTTTTTAAATTTTATTTAAAACCTAAGCTACCTATCTAATCTGCGTATGCATTTAATTTAACTTAACTATTTATAAACCACGAGCCGATAGCCTATGCAGCTTGTGCTCTCTAAAACTGTTCATACTAACTTAGTAATTTAAGATTATTTTTGTTAGTTTGTATAATAATAATAATATTTATAAACCAGGTAGCGAGCACTAGTTTTCTTTTGCTCCGAGTGCTCACCATCTCGATTGTGTTTTGGGCGGCTTTCAGTCGTCATCATGGTGCACATGTACCGCCGAGTGTTGGTCAGCTCTCGGAGGCACCCCTATCTAATAACGAGCCTCTCCACGAGAACCCCCTAGCTAACCCTAATCTAACCTATACCTAGGAGGAGCTACACAAGTAACGTACCATCCGAGGAGAGCGTCGATTATATTCTTGTCTGCAACTGCAGGGTTAAAAGTTAGGAGCTCCTGGCGACGTATCGGCCGTAGATGAGCCGCTTTTTTCTCGCACCGCTGTGGCGGTGGTATATTACCGGAATACCATCCGTTCTTTGCACTAACCCTTTGCCGTTAATATGGAGAAATCCTTCAGCCGGAATAAAGCCAGATTGAAGTGTATTCTTGTGGTACATTTTATTGAGGTAATATGCCCCAAAGATCAGGCTATTATCTCTCGTCATAACTGTTGTCGCCTCCCCGGAAATCATTTTGGAGATCATCATGATCAACAATCCGGCCTTTCTGACTCACGACTGGAAAGTAGCGAAACTGGAAGAACTAAGTGGCTCTTATATTATAGATGCTCGTTAATTGTGATCAGTAAGGAATCCCTTAACTCTCTAGCGCCGACTAAAGGCATGCTTCGGTTCGATTTCGAGTCAATCCATCTGAGGATTTATAGAAAAGATGAGCTGGATGAGCAACCTCTTCCTCCTTTAATTGAAACTGCAAATCCAACTCTATATCTTGGAACATAGATATCCTTTCCATTCAAATGCTAAAGAGAAATACTATCAGAAACACTATCCTTTGAACTCTGAAATCCCCCGAGTAAAATTCAACGAGCTTGACATGAAAGTCAAGGAATTCTTCCTTGCTCTCAATCAGGCTACGGCTACTTACTGCCGCTTATTCAACCTAGAGGCAAGAAAAAGCCGCACTGATGGACATCATTACTGGAACCGCTTAGAAACGATTGCAGAAAACTTTTCGACCTAAAAAAAGAGCACAAGAAAAGCGACTTGCTGGGACTCATACAAAGAATCCCTCAAAATATATAAACAAATAACTGTAAAGAAGGCAAAGCTATAATCATGGAGGTCATTCTTTGACGAAAAAACAGAAACCTCTAAGGCATCGCGGGTCAGAAAAATACTCTCTACAAGTCCTGTGTCCAATAGCTCTTGGGCAAGCACAAGTGATTAATCACTCAACCCACTTTCCAGGTAGCTCCCTATTCGCGGCCAGTAGCAACCAAAACATTACTACTACAACCGTGACCAAAGTTTATGGGCTCATTACAAGGGACAAGCTGCTATGGGCGCTGCATAACTTTAAACCATACAAATCTGCTGATCCGGACGGTATAATACCTGCCGAGCTACAAAAGTTCTCAGATATTTCCTGCCTACACTAGAGAATATCATGAGGAGCTGTGTAGAACTGATCCGCATTTCACTGTCATGGGGAGAAGGCAATGTAATTTTCTTTCCCAAACCCGGAAAATGCCTACAATATAGAGAGCACACAACGGCTCCTTTCCTAGACATCCGCAATCACGACTGCGCTGTCAGCTCTGCAGGTAGACGACTCGCTTAGGGAGTTGATCAGTCTTATGCTAAACAGCAGGACAATCAACTCCAAACTGGGTGAGGCTTCTGCTAAAAGATGTGTCAGCAAGGGTAAGTCACAAGGCGGTGATTGTCTATGCGAATGACCTTGCTATAGCCATCATACGGAGAAGACAGAGCAGTTCAACTTTCACCTATGTTGGGTGCCGGACCACAAAAACATTCCAGGGAATTGTACGGCTGACGAACTCGCCAAAATTGCAACTACTTTCCCTATTATACTGGAAAAGTGTAACATCATTATACCAATCGCTACATGCAAATTAATATTAAAGCTGGATACTAACAAAAGAACAGACCTTTGGTAGACTGTTGGATCAACATGTCAAGCGACTAAACAGATCTGGTCAAAGCTAGATCTGAATCGTTCTAAGAGTTTGGTCTTTCTAATTATGAAACATCTCAACGCCATCATAGGTGTCATCACTGGACACAGATTTCTGTAGAAACTGTATGGATGAGGAGGAGGAACAGACAATCCTCTACCTACTCTGTACATGCCCAGCTCTCTCTGATTTAAGCGATCTAAAGGATATAGACGTTAACAGTCTCCTACGCTTCATCATAAGCTCAAATTGGTTCCAAGAGTAGGAGGATCACAGATCCACGCCATCACAATGTGCCAATAGGCCTAAGTGGGTTGGTCTTTAAAACAGTCACTTTTACCTAACCTAACCTTACCTAGACATAATAAGAACAGTACACTGGCATACATCGAAATAATGCTGTTTTCAACATCAGCTGAAATTGTTTCCATATTTTCTGAGTTTGAATGTCGTTTTTAAAAATTTTAATAAGTCCGAAAGCTAAAAATCGCCTACTTACAAGTAAACCAAGTGTCGACACCAATGTAGTGTAAAATCACAAAACACGATAGCAAAAAATCATATTTAACGATAAATTCAGTAGGAAAACAAGAAAAAAACAATGTGTGCAAAACTGGTTCATGGCGGCATGCCCCGGCAGTGGAGGTGTTGGTTTCCATGAGTATTCCATTGTATTGTATGGCAAATACATCGAGCAATCTATTCTAAAAACGTTATTGAAATTTGATTGGGGAAATTTGTTTAACTGACTAAAAACTTTGAAATACGAGATTATGTATCCAGTTTTTCCCATAACTGTATAAATGCTGTAGGCTGCAGCTCCAAGTTACACTCATTTGAAAAGGAAGTAGACAAAAAAAAACACTTGCAAGGTATAATTATGGAAGTCTGTCATACAGAGGAAAGAGCCGTCCTTGTTTTCCTGATTCCCTCTCTACCTAAGAGTATTAATTTTCAACTTTTTTGTGTCGAATTCAAGTTTTCTATGTGCTAGCTAGGTGACATGTTAGCATATTCTCCCTTTTCCTTAGTTTTCCCGTGATCTAACAGATTTCCTTTGTCAGTTGGATTTTTGACAAAGAAATCATCTGTATTTCCGTAACATGGTTGAACCCAGATATGCAAAAAAAAAACCCTTTTTAAAACGTAGGACTATGAAATGTACCATGCTGATCTACTTAGTGGACCTTGTCGGGATGTAGCAATAAATTTTTGGAGAAAATATTAAAGTGCTAATAGAATTTTGGTGGGGCTGGGGGGCCCCAGATGGGGGCCATTCTTTTGGCTTTATACAAACTTAATTTAACTTAAAAACTAACAGAATAACTTAAGAACTATTATACAATATGAACCAAGGCATTGATGGAGGAGATCTTGTTTGAGACGAGGGGTGCTCAGAGGTTTGAGTTAACCTTTCAGAGCATACGGATGATTGGTTCGTTGGAGCCATAAGAGGTGCGGTGGGCCGGTAGATATGTAGAAGAGACGAGGATAACGCAGATTATGTGGGTTGGAATCCATATAATCGTATAGACACCTAATGTATCATATTACATAAAAGTTAGGAATTATATTAAAGAGTTGGGGCCACTTTATTCCAGTTTTGTGTTATTGTAATGATTTTAATCTTGACATTCAAAGGAGGAAAAATAAGAAATTTGTTGACACAGTAAAATCGTTAATGACATCAACCCCACTCATTTTTAACCTGTCAAAATACTCTCTTTGATTGATGTTTTTTTTTTGTTTTCCAAATGGACTTAGTAGAGCATTATGACCAAATTGCCTGCCCAGAATTCTCTTACTCTGATATGATTATATTGTTCTTAAATGTTATGTCTCCTTGTTCAAATGAAACATTCGTTCAATAGCGTTAATATTCTTCCATTGATGTCGCCACTTCCTTTAATGACTATTATGACCTCGACCAGTCAACAATATATTGCTCGTCCTCGTCGATTCTGGACTAAAAAGAAAATATTGACCAACTTTTTAATAAACACTTGCCTCTTAAAACTAAGAAAATAGGTAATAGAAATATACCTTGGTTCATCCAACAGATTCAAGAATTTATAAGCGAGCGTAACTTATTGTACTTTTGTTGGCGTAGATATAAATGTCGACAAATCCCTAACGCCGTATCGTCTTTGATTTATATAAACAAAACTTATAAGTCAAGCTATGCGTTCTGGAAATCTATTTGACAAACCAGAATCACCAAAAGTGACTCTGACGACTGTAGTATCGACCTAGAAAACTTGCCAGTAGCAATCCAACTGACTTCTCCTTTTTTGACGGCTTCACAGCGGAACACCACACTTTCCGTCCTTTCTCTTTTCAGTGTATCAATGAGACAATTGTAGGGGAGGCTATGAGTGAGCACTAATATTTTGGAAAGAAAAAAAAGGGGTAAGTTCTTCCTTTTTAATCTGCTCTTTATTGTGTCATTCTTAGGACTAACTTTTACAATTTAAATAACTTACGGTCTAACCTGCTTACATAGCTTACTTCCCAGAAATAATAATGATCGAACAATGTTCACATACACTACTTGGCATGTGACAGATGAACCAGCAATTCCACGATGTGCAATCAGGCGCTGATCATGTCCTTTAGTGCTCTATGTTACGATTCGTGGAATTTGTGAAATGTTGGGACCTGTGTTAGTGAACCTAAGTTATATGATATTTGTTTTACTCGTTTGAAGGTTTGAGATTGTAACTGATATGCTCTCTGTAAAGTTTAACGCTGTAGGTTTGTAAATATAATATCCACCCGAAATAAAAATTCTGTTGCCTCTTCTTTTTAAACATATAATAAATTTTATAACGTTCGTCAAAATGACGAGCATCCACTAAATACCTCCCCTCCCTCTACCTTTATAATTGTTTTACTTACGAAATCGTGGTTTCACGCCAACTCAGTAGCCGGTAGCTTGCTTCGTATGGTCATTGCGTTTAGCTGGTAAGTAATTACATTTTTTGAGATACTTGCTGCTTACTCTTCATTTTGACGAATGGTTAGCGTATGTGTAGCTTTTACATCGGTATTTTGCTTTGATTTTTGCTTTGGTCTTCGATTTGACAAATGATGAAGACTATGTCACCACAAATGATGTTTTATCTGACCATAAAACTGAGGACTCAGACGTTTTGTTGAAGGAAGAGGTGGAAAGTGATTTTCATGACGAAGCCACGGATACTGAAGAAGCACAAGTTAGTCCATCTAAAGGGTCCGCCATCTAACGTTTTTTTTTAAGCTAGTGCTTATTTCGTGAATGGTAACACTTAGCTCGTGTCTGATTTGCTAAATAATTAGTTTTGTCCTTCCGGTTAATAATTGCAAATAATTTCATTCAAACGGCTGCCTCGGCTGGCCATGCAGTAGCCTACACGATCGGTCCAATTTTTAAGCACATTATCGATTGTGTGCAGCTGCATTTCACCAATGGCTTCACGAATATTGTCCTTTAAAGCGTCAATTGTCTCTGGCTTGTCGGCGTAACACTTATCTTTTACGGCACCCCACAAATAATAGTCCAACGGTGTCAAATCGCAGCTCCGAGGTGGCCAAACGACATCAGCTCTGCGGCTGATAATGCGATCTTCAAAAACAGGGCGCAAAACATCGAGTGTAGCTTCGGCTGTGTGTCACGTAGCGCCGTCCTGATGAAACCAAATGTTGCCAATATCCTCTTCTTCAATTTTTGTGAACAAAAATTCGTTCAACATGGCCCGATAACGATTGCCATTGACTGTAACGGCCACTCCTTGCTGATTTTCGAAGAAAAATGGCCCAATTATGCCTCTGGACCAAAATCCGCACCAAACAGTGACTCGTTTTGGGTGTATCGGCTTTTCAATGTATGCGTGTGGGTTTTCTGTGCCCTAAATGCGACAATTTTGCTTGTTTACATACCCGCCAAGATCAAAATGAGCTTCATCTGAAAAGATGATTTTTTTGGCAAAATCGGCATCATGATTTTCAAAGTAATTTCGCAATATTTCCCAGCGTTGTTCAAGCGTATACAAAACCATATTCGTTCAGCGGAAGGATAAAACTAATTATCTGTCAAATCAGACATGAGCTAAGTGTTACCATTCACGAAATAAGTACTAGTTGAAAAAAAAACCGTTAGATGGCGGACCCTTTATAAACATTGAAGAGGAAAAAGGGACGTTATTCTTCTCCAACTTCTGCGTTTAGTCAGAAACATAACAAATTCTTTCGATTTATTTGTTTCCTTCAGAAGTGTTGAAATTTGTGAATAAATTTTGAAAGGGGCCAATACCGAAGTAGCCATAATGAAACAAATATCAGACCATGATATCAACCCAAAACGAAATATTCAAAGATTAACTCAGCTCTCTTTTTGGTGTTTTAGGATAATCACCATACAAGCGAAGAATTGTTCGACACGTCTTTTTGCGGATCCCGACACATATCGCGTATGAGTGGAGAAAGGTTTGATTTTCTCATAAGATGCCTTAGGTTTGATGACAGGTCTATAAGATTACAAACCACGCAGTCTGATACATTCCCACCATCCGAAAAATATTGCACTTACTGATGGTTCAATGTTGAGCTAATTATATTCCCGGAACTTACGTTACCATCGATGAGCAGTTGCTGGCATTCCCTGGTCGATGTAAATTAAAAATGTACATCCCTAAAAATCCCGCTAAGTACGGTTTGAAAATTGAAATAATCTGTGACAGTGAGAGCAGGTACATGATTGACGCCATTCCTTATCTTGGAAAAGGGACAAATACTGAAGGAATTCCCCTTGCTGAATTTATTGTCCAGAAAATACTCGTAACACGGAGTATTCATGGCTCAAATAGAAGCATAACCACTGATAATTGGTTTACATCTACTCCATTATCTAAACAAATAACACAACAAACTTACAAGTTGACAATAGTCGGAACTTTGCGAGCCAATAAAAGAGAAACACCAGAGGAAATGAAGAATAACCGATGAAGAGTGATTGAAACTTCCATGTTTTGTTTTGATGGAACATTAACTCCCGTATCATTCAAACCGAAACCAAGTAAAATATTTATTTTCTGTCCTCATACCCCTCTTGTCCGCTAGAATTGTATTTAGACCATGGGATGCGTGATGCTTGTACTTATTGCTTGAAGGTGCTAGTTCAGCACGTTACATTTGATTACTTGACTCATAGTTTTCCCTTTTTAACTTCAATAGCTTCATCATGCTACTGATTGTTGCCATTTCGATCCACAAAGTTCCCTTGCTCAAGAGGCCATGTCCTAATTTCTCTATGTAAAGTCCTCCTTCAATTTTAGTCTTGTTGATCAGTGAGTGTGCATTTGAGATGATTCCTAGATAAGTGATCGTAACGCCTATTATTATTGCGATGCCGAAATTACTTGTGAAAATTTTACGAGATTTTTTTTCTCTTGGACTCCCTGCTTCCTTTTCTTCTTTTAAGCTTTTACACGGCTTAAACATTAATATCTTGCCTTGACATTTGTGAATTTCGCAATCTAACTGACTATGCATTATGTCATTAACCTACTTCAAGAACTCCAAAAATTTAAAATTGCTCTGAGACTATTCTCATACACAATGGATCCCTTGAAAATGACCAAAATTCCAGGAAAAGGTGCCACTGCTTAGCTGACAGTGACAATTATCTTCATAAATGTCAGCAGCGGGACTATAGCTCCTTGTAAAATTACTGCAAATGTAATTGGAAATAGTGAGAGGCAAGTCCTTAAGTACAGCTTCCAGATTTTTCTTACCTTCCATAGATTTTTCACAATAGCTTGGAAGGCAGACGTATGTTTTGCTAACTAGATGTGAAAACAAATGTTGTTGGCCTCTAGTAAGACACCAGCGCCGCATCCTAAATTGTTCTGTGAGTCATCCGTAGATTCCCGACTGCATACCCTTATTGCCGCAGATTCAACTCTCTCAACAGCAAAACAGTCAAAAGACAGTCGGCGTGCATAGTTAGAAAATTGCAATGCCTGTTGGACCAAAGACCACATCTTTTTAAAGAAAACTACTAAACTAAAGAACTACTTTAGTTTTATTGTAATACGGTTGACCTAAAGCCCATTTATAGTGCATAAATTCTCGAATACGTCTAAACGGTCGGAATGTGTGATCCCAAAAATTAGCATCATCTGCATATTTCTTAGAGCTGTTAAGAGTGTTAAGCAGAGAGTCGACCAATGGTGTACATTTTCGTGAAGATAGGACAGCGCCCTGCGTTAGATTACAGTAATCCAGTAATGCAGCGCAGTCTCACAGGATTTTCCGGTGTCGCAGGGATATTGTATCGACAGAAGATATAAGCAGTTTCCGCACAAGAAACGCATTCATTCTCGCTATGCTCTTCAATATCAGGAAAATCTGAAGGTCTTGACATGTAGTCATCGTTTTCGATTTCCGGTGTAAAGGCTATTCTCATTGCTTGCCAGTGGTTTCTTATGTACTCGTATGGCAGCTCCAGGCTATCAGTGAAGACTCTTTTCAGGCTCGTCTATAACTTTTCGTAGCACGACTGGACTTATACCATCGGTGCCAAGCGATTTTATGGCCTCATACGTCATCAAAAACGTTTGCAGACACCAATTATGGCGGATTGTGTTACTGGTAACTTGGGAAGTGAGTTGCAATCATGAGAGAAAGACCTTTTGTTTCAGATCTTATGAGTGTTTCTAAATCTTTAATGGCTCTAAACTTTCTCGTAAAGCTCATTTTTGCTTTTTGTCATCCCTTAAGTAAGTCTTAATTAGCTTGTTTAGAAGTTTTAAGGTTTCCATATATCTGCGTTCCTCCATGGAAATCGCGATCTGAAGCAGCTTTTTCTTTCAGGATACATGAATTCCAAAAATTTTAGGGATAATTTGTCCAATTAAGGGGAAGTGTGCTAACAACCAGACTAACTGGTAAGGCTTGATGGTTAATACAAAGTTCCACTGTTTATCTCGCAGGTTTGTACCCAATTTTTTCTGTAGAATAACGCCAAAGATCGCAGCTGTATATTTCCATTACTGCTAAGCATAGCCAAAGTTGTAAACAATGTCTTAACCATATAGATATTAAGGTCCTCCCCTAGCATATAACATATACGAGGGGAGTTCAATATATTCTCGGTATCGATATGAAGGAAAATGCGAATTCAATTTAAATTGTTTTTATTTTTCAATATAATCTCCCCTAACATCAATGCAATTGTTACATCTTGAGATAAGCTTTTTTAAACCCTCAAAAAAATAAATTTCCTCTTTCTACCCATTTATTGCCGACTTGAGTTCTTCATCATCCGAAAATCTTTTTCCACGAAGACATTTTTTCAAATCCGGAAACAGGAAATAATCACTAGGGGCAAGGTCTGGACTATAGGGTGGGTGTTGGATTTCTTCGAAACCACAATGTCGCGCAGCAGCCTTGGAAACTCGTGCCGTGTGAACAGGAGCGTTGTCATGAAGAAGCAACACACCCGCTGCGAGTTTACCCCGTCTTTTCTTTTTAATTTCCTCCCGCAAATTATGCAAAGGGGAAGCGTAGGATGTGGCGTTGATGGTTTCACCTTTTTTTTGTACTCAATGAGCAAGATTCCCTTTGAGTCCCAAAAAACTGTGGCCATGACCTTCCCGGCAGACGGAGTGACTTTGAACTTCTTCGGGGGGTTTGTTCCTTTTTTATGCCACTGCATGGACTCTTGTTTGCTTTCAGGGTCATAGTGGTGGACCCATGTTTCGTCCCCAGTAACAATTCGATCCATAACACCGTCCGCGTTCTCACTACACATCTCCAAAAGCTCTCTACAGCATGCGATTCTCACTTTTTTCTGAAGCGTTGTGAGCATTCGTGGCATCCACCTTGCACTGACCTTTGAAAGGTTAAGATGGTCATGAAGAATGGTGTGAATGGTACCAATTGAAAGCTTGGTGATCTCTGCCATCATTTTCACCTTTATTCGGGCATCCTCAAGAACAAATTTTTCGACTTCTTTGATGCTTTCTCCCGTACAAGCAGTAGCCGGGGCGCCGGAGCGGGGGTCGTCTTCAATGCTCTCTCTGCCTCTCTTGAACTCACTTGACCACTTTTGCACAGTTGATAATGAAGGTGCGGAACCCTGGTAAACAGCCACCATCTCTTCATGAATAGTTTTTTGACTTTTTCCTTGCTTAGTGAGAAATTAAATTACAGCGCGATGCTCAATTTTCACCATCATCGTCTCAGTTGCCATTATGATTCTGTTTAACTAGAGATAAAACGCGAATTAATAATCACATTTATATGAAATTTTACATGAATGCACTAAAATAATAGTATTACTTGATAAATAAGTCAATTTATATATACAACCACAGCTTCACCCCGATACCGAGAATATGTTGAACGCCCCTCGTACAGTCGATTCTCGATAATTCGAAACTCGATAATTCGAAATTCTTGATAGTTCGAACTGATTGTTAGGTCCCTTGAAGAAACCTTGATAAATGGAACAAAACCTATGTGTTTTGGTACGCTTGTTAATTCGAAGTGATTGTCAAGTCGGGCCGAGAGCAAACACGCTGTAATTCGAAATCAGTAGCTAGTTTCCTCTCAGTAATTCGATTTTTTTTTTCGTTTTTGTTTTTTGTTCTCTGTTCTTTGCCCGGTGAGTTCCCCGGTCTTGAAGAATGATTATTGAAATGGTTTAGTCAATGCAGAGGACAAAATATACTTGTCGGAAGGAGAAAGCTAAGTCATTCGCTGTTAGTTTGGGTACTGAAGGATTCACCGTCAGTGAAGGATGGGCTGCTGGCAAAGTACGATCCACGGAATGTGTTCAATGCAGATGAGACTGCACTTTTTTTTAAGTGTATTCCTGATCGAACGATGACATTTCAAAACGAAAAATGCCATGGGGGAAATATAGCAAAGAAAGGTTAACATTATTACTCGCAGTAAACATGGACGGGTCACAAAAAATAAAACCTCTTATTATAATGAAAGCTGCTAACTTTAGATGTTTCAAGGGTATCAAATCCTTTCCTACGTTTTATCGCTCCAATAAAAAAGCGTGGATGACCACAGAATTGTTCAATGAGTGGCTGTTGAAACTAGACATAGACATGAAACGGCAGAAGCGGAAAATTGTACTTTTCCTGGATAATTGAATGTAATGTGAATCTTAAATTTGTTCCTGCTAACACCACCTCTAAATTGCAACCAGGGAGTGATTCAGAATTTTAAAACTTTGTACCGTAAAGAAGTAGTGATTATAGTGTTGGATAGCATTGAAAATGGACAGAGGGTCAACATAGATGTTTTAACAGCGATGGCCATGGTTGATAAAGCATGGAAAAACGTTAAATCGACAACGATTTCAAACTGTTTCAAAAAATGCGGATTTATTACAGAGCCAGTGAATTAATTGCAACAGGAGGGAGGAAACTGGATCATTCTACCTCGCAGGATGGATGGAGCCTTCTTTCTAACTTTGATGAATCTGTGACATTCGATGATTTTGTACATATTGACGATGATGTAGAAGTCCGCGGTGCTCTGTGTGACGACGAAATTCTGGTAGCTTCAAATTCAAGCAACAACAATGAAGGCGAAGATGAGGAAGAATGGGAAGCAGAACCAATTCCGCCCGTCACATCAAAGGAGGCAAAGTCACAAAATAAAAAATGTTTTTTTTTTTGTACGTATGCAATTCAGTGTATGTTTTGTAATAAAGTGTGTCTAATTATTGTTGCATATGTATGTGCACACTTATTTCGTTTTTGTCCTTCGCTCCAACTCGACAATTTTACGTTAATTCGAATTTTTCGTAAGGTCCCTTGGGTTTCGAATTGTAGACAGTCGACTGCATTTACATCCTGACTACTCTGCCAATCTGTAGAATATGTGTACATATGACGAGTTGTTGGTTAGCTACCCTAAGAGAACACTCCCTCTAAACTAGTGTCAACAGCGTTAAAATCATAAACGACGCGGAAATACAGTAATTTAAAAACAAAATCATCTAACCTAAATACAACTCAAGGACAATCTCTATCACATGTATCCGTACATAATCGTGCACTAAAGCCTAAACCTAAAAGTTAAAGCACCCAAAGTTAACTTCACAAAACGGTTGGTTGCAAAACCAAATGGCAATAATCATAATTTTCATCGCTTCCGCGAAATAAATATGTGTTTACATACACATGTACATATTGAAGTTTTTCACAACATCAACTCCGCCTCGTGTACTTTCTCAAGGATAACAATATCTTGTCATCCTATACCGCATTATGAAGGAACAAAAAAAAACAAAAAAACAAGAAAAGACTTACGGATACAAAACCACAATGGTTTCGCTTTTGTGAAGAAAGAAGAAAGCACGGAGAGAGGACTATAACGACGTTAAGTATATTTTAACACATACGAACACGAGTACATTCTCGTAAGAGTAGTTGCTTTCCTTCGCCATACATAAGGAAGTAAAGGAAGTAATCATAGCAAGGATAATAACACAACTGCACAGCAATAATGATAATAACAATAATCATAAATGTTGGCGGTCTATCCGAATGTGTCGCTGGAAGGCGCAAGCATATGCTCGTAGTGCACTTGAAGGCTTACACAATAGTGTAAGCTGAATAGATATATGTAATGTATATCCACACATACAATGCGGTAAGCAATCATTAATATACGTAGACGTGCTTTGGCAATGTAAAATTGTATGCTCCTCGTCATCACACGTGTGATATTTTGCTATGGGTTGTTGTGTCTTTAAGGAGTTACTAATTACGGTTACAATTTTTTGCCGTATCAAATACAAATGTAAACACATATTTACATATGTACATGTGTATATGCTTATATGGATATTCTCCTCGAAGCATGGCTAACATTTCAAAAGGCCTTTTGAGTTTAAAAGAGAAAAAGACTTGGTGGATATATGGATATACAATATGTGTGATCCAGGTTATCTTGTGCCTCCATGGAGCATGCAGTGACATCTAATAACTTCTAAACGTGCAATGTACGTCATTTTGTCTTATAGTTTCTTTACTCACTTAATACGGTGCCGCTATAGTCACGAGTGAACCTGGGATTTGACTTGAACTGTGAACGCTCTATGAAACAAAATTTTCAGAAAACGAATCCGTAGATGCCTGACTGGGCCGATGGTGTTGTTTTGATTGGTCAATTCCCAATCAAAACAAACGGCACCTAAAACCATACGCTGTATCTTTTTCTGAAATGACCAAAGTTCGTCCACTTCCGACAAGGTCAAAGCCTCTGCGCCATGGGGCAGGACTGGGGTCTTGTATAAAGCCAATTTGGTATTGCGGAAGATGGCTCTTTTACATAAATGCTTCCTCAGCTCAAAGAAACAGCCATTGATTACACATTTTCAGCGCTGATCCCGTTGCTGCTTTTTACCAAGGCAGATGAAGTACTTAACTATCGCGAAGTTATAACCACTAATAGTGATGTTCTGACTAAGCCGACGATGGTATGCCTCCTTTTCCGATGAGAGCATATAGCTTGTTTTGCTCTCGTTTACAGTTGTTTATTTTGGCCGCCTGAGCACGCCGCCTGAAAAAAGTCACATGACAGTGCGTCGCCTTGTCTAAAAGTTTTCTTAACCTTAAAAGTTTTGGTTAGTTCAGTACTGACCCAAGTCATCCTACCGAACCTTACGAGTTGGCAATTATATGCTTGTTCCTATACACGCTGTCATATGCGGTGTTACGTGACTCTGGTGTGCCTGTGATATTCGTATGCTTACTCTGGCTGCAACAAAGTAATGTTCCATATCGATGTTGGCTCCACGGAGATTTGGGACATCCAGAATGCTGGAAGAGTGTTCCATCGCAATATGATCATTCTGATTGATCAGGGGAAATTTGTATTCCCTTTACGAATGCTGAGATGAGGAAATCGGAAACTGGTTACTAAAAGCTTATGACACATTCTAAAAGCCTGAATTAAATGTCGGAATCTATACAGGCTGGGTTTTCCGATGATCCGCTCAAGTACAACTCCCTTAGCCAGTCGTGTGTTAAGATTTCCTAGCACAATAATCAGTCCAGGAAGTCATAGAATTCATCTTTTATGTTTTCATCCTTATCCTCTGTAGGGGTACATCGCAAGCCCGCTTATATTTCCGAATGTGGGCTTGACGCTTGCATGCCGAAAGCTTAAGACTTTTGCCTTTTCTATCCCTTGATAGCAAATTCACATCCAAATAAGCACCGTATTCCTTTTTTTTTGTAGCGGTCGCCTTACTAAGTTTCGAAATTTTTCATCTGCTTTTTGGCCGCCACATGCCATTGCAATTTTGATATTGCGGTAATATAATATCTGCTTTATAGCAGTCTAGGACTTACGCCAATTGATAGGCAGCACACCGTCTAATAAAGATGCTAACATTTTGGGTGTTACAGACCCACTGCACTTACGTCCCATCTTTCCGAGGTCTTGGAAACGCTGATAAACCGTCAGCTCATGAAATATCTCGAAACACGAAAACTTCGTAATGACCGGCCGCATGGTTTTCGTAGCAAGAGATTCACGGGGGATTTGATGGTATGTCTAGTTGCACTCGATATTTCTAAAACTTTTGGCATTTGGCTCTTTTTTGTCAAAAATGTTTGTATTTGGGATCGAGGAATCTCTTCTTCAATGGATCGGAAATTATTTTTTGGAAGGTTCAATTCAAGTTGTCTTGTAGGGTTAAAGTCTGATATTCACATAATAAATTCTGGTGTGACCCAGGGCTCTGTTCTATCTGCGATGTCATCAATGATCTCTTGTCTGCTACATCTAATCCAATATATTCCTTTGCCGATGACAGTGTTCTCTGCTTTTCAGCACTTTGAAACCGAAAAACTTTCCACTCAGTGTATGTGTTTTAATGATAAGCTACATACGAGTACGTTAAAATGACAACATATTTGATGTCGCCAAAAATGCGGCCAAATGTCTAGGCTTCCTTAAGCAATATCATTTAACATTTAAGACCAAAGTAAGTCGGTATTACTCTTTCTTTTTTTCGCCTGAGCTGTGTGCAAACATTTTGCGTACCCTTAGCAAAATCTCTTGAGCACGCGCCGTTTATAAAAAAAAATTTCCTAAGCCGAAAATTGATGTTCCTAAAACGTTTGCTGGGTTCACCAATATTATATCAGTCTGTATTCGAGGCTGTTGGTTACATCTGAACTGTTTTTTTGTTTCGCGGTAAGAAAGACACTTGATGTATATACGGACCTGGACAAACTGTCCGCCTAAACCATCTGATGTCGTTAGCCTCGCTGAGGTTAAGAGAGCTGCTGTTGGCCAATTCAGGATTTTTGCGCCAATATTTCTTCACCATGGATAAAACTATGGGGCTCCGTTTAGACCTGGGTTCCAAATACGTTGAAGTAGCTCTAAAGGTAGTTTGTGTACACGTAGTTCAAACTGACTGGAAGCGTGATTCTGCTGTTGACCGGTTTACGGAATTTCTCCGCCAACGATAGGAGGAGGACAGCACGTTCATAATCGATTGGAATGAGATTAGGTGACAAGCTTCGACGCTTGTTTCTTAATATAATACTTGACCACCAATTGTTTTGGTTAATTAAAGATTGGTTTGTATTCATATGTGTTCGACGTCGCCAAGTATCAGTGCTCCTCGTCGTCGATTTTGTAAAATCATTACAAATATGCCACTGGTGACAGCCTACTGAGTTCCCCAAATTATGTCGATATCAATGGCGTACACTAGTAATTGCATAGGGTTTTGAAAGATTGTATGTCCAATGTTCACTTGTGAGTTCCGAGCAAAACACACCAGCATGGTGTTAATTAAGTCACATTACAGGGCATCACCTTGTCTAAAACTGTTTTTGATCACCTTCTCGGCTAAGTCATTACCGGCCTTGACGGAGCAGCTAGTGTTCTCAATCGTTATTCTGCACAGACGGAAGAGTTTGGCAGGTATGCCTAAACTGGATATAGCTTTAAAATCGACGAATTGAGCTTATAAAGATTTTTCTAGGATCTGTCGAAGTGTGAATATTTGGTCAATTGTGAACTTTCCTGGTCTGAAAATGCACTGATTGGGCCAATTGACGAAGATAAGATCTTATATGCGATGTTGAGGAGGCCTACGTTGGCGTAGGTGTGGGGGTCTCCTTTTAAGTGATTCTCGCAAACGATGAGTTTCCATTCATCAGGTATACAGTCTTCTGACCAGATTTAAAAAAATGCATACCTCGGTCGGTGACCCGTCAGATCCAGCTGCTTTATTTTATTTCAGCCTATATACGAGTATTGGTATGCTTACTTCATTTTGGTCAGGTGAAGGGAAGTTTTAGCTATAATCGTCTAAGTTATGGATGTTGGGCTTCTTCGCCGTTATACAGTCTGCAGAAAAAGCTTTCTCATAGTCTTAGCATCAATTATGCCTGTACTATAAGGTTTCCTTTGTCTTCTCTACAGGTTTCTTATGTTTGTTCTGGGCTTGACACGTTTTTGTATCTATTGATAAAATTTCCGTCCGTTGTTCCTGGAGCACCGCTTTGGTATTCATTACGACTGAAAGTGCATTTAGCCAATCAGAAGCAGATAATATGCTCTTGTATCTGACGTTGTAGCTGAGCTATTTGTCCCTGCCTAGCGACGAAGATAGTTAGAATGGCAGCTGTAGCTTGCAGTGTTTTATGCACTGGTGCTGAGGAGCAATCCTTCCTTTTTGTATCTTGCTTTTACTAGCTGCGGCGAAGCTAATATGGGGAGTGACGGCTGGTCTTTAACTTAGCCCTAGTGAATATTTAACTTTCAATATTTTCTGGTATGTCAATTTTTCTCTCGTTCTTCTCCGGAACTCTGATAGTTTGATCCTTGCCCTGAGTTCTTGCATAGAGTTCATTCTTTTGATTTCTGGACCCTTCCACCTTTGGCAGTGAACATACTGTAATATGGCTACTAATATCAATATTTAATCATTTAATAAACAGTTTACTGCATATAGCCGACAAACATAACTCAATAGTGGCTTTTAGTTCCATTTTATATAATGTTAATTGGCGACACGTAGCTCTCTCATGTATAGTACATACCTGAATGGAGACGTTGGAACTGTTGAGTTAGTTAAACAGAGGATCATGAGATGTACATCTTAGTTAGAATAAGAGGACGCCGCACTACTCATTTCGTCCGTCACATATTGACATATTATCATTCGCAACCAAGGTCTGAAAAAATCGCAACTCATTTTCACTAGTGTTGGTTTAAACCACATACTGTATGCTAAGTTATAGTATATGTTACGCCGTCAAAAATTGCTGTTCTAAAGGCGCCGTCATTCTCGATTAATATTGATGTCTCCACTGATCAAGAGTCTAAATTCTTAAGTCAAAGTCTTTTGGAATACATATCCAGGACTGAATGGTGCAATGAACTGAAAAAATGTGCATCGTCAATGTAATGTCATTATGAGATACCGAGCGACCTCTCATAGTAACCAGCCCTACACCCGCATGGGAGCTCTGCAAGTGCGGACTTTTCATTCTCGTCTTACTCGTGAGGCACATGTGAATAAAAATAAAAACAATCAAAAATAATAACAAAAATGTTAATGGGATCAAAAGAGGAATCTTTTCTCCGTTCACAAATTCACAGAAGAAACGATCCTCATTTCTCATCTCATCTCAAAATAATGCCACACTGCCACCATTTAATATTTCAGACTGAACAGATGTTCAGGAACAAAATTTACCAAGCATCAAATACCGATGTGAATAAGCCTCAGCAGAAATACGAGTACTTGACTGGGACCCAAAAGCTTCTAATCTTTGCCCTCATTAGGGAAAGAATTAAACCTGAGGAGGCGAAACGGCTAGAAAAAGCCACATATGCGCTAGTTGGGGTCCAACACCAGCGAATGTGGCTGGTCCATAGATAGCTCTCCTATGGCAGGAACGAAGAACAAACATAGAAAGATTTAAAGACACATGTGCAGGTACTCCTAAAGGAGACAGAAAGGAAACATGCCTAAAAGGATGAAGATCTCTCTGTCTTCATGGACAATACACAAATTCCACAAAAAAGTCTAATCCTAAGATTTGTAGCCACCTCAGGTAGAGGTTGTCGATCACCTGCCATGACATAGTAACCAAAAACTTGCTCATGTCTACGGTAGGCAGAATAAAATCATGGAAAAATGAACATGAACAAGAAACTGACGAGTCCTGAGAGCCACTAAAGAGAAGAGCTTAAGTTAAACCATCACATTCGCAGTGGATGAGGTTTCTAAGGATGTAAACTTTTCCTCAACTTCTCGCGGGACCTGATTAGCATAAAAGGAGAAACCAGTCCAAAATAAAGAATATGTAGCCAAAACTAAGGACAGAGCGGCTGCTCATCGAAAGTTTACTTCTCAGAAAAGGCGGCTCGGCGCGAGAAATGGGAGTACACTTGAAGCTGATAAGACCCAAGAGAACCACCAGATGGTTGAACCCATCACATCTGGCACTAGCAGCTTAGTGGAGATGGCTAAAGAACTCCAAAGGACAAAGACTTTGAAAACTTATCCTCAAAGTCTAAGACCTCAGAAGCCCCGAATAAACGGAGCGAATGGAACCACATATTCCTCCAAGATGTTTTTGATGTAATAGAGTTTACTGATCCTTCCACGATGCACAACTCGGTTTTTCCCCACATGAAAATTCCTACCCACACCAAGGTGCTTCTCCAGGAATTTTCCCGCTGAGCAACTGTTGCCAAAGAGTATCTCTCCCCTGGTCGTGTCCCTCCATTCTGCTACGTCCATCTGATGAGCGCGGACAACACCTAGTCTCTTCAGTGAAAAGGACTCTACCCCAGTTGACCTCTGTCCAATCCTGGTGTAGGCGAACAAATTCAATTCGACGTCACCTAGGCTGTATCGTGAGTCTCAGTAGGCGAGCAGGTCTACTTCACTGGGCGATGGTCCAAGAAATTCTCTAACCCTTACGTCACTAAATGCTTTTTCCTTACATTCATTAAACCCATATTGGAATATGCTAACGAAGTTCGGACCCCTTACTACGAAAGCCACTCTAATCGAATTGAAGCTATTCAACGCAGATTCAGTCGATTTGCTGATTGTATTGACTACCCTACCCTGCTCCAAATAATGTCCATTTGAACCAATTCACGCAACCTTAGGCCTGCACCCCTCTTCCACATCAACTTTCACCGAACCCACTACACTTCAACATCTGCAAAACTTGTCTTCGAAATCCCCTCTCCCAATTGCCCTTATTGTAGTTTTTATGTCATATTTGAAGTTTAGTTTTTAACTTGTATGTAACTATGTTTGTACGGAGCATTTAAGAGATTGACGTTTCTGTCAAATTACGGAAAGATTCGTTTTAAAGTCGCTCCTGTAAAAAGTATCAAGTTGGCATTTTTCTAACATCAAAATGCTATAAAAGTGTGTTAAAAGTGTTGCTCAAAGATAAAAGAAACAATCTTATAATCTCATGTGAGTTTTAGACCTATGTATATGACTATTTTATTATATGCCTTTAAACTGAGTGCTAACAACACCAAACATAACCACACTCTACAATATACACACACCTAACTACATATATCTGCCACCAAAAAAAACAGCGAAATCTTTCTGAAACTTCTCCTGAAACCTTTAATTCAGAAAAAAGACCACAACACTGCGAAAATATGCCTGGTGAACTTGTTGGAACTATGAGTAAATCAGAACTTACTAATTTGCTTTGTGATCTTCTCGACTCGAAAATGAAAAATACAGCCACGAAGAGTGACATTGAAGCAATAACAGTTGCATACCAAAAACTTATAGAGCTTAAACATCAATTGGCAAACAAAATTCTAGTTTTGGAAACAAAATACGAGATCCTGGTTCTCTAGGATGGATGCAATTCAAAAGAAAAATACAGAAAAAAATTTTATGCTACGAATCGCGACACAAGATAGTATGGATGAAAAAGTTCTCATCGAGCAGATACGAAACACTTTACTGTAAAGCTTGATTCAAGACAACAGGTGATTGCAGCGCTCAAGGAATCCAAATTACTACGAGGTACAGGTATCAATATATCCAAAGATCTTCCTTTATCAATTCGACAGAAGCGAAATAAGCTCCTAAAGATACGAAGCAGCCTTGTTGAAATAAATGCAAACATGAAAGTATTGGTTCGAGATGATAGGATGTATGTAGAGAAAAAAGTTTTTCGTTTGAGTTCTTTGCTGCGACTTTTACAAAACAATAGGGTTTTGGTTCTAAATCAAATTTACCAAACAAATGTCAGCGATCAGCTGGGTCTCAACGTGGAAGCACAGAGGGCAGAAGATGACAACAACAGAGCTGAGCCATTAGTGACTTCATTTCCAAGTGCAAACTTAGCACAGACAATCCAATTATAATATGAATAAAAATAATTATTCATCTATCATGTCATAGGGTATAACTGCCGTCTGCCAAAATAAAATTAATTTAGTAGAAATAAGAAAATTAAAAATATTAAGCTATAATGTCAAAGGCCTTATTAATAAGTCAATTCAGGTAGGATTTTATGAATTTATAAATAAATTTGATACTATTTTTCTGTATGAAATATCTTTAGTAGAAGAAGATTATAAATTATATTTAAACCATTTTAAAAGCTTCGAATTTGTTTGGATTTCCGCTTTAAAACAAAATACACGAGGAAGAGCAAGTGGTGGATGCTTCTTTGGATACAAAAAACATAGTTATAAACACAACATATCCTTTGAATTTGAATCGGTATATGAAATTAAACTTTTAAAAATATCAATTGAATCAAACAAGCTATATATACTACCAATTTATATCAACTGTAACAACTCGGAATAAGATTTTGGTGCATTAGTTGAAGCAATTGAACACTGTAATTATGACGATATAATAATGATCATCGGTGATCTAAATGCCTGAATAGGAAAAGAAGAGGAAAGAGAAAATAGATTCGCAGGTAAAGTGTGAAAATCAGAAGATGGAAGGGATTAAAACTGTTAGAATTATGTGATTCTCATGGATTTCATATACTAAATGGTACAAGCAGTTCAGACTCTAGTGGAAAATATACGTTCATAGGACAACAAGGATGTTCAGTCATAGATTACTGCCTGGTACGAGGAGTCTGGATATCCTTAGTAAATGATCTTGTAGTTTTGATGCAGCAGTTCTCAGACCATATGCCTATTGTTGCCGAGTTTGGTACTTTACCGACAGAAAGAAAAGATACAAGAACGATACTACTACCCCATAAGCTGATGTGCAAAGAATCAAATGCATCTGAGTATAGACGGAAACTCGACCTCAACTTGCAGACAACTGCTCAACTTGATATAATGGATATCGTCAGTTTAATAAAAATTTCTTACCCGCCAAAAATACAAGCTTATCAAAAAAGATACATTTCTAAAGAAAAATGGTTTGACACTGAGTGTGAAGCAGCGAGAAGAATATCTTTTGGGTAGCTAAAAGTTTTTCGAAAGTTTGGAGATCAGTTTTTTAAAAGAATGTACTACCAAACAAATACAGCTTTTAAGCAATTATGTATGAAGAAAAAGAAAAGATTTTTTGAAAACGAAGCTCTAAAATTGGTGAACTGTAAAGATACGAAGGAGTTCTGGTGTGCGATTAAAAAATTCAATTGAAAAGCACCCCAAATTGGCACTCAGTTAGACGCAAGGACACTGATGAACCACTTTCAAACGCTGTTGAACCCACAAAGTAGCATACTGCCGTTTTACTACGCAAAGCCATTAATTAAAAATGAAATATTAGATGCACCTATTACACAGGGAGAAATATATAACGTTTTGAAAAACTTCAAGATGGGAAGGCACCTGGAGCTGATCGGATACCCATTGAATTTTTTAAGTATGCAACCAGCAATTTTATCGACAAAATAGCGGTGATTTTCAATGGGATGCTGGAAACAGGTAACCTACTGCCACAGTTCAAATAAGCCATAATATATCCGATTTACAAAAAAGACAATACAGCTTAACTCATCTTACAAGATTTTCACAAAACTTTTAAATGAGCGTATGTCAATTTGGATCGAAAACAACAATTTGATCAAAGAATTCCAAGCAGGTTTTCGGAATGGTTATTCAACCGTAGACAACATTTTCGTACTGCAAAACATTGCTGGGACACTCCTCGAACAAAAAAATAAATTATTCGCCTTTTTCGTTGATTTCAAGGCAGCCTTCGATAATATAGATGGAAAAGCTTTAATATCCAAACTTTATAATGCTGAAATGAGCCAAAAGTTTGGGAGGATTATCGAAAATATATATGAGAACAACCAATCGAGTGTGTGGAGCGGGACCGAAATATCAGAATGGTTTGAAACAACTATGGGAGTAAGACAGGGATGTACACTAAGCCCATATCTCTTTGCTTTGTACATCGACGAAATCACCGACTCACCGACCTCACTTTTATTTGCAGACGATGTGGTTCTATTTGCATATTCACCAGACTCCTTACAATTAATGATTAATCGTCTTGATTTGTACTGCCAATTATGGAATCTTACGGTTAACCTAACAAAATCAAAAATTATGATCTTTAAGAAGGGAGCTGGTAGAGAGTGCAGAAACGAAAAATGGCATCTCAACGGATAGCCCATTGAAATTGTGAAAATCGGGGTGACTATAGCTAGTAATCTCAGTATGGGACCTCATCTAAAGGAAAGACTAATAAAAGCGAATAGTTTCATATCGGCGACATGGAAAAAATGTTTTTCAAATCAACTAATTGACCACAGCGTAAAGTATAAGATTGTTCAAGCTATATCAGAATCTGTTATGATGTACGCAGTGCAATCTTGAAGACACTGCCAATATGAAACAGTACAGAAACTCCTTAGATACTACATAAAACGATGCTTTAGCTTAACAAGTACAACACTAAACTATATGATCAATATCGAAACAAGACTGTCATCGCTTTTCATTAAATCATTAAAATTGCATGTAGATTATGTAATAAAAGTTTTAGAACTGTCGGACGATAGACTTCCAAAAATAATTGCGAAGAAGGTAATCGAAAGGAATACGCTCTGGTATAAAAAAACTCGAAGAGCTAGCAACGCACTCCAGATTCGAATGGAATGTACGAGCAGCTTATGGAAACGAAAGATACTGCAAGGAAGTGCTTGGCAATCTTATTGCCAAAGTAGATGAGCAATACAGAGCTGATGGCGTAAATATGGCTTCATCGTCCGTTTTAAAACACAATCTGTCTGAAAAAAATTATTTCCACAATAACAACAGCAAAGAACTAATTTCGGCTGTATTTAGGATGAGAGGCGAACTAATACGCCTTAATTATATCCCACATCGTCCAGATCTACCAATTTATTGTAGTCTTTGCAGCTTATCTGAGAGAGAAGACGTTAACGAAATAAGAAGATGTTTTCTAGGAAACGACACAATATCTGAGGAAGATATCTAAACTGCGAAAGCGATGTAAAACAACTTTTTTACTTCTATAAAGCAGCAACCAATTACCGTAGTAAAATTATTACTGAGAACTTTTAACTTTTAAAAAAAATAAAAAATCAAATTAGTACACTATTTTTTATTTTTTGCTTGTTTACATATCTTTAAATCTTTTTAAATTCAAGAAATGAATATATGTACTTTAAAACAAACTTGTTATTAAATGTTTAATTTCACATCAATCAGGCAGACGGAAAAGCCATGCTTAATGATTTTTGTAACATAAATTTGTATTATAAACAAGAAAACAAACAATAAATCTAATCTAATCTAAATGTACTAAGCATTTAATGAACTATCCGGGGTTAAACCGGGCTTCTATCAATCAAACTCAATCCATCAATCACTGTCAGTCCACTTTCCACTAATCGCCGCCCCACCGTTTGAGCATTCACAGCTCTCCGTCTAACAGTTCATAGTCTGTGACACAGCTCAACCTCTGTTTGGTGACGGTTTCGAAGGCTCTCAAGCATCAAATATTGGTCATCCCCTCCAGAAGTTACTCTGGGGCGACCTGGACTTTGACGCCGGGTGTAGGTGTTGGTTTCTCCGTACCTCTTTACGGCTCTTCCTAACGTGCGTCGTCTCTGGTTTTCTAATCATAAGTGTATCGAAAAGCAAAGAATTAACTTATTAAAACACTTACTGGATCAGGAAACAGAATTGGTATATGTATCCCGTGTCTGTAATGACGAAACGATTGCAATGCGGTTGTCATCAATAGGATGCACATATCAGAAGGAAAATGAAAAGATATTATGCAAGGATTATAAACCATTACATCAGTAAGCCACTAAAACCAAGTAAAGCCTCACATTGCCAAAATGATGAAAAACTATGACTGTGCCACTTTTTTTTGTAAGTCCGTGTATATACAAAAATATTCTTGAAACTCTAAGCTCGGGTAATTGCCCTACCTTTATAAACAGAAGTAGAGAATAAGTCCTTGCCCTCACCTTATACAGCCAATTTACATGATTTTAAAATTAATTAGGAACTGGCAAATTTCAACTGAGAGGACTGAAAGCGGTAAAAGGAAATTTTTCATGAAGGCAAAATAAAATGTCGTCAATTCATTTGACCAATTTAAAGCCTCTGATTAAGATAGAAATCTTCCCAGCACTCTTCCAAAAAGGTATTACACAAATAATCCCGCTTCTCATAAACATATTCAGGACCAGTTCTGCCTTGGGTTACATACCAAAAAGTTGGATAGTGTTAACGGTTATGTTTACACCCAAAGCAGGTAGTAGACCAACTGATTTACCCAAATCATATAGACCTACGAGTATAAGCCTCATCTCGTTTTTCCAAAAACAATGGAACAAATCTTGATAGACCTATCAGAGATGGATCACTATGTAGGAACCCTCTTCACAAAAACCAATATGCCTATCAATCAGGAAAATCGACAACTCTTCGTCTTCATAAACTCACCACAAAGATTGAGAAATCCAACGGAGGCAAAGAAATTGTTTCCTTAACGTCAAAGGAGCTTTCGAATAATACTATATGTAACTAGATAAAGAAACGCTAAATTAGGCAGTGACAGGATGAGAAAGTAAGACATCTTTGGCAGGACAGGTGGTAGGCCTACACGATACCACGTCTGACAGGGACTTTGCCTTAATGACTTTGCGGAGGGACGCAATATCACTATAGCAAGCGATTTCCTCATCTCAATATACTCAAGGAGACGTATTATGAAACATTGCGATAGACGTAAGGGATAGACGATAGTATTCTCGATATCGAAACCTACTGAGCAGCCAACATTGATTCGGATTACCATCCTGTTGCAGCCAAGATCCTGGATGCGGATCTCCCTAGCGCCACAACAAAGAAGAACTAAGGTTAGAAGATATAATGTAGATATACACTAACTCATTTCTGGGATCAGAATGGTGTATGCTTGATGAATGGAATCATAGTATAGAGTGCCCGATCCACTAAAAAAGAGACCCTCTCAACTTTTCGATATTGTGTGAAAGAGTGAAATCCTTCAACTCAACCTGATTGGTTACTATCAACATGATTTCAGACCAGGAAAGCCCTCAATCGACCAAATATTCACACTCCTACAGAACCTGGAGAAAACTCAAGATCGACTCCAAATCGACACCCACCATCTTTTCATCGATTTTAAGGCCGTACTCGTATATGATAGAATTTATTTAGAGGAACTATACATATAAAGCCATTCCATTCCCTACCAAACTCGTCCGTCTATGCAAAATGACGATTGAGAAGGCTTACTGTTCCGTCAAAATCGGTAGTGATTTAACCTAGACGGTTGTCAAAAACCGGTTTAGACAAAATGAAGCCCTGTCATGTGACTTCATTAACACCATGCTCGAAAGAATTGCGCGGAACTCACTAGAGAACAATGGAAGTACAATCTTTCAAAAGCCTGTGCAACTACTAGTGTACGCCGATGATATCGACATAATTTTCAGAGGCTACGAAGGCAATCGAGAAATAAGTCCCTATCGCGCAAAACTAGGGAGATTTTATGTAAGACCTTTTGCATCCCAGTCCAACTTTATGAAGCATACACTCTATCAAAAGCCGATGAAGATATCCTCAGTCGTTTCGAGAGTAAATTCCATCAAAAAATATACGGTCCCGTTTCCGTTGACGGGTTTTGGAGGAGAATATTCAACGAAGAACTAGATGAAACTAGACCTAGTCAGAAAACTCATTCAAAGTAAAGCGGCTTTATTAAAATTGAAGGCATCGTGTGTGAGCTCTAACCTACGTAATACCAAATTCCCGCTTAATCTAAGCTAATTTAATGGCCCACAATGCCACTAATTGATGTTCGGGATCGCCTGGTATGTTTCTAGTCCTCATATTCCAAGTTCATACCCGAATGTCATTGTTCTTGTCACATTGAAATCAATCATATCCAATACTGTAGCTTCTTCGCATAATATTCTGTTTCGCAAAAGTCTTAGAAGTCTAGGAGAGCGTGGATTTAGTGAATACAGGCTTTTGTCGGAAGGAGTTCTTGTTACGACTTCTGAAATACATGTTCCAGTCCGACAGATCTATAGGACATTTAGGAACCAATTCTCGTTGTAGAATTTCAGTTATCACCAAGTCTAGTTCCACCTGACGTGCAAGTGCTGTTTCGATTATAGCACTTCATGAGAGATTCAAATGCAATTGTCCCTCACCTAGTCACCCTACAAAGTTCACCCAAACGAGTGAGTTTAATTTTATAGAAGTTGATAGAGCTCCATACGCCCTATTAGAGTCTGAAAATCCTGTTTCATTTTGTTTTTCGTAATTGAAATCCCTAAACTTCAATCTGATCACTTGACTGCACTACTTATCTAAAAGTTTAAATCCATCATGGTGTCGATAACCCCCCCACAACCACCATTCAAAGAATTCAAGTTTATTAGCTTTGCAAATACATCAAAGCCGGCCCTTTCAGAGCCTAATAAATGAACCCTTTCAACTGCATTAAAAAAACTTGGAAAACTTATTGTCTTGTCCCGTTAAACAGTCAAGGGTGTCTATCATTTCACGAAATTCACGTGTGGTACTCCCGTGTGAACACATTGATTACAGTCATAACCCAAAAAGAAAAATTAAGCCACAATATGGGTGCACTGCCATTCAACCCATCATTTTGCGTCGAAAATAACGACAAAAGTGGTAAAAGTGGAAGGAAATGAAGAGGGATCAATGAAAAAAAGGGGGAAAAAAAACAAAAATCCTTTTAACATCCGGCACAGCGAGATCCTGACAAGCATTCACAAAAGTAACCACGGTCTGAATCGAATTACTAGCACTGGTATGTTATGCACTCTTGCGCTAACCGATATTCAATGCAAAAATTCCTGCAGTGCATCGAATCGATGTGACACAATATTGCCCAGGCAGGCAATCCTGGGGCTTCTTCCCATCGGGAGAATTCAGGATACAGTCAGATAGTAAATGGGAAATGACAATGGCATAAGCGAATTCAGAATGGACGGGAGCTACACGTTCACAAGAATTCTCCCGTGCAATTGATCGATTTTGCGGCATTCCATTTCAATTCAACTTTAAGATACTTTCTTCTTTTCCATCTGCGAGTGTTGAGTATTTTTTTTTGACGACATGATGCCAATAAGCTGGTAACCAACACTACCAGTTAGGTTTAGTAAGTCCACTTTTTCACTAGCAACTATTTTGATTTTGTTACGTAGGCTCCACTCTGCAACTGTATCTGATGGATTGAAGTTTCGAATTCGAAAAACTAAGTTGGAGACCTACCGCAACCACAGCCCACAGCACGCAGCCTTGGTGAGAGCGAGTAGATCTGTTTCGATGAACAGGTGCTGGTCGTGTCGAGAGACAAATCTAAAGAGCGAGAGGCTACCGCAGTATCTTCTCGAAAGTTGCCAGAGCACGAGTGAACTCGATTTATTTCCGAAGAGGGAAGTCTATTCGATTGTGTATCCGGAAACATGTGTCTAAACATGAATCTGGCCAACTTGCAGGGGAACCTCAAAGCATGTCTGTTAAATGGGCTCATGGGGAAATTTGTTGAAAATTATATCTAACATGGCATCCACTCTGCTCTGAACATACACAAATTGAATGTATCTGGGCGAAATATGTTGACAAGATGGGATTGTGTTAATTCTGGGTAAGACACTTTGTCGGTTTATTTATGGATGAGCATGTTTAACTGGCATTACTATACAAATACCGAGCGAGTGGTATCTATCTACTACTGAGAATTGGGTTTACGTTCATGAACATTCTTCGGATACCTATGGAAAGTTTGATTGATTGATGGATATCGAAAGTTATGCGAAGAAGCTTGAAGTTCTTTTAAAGTTTTCTTTATTTGTTCTCTTTGTTGTTTTGCTATTTTTAAAGTTGTCTTCCTCCTTTCTTCTCTCTTTAATTTTGTTTTTGTTTTCCTCCCGTTCGTCGTTTGACAGCAAAACTTTTATTAATATCGGAGAAAATGTCAAAGTTTTTCCAATAGTAAATCAATCATTTCGGTGTGTCTGTTCCAGTTTCGATTTGTTATGGATTTTTTTTATTTATTTTTATTTCTTTTGAGATCTTCTTGTATCTTGTTTTGTGGCTTTCCTAGAGGTTTTCAAGTTGTAGGTGAAAAAGATGAAAGGGAAAAGCAGAAAAGTTAAAGTTAATAACCATATTCTGCCTTTGGTGGTATAAGCTAGTTTTGAACAGCTGATAATGGTGGCAATGCAACTGACAGATATAATTTGAACTGTGCCACCTATAGTTCTGGGTACTTTTGTAGACTTCATGTTTCAAAACACAGTTTTTTTGATTTTTAATCAACAGCGACCTATTTCCATTCAAAAGAAAGTTTTGATCGAAATATCTTAGCTTTCAGTCTTTCATGAGATATATGCGATCCAAAACATTGTCCTCTGGGCTTCTTGTTAGATGAAGCCGTAATGGCCTCAAATAATAACCACTTACGAACGGATGTGAAATAAACGGATATGTTGCTGCGGATATTGAAGGAGCTTCACAACACTATTTCCCAGCGATCAGAAAGACAGGAAACTTTCCCTTTTGTGCCGAATTCACTCTCACCATATAAGCCTGGGTTATGTTGCAACCGAAATTCCGTTGCAGCTGACATAAGCCATAAAACGAATGGAGAATGCCATAAACTTATCGTTGCGTCAGTATTACCGCCACCACCAAATGCAGTAGCCGAACTCATTGAATACTGTGATCCCAGAAAGATGGGATTTATCATACGGTGCAATGCAAATGGTCAGAAGCAACTGCAGCATAAAAAGCAATCATCGTCTGACATAGTTGTTAATAATGTGGGCTCCCGTCAAGATATCCTCCTACAAAGGCTTTTTCCGAAACATCAAAACAGTTGGTGAATCCAGCAGGCTAGTCAAAGTTTTCAAAAGGGGAAAATCAGCCAGGCTCAGAAAACCTGATGGTACTACACTGAGTGTATGCCTGAGAATCATTTTCCGGGTAACCTATTCAGAATCAGCTCACATCCAGCTCTTATTAAAGAAGCTGCAAATGAGTTGGGTTACACAATACGCCATAGGTGATATCAGTCATCGGTTGTGATGGCAAAAGAGCTCATCAAACACGCTTCATTTGACGGCTTAAAGTCGCTTGGGATTGAAGTCATATAACCAGTTATGATTCAAAAAGGTATAGCTGCTAGTAACTCTGAAGAGACTCTTCACTGTCAGCCTGACACTGGCATACATTCCGTCACCTTGGCGAACAGTGAGAGTAGCAATTATACCGAAAATCAGAAAAGCTTGTTCCACACCGCCTGAAGCTTCAGTTTGACCTCCTTCTTGTACCGTAGAAGTGCATGGAGAAAATGGTCCAGTATCATGTGCGTAAAACTTCTTAGCGAATGAGTCCTCTGTCTAAGACGAAACGTGCTTATCAACGTGGACCATCCTTCGAACGTATGCCTCAAAATCTGGTAGACGTAAAGGGGTACTTTAGAGAAAAGGATACGTTCTGAGCATTTTCATCGATATTGAAGGTGCCTTCGACAGCGCAGTTTTTGACGGCATGTGTAACTCGACCAGACAACATGGCGTATACGAATCACTAGATTTGTTGATCAGAGCAATTCTGGTGAATAGAACACTGATCGCGGATGCTGACTGTTACAATAGGTGACATCGGTGGTAAACAAGGATCACCAGCAAGTCGACGTTCTGTCTCCACTATTATGGTGCACGTTGGTCGACTCACTTCGAATTCTCTCAACAGTTCTGATGTCTGTGCAAAAGCATACCCGAATGATGTAGCTGTACTCTCTGTTGGATCATATCTACCGATTGTCTGCTCTAAAGGTAAGTACTTGGGTTTCATCTCAAATAACAAACTTCTATGGACTGAATATGTTCTGTCGATAATAGATGTCGGCTTTCTAGCAGTGCAAAGGAGCTGTAGGCAAGACAAAAGGTCTGTCACCAAGAAGGGTCGTTTGAATCCACGCTACGCTAAGGCAAATTAAATCCTATGTGTCGGTTTGCTAATGCAACAAACTCTTACGAAAGTACGTCTGTTATCAGACTCCAAATTATAGTCTATCTCGTCTGCAAAGGGACTTTCAATAGCACGTCTGGCTCTGCTCCAGACTGATGAATCTTCTGAAACAGAAAAATAATGTAGTTTTCACAGATAGCACCAAAATCTTTTAGGGATGAGGCGTTGGTATCTTTCTGGAGTCTGTTAAGCAAAGATATACGGAATCCTAATGGCAACAAGCTATACTATGAAGAACCGGTGAAGGGGGTAAAGTATTTGAATCTGTAACGCCTAGAGATTTGCTGAACTCTTATACAATTTCCAAGCCATGAGTTCGTTTAACGCAGTCACTGGGTCTTGTCTGGGTCCTAGGTCATAATTGGAACTCGAGAAATTATATTGACTCCAGGCTGCTTACTGGCGCCGTCACGAACTTTTGCTAAGCAGGCTGAAGGTAGTCGGTGCTGACGTGGTGGGTACTGTTACTATTGGCACTTTATCACTGAAGCGCTTACTCACATTTCTTTGAAAGACTGAGAAATTTCATTAAAAGGAACTTGCAATGAGTACAATATACTATGTAGTTCCGGGTCTGAGTGTTCTGTTGAAACAGAGGAGCTAACTTTTCGAGGAGCTAACATCGAAACGGATCATTAACTTGTTCCAGCCAATGTACGAATGCGGAGTCAAGCAAGACCATCGAAGTTCGAATTTGTAAAACAGCAATCCATAGAATCTCTAGAATCTTTGCTTTTTCGTTTCTCTTAGATCCTAGGCCTCATACACAAACCAGAGAATATCAATGGGAATATTGCCATAGTCATAGTCAAGCCTCTGGTTTGACGATGAATATAGCCAGGTACACAAAGCCAAACAAAAAGCATATAAAGCTGCGCTACATCGAAGGACGAGAGCTGCTCGTGAGCTCCACGAGTAGAAAAGAAGGAACGAGCACAAGCTTCTCGGAAAGAAAGAGAAAAGGTACTAGATGTACGCGATCGAGGATATAGAGTGATTTAGGGCTACAAGCCAGAATGGAAGCCTGTAAAGGTGAACGTGAACATGAACAGCTGTATAGCGGTTGTGATGGTCAAATTACCACATTATTAGATTGAATGAACACTTACCTTGGAGCAAGACAATAGAGAATTCCGTCCCTCTTCCCTAGACGAGGATAAGGAGACAATATCGATTCTAAATTCTAACAAAGCTGCTCGAGGAGACGAGTTACTTGCTGAGCTATTAAAGGCTGCTGGGAATGACATGCATTAGCTCACCTATAAAAATGCATTCAGAAGAACATCATTTGTCCGATCCACAAGAAAGCAAATCTTTATGACTGCACCAACTATAAAGGAATAGTTCTACTAAATATCTCCAGGAAGATCTATTCTGCCGTATTGTGTGAGCGTCACTCATGAACAATTTCGTTTGTGTAAATTAGTAATTATTCAGCCCAGGAAATTCTAACAAATATTCACACCACTGCAGAGCTTGGAAAATACTTGGAAATTTCAGATCGAGAGTCACCATCTAACTACTTCTCAGCTGTAAAGCCGTATTTGACAGCATGCATAGTAACGAATTATACAACGCAATGGATTGACCGAGACTTTTAACGTCACAAAATATGCGATATGCTGCCAAGTGACACTTTTTTAACTTGCTGAACAACAAAGGGCGAAAGATCTCGCACATTAACATCAAAGACATTTAGCTGTCAAAATGTTCACTGTCAAAACGTTCACATTTCATCATGCATCGTTTTACGCTTGCCGAACGTGCGGAAATTATTGAAAAAAAATTTGCGAAATTCCGGCTTAGTTGTAAATACGCAACTTGAATTCCATCGTGAGGTAGGGCGACATCATGGCTTTAGTGTGAAGGCAATTCGTCTTAAAGTATAAAAGTTTGAGCGTGAATACACCCTTTTGGATCTTAAGTCACCAACTCGATAGAGATTGTTGCGAAATGAAAAAAACATAGCATAAAAAAACATAATGTACCTGACTATTTGGTGCGGTTTATAGCATGGCGATATCATTGGACCTTATTTGTTTGGGAATGAGAAAGGAGATACCGGTACCATCAATCCCAATTATAGAGCAATGTTAATCGACTTTCTGTGGTCAGAGCTCGACAACATCAATATATCCGAGCTGTGGTTCCAACAAGATGGCACTACATACCATACAAGCGACGCAACGCTCGAAGTTGTGAAGGAGAAATTTGGCGACTGGGTCATCTCACAGCTAACCTTCATAAATTGGCCGCCGCAATGATGTGATTTGACACCATTCGATTAGTTTCTCTGGGGCTACATTAAGTCCTTAGTCTACGCTAACAAGCCAACCACTTTAGACGAGCTCGAGGCCAACATTCGACATGCTTTTGCTGGAATAACGCTGCACATATTGGATCGATTCATCAAAAATTGGACTGACCGATTGGAGCAATGCCAGTGAAGCCGAGGCGGCCATTTGAATGATGTGCTATTCTATACATAATGGCATGAATGTAGCTTCAAAATAAAGCCATAATCAATTTTATATCTCGCACCGTTGTTGTTTTATTTAAATTTGTTTTTCCTATCGTTCTTACCTGGTTACCCAATAGAAGTTTATTCAACCACGAACTTAACGGCTGTAACCCAACATCGGCTAAATCAGGCGTTTACCTATCCAACTTGTGAGTTAGCTGGGTCATGTTGGGCCACAATGCCACATCTCCGCACAAAGGGTGTTCGAATCTAACCCCAAGGGCTGGCACAGCAGAGTACGATCGCATCTAAAGTGGCACACGCAAGTAAAAGGGGACCTCAGGCAACTTTGTGTGCGGCGCTAAAGGCACATGGCGAGAGATTGTGCTACGAGTAGCTAGAGGAGATTGTTGGTTGAGGGCAGGTTCACGCCGCACTGTAGAGCGACTTAAGTAAAAAGATGATACTGAATTCTTGTAGACAATTTTGTATATATTTTTAAGCGTTCAAGGTACTTTATGAGCATTTCTTGGCTCATACAACTCTGCAATATCTGCACTGAAAAGCATCCTTGTATCAACCTATACGATCACCCAAATTGTACCAATTTCCCTTTCAGGCTTTGGAATGTTTCATAATTCAATACCGACTTGCACTTCATAACTGTTGAGGCAACAACAAATAAAATTTATACCAACAAGTTGACCCAACATAGTCTCATTGCCCTTCAAAGCTAAGTAATAAATCGGCAGTCACGGATTTCACTCCCAGTAATTAGCTACTAACATTCCTCATCATTCCTCAATTAAATCTAAAAACTAATTAAAAATTAGGAAATTAAATTAGCTATTACCCGGCAACCAAAAGAAGATTACAAAAATATTATGCAAGTGATTGTTATCGAAACTAAACCAAAATGAGTGATTCATACCACTTCACGGCCAAGGTTTCTAAAGATTTCAAGGTTACCACATACAACGAATCTGCTCGAGACTCTTGTCATTGTAGCATGTAGTAGAAGATATGTGGGCCAAAGAGACGCAAATAAAAACAGATTATTAATAGATTCATAAAAAAAAAAATTGATTAACAATAGAGACCATAATCAGCAGCTCTTAGGTCATTTTACATTTTAAACTCTAGCTGTTTTCTGTTTTATGGACAACTAATTGAAGGTATTACCATCTGTTGCACGACTCATAGTACTTCACAATTGAACAGGTACCGTGGTAAAGCCACTAAAAGGAGATTTCTGCTCCAGATAAAAGAGAAGTCTTACTCAATGCTATGCCCTTACAAAGGCTCCACACCTCCACAGCACGAAGCAATAGTTCAATTAAGCCATCAAGCCTCAGCTACGTAGCTACGCTACTCCGTCTCGATTACCACTATGACGTGCGAAGATACCCATAAAATTAGTCTTATTGAGTTAACACCTCGTAGAACAACACACCTCCAAAGAGCGCATAGTGCAAGTTCATTAATTGAGATGAAGCAGATCCTTGAAATTTCCCGAATCGAAATGTTCATTAAACCTGCTCTTCAGTAACAACTCCACTAACATCAGCACCATCATTAACTTCCTCTTTGATCTTGATTCAAAGATCCGGATCCGTATAAGCTCACAACCCACGACCAACAGTGGAATGTTACCCATAGCATCTTCTCTAAAAGAATGAAAAAGGACTCACTCGTTCCTCACACATCTTGATTGCGGCAAATTAATCAAAATGAGCACAAAAGTCAAGTTGGAATTGGGTATCCGATTTCGCGCGGCTGCCTCAGGAAATGAATAAATTAACACCTAAGGTGTGGAGTTCGTGCGTCCATGCAGACGACCATGTGTTGGCCATCCAAACCGAGTTGGATAGTAATTAAACTACCCAACTTGAGTATCATCAATTTGGACTCAGATGAGCATATGTACGAGTACGAGTACGAACGCCTTTAACAGTATCCTTCATTTCCATGGGGATACTTGTATCAACATCATCATCACTGGCACATAAGGAGCATTCCTTTAATCATTCTCAATCAAAGCGCGGGCAAAAATTAAAGGTCGGCGTAACGACTGCGACGTTTTCACTCCAGCCCATTGCGATGATATGATGAGACACACACATGTTACCCTGCGTAAACGTTGCAGTTTACCTCGAGTAAATAGC
The DNA here is from genome assembly GCA_949129095.1 of Volucella bombylans. Lineage (NCBI taxonomy): Eukaryota > Metazoa > Arthropoda > Insecta > Diptera > Syrphidae > Volucella > Volucella bombylans. The sequence goes on from OX422140.1 coordinate 83,566,900, forward strand.
AACTTAGGATCAGGGGAACCAACGATGGGTGTTTATGTTTCTTCCAAAACACGTCCTGGTGGAATTTAATGTGTAGCCCATCCGTGCACTAATTCCCTCGACCAAGTTGCCGGTTGCCCACTCCTCGGTCGGGGTACTCTAAATTATCGCACATGGAGATCTTGTTAACACCTCTCCAGGGACTATATTTCGGCTTACATGGTGTTGTTGTGGCGTGCGATTTAATGTCGACATTCTACGCAACAACTACAAGTAAAACAACAACTTCAGCGAGGTGTTGTCTGCCTCAGGGAACAAGATATGAGTGCTCGTACTTTCGGCAGCATTGTCCAACGTCCAGCGGCGCTGGACGAAGATGAATTCACAAGTAAACTACTTATTGCAATTATGCAGACGAGTACGTGGACGACAGAGAGCTTTGAGTGAAGTATGAGTACATCCTGGTATTTTAGGTGTGGACATCTAGATTGTATGGTTGACGCCAGTTATAGCCAACGGGTGTGTCTGGCTGCTGCATTGGAATTATGATGAATTATCAGACTGACAAGTGCGAAAATTTACAAAAAAAAAACAAAAACAACTGAAAAACCCGCGGCTGAGACTGACTGTGGAGGTGTTACTAGTTTTTGAGATAAGTGTGTTGCTGAGCACACGTAAATGCATGTGACAGTCCTATTAGTTTGAGGGATTAACCGGGCAGAGTCATCTGGTCGGACAGACGAAGGGATTACACTCGTGTTGGAAGGGAGGCATGTATGGATATGTGAATGTGTTTCTTTTTGATAAGTGTTTTTATGACAGCTCTTCTAAAAAGGATTTAGGGTGGTGTTGTTTCTTTTTGTGCTTTGTTTTGTTAAGCAAGAGAACCAGATTAACTTCGTTTAGAGAGTCAAGATTTGAGGAATTTTGACCAACTTTTGTGCACACGCTAGTATAGGTAAATAAGTGTGTTATGTTATCGATGAAAAATGTTTGCGAGTTATATTACAATAGCTATGCAAAAAAAAAATAGGAATTACTTGGAACCCGTAATTTAAAGCGCATAAAACTAGCTAACTACCTTTGAGAATTACAAATACTATGAAGGCTGTAAGAACTATGGAAACTGTGAAGACTGGATAGACTGTGAGCACTCTAAGTAGATTGGTAGGTAGTATTGGTTGGTTTCAACAGCGATGAAAACTCGATTAGCAATATTGCGATTCGTTTTGATACCACTACTCATATGCCACTTTGCAGGAGGATGTCACCGATTAGGTGTCATTGACTGAGTGGAATCTGACAATTATTTTAGGTAAAAAAAATTTAACTATCATTGCTTACTTATTTGCTAAGATAGCGCTACTGTCCAGGTTGGACCAGGACCTTAACCAATAAGTTTCTCCAGGTGCCTCCAAGTTGGTTGAGGTCTCTCCCCACTTGTGCAAGCCATGTACAGTGAAGTCTTCTTCTACTGCGTTGTCCCTCCTGGTTGGAATTTATAATTCTTTGGGCGAGAGCGTTGGTGTTCTATTGCTCTACATGTCCTTGCCATCTCAAGCAATTAATGTATATTTTTCTGAGCAAGTCAACATTACTTCGTCATTAAATCCTTCAAACCCTGTCAATGCAGACGGGACCAGAAACCACTCCAAGAATTCTGCTTTCCAAATAGTCATCACCTTCGTTAACGTACCACAAAACAGAATTGGGATGAGGAGCGGCTTGTATAGAGCCTCCTTAGTATTTTTTATTACTCATTTGCCTTCTTCGGTTGGAGAAACAATGATTCCAAAAGTAACTCTTCGTTTGATTTCTTATGAGATGACATCATCAGATTTAATGGCCGAGTCGAGGTATACAAAGTCACTGACTTTCTCACAGTGATAGTTGTCCATCGTGACAACATCTTCAATGTGGTATGTCCCTTATTATTGAGAGAATAAATTAATTTTCGCAACTAAACCCACTTTTGCCCGTTCTGTTTCAATACTTGCGAACGCACAAGTGACGGCTCGCTGAGTTGTGCCAATGATGTCAAAATTATGCGTCTGGTGTTCACTTGCAAGTTTCACAAAATTTTCTCAACTCCGATGTTGAAAAAGTTACACAGGGGATTATTTTCAATTCAATTCAATTTATTATAATTATTAAGATATAGATTTTATATAGTATAAAATTCAGTAACAATAAATAAATAAACAAACAAATAAAAGAATTAAAAATTAATAGAATAGAATAGAAGAGACATGTGAGGGATCTAATGAAGGGAACAGAAATCACGAAGGACTGCACTTTTCAAGAGTATGACGTTAGAAATAGTTCTTATAGTTATTGATAGAGAGTTCCATACTTTGATAGTGCGAATAAAACATAAATTGGATGCATTAAGGTAACGATGCTTTAATGGTATTAGAGCAGATGCTATAAGTGAACGAGAAAAATTAACAGGTGTCATACCTTTTGTAATTTTATGTAGACACATGCTATACCTGGCGTCAATGTAGTGTTTGAGGGACGTTTCTAGCAAGCACTTTGAGTGCTGTGAAACATGGTGTTATCTTTGTAAGCCATGGATGCATCTCACTGCATTATTGAATACTGCTGCCGCCAGGAGAGAGAATCTTTACAACTGTATACTACCTCAGCATATGCGATAAGGGGGAAAATTAAAAGTTTGACTAGTTTTCGTCTGGTATTAGTTGGAGAGAAACTTGCAGATATTCAGAGTCTGCGGAGGCACCCGTATATTTGTCCTATAATATAGTTAATATAGTCGTATCCTGACAATTTACAATTAATGATAAAACCCAGACTAGTAACAGTGTTAACAATTTTGAGTTTATTGGCAGTGCTAAGGGATAAAGTTTTATTGGAAAACTGGACATTTATTTGGATTCAAAGGTCATCCATTAGTTGCAGAATATGAAAAAATACTGGCAAGGTCCTCATTAAGATTATTAACCAGCTCAGCTATATTTTTAATTGACTTTGGGGCTTGATATTATTGGCATAAAGGTGAACAAAGAAGTACTTACAAATTTTAAGGAAGGTCACTGACGAATATACAATAGAGAATCGGACTAAGAATTGATCCTTGTAGCATACCCAGGTTTACTGGAAGAAATGCTGAGGAAGAGTCACGTGTTACAACTCCCTGCAATCTGTCAGACAGAAAACTACTAAAATAGGCTCACTGCACTATCACTAAAGCCAAACCGATATAGGATTTTAGGGTTTACTTTATCAAAAGCCTTTGAAAAATCGAGCCTGCAAAGAAGCGTGACGTAAACTATATCCTAATCCTGTCTTATTTCCTCCACAATGTTTACCATTGCAGTTGGAAAACTGTGATTGGATCTGAAACCAGATTGTCCCTTATAAAGCGACTCATTAACTGATAACTGATAGAACACATTGACCAGTGCACTCGCAAATTCGTCTGGAACCATCGCGGGGGTGAGAAACAACAAAAATAAAAAAATTAGTGCAGTACAGTATAGAAAGCATAAAACAAAATATTACACAGTGCGGGTATCAGCCGCTCCTTTTTTTTAATGCATTTTTATTTTTTAAATTCCTTATTACTTATATGCTATACAAAAAAAAACCATAAAAACTAGTTTAATTAACTTAACAATCTTACTATAACAAACTGCCCTAAGCGGGCACTATAAGCTGAACCGAACACTAAATCTTTCGACAAACCTTAGAATCTGCAATACAATTTAATTTAAAAATATTAATAATAAAAATATTGTTTTTAATTTTGAAAAAACTTAGTAAATAGGCAATTTATCTTAGAAACTACCTAAAATAAATATTAACCTACTTAAAATAGTTTACATATCTTACATAATTAAATACGAGCAATTTTTTTGTTGGTATGTATGTATATACATACGTATATATATTTTTTTGTTTTGAGTTGTTTTTTTGTGTTTTTTTTATTATTATGTTTTTAATGTTCTATTTTGATTTTTTAAACTCAAATGCTATTTTAATCTACCTAAACTATGTAAGCCGGCCATGGCTTAAAAGCAAAGCATTGCCGGTCCTGTGTCGTAAGGGGCTAGCCCGAATTTGAAGGAAACGACGTAGGAATTTCCTCTTATTCACTGAGCCACCAAACTGAGTCACTCAAATCACGACTCCCTACCGCCCTACTAAACCGGAGACGCTCCGCATTACCATGTTCTATATCTCTATCGTAGTTGAGTCGCCTGTCGGCAGCTGTTCGAGCAACGTAAAAGATTAGAAGCGTTAGATTATATTGGATCAGTACTTTTTTATTCGGATAGAGGAACGCTTCTACCTCTCCCGCTACTGGTCGAAGTACTGTTGCCTGCACTAAGTCACTGCTGTTGCTGTATTTATCATATGGTACGGGCAGTGACTGAGTACATGTAACAACTGATGGATAGCGGGTTGTGAGTGAAAATTTTGTTGGTGCACTATTTTATATTGTTGTAAGGACATAACCAATAGCAATTTGACTCGGTAAACCAACGTCAAAGTTCTCACTTCGCAACCTTGCTTAGCATCGTTGGTGTTTGTGTTTTATGTGTTTATCAATGATCTCTTGTCTGCCACTTCTGATCCAATATATTCTTTTGCTGAGGACAGGGCTCTCTGCTTTTCATATTAGTTCCTGGACTCACGTCCCTGCTCTTCGGCTGCAGAACGGGAACGCCAGCGTATGTTAAGCTCATTAATTTCCGATATTAACAGCAAAACCAATTGGGGAACTATCAACAGAGTGGAATTTAATGCTTCCAAAACACAATGCCGTCTACTGTCGTTAAAGCGAAATGTAAACACCCAGCCGTTATCCATGAATGGCACTTGCATCGTCGAAACCGATAAACTTTCCATTCTCGGTATGTGTGTCGATGACAACTTACGTTGGAAGACCACATATTGGATGTCGTCAAAAATATTGCGAAATGTCTAGGTATCCTCAAGCGATGTAAGAAACACTATACTTCATTCCTTCTGATCAGGACTCAATATATCAGGCATTTATGCGCCCAAAATTGGAGTACAATGCCCACATCTGTTCGGGTATTCAAAATAGCATTCAAAACCGTGCGTTAAAACTCATAGGTGATATTAATATCACTCAAATAATGGACACCCTCGAACACCGACTTAATGACGTAATGTCTTGTGTCTCCCTCTGTTTTATCGCTATTTCCACCACCAGTGCTCCATAGAAATTGCCAGTAGCATTCCACCCCATCAAACCCGTAATTCCCCTCTCGCTATGAATTCTCATCAGTATACCCTCACACCCACTTTCGGACGGACTCTGAAATATCGTAATTCGTTCTTAAACCGAGCAACTCAAATGTGGAATGCCCTGCAGAGCTCTCTATTTCCTAGTCATTATAACATTCAGACATTTAAAACCAAAGTATCGTTACCTATCTTTCTTTCCTCCCTAAATTTCCTTCGCCAGGGCTAGGAGCAAACACTTTGCGGGTAGGTACCCTAACCCCTTAAGCGCGCGCTACTTAAAAAAAAAAAAACAATGGAAAGCGAGTGAGGGTCTTCCCCGAAAAACGCATGAGAAAGAAATACACCTAAGAAAAAGTGAGCGTTTTGATTCTTTGCAAAAGAGGTATCGTAAATTCTCCTCTAAATCGTGATCAATGGAAACGATTACTATAGATTATCAAAAAAATCTTCCTTGCCCTAACATCACAACGAATAATGTTTACTATAAACGCCACTTGAACTTTATCAGTTTTAACGTTCATATTTTATCAAATTCAAGATAAATATTCTACACCTACTCGTACATAGGAAGAATCTGTCCCTAAAAAGGGTGCAGATGATGTTTGTTCGATGGTGTATGATTTTTTTTGACAAGATTTTGGCGATAGAAGTTAAGGATCTTGTTATTTCGTGTGACTCGTGTGGAGGACAGAATAAAAATTCTGTGATGAGATTTCTGCACTTTTTAGTTACCAATAAAAACCGTTTTGATTCGGTAAAAATTAAAGTTGTAGTCAAGTTATAGTCAATAACAGAAAATTTTGATATTCAAAATTGGAATGAGTTTTTATCGATCTTGTAGTATTTTGGCGCCCGGCCCAGAATTAAAAATGTAGATTTAAACAATATGAGTAAATTCGAAAACTATTGCAAAATCGAAAATATTTAATTATGTATTTATACATTTCCACATCACCTAAGGAGGTAGAATACCATAGCGTTTTTTTTCTAGGTTTCCTCAGTAGGCCTATTCCAATTAAAAAAAAAAAAACAGTTAAGGTTTACTTGTTAAACATATCATGCATTAAAAATAATCAAAAAAATCAACAACGAAAAGAATTTTTAGGAACTAATATATATAAATTAAATAAATACACACATATTATTGCACTTGCGTGTTTTTTTGGTAAAAAGTTATTGCCCAGTAAAAAAAAGATGAAGAAGTTTAAAGCTTGAATTAAATTACGTGCACATTTTACAAGAATAAGGTTTCTTTAAAGAAAACACAAAAAAATATAAAGTAAAGAACTAAAGTTAGATATTTCCATAGGCAAAAAAGTTTAAAATTAGAAAGGGTGCTGCCTTATGGTGCCTTTAAAATGATCTTACGGGCCGACATAATTTCTTTTTCAAGTGATATGGTTGCCAAAGATACCAATCGTTCCTGTGACAATGAAGAACGTAAGAAATTTTTTATGATCTTAAGTTTGGAAAATGAGTGTTCTCCTGATGCTACAGTAACTAGTAAAGTTAAAACTATTCTTAGGGCTATAACAGTATTTGGAAAAAGAGTCTTCATATTTCTGTTATGAATAGAATTAAAAATGTCTATCGCGGAATCATTTTCAATAATCAAAGTTGACAACATGATGATTTCTTGATAAAATTCTGAGCCACTTATACGAGTATATACACATTATATATGTATAATTCATTGTGCACTTATATCTGCTCAAATCTTTCAGAAATTGATGAAATAGCTTGATCTAAAACCGTAAAATAAAATTCTACCTTAAATGTTTCGGTTCTATAATGGGATCATATCTTCCTTCGTAGGAAAACCGAGTTACCCTTATTCGGGACCGCAAGACCGCGATAACTGGAAAAGTTCAGGGCACTTCTAGATCAACAGCTATAATCCTAGATTCCTCTAAAAACAAGGAGAATTTTTCATCATTTCTCAATTCTATGAGAAATTGGATTGTTGAACACAAAATCTCAACTGCCAGCTTGAGGCACATATTCCGTAGTTGAAGGTACTTGCTAGCAATATTAATCCTATCTGAAATTGTGCGCCGAATTACAGCGCACCAAATAAACCCAAAATCAGTCACCTTGCCGCCAAGGGACTGGGCCATATTTTTGGATTTAGTGTCTTCAGTTTGTGATAGTCTAACAAGGGCTTCATAAACTTCTCCTAAGTATAGGTATAATGGCCTGATCGCATCTATTCTGCACTTCCATCTGGTCGTAAATAAGGGATTTAGTGTCAAACTTATAAGATGTTTTTTTCAGAACCGACCATCTGTTTACAGAGCTAGAGAAAAAACATATAAACTCTCAACCGTGTCAAAAAATGCCACTGCGTCAAAAGAACATTGAACAGCATCAAGGATGACTAGATCCAGCGAATGCGAGAAGCAATAGATGAACAAAGCTCTTGGTTCTAGAGCTTTAATACTAGCTTGCTACCACAATTTTTGTCTTTCATGTTTGCACCATTGTCATATCCTTGGACTCAGCAATTTGATAAAGCAAGGTTTAGCTTTGAAAGCTCACCTAATATTAGCTCAGTTAATCCATATCCGGTTGTCTCTTCTGCAACTAAAAATGCTAAGAAGTATTCCTTAACTTCATAGTCTTTTTTTGTTATGGGCAACTATTCTAACTACTCTTAACTCCTTAATAAATTGCGTCTAAATACTAAAGACTGCGTCTAAATACAATACTAAAGGCATTGCACGAGAATTATAAACCGTTTCAGAACATTTCTCCGCTCAGTTTCCTTGGCCATCTGGTTTTGCATTCCAGAGTTATTGCCTTTTTCCAAACTTAAATCTAAATCTCTCCAAGCTTGAAAAGCTGTCATACATAAGGGACTTGTCTCATGCACTATAGCCTTTGCTGGACAAAACGACACTCCTTTTCTCTCGCGAAAATAAGAGAAAGCAGAAGCAAAAGACAGAGTCCGAAGGTTTTGAGTAAACTAACCATTCCCTTGATGTTTTTTCACCATTTTTTAAATCTCTTTGGTAAAAACGGTTACTAAACTTCCTGCTTTTAATTACAGGAAAATCAAAATTTTCTACTTGAACAGGACCATGCTCCACTAATAATTGAACAACTTGATCACTTAAATTTGGTCATAATTTAGGATCTTCAAATACTGGTAAAACATTAATTGCACTACTTTCTTCAACATCACCGAACACATGTAAGGCTGATTCTGCCTGAACTGGCTCTGGAATATTTTCTGTAGGCAGTAAATTATTGCATCGGCAAGTCTCGATGTTGAAGGACACACAGCAAGGTATTTCTTGAACTGCAGCGCTTGTTTTGTATTGCCTGCCTCAATCGCCTTCCGTTTGCTACTAAACTCACTACCTGAGTTTGTACTTTCCTGTTTACATTTCTAAGTCCCGACCAGAAAGCAATCCTTTTTTTGAAAATATTTTTTTTTAACCGACTTGACTCAGTTGTATACAGGAAGTTTTTTTACACTTTAGAAATAAACAATTACAAAAAAGAGACAATATATTTACATATTATTTTAACACTTATTGGGTTTTCTAAAGTCTCAAAATTAAAGCACAATTCTAAAATTATTCAAAACCAAATCTCTGCAAAAAAAAAACATGCTCTGACGTAACATACACAAACAATCTTAACATAACAAGCGCGTACCTATGCATACATATAATATACAACTCAATGCGATTGAAGCTAACAACACGTTCCCTTCCACCTTCTACATTGAACACGTCAGCCATAGTTTGTTGGAAACAATTTTATTTGTTGTAAATAACTTGCATTTGGCGCAGATCCGAAACTCTGCTCCATAGTAAGTTTAATTTGTTAGAGTTTTCTGTGTTTTCAGCTGGAAAAGCTATGGCGTTATGGCGCAGAATTTGTGACGTATGGAGACGCATTATACAACTGTTCCAGAAGCACATACAAGAAAAAAGCCGTGGATATTAAGTTATAGGTTCGATGAAAGAGGATATTTTTTTGGAAGAACCGCAACTGCGATACTATGGTATCTGTGGTATCAGTGTACATTTGGTGTGTGTATTATTATTATGAGGATGTAAACTATGAAGTGTTGCCGCGTTGCGATTAGGTTAGTGGGAGAAATATTTTCTGTTAATTTTGGAATGTATTTAAAAACGATGTTTGAAAAGCACTATTTAACGAATCTATATAATCTTGCGCCCGGTGTGGCTGTTGCACTTGCTCTGATATAGGGTTTTCCAATAAGGACTTGACAACTTTTTTTTTTAAATAAAACGCAAACCATTTGAGATATTTCAAAAACTTTATTATCGGCTTGAAGTACAATCAAAACATTTTTGAATGGAACTCGACTTCGTTCATATGGCCACCGCGGGCACGTTTGCAGCGGTCGATTCTTTGGACCCAATTTTCAACGACTAGGCCACACATTTCGGCCGAAACGGCTGCTATTTCGCATTCAATGTTGGCTCTGAGCTCTTCCAACGTCGTCGTCGTATTGGGTTAAACCAATGACTTAGAGTAGCCCCACAGACAATAGTCAAGCGGCGTTAAATCGCACGAACGAGGCGGCCAAGCGACTCACCCATTTCTTGAGATAACACGCTCACCATACTTACTCTTCAATAAATCGATTGTAGCGTGTGCTGTGTGGCTTGTGGCATCATCCTGTTGAAACCACATGTCGGATGAAGTGGTGATTCATGAAGCACATGTGGATTTTCACCCAACAAATAACGCATATTTTGCTTACTGACGAACCCATTGAGCCAAAAATGAGCTTCGCCACTGAAGATGATTTTGCGATGAAATTCATCATCTTGGAGCATCTTCTCCAGAACCCAATCGGAGAACGTTCGTCGCTTCAAATGGTCCATCGGCTTCAATTCTTGAGTTAGCTTGATCTTGTATGGGTGTAAACCAAGTTTCTTACGCAAAATACGCCATCATGTGGTCTGAGCGATGCCCAATTCTTGAGAACGCCGTGCAATTGACTGATTTGGATCGTTTGCTATGGACGCCTGAATGGCAGCGATATTTTCGACATTTTGACCAAACCGTTGTCTCACTAATACGGCAACATAAAACAACAAATATGTAGACTCAAATTTTTGCACTAAACTTGTTTTTGCCTGTCTACTAGGGCGAGAATTACGACCGAAATTAGGAGTTTACGCTCTTAAAGTTGCAGTCACCGACTCCGAATTTCCGTTGAAAATTTTATAATTTGCAGACGTTGCTCGTTCGTGTACTTTACCATGATGAAAATATTGAGTTTACTGAATAAATTGACAGTGACAGTTTGATGATTAGTGAAAGAGTGCGTTCACAAATTAAATTCAAAGTTGTCAAGTCCCTATTGGAAAACAATTTACAAGGTCCGGCCATGCTAAAAAAGTGTCCTTTCCAAAGTCCTCCCGTCAGAATGCTTAAATGTTGCCATGAGAAAGCCGAAACGGTTTTTCGATCGAAAATAAGGCAAGGGGAAAGAAGAAACATGAAAGAGAGTCAACGTTGTTAGAGACACTCTATAATAGTCGAATCCCAATAAAAGAGTCAAAGTGGAAGGATTTACAACACCTCACCTAATTCCTCCAGAGGCCAGATGCAAAGGAGTTTTACAAAACTTTGACATTTGCGAACCAGGAAGAAGAAAGCGACTATGAATTTATTGGCGACCTACCAACGTACGCTTAATAATAATGGAATAATGGAAAAACATCCAAAGATGTCCGATGGATGAATGCCATAAGTCACATTAAATTTTAGTTTAAACTATTATAAAACGTTTATCCGTTCATTGAATAAAAATTGGGCTTAACTGTTTAGTTGAAAATAATTTGTTTGACAAAAAATAATGTTTTTAGTATAATTCCCTTTCAATTTGACGGTTAATCAGCCAGTAAACTTTAATTTTCATTTTTCCCCAAATCGATTGGATTGAACTTTGGCTGTTTTTCCCGTGGACCTTTCAATTATTTATGTATTACACCTTCCCGTACTCTCAGACCTAGAGAAAATTTCTTCTTTTTAAGTTCTATACATACGACTGTTTATGGTTAAAATAATACCGTAAGTAACGCTTCAAATTGCTTTAATACGATTTCACAATTAAGAGATTTTACCATAAACAGAGAAAAATGTGAAGAGATTTTTCAAGACTACCCTTTTTTTATAATTGGAGCGCGCACAAGGGATTTTGTGTACGCTTAAGATGTTTGCTCATAGCGCTAGCGAGGGGACGAAAAAAGTATAAAAGTTTATAAGTTATATTGAGTAGGAAATAAAGAACTGTACATAAGCAAGTTTTACAGCTTAGGAATGAATCACGATATTTCAGAGTACGTCCGAAAGTGGGCTTGAATGTATACTGATGAGCATTCATAGCGAGACTGGTGTTACGGTTACTATAAAAATTAGAAGAGGTGGAATGCTACTGCTACTTTACAGCTGTTTTGTTCGAGGGTGTCGAATGACTGTGTAATATTATTATCACCAATGAGTTTTGTCTCACGGTTTTGGATCCTATCTAGCAAGTGTAAAGATATCTTATTAGTACCTGACCAGATGTGAGCAATGTACTCCAATTTCAGGTGGTGGAACGCCTTATATATAGAGGCCAGATCAGAAGGGTGAAATATTTCTTATATCGCTTGAAGAAACCTAGACATTTTGCAGAATTTTTGACGACATCGAATATATGGTCATTCCAACGTAAGTTGTCATTGACACACATACCGGGTATGGAAAGTTTTTCAGTTCCGACGATGCAAGTGCCATTCATGGATAATGGTTGAGTGTTTAAATTTCGCTTTAACGACAGCAGACAGCATTGTGTTTTCGAAGCATTAAATTCCATTCTGTTGAGAGTTCCCCAATTTTTTATGCCGTTAATATCGGTATTTAATGAACTGCTGCCGTTGCCGTTCTATAGCCGAAGAGCGAGAGTCCGGTAACGAATATGAAAATCAGAGAGTACTGTCATCCAATCCATATATTGGATTCAAAGTAGCAGACAAAATATCATTAATGAAAATTAAAAAAAGTGTCGGAGACAGAACGGAGCCCTGGGCCACACCAGCATTTATTTTGTGAACATCAGACTTGAAACCACCCAAGACAACAGTGGACCTGCTGCTACGAAAACTTTACTGCCGGTCATTGAGAAGTTTTCGTGTTTCGAGATATTTCATGAGATGACGGTTTATCAGCGTTTCCATGAGCTTGGAAATAACAGACGTAAGTGCAACGGGTCTGTAGGAGGAGAGAGAAGATGGTTCGCTTATTTTAAGGATGGGATGGACAAATGCTGTTTTCCATCTGCTCGGGAAAAGTCCTATTCTATTCTATTCTATTCTTTGAATAGGATTGATGGAAAAGCCTAAGCAGTGGTTTTGCAGCGTGGAAGAACACCTCTTCAGATGAAGGTTAGATATATCATCTGGACCAGCGGATTTATGTCTGTTGAGATCTTTAAGTACTTTTGCTACTACACGAGTGCAAAAGTGGATTCGTCCCATTGAATATTCGACGTACTCAACTGTAGGCGTAGACAAAGCACAATTCGGAAGTATTGAGCTGGCCACAAAGTATGCAGCAAGCAAATGGGCCTTGTCCAAAGAGCTGACAGCTGGAATGTCATTGTAAGTGAGCGTTGGGATGGAGGATGAGACAGAATTTCTGATGTTTTTGACCTTTGGGACATTGTAGTATTTTTTGCCTCAACTTTTGGTCGTATTGAAATTTCACACGCTTTCCCATACGGTTCTTGTACAAATATTTTCTTTAACTATGTGGTCAGTGTTCAGAAAATAGCTGATATGACACAATGGTCCGACGAGCCTAGAAGGGAGAGCACATCAACGGTGTTCTTATTAGAGTGAGAAGCTAAAAGCAATTCCAGGGTGCTGGCGGTATGTATATTAACGTCTGATATATGTGTGGGCTCATTTACAAGCTGAATCAAGTTGTTTTCTGCAGCAAAGTTCTCAACACACCGTCCTTCGGGTGTTCTCTTTTCAGAATATGGAAGCCCGTAGTAACGTTTTCAGTCAGGGATACAATTCTTTGAATGGAGTCAGACAGCGTACAGGACTCGTTAAATATTGAATTGCTATCCAGTTTGTAAATAAAGCAGTAGTGAATAATTTACTTAGTGTGGTGTGGTTTGGTAAGCTACATCACTGCGCACGTAAATGGCGAGACCGCAATGAGAAAAGAATAGTAGCACTAGTTCGTATCCAGGTATCTTCAGATCAGAGTGATCTGAGAGGAGTGGGTGGGAATCTACCTGTGTTTCACTAAGTGCCGAAACAGCTGATCTGAATTTACAGACGTGGACGTTAGCAGAAAACTGATTACTTTTTAGCCCGCGTATATTTGCTATGTCCACTCTGCACTCCCGAGCCATTACAAATTATTATTATTATTATTATTTATTAATCTTGCATAAATACAAAGAGTAACATATTTAATTTCAGCTTTAGCATCTTAGGCTTTCTGCTGAAGGACATTACAAATTAATAAACACAAAAGACTCAAACACCGACGATACTAAGCGTGAAAATTCTGACGTTGGTTTACCGAATCAAATTGTTGTAGGTTTTATGCCCTTACAACTAAATGAAACAGTGCACCAACAGAATTCACACTTGCAACCCGCTGTTCATCAGTTGTTGCATGCACTCAGACACTGCTTCTACACTTAAACCTATGGGCAGGATATGAGGGAGTGCCCGCACTATGATTTTTTTTACCACTATTATTATTATTATTTTTAATATTTTTTTTATCCCTCGCGCGCTTGGTGTGCTATATTTTTATTTTTATTAATTTTTTGTTGTTTGCATAAATCCATATCGGGAGTACGAGTGCACTATGTCACGTGTGCACTCGCCAGAGATCAGCTAGGCACCTTAGACACTATTAGTGTAATTGTTACCTACCTAGGCTTTATTAAGACCTTGCAAGATACTTGGCTTCCAGTTAACGATGATGATTATCAAATCTGCTTAGAAGAGTTTCTGAGAGATTTTCTATATGCATGTGGTAATGGCTCATGTGAACGGCCAAAAATTCCTATCGAGGATCAATCGTTTACTCTTTGGGATTCATCCAAAAGTCGTCTAGTTAGACTGAATTAGTAGAAACGATAGAAACACGATATCTCCCAGCATAAGAAGCTTCGAGTCTTCCTTCGAGATTCTCCAATATTAATTTTTTGAAAAGCTACCGTATTTATTTGAAACATCGTCATGTTAGCTTCATAGATCTTGTATACTATCATTGCCCCAGAAATGGCTTAAATTTAGGAACGCTAACGCAACGGACATACTCAAATGTCTTATCACAAGTGGAACACGCTGGAAAAGAAGGTAGTCGCTTAGAACAGGAAGTAGCAAAAGTGAAGGAAAGAGTAGATGAGTACTCCTCATAACCTTAAAACTGCACTCATTGCGCCCTACTCTTCGATTCAAGATCTTCCCCTTGCATCCAGTTCCTGTAATCAAACAGTTCCTTTTAGAAATAGACACATACGACTATCTCGAGAATTCAAATTCTATAGTCACTGCAAAACATTATTTAAAATTGTTTTCGGGCGATTGCACGTATGTTTTCCAGTTCATGCAATTCAATCCCTCCCATGGTTTCTGTTTCTGTTCCGGATGCAATTCCTTACATCACAGCAGGCCATGTACAATGTACACGCATGCAAACGATTCTTGAGTTAGCTAAGCAAGACAAATAGGCAAAAGATGTGCAAAGAATGCATGAACTCCAGAAAGCAAAGAAAGCACTCCTAGGCAAAAACTAATGCGTAACACCTTCACAAAAAAAAAAAAAACTAAAATCACTGCATCTTGACAAAGGTACTGCTCCTCATATTGTCCATGTTCTAGCCTCTGTAAATAGAATTCTTTTTTCCCAATACCAATTTAACTATTAACGCTTCATCTCCCTTAACTTGAACAGAATGTATGCACAGTGTTTATTTTGTATCTACGAATACTCGTTCAATATATCTTCTATTGAATGAAGACTAGGTCTGCTCGTATATAGAGATTGATTTTGTTTACAATTTGTTCAATGAATCCCATAACCTATAATCTCTGATGCAAATACCCACAAGATACGAGTACATCTTCTGTATCTGCATCTATACTCTTGAAATGTATGTCAAAAAGTCACAATCACTTCCACAAATAAAGATAAAATTTTACATCAAAGCCTCTGACAGATAGAATGTTTCAGAGGCTCGTATTGCTGAAAAATTTATCTGTGCAATTTTGAGGGAAGCTACTTCATCGATAGAGTCTAATGGCCTTAACGATTCTTATCGACGAAACAAAGGCATAAGCAATCCGCTTCAACTAGAAGCCCCACGGTTACCTATTTATAGCAGGCAACCCTCGGGGAAGGGAGTGAATTATTTCATCGATTTATTCAAATGAGATTGCTTGCCATTTCGTTTGATACCACAAAACCGAGTCACTTAATATCCGTACCGATTGATTTGAACTAATTAAATTTCTACCACCTAAGTGCTGTTGACTTGATTCCAATTGAGATGCGGCTCCATTCCTGAACCGGTGTTCGGTTCATGTGACAGATTTAATTAATAAGAAATTAAAACCTTGGCTAATTAATTTGAGACCAGTAGATGGGTGGGATTGGGTCGTCAGAGCGTCCGGTCTGCCGAACCAACCTAAATCTAATCCATTCATCCAGCGGTTAGGTTTTATTTCATTTGAATTACGCGCATAGAACTGCGGTTCGGTTGGATTGTTGGATTTATAAAAATTCGAGTGTTCAACGATGTGGTCGGATGGTGTAATCTTTGGGTAATCTTGAGATTTGTGGGGTAAGGTGTGAATTTAGTTTTATTCGTTACAAGGTGACAAAGTGGAGAGCTTAACTAAATTAGTGGATTTGTAGTCGGATATCGGTATACGTTTAGTATTAAGGTGATAATAACCTAAGGTATTCGTACCATTGCACAATTGCAGACAGAAATATTGATGATATTTGACACTGACACAACGTCTGTGCATGCAATCTGAAGAAGTTGCATATAACTAAGAGGAAAACAACACAATATTGTGTGTCAAGACTTGCATGTAGAACTAAAGCTCTAGATAAATTTATATTACTTTCTCATCAATTTAAAGGCAACGATTGAGAGCATCGAACGGAAAAGATATTTCAAAAACATTGAGGTTTGTAGTCATTCAGTATCTGCAGACAGTATAGGCGATGGTTACATAGTTTGAGCTGTGGGCCAAGATTCTCTCTGAACTTAGAAGCCATCCTAGTTGTGTATACGAGTGGCAAGCTTCACAGGACCTGTTGTCAATTCTATCAAAGTAGGTAAGCAGTCTATAAGCAGTCTATGCTTATCGAGGCAAGCACAAAAAAGGTTCTACTTAAATAAAGAAAATGATTTGGAGGAAATATGCCAACTTTTAGAAGCAGACAATAGTGACGAAGAAGTGGCACCCTTGGACGCAGTTGATATACCTTTCCTTGAGGTCGATGTTAACGAGAAATATTAATTGAGGAATACAAGGTAACAGATCTGGACAAACCATCTACATACGTCCGCCGAGGCATTAAATGTTGTGTCGCGGAATGTACTTGAGGCTCCCCTCGTCGTTTCGATTCCTTTTAGGTGGCGGGCGTAGGGCTTGGTTTACGCAAAAGCAATTTGATAGAACATTAAAGTTTCCATACATTAAAGTTCTGCTCTCTGATGGGGATTGCGATGGCACTCCCTTATCTGTATTCGACAATGTTACTCAGCTCGAAACGCTATTGCTTCTGATAAAGGAGCAAAGTGAACTTTATGCTTTGCAAAAGGGTAAGGTTTTTTCCATAAAAATGGATGAGCTGAAAGCATTTATCGGCATAACTTGTCATGAGTTATCATGCGCTGCCTTCAATCGGACATTATTGTTCTAGCGATCTCGATTTGTGTATGCCGTATACGAGTATAGCAAATATTATGACTCGTGATCGTTATTTCGAGATTCAAGCTTATTTATATTTTGCAGATAAATCGATACAACCACCAAGAGATGAAATTAGGAACGACAGAGCATTTAAGGTACGTCCACTGTTGGACCATTTCAGTATGGTACATTTTCTCCATCGTAGCAGCAATCAATTGACGAGCATATGATAAAGTTTCCTGGCCAAAATCAAATGAAGCAATACGTCAAAGGAAAGCCAATCCTGTGTAGTTTCAAATGTTGGTGCCGTTGCGATGCTAAGACTGGCTACCTTTCTGAAATTGATATGTTCCTCGGTAAAAAAACGACGCACGCCGAAGGAAGCTTGGGTGGACTTACGACAGGCTTCGAAAAAAGTGGATGCGAATTTTACTTTTCAGCTCTCCAAGTGAAACTGTCTCAAAAGAACGCGATGCAATTATCGCGTAAACAGCAAGGGAATGCCAAAGTTTGAGACCAGTAAGTCAAAAACTCAGCGTGGAAAAATTGATGCGTTTTCTTCTAATAATATTTCGGTAATCAAATGGTTTGACTACAAAGACGTGTATATGTGTTCGAATTTCCTTTCGCCACTAAACATTGCTGGATCGGCAGGGATTTAGAATAATTTTATGGGAGCTATCGATTTCATGGATCAAAATAAAGTGACCTATGAGTTCGACCGCAAATCAAAAATTAAATATTATTTGCGAGTTTTCTTTGACTATAAATAATAATAATAATTTAATAAATAAATAATAAATAAATAATGTCTATACTGTCTACAAAAAAATCTACGACAATGGGAAATCACACATAACAAGTTTCGAATTCAAGCGCTCTATTGCAATGGACCTCATTGGGAAATATAGCGAAAGAAAAACGCCATTGCTAACGACTGGACAAAGAACGGCTATCGAACGAAAATTAGAAAATATCACAAATGCATATAAGCATATTATTACAAACGAAGAAAAGTGTATCGTTTGCCCTCGTAAGATGGACAGAAAAATCAACAACAAGTGCTCTGAGTGTAGTCTCTTTTTTTGTTTCCCCAACGATCGTGACTGTTTTACCCAATACCATAAAAAAATAAGCGCTGCAGCCAAAGAAAATTAAAATGTCGATATATTTCTTTTAAAACTTAAAACAAAATGAAGTGAACAAACAGAAATTGCACATAATTTTTGATTACAAATAAATTCAAACACACAACGTACTGAATCTGGAAAATGCGTTAAAAAGTTTTACTTGAGACCGATGGGGTCAAAATGAGCCCCGCTATTCCCAGTTAGGAGGGACTTTTCCGAATCTTCCGGACCAACTTTTTTCTTAATTTGACCACGAGAAAACCGAATCCGGATCCTATTTTTGGATATCTACGAGTATTAAAGTTTAGGCTTCGGTCTCAAGGGGTTAAGAAACTAAAAATATGAATCGAAAAAAATAATCATATGAGGACACTCGAATATTATACATATGTAGTAATACAATAGATAACATTTTTTTAAAACAATATTTATTTTTTATAATAATAGATACTATTTTTAGTATTCCTAAGATTATAATTCATAGACTTCAAGAAAAGTTCAATTTTTAAAAAAGTTCAATGTTTGATTGCATTTACAACACTCAGTGCTGACTTTTGACTCGCAGTTGTCTTCAGCGCAACTTCTTTGCTTATTATTTTCAGTTTTTTTTTTGACATAGTGGTAGTTTCGGTTTGTTGCTGGTTTTTGGTGGGTTTCTCGCTTGCGGTGAATAGGACATAGCCAAATCTCGACGAACATTGTTCTACGTCAATTTCTTTCCATTTTTCGACCGTGCAAGCAACCAAGGATTTTGTACCGAAAAGTCCAGCATACATTTGAATGACCACCACCATTTTTTTTCACGAATTGATATGCGATGTTCGTTTACGTTTTGGTCCATTCTATCTGTACACCCATATTTCGATTCTAGTTTTGGATCGCATGAGGAATGTTAACGAAATTTTTTTTTTTTCATTTTTGTACCTTCTAACACTTATTTCAGGATTACCTGCAAAACAAGTAAAAGCAACAGACACAACTGCACTGGCCTTCTATCTTGTCAAACAAATGTTGGTGTTGTTGTAATTTAGGGACCCTCCTTCAATAAACTGTACCAGTTTAGTATTTTGCGATACAGCAAAATATCATTTTTGACAGTCACCGACTAACCTCCGAGCCGACAGCATCGATTCGCTCTTAGTGCGCCTCTCGCTTGTTTTCGTCGGTACTTTTCCCGCTATTTCCATTAGCAAATTTTCTCTTCTTCTTTTTCGAACCCGTTATTAGTAGTGCATATTTCAAACCAGATAGAGAAAATGTAAAAAAAACTCATGGCTCCAGGGCCACATGTGCTTGCGGGTAACCGGTTTAGTGATCTAGATGTAGACATGCATACCGAGCCCTCGAACAAAAAAAAAAACAAAAAAAACAAACTATTCGAGCATCGACTTTCTCGTCTAACCCCAACTCCAAATTTATTGTGATTGCCCCAACCTACAGTGAAAAACCTCTCTCCGCGTACAGTGTATTCTTATTAAAAAAAGCTATAGATGGAATTAGCACTGGCTATGAATACATAACACAGTTACGTGATGGAAATTTACTCATTTTGGTAAAGTCCCTTAAAATAGCTGAATCCTTCCTATCAAGAAAAACTCTGTCAAACCTCTGTCCCATCAAAGTGTCCCTTCACACAAACCTAAATGCCTCTAAGGGTACCGTTTACGCCCCTTATCTTACAAACGTACCCGAGGAGGAAATCGTCAAAGAAATGAGCGCACAAGGCGTTACTGAGGTTTACAAGTTCACGAAAAAAAGGAAGGTATCTCAACTCTTACAGGCCTCATCCTATTTACCTTCGATCGTTTCCGCCCATCTACCTCCGTTAATATCGGTTGGTATAATTGCAAAGTCGTTGAATATTATCCCAACCCCATGCGGTGTCAAAACTGCCAACTCTTAGGTCACACGGCCAAGAGATGCAAAAACCCTGCATCATGTGTAAACTGCAACATGTTACCCGTTGACCCCCATACATGCACGCGTACCTACTGCGCTGAGGAACACCCCGCATCTTCAAAAACATGTAAAAGTTTCTTAAAAGCCAAAGAGATATTAAAAATTAAAGCAATAAGAAAATGCACGATGCTCGAGGCCAAACAAGCAAATAAGGAATTGAATCCTGAGCTCCCCTCTACGCAAACATATGCAAATATTGCAAAAATTGCTCTTCAAGCCAAAACCACCCCAATAACCAATAATCCAGTTACAAACATATATAAATCCCCCCCAACACCCCCTACAGCTCAAGTCCAAAGTGAACAGCCATGTTATACAAAAAAACACACATCAACCAACAACAATAAAGACACCTCACTAATCCTTCCATCCAACGAACCTTTAGATTCATCTTCTCGTTCGAACATCTCTTCCAAATTATTCTCTCCACAAAACAGCCTCCCAGGCACAGCAAGCTTACATCATCTACTAAACCCACAATTTCCAGCACTTAACACCATATCAACTCAAATTCCACCAAACAATCCTCCCCGTTACACTAATCCAACCGTAACTCCAACTCACCCTTTTCAAAATTCACCCAGGCTTTAGTCGACAATCCTATAGAATCCTACAGAAAACGATATATCAATCCTATAGAAAACGACCATGATAGTACTTAACAACAAAATTAACTCCAACACAGACGACTTCGCTGCTCACAGGTTGGGACGGCGGGACATTTCAGTGTCCCAGGTGCCCCATCCTCTGGACAGCGGAGTCCGATGCGTCCTACCACCGCCATTCGCAACACCAACTCTGGCTTACACCAATATAATCAAACAAATATTGGCACAAAGCCTCCCACCCCATACAAAACCCATTTAATAGTTCTGCAATGGAATATAATAGGCTATTACAATAATTGTCACGAATTGCAATTGTTGATCAATGACCTTAATCCTTCTATTATAACTCTGCAAGAAACTCATCTACAAACCAACCTCTCTCCCGTCCCCCAAAAACAATACACACCGTATTTCCACAACTTCGCAACAAACACCTATGCGAAACAAGGTACAGGTTTATTGATACATAGTTCTATCCCACACACACGTTTACCCATTCACTCAAACATATCCACAGTTGCAATAGAAATTAACCTCAATATTAAAATTACTGTTCTATCATTATATATTCCCCCCTCTCAATCATTCACCTCAAGCGATTTGTCAAACATCCTTAGTAATATCCATACACCGATTCTGTTAACTGGAGATACGAGTATCAATTGCTGGAGTACCCTATGGGGTTCCCCTCTAACCAACTCAAGAGGTAGGGAATTTGAAATTTTTCTTTTAAGTGCCAACCTTTCCGTTTTAAATAACGGAAGTCCAACACATTTCTCGACACATAAGTCATGGACACATGTCGACGTGTCAGCTACCTCACCTCAATTGCTTCCTAAAACTACATGGGAAATTTTAGAAGATTTACGAGTACATGGCAGCGACCATATTCCGAATGTGACTAAAATAGATCTTGGGCGTTTATCTTTCCCAATAAAACCCACATGTAAATTTCAAACCGACCGTGCCAACTGGGAATTATACCAAAGTACAATACTCAACACTTTAGACAATTACAGTTTTTCTTCTAACATAAACAAAGAAGCTGCTTCGATCACCAAAACCTTATGCGCGGCTGCCAACGTAGCAATTCCCTAATCTAAAAACATCCCCCACAAGAAGATAACCCCATGGTGGTCTTCTGAGCTATCATTTCTGCGTAACAGCAAACAAAATTTTTGGAAAATCTTTAAAAAAACATACCAACAATACCAACCTAGTTAATTACCGTAAGGCAAATGCCTTATTCCGCAGGAACAGTAAGATAGCGAAAAAAGAAAGTTTCCAAATATTCACATCAAACATTAATCCAAACTCCTCAAGTAAAAAGTTATGGGCAGATATCAAAACTCTATCAGGCAATTATACCCAATTTACAATAAACAAACTAATAACAGAATCGGGATAACTCTATAACCCATCAGATATTTGCGATTACTTTGGTAAAACCTGGTCCAACTTTCCATCAACCTTTCTCAACTCCAAATCTCTAGCTCTCAATAGCCACCACCATCTAGAAAACCTCAGTACACCTGCTAAACGCATAGAAAAACAGATCAGCTTGATTGTAATGGAAAGCTGCTTAGCCACTCTGAAAGGTAAAACCCCAGGGTATGACCGCATCTCATATCCGCAGACGTGGAAAGTGGCCAGTACAGTACCAATCCTTAAGCCGTCTAAAAGATTGAACAATCCTACAGGATACAGACCAATCTCCATGCTACCTTGTACTAGCAAACTTTTAGAGAAAATTATTTCTAAACGGCTTCTCTAGTTTATTGAAAAAAATAACTATCTCAACCTAAACCAAGTCGCATTTAAACAGGGACGCAGTACCACTGACTCACTTTTGCACATCGATGAATATATTACCTCTGCGCTATCATGCAAAAACCATGTCTCCATACTGTCCCTTGATTTTGAAAAGGCATTCGATAGGATCGGCATTCACGTTATCCTAAATAAGCTCACGCAATGGAAGATTGGTCCTAAAATGCTTTCATTCATTAAATCTTTTCCTTCTAATAGGCAATTCAGAGTAAGAGCAAATAACTTTTATTCAAGTATATATAAACTATTTAACGGGGCTCCCCAAGGTTCACCCCTTTGAGTTGCCTTATTCATAATCGCCTACAACGACATAAGTGATATTATAGCCAAATAAAAAAAAATTGACCATTGCCTATACGCGGACGATTTGATTATATTATCAAAATGCAACGACAACAATCGCACGACTGACTTCTTCCACAACATTTTAGCCGACCTAAACCATTGGTGCTCCCAATCGGGGTCTATTATCTTTTCCGATAAAAGCAAGCACCTACATATTTGTAAAAAAAGAAATTGTCCCAACTTTGACATTTATCTTACTTCATCCAAAATTCAAAATGTAAACTCTCTAACTATTTTAGGTATTTCTTTTGATAATAAATTTACTTTTAAGGATCATTGTCTATCTCTACAGAAAAAACTAGCTTCCAGACTTAATGTAATAAGATTCTTGTCATCAAAAAATAGTTTTGTGCATCTTAATACACTTATCCTTATAACGCGTAGCATTGTTTTATCCAAAATTGACTATGGGTTTGACAGCTTACGGGAAATGCGCTAAATCTACTCTCAACATCATCAAACCAACCTACCACTCCGCTATTAGGACTAGCTTGAAAGCGTTTGCAACCACACCAACAAAGAACATCCTCACTGATGCAGGTCTCCCATCTGTAGACCACCGCAGAGATCTTATAACGGCACGACTCGCACCAAAGATATGCATGTCTTACAGATCACCAATAATCAAAGATGCCAAAACAATCTTACACCGTAAAAAAACGTCAAAATTCCCCTCCGCCATCTACAGCGCTCTGAGCAGTGCCAGTAAATTAGGGATTACTCCAACAATCAGTACACTCACTCTTGGCAGCATCCCTCCATGGGAGTTACCAACCAACATCGTAAATGCCACTCTAGCAACATTCAATAAAAACTCCACACCTATGGAATACTAAGATTCATGGGACTTCATCTACACAGATGTATCCAAATCTGACACTGGTACTGGATTCGCAATCATATCGGAAGCTGGTAACATCGTATACAGTGCAAGACTACCAAACTACTTCTCAATTTATTCCACTGAGGCTTACGCAATTCTGAAAGCGACAGAGATAGCAAAATCAATACCGAAAAACATAGTGATTTGCTCCGATAGCCTATCTGCACTCAAGGCAATCAACAGAATCCAAAACTACTCCCCTACCATAACTAAAATCCGTAACAACGTTCTAATGAACAGACGAAAAATTGTGCTACTATGGGTGCCAGGGCACTCAGGGATCAAAGGTAACGAGTTAGCAGACGCTGCTGCCAGAACAGCCTCAGAAAATTTGAATATTCTTTCTATTCCTCCAACTAAGAAAGATTTTCTCAATGTGATCAACACCCATTGGGATAAATTAAGAATAGACGAGTGGAAAACATATGTTCATCACTATTCCACCATTAACCCAAAGGGATAGTCACCGGTATATCCAACAGAAACGACAACTATCATGAACAAATGCTTCCTCCGTCTTCGCCTTGGACACACACAAGCTACGCATGCCCACCTACTCAAAAAGGAAAACCCACCCAGATGTCACCTCTGTCAATCCAGTCAAATTTTATCCATAAAGCATCTCACTTCAGAATGCCCTAAAGTATATAATGTATGTAAATCGCTTTGTAACAAAAATTTAACTGACCTTCTGTCAACAACATCAACCGACAACATTAAAACCGTATACAAACTATTACTTGCACTTAAACTAGATTCTATTATCTAACTAACCTTTGTTATTCAGTGTATAGGGGGCTGTTGGGGGCTAGGAGTCCTTCGACTATATCCTGGTCGCTGGCCTGAAGGCCTCTGACAGTCCCATATACATATACATACTTACCATATTAATGTATCTAAAACACTTATTTCCAACTTGTTTTATAATTTCCAGCCGCAAGCCTCTAGTAGCTAGTGCTGTTATTTCTATTACTATTATGTAAATTTATTTTATATTGTAATAAATAATAATAATAATAATAAATCATTTTTGACATGAAACTAAACTGGTAACCTAATATTCAAGAAAGAGTCAGTAAAGATACAATAGCTCTATTCTCTTGCAAAAAAGCCATTGGGAATAAATGGGGCCTTCAACCTCGCATTACTCACTGGCTATACATCTCGGTCATAAGACCGATACTTACTTACGGGGTGATCGTCTGGTGGGCGGCCGTAGAATATGCAGTCAACTGCATTAAACTAAGCAGAGTCCAAAGAACAGCATGTCTATGCATAATCGAAGCTTTGCGGTCTACGCCCTCTGCGGCATTAGACATTCTGTTTCATTTGACACCCCTAGATATCTTCAGCAGGAAAGTGGCTGCGACTTCAGTTATTCGCCTTAAAGCGACTAAACAGTAGAAAAATAATTCATTTGGCCACGCCAACATTCTTAACACCTTAGAATCCTCACAGAGAACATCGATTACTCCATACCTGAACTTCGGTTTGACAAAAACTTCAATGTAAGCTTCCCCTCTAGATCATTCTGGGAGGAAAATGCTTTCATAGAGGATAAGTCAATCCATCTCTACACAGATGGATCTAAAACCGATAGCGGAGTTGGTGGCGGTGTTTTCTCAGATAAGCTAAATCTAAGCCTCTCTTTTCGTCTTCCAAATCACTATAGCGTGTTCCAGGCGGAAATTTTAGCGATTAAAGAAACTCTGTCCTGGCTGAAGAAAAACGTGATTTCTGCAAAGGATATCCGCATCTTTTCGGATAGTCAGGCCATCATCAAGTCTCTAGACTCGATCTCACTATATTCTAAAATCAACATTCACCTTTGTTGGGTGCCGGGCCACAGAGATATTCAAGGGAACTGCAGAGCCGATGAACTCGCCAAAATTGGAACCAGTCTACCTATTCTACCGGAAACGGGTAGAATAGGTATACCAATGGCTACGTGCAGACAAGCATTAAAGCTGGATGCCAATAAAAGAACAGACCTTAGGTGGACTGCTGGGCAAACATGTCTAGCGACCAAAGAGATCTGGCCAAAGCTGGATCTGGATCGCTCTAAGTGTCTGATCCTTGTAAATAGGAAACATCTCAGCGCCATAATAGGTGTTATCACTGGATACTGCCTCATAGGCAAGTACGCAGGTAGGTTTGGCGCTTTTACAAACGACTTCTGTAGAAGCTGCATGGATGAGGAAGGGGAGGAGACAATCCTCCACCTACTCTGTACATGTCCAGCGCTCTCCCAGAGAAGAAAGCTTCATCTGGATCTTTCTTCTACAACAACCTAAACGATCTAGAAAACATAGGCGTTAACAGTCTCCTACGCTTTATCATAGCTCAAACTGGTTCCATTAGTAAGGAGATCATAGATCCACGTGGCATTACAATGGGCCAATAGGCCTAGGTAGGTTGGTACTTCCAGCAGCCACTCTTACCTACCTACCTACCTACCTACCTCTATTGTAGGGTAGCAACTTCTGTATAAGCTTTTTTCTCTTTCTCGAAATATTTGATATCAGAAAGACAGAAAGCATTCCCTAAACGGTTGGCTCGTATTGTTCCGGTGCAATTGTAGCCTCTCTGCTTCAATCTATCAAGCAATCTGAATGAAGTGAATAAATTTTCGCATTAAATATGATATGGAAAAGGAAACTTGCTAAGGGGATATCCGTCTAACAAATGTAGAGACACATTTTCTAAATTTGGTTTTCATTTCTTCGTCACCGTAATAAGTCTTTCCCTGGTATTTGTCAAAAGCTATTAGATATCCAGATGGCGCATTTTGACACCACACTTTGTAGCCAAATAGAATGGGCTTGTTTCGAATAGCTTGTTTGCAGCTATGCTTTCCAAAATATTGCACCATAGCTTTATCGTGTGAAATAGGCCCTGCTAATATGTAATGTTGCAATCATTTTTTTTGCATAATGTGATATAAGAGGTCTAAGTTTGCAGTACTTATCTGAGGAGTTTAAGTCCGAATTTGGTTGAAAATGAAGAAACCTCATGATACTATCAAATCGGGCCCTTCTCATAGCATCTGAGATTGCAATATTTCGCATATCTGTACCTGTACTCTATTAAACCGCCTTAATTGAAAGGTGATTATATCCGGGTACGATTAGAATTGCAAAAAATGTCCTCAGCTCACTTTTTGTCAGTTTTATATCCGGCAATATTTTGCACTTGCATCTATAATTATTTCCAACAAAAAAACATTTCAAAATAATGCACAGAAGTTAATTAGTCTGTCAAAACGACAGAAAATTCAGCTGCCTGAATTGTTTTTCCGCCCCTCTTCTATGGTAATTTGTACAAGTCTTTTTCGGTCTCACTTGTTTTCCTTTTTATTATTTTTTATTTTATTTTTTATCTTCAAGGTTAGGTGCATCTTCTTGTCTCTTAACTTTTATTTCAGCTGGAACCATAAGTTGATTACGGAACAATCTCTCGATGTTCACTCCATCCTCTTCGCCTGAGTTCTCATCTGTTACGACACTCATAGCCGATGGCTCAATGAAAACGTCTGGAGTATCAGCATCATGTTGCTCTAAAAGCCAGAACTTCAGTTAGTGTCAAACATCTAGTCGATAGAATCGAGATATACACAATCTCCGACTGTCATCATATGAGGACTCATAAGTTTACAAGAAAATTTCGTGTAACTGAATAACAGTACTCGTATAGTATATTACTTAAATTTTTGTACTTGAAACACATAATTTTCACATATTCCAAATAATGGGCAAGCTTAACATCTTAACAACAATTACAATTGTTGTAATGAAGTCAATGGGTGACACTCTGACTACATGAAGTCACACTTGATTCCAAACTGCGTCCATGAGTCAGTTGCTTGTTCTCTCTTAACAAGTTGACATCGAAATATTGTACAAGCATTCTATTTTATGTATTATACATATACATAAAGCACTTTAATATTCCAAACTATCTCGGTTATCACAGTGGCGACGATGATATTAAAAATATAAAAAATTATTGCGCTATTTCGTAAATTAATCTGGGTGCGAAAAAAGTGATAGAATTTTGAAATGTCAGTGTACGGAAATATTAGCTTTGTTCAGTGAGGCTGTTCCGGACTGTTCCGAACAGAAAAGTACAAGCTTTCCTCTTCAGTGAGAAAAATCTCTGTCCGAATCTGTTCTGCTCTGTGTTCAGTGAGGGTGTTCCAATCTGTTTGGAACAGAAAATCTTGCACCTACATTTGAAGTAGAACACAATTCTGAAAAATGTCAATATCAGCTGTGCTGTACTTTTCTGTTCCCATTTGATTTGACGTTTTTCACAAAAGTTTCGATTTTCAAGTGAATGATTGGACAATATTTAAAGGTCAAGTGGAACAATCTGCTACGTCATTTTAAACTAACGGTATGAGCATTCGGAGAACGTTTTAAATTTTATTGCTTCGAAAGTGCAAGCGGAATCTGTTAACGAATGGGCTGTGAGAATACGATCACTGTCAGTATATTGCGAGTTTAGCACAGATCTGAAAACAGCTATACGGGTTAAATTCATACTGGGTCTCAAGAAGGGTGCGGCAAAGGACAAACTGTTTCTACAAAAAATCGCGGAGTTGAATTTTGATAGAGCGGTTGAAATTGCCAAGACTGTTGAATGCGTGAGTCATTAGCACGAGATTGGTATTAAATAAGAACCAAAAGAAGAAATTTACCGGTTAAAACATATGAAACAATAATATAAAAGCGAACATCATCTGAAAGTTCGTGATCATCAGCAAGCAGAGCAGGGTGGAAACAATGAAGGCGGAAGGCAGTAGTATGCGGTTTAAGAAATCAAAAGGAGGTCTCATGCAAATATAAAAATTATAGATGTAGAAAGTGTAATCAAGTAGTGCATCTTCAGAAAATGTATTCCTTTAGAACAATTCGGAGTAGCCTCCATTTTAATTATGATAATTGAAAATATGATGTTCAATATATGTCTCACCACTATTAGTTATTTAAGTAATATACAGCTAGTGATGTAAATAGATTACTTCGAAAACTTAGCCGTCTGTTTCCAATGAATTAGGTATATTTACAAAGGGTCAAGTTTCTTTGAATTTAAAAGAGAACGTAAGTCCTAAGTTTTCCAAACCAAGGTCAATTCCATACTCTCTGAATGAAAAGGTGAAGACAGCATTGCACCAATTAGTGAGCCTATGAGTTTTGGAGCAGGTGAGTATGGTGACTAGGGGAACACCGATTATTCCGGTACTAAAGAAAAACGGGGAGGTTCGCATTTGTCGGGACTACAAAATAACAGTCAACCCGCAGTTAATAACAGTGCAACACCCATTACCCCGTATCGAAGAAAAGTTTGCTAAGCTCCACGGAGGGAAAGAGTTTTTCAAATTGGATATTTCAATGGCTTATCAGCAGTTTGAGTTCAATGACGAGTCCAAAAATATGACAACCATCTCGACAATGTTAGGGTTATATCGTTACGCGAGAATGCTTTTTGGGTAGCCTTGGACAGCTTGTTTATGGGCATTGAAGGAATGGTAAAATTTGAATGACCTCTTTGTAACAGGTCCGAATAGGAAGGTTCACATGGAAAGGCTAGAACAAGATCTTAGGATCCTGAGAGATGCTGGACTTAAGCTAAATAAAGAAAAATGCGAATTTTTTTCGAAATCCTGGGACATGTCATTGACCAGCATGTGTTACATGTATATGTAGATAAAGTATGGGCAATAGGAACTATACAGAATCCAAGAAAGTTTGGACTGAAGTACACATGCGGTAGAACGCATAAAGAGAGAGTTACTTTCTGACAGGGTTTTAGCATACTTTGACCCAAACTTGCAAACAAAGTTGTCCTTAGATGCCAGCCCAGTGGATATGGGGGCCATATTATCCCAAGTTTATTCAAATGGGCTTGAACGACCCCTAGAATTCGCTTCCAGAAAATTAACTGTTTGCGAAAAAAATTATTCCCAGCTTGACAAAGAAGCTGCTCAATCCTTTACGGAGTGAAAAAATTTCATCATTTTCTGTTTGGAAGCCAGTTCTTATTAGTTACAGACAATAAACCGTTGATGCATATTTTAGGCCCCAAGAAGGCAATACCGATGACGGCGGCGAATAGGCTTCAAAGAATCGCCCTTATGCTATCTCAGTATCAATTTAATATTGAATGTATCAAATCAGAGAATAATGTGGCAGACTATTTATCCCGTTTTCCGAATGTAACATTGGACGAAAATGGTGAAACGCAGGATTTGTTATATAGCAAGTATGTAAAGGAGCTGGATAGGTTACCAGTGGCATTTGAGGAAGTTTGTAGGGAGACTTCAAAGGATATTGTCTTAAGTAATGTTTAAATTAAATATTTCCAATGCAGTAGTGAGCTCAGCTTAGAATTAAATTGCTTATTTTGCGGCTATAGAATTATAATACCACTTGCAAGTCAAGAGTCTTTGAGGAATTACACAGAACGCACGTGGGCATAAGTAAGATGAAGACAATGGCAAGAGAGTATTGTTGGTGGCCGGGGCTTGATGCTGATCTCGAAAATGTTACCAAGTCATGTGTGCAGTGCTTATTGACGTGTAGTGATCCAAGTAAGAGTGCGCTCATTAATTGGGAGTGGCCGGCGGATCCATGGAATAGGATGCACATTGATTCTATGGGCCCTTCTTAGTAATGGTGGACGGCCATAGTAAATGGATTGAATGCATAGATATGGGAACAAACACAACTAGTAAGGCAAAAATAGAAAAAATTAGACCAATATTTTCGCAATTCGGTCTACCTAGAATTTTGGTTTCAGATAATGGTACCGCTTTCATTTCCAAAGAATTTAAAAGTTTTTTGAGTTAAAATGGCATTAAGTATATCAGAGCACCTGCAAGTAATCTAGCAACAAACGGGCAAGCGGAAAACTGAGTGAAAAATATTAAAAAATGAATTTAGGCGAGCGTTATGTAGCAACTATCAAATATTAGCACGGCCCTGTATTAATTTCTACTCGATTATAGGAACACCATTCATTCCAGCACAGGTGTAGCACCTGCAGAGTTAATGTTTACGTAAAAGAAAACTTCGCACTAAACAAATCGACTTAATCCAAATCGTCAAAAAGAAATCAAATCAAATGATGTAAGCCATAAATTAAAAAAAAAAAAATAGACAAAAAGAGAACTATAATGGAATTAACAGAACAGATCTACAAATTCAGAGCTTTGTTATGGCTAAAAATTATCCGCTTCCGAACAAGGTAGTTTGGTCTAAACCTAAGGTTTTACAAAAGATAAGCAAACAAACATATATAGTTCAACCAGTCAATACGTTAAAAAATGGAAGCGTCATATTAACCAAAACCCGATATACAATGGTCAATAGGATATACTGACGATAACGTTAGTTAGTTTTAAATGCATTTTATTTTCTTAATCACTAACTCTTACGTACTAACAAAAGCCCCACACAGGCACTCTAAGCTACTCTGAATACTTATATCTATGTCTTTCGACTGCATTTACATTTTATTTATAAATACTTATTTTCTATACTTAAGGCTAAGAAAAAATTTGTTTACAAAAACTTAGCGTAAGGACATTTTTTTATTTTTTATAAAAACTTAGTATCTAACTTAAAATAATCCTTAGCCTACCTAACCTAAATGCACAATACACACATAAACACACATAGCATACACATAGATATACACAATCATATACTTATATCAGTATACACCCTTGTATACACTGATATATGTATATGCTTCTTAAATGCTAACCTAAACCTATGTAAGCTGGCCATCGCTATTTACAGAGCAAATAAATTAGTCAGCTCTGCCTCATTAGTGAGGCTGGTCTGTAATTGACGGAAACGACGACGAAACATCTTCTCCATCATTCAACCACCAGAAATTCTGGTGCTGAAAAACGACATACCTCTTATCGCGATTCCCCACCGCTCTACTGAACCTGAGACGATCCACACTGCCGTGTGCGACGTCTCTGTTGTAGTTGAGTCGCCTGTCCCCAGCTTTCCGCGCGACATGGAAGATTAACGGGACCGCTGATCTATCCTGGATCAACCCTGTCTGATCAAGGTAGAGGAATGCTTCCGGTGGAACGAAGCCGTCAGAGCGCACATTCTCGTGGTAAAGGTAATTGGGGTAGTAAGCCCCAGATATCAGGTTATTCGTCGAGGTCATTGCTCTTGCAATGTGCCTTCGAGTCAGCTTAATTACAAAGTTGTCCACTCGTATTAGGTTCGCCCTATTGTAAAGGACCTCATTGGGATACAATTTTTTGTACTCCGACTCTGGTGTTCTGTACAAGCGAAGGCAAGCCCTCTCAAACACCCGAATCTTTTCCATTAAGCTTGCTCGTACATTGAACCACACGGGACAACCAAATACCAGCATGGGCCTGATAAGGGCCATGTAGCAGATTACCTTTACCCTCGCATCGAGTTGGCTGCTATAAAACAGCCTCTTTGTAAGGGCAAAAGCGCCTTTAGCTCTGGCCAGTGCAGCATCTACATTTTTGCCAAAATACAGAAACTGATCTAGCCAGATTCCAAGGTATCTGACTACATTTCGACAGGCAAGATGCTGCCCGTGTTGTCCAATGATCGAGAACTTACGCCAATTTTTTCTGGTATCCCTAGAGGCTCCAGACAACGGCGTCCTAAAGAAAATGGTTTCCGACTTCTGAAAGTTGATTTTCAACTTCCAGTCATCGCAAAATCGTCTTATCTTATCGAAGTCACGCTGCAAGAGAGTGTTCATTACCTCAATTTTTGGACCTGTTCTGTACGCTACCAAATCGTCTGCGTACGCAATAGTATGGGGAAGTGAACCTATCAAGTCGCTTGTATAAATGTTAAATAGGATCGGCGAATTGACCGCGCCTTGCTGAAGACCATTTTTAATTTGAAATATTCCAACAGAAGTCACATCACCATTTTTCACGATGAACTGTCTGTTGGTTAACATATTATAAAGAATGTACAAGAGTGGTTTACTGATACCCAGCCTAGTCAGCTTATAGAAAAGACCCTCTAACCATACGGTGTCGAAGGCCTTCTCCAAGTCAACAAGGCAGGCACCAGTGCACTGTTTCTTGCCTTTGTTCCATTGGATATCGGACACCAGTTTAGACGCGGCATGTGAGATATCATGTCCCGCCTTAAAACCGAATTGATTATCCGGAACTATATGTTTGTCCTCAACCCACCTATACAGAGTTCTAGTGATTACCTTTTCAAAAACCTTACTGTTATTCGGAAGGAGACTTATCGACCGGAGATTCGCCGGATTGGATATATCCTTCCCCTTTTTGGGGATATGTTGAACCACCGCCGTTTTCCAATGCGCTGGATAATGTGCATTATTCATTGCATTATTAAACAGGGTGGTGTAGATGTCCACCGCTTCTAGAGGAAGATGTCGAAGCACGATGTTCGGAATACCATCGGTCCCCACTGATTTCTTAGCCCTGATTGTGTGGAAGATCTCATGGAGTTCTTCCTTCGAAATAAACGGGGGTAGATCACCCTCTCTGGAAATGACATTATTTGCCCTATTTCCGTCGCTGAACCGGGTGAAACTAGAGTCCTCGGCTCGCCAGTTCCCTATTTCATTCCGAATGCAGAAGTCATGCACAAAGACGCGATTGTCCAGGTCGTAATTAGGGCCAATGGTATCATTGGCCTTGTATACTTTCTGGAAAGTCGCCCCTATGGCCTCAACCTTCTCCTGTGGATCCTCGATCACAAAAAAGTCGTCATCATCAGCGGCCTCATTTGGATCAATGCCTGCTATTGTCAGTAACCGTTCGTTGTCTGTTGTCTGGGCTATTTTAAGACACTGAAGGTCGTTTTGATTTTTTCTCCGAAATAGTTTATTTATTTGCGGAAACATATTCGGGTTGCTGGTGTTTACAGCCCGAACCTTGTTGTTCCAATACAAACTTACAGAAAATCTATAATTCTCTTTTATTAGCGTTTGAATATTTTTAATCGACGACTTTAGTGTCCTAATCTCCGGGTGTTGTCGGTCAGTTAACTGTCTGTAAAAGTTTTTAAATCTTGTCAGAAGTCTACTTTTCTGTCGGTGCAGTGCGTCAATTGTAGGATTGCGGAACAGGTCTTTGTTAGTCGTACGTCGATACCGCGGTATTGTAGTGTCCATAGTTTGTTTAATTGTCTCGTCCATTTGTTTTAGGTAATTGTCGATCTCCTCGTTTGACAAATTCCAATTGGACGGTGGGTGGAGCGTGTTCGAGGAGAGCGCTCTAGTCAAGGTTGCGGAGGAGCGTGTCCATCGAGTCTCACTGTAGTTGTAAGTATATCTTTGGACAAACTCCTCCAATTCCGCAATTTCGTTGGGAACCGTAATTTCGGTGCTAAAACCGCAATGGTCGCTGTCATACACGAATGTGCGCAGACAGTTTAATGTTTGTAAATTCGTACCTGTCAGTCGTATACGTTCGTCGTACAGCAGTAGATCCAAATAAGACCCGCCTCTGGGAAACGACGGGTTATCCGTCGCTTTAAGACCGAGTCTGTACATGACATCGTGCTGACCCCACCAATCGAGTAGTAGGTTCCCTCTAGTATTTGGCAAATTATTTCCCCAATCTCTATGTCTAGCGTTGAAATCCCCGCCGATTATAAAATAATTCTCCCCCGATTCCAGCCTCAGAAGTCGAAAAAGCGTGTCGAGCTCTGTAATGAATAGGGTGGATTGTGAAGCCTCAGGTGCATAAACAGAGGCCAAGTACAGCCGCTTTCCACTGCGGAGCGGGATGTAAACGACGACTGCCTCCAACACCCGGAACCTGCGCAACACCCCCTTGTACACTCTGTGAAATTTTATACCCTCTTTAATGAAGATCGCGACACCGCCTCCACGTTTGGATCTGGGCCGGTTTCTTCTTCTAACAATATAATTATTGTACTCCAGTTTGTGCTTATCGGTTAGCTTGGTTTCGCTAGCGAAAAGCACATCAGGAGTTTGGTCTTGCAGCAATTTAAACATCGCGGCTCTTCGTTCGATTCTAATCAGTGAAGTCACATTCACCGCAAGGACCTTCAAAGTTTGCTCCACCATGTGCGTACCCATTACGACATGTGTTGCGTTAGGCCCGGCAGTAGCGAGTAGATCTGGTTCACCCGCTTGGCCTGTTCTTGGACCTGCTTTTGCATCTGAGCCATCTGCCCTTGGATTGCGAGCAAGATGGCTAGCATGTTGGGTGCAGCTTCCGTTGTTCTCAGCATCGGCGCCGGAGAAGCAACAGTCGCTTGCTGTACCGTAGCCCCCCTACCTGACGCCATTTGGGCGTAGGAAATTTGGGGCGTGAAGGCTGGTGTCTGAAGCCTCACAAGTGAACGTTTGACCTCCACCTTCTGCTGCCGCGCCAATTTTGCTTTTTTAATGTCGGTGAACTTAGGACAACCCCGATAGTTTGCGGTGTGTCCCACGTTCCCACATAATACGCACGAGAGCTGCGACCTATCGGATGCTCCGTCAACAGCCAGAGCACACCCGAACCTCTGGCAGCGAACGCATTGTATAATGCCTTCGCTCCTTTTTAGTTTTTCCCAGTGAACCACCTGGTAGTCTAGGACATTGATACTCCTTAGACTATCCAGACGGCTTTCGGGACTGAGCTGCACAAGGAAGAACGGCAGACTCCGTTTCTCCCGAATGGCTCTAGCTGTGGTAGATGGCTTTACCCCTACAAACTTGAGTCCTTCGCACTCCTTCTTTTTGAGCAGTGCCAGGATCTCCTCAGGATCGGAAGACGGTTCCAACCCCTTCAGCATCATCGATCGCCGCTTTTCACACTTCGGTGTGAATGAAAAGTGCTCCGTCGTCGTCTCCTTTAGGAGCTCTTTCACTTTCGCGTAGCCCTCCACTATATTACAGTGGATGGCATGGCGATCGTTCCCCAATCGCTTAATACTAAAATTACTACCAATTACCAACTTACATAGGTCCTTGGTTGCATTCACCTCCAATTTATAGGTGTTGATAGGAGGCACCCTCTCCTTCTTCTTCGTCTGCTGCTGCTGCTGTTGTTGTTGTTGTTGTTGTTGTTATTGTTGTTGCTGCTGCTGCTGCTGCTGTTTTTGCTGCTGCCGTTTTTGTGGCTGCTGTTGTTTTTGCTGATGCCGTTGTTGTGGCTGCTCTTGTTGTTGTTGTTGGTGCTTTTTAAGCTTTTGTTGGTGTTGTTGCTGCGTATTCTTTTGAGCAAGCAGCGTCTGCTGTTGTTGCTGGGATTGCTCTTCGGCTTCCCTCTTCCTTCTTGTCATTTGCCTTTCTTTGATGGCCAGTACCCTTTGTTGCAACATTTTGATGCTGCTACTTATGGCCATCATTTCTTCCTCTTCATCTTCCGATTCGCTCTGTGCCAATGTAGCGAAACTGTTCCCTTCCCTCACTCCACCAAGCAGTTTTACAGTGGAAGTTGGTTGGGCGGGACGTTGAACTATGTTGGAGGATGGCCTAAGCTTCCTCCTTCTCTTAGCCGTGGGTGTTTGGCTTGACCCGCTTGAAGCCTCGCCTGATAGTAATTCAGCAGGTCCCGCTATTAGAATAGCGGATCGCTCTCCACAATCCATTACAGGACTCTTTTTTTTATTATTTTTATTTTTTTTTTTTTGTACACTTCTCTTTAATAAAAATTGGAAATAAAAATTGTTGTCTGACGATGGGAATCGGAACCCAGGCTTCGGGATCGTTACACTAGGTATTATATCGTCCAGGTCTTTACCACCTCAGCTACCAAACACTTGAAATTTCATTGGTTAAAAGTATGCTACTTATTTTTCTGCCTTTTTAAGCCGAAACACAAAACACTTCTGCTCTCCGTGGAGGTGTATGAACGACTGACTGACGATAACGTTTGTAATAAAGATTGTTCAACAGGCCTAATTAGGGAAGATACATTAGATGTAGCTAACGAGACAAATTCAATAATAACAACAAATGATAAAAAAAAATTTAAGAAGTTAACGATTCAGGAAATACAAATGATTCAGATATTTTGGACGAATATTTAGAGGTAAATCAGCCAATTATCGAAAATATCACTAGAAACAAATATTATTTAAGAAGAACCTTGTTATTGAAACTAGTTTGTACAGAAAACAAACAACTAAAAGGGGAAGTTGTTGTAATGAAGTCAATGGTAGCACTCTGACAACATAAAGTCAAGGGTAACACTTGATTCCAAACTGCGTCCATGAGTCAGTTGGTTGTTCTCTCTTAACAAGTTGACATCGAAGTATTGTACAAGCATTCTATTTTATGTACATATCCAATAAAGACTTCAATATTCAAAACTATCTCGGTTATCACAACAATGATTATAACTTACTTTTTGGATGAAGCCAATTTCACGAAACTCTAACTTTTTGGTTGCGCTATACGTCTGTACTTGCATAGTACCACGAAATGCGATTTCCCTATAAGAATAATATTTACTCCAACCAATAAACAGTTTGAAACATAAATAGATGTGAACGATTCTAATTCATACGAAATTTAAAGTACCGTCCTCATATGAGGACGCTGGGAGAATATGGGTTAAGTAACAAATGACATATAAACAAGAAGTCGATCCAACATGATTTTATAATTTTGTCCAGCTAAAATAGATGTGTAATTCACCACACTGTGCATTGGAGCGAAGTAATTTCTCTCTATCCCATTTTCCAAAAGAAAACTTAACACATGCTAAGGCATTATCAGTATATTCATACCCACTTGAGTGTTAAGTTCTTTTTTAAAACAAAAAAGAAAAAAAAAAGTTGTAATTCTCCTTTATCGGCGCGTGGGCGTTTATGAGGCGTTGATGACTTTAGCTTGTATTCGAATCGTCGACAGACGTCTCCAAATTGAATGAAAAGTAAATAATCAGCCATTGGCTCAAGTCCTCACATTCTAAATATGAAGGACCACCGATCATTTATTTTTACGAAAAAATGTAAACGAAAGTACGAGTAAGGTTGCCTGATCTGGGGAATTGGTAGCAACGTTTTAGGAAGTCCTCATAGTAAGCTTTGCTTGGTAAAGAATTATGGATCAAATGAGATGTTGAAATTGAGAGGTATCCAGGGTGTATAATTCCCATTGACTGTTTTGTGAGAATCTGAGGAAACTACATATTTCGATTGTATTCACAGATTTTGAAATCATGGAAATTATTATGCGGATCTTAAACGTGCCCAACCCGATGGAATAATTAAAAGAAACTTTCCGTCTTGTTCTACTTAAAAGCCATTAAACCATACCAATTTGTAGTAGAAGACCCTGTTTAAGAAGAATCTTCGCTTCCCAACGAGTAGTCAGTATATTGGAGAACAATCAAACTGGAACCATTTTGGCTACCCATTCGATACGATGACCAATGTTAGGTCAATTAAAATCACGTCTGTCCAAAATTTCCATCGGAAAGAAATTAGATAACCTTTGTTTTCATCGCCGATAACAATCAAACTCCGTTGGAGTCTTAAGAATGTCCAACACTATGCACCCTAAACCAAACACTATGCTCCAGTCCTATTGTCACATGCGTCACTCATTTGCATCCTACCTTAGATGCATTTGTTACACTCGCTTTGGTAAAGTATCTGGAAAACGCTAGTAGCTATGCGTGTTGTGACTAATTGTTTTGAATTTAATTATCTAAAGACTTCCACAGGCTTCCAGAGAGAATATGAATAGGGCCTTTCCCGACCGATGTTATTGTTTGTGGGCTCTTTAATGAGCTCATTAGATGGCTTTAAGTTGATTACCATTTGAAGTGGAAAATTATTGAAATCAAGTCACTGCAATGCGCGATGTTCGACGCGCGATTGGGGATATGCGGAATCTAATCAAGGGGGAGGTGGGCAAAATAAATTAGGTGGTGACATTTGAAATTAATGAACTTTCTTCTGTTTCCCTGCGACCAACCAAAATTCGGCTGCACCGGACAACAAGCCTAATGACGGATTGAACAATTCATTTGAGATTGGTTTTGTAAGGCATACTAACAAAATCTAGATAACGGATTTATTTACTCATAATTATTCGGATCCGTATGCGGTAGTCAAGATTAGGTAAGGTTGCCTTATCAAGTTTAAACGAAAGTATCTTTGCTGTCATCTGAGAAGTGATTTTGTTTTCGTACAGCTTCGCTAATGAATACATTAGGTAAGGGAAATATGGGAAATATCTCAATTTGGGTGCGTTTTTGGAGTTTTATCTCTTTTATTGTAGAATGTCCATAGGAAGGGGAAGTTGTTTTAATTGTTTCTTGGAAGAGATGGTGGCTTTGATAATTATTTGTTTGGAATCTCCAGTTTGTTGTACAAAAGATTGGGTGACTGATTTATTGTTAATTTTTATGGGAAGTTGGTCAGAGCGCTTCTCACAGTTCCATTGACTACAGATGAAATCCGAATTCTGACTTCAGATTGAAGGAGCATGCCTTAGTTTACTCAATATAAAATCGATTGAAATTGGAAGATGATACGAATAGGAAAAACACGTAAGTGAAAGAACTGATCTATACTCCTTACGAACATTAAACTCCGAAGGACTAAATTCCCCCAAAACAATGAGTTCAGACACTAGGTCGTGGTGAAGTGTTCCGGTCATAAAAATTCATTGATAATTACAATAACACATTGTGGGCCTCTCGACTATCATTTTGAGATTTCCTGCAGGAATTCTGTTTATTAAAAAAGCCTTGAAGATTTAAAAGTGCCTCGTCACTCAAAATGGTTTCGGTAGAGTGTTGTTTGTAATTTGTCCAATTCCTGAGATTGACGTGGAATCGAACAAACTAGGTTTTCGGCCTTATTTTGAGTGACACAGTCCTCAGAATGAGTGGGTTGGTGTTAAACGAAATAAGTTGAAGTAAAGAAGGACAATCGATATTACCAACTAAAATTTCATGAAGAATATCAAGAGAATATCGGCAATCATTTCGGGGTTGTAAATTTATAAGTTTCAGCCTGTCAGTGTATGGTGATAAGTTGTGGCTATCATCC
The DNA here is from genome assembly GCA_949129095.1 of Volucella bombylans. Taxonomy (NCBI): domain Eukaryota; kingdom Metazoa; phylum Arthropoda; class Insecta; order Diptera; family Syrphidae; genus Volucella; species Volucella bombylans. Next base: position 83,606,845 of record OX422140.1, read on the forward strand.
CAGGGAAGACTACGTAAAGCAAATCGTAAAAACCTGCTTTGAACAGCTTCTATCCGGAGGATAGAGTAGTAGTAGGGTGACCAAACTTAGGTTGCATATTCAAGGAGAGGCCTAACAAAGGTTATGTAAAGGGATTTGGTAATATTGTAATTGGAGAACTCCTTAGACCAGCGCTTGATGAAGCCAAGGGCACAGTTGGCTTTTTTTATTTTGTTATCAATGCGAGAACGGAAATTGAGTTCCTTATCACAATTAACACCTAAATCACGCAACTCATTCACTAAGGGCACATGCAGATTAAAGATTATATAGCAGTGAGGTGAGATAGGTATAAATTATAGCCTGACGCTTATTGACGTTAAGCTCAAGGAAATTCTTCTGACACCAAGTACAAAATCTGTCTAGATCTTGCTGCAGTGATAGGCTGTGTGAGGATGATGCTATCTATGTCATAGATAATACTCTCGAAAGGCTTAGGTATGCAGGACAGCTTAGCAAGTGGTCGTTATTGGGAATATCGTTGTTTCGACCTTTTCTATGTAGGTGAATAATGAAAGATTTTTCCAGGTTGAGGGTAATAATCTAAACCAATTTAACAATTGCTGAGAGTACATCGAGAAAATTTTTAACTTTTAGAACTATATAAACGTTCACCTGTTTTGTAGTGTCTTTTAAAAAGCGTGCAAATTAACAAAACATTTTATTCCAATTCGCTACACATATTCATTCGTTCCCACTGATCATCACATACCACAGCTACCACGAGTCTATCGCATGTACTTAATGCTGACACAACGGCTGGTGCTCATATTGCACTTGACCAAAGGAATGTAGTCCACACAAAGATTCCCATGCACCTGATCACCAGACACCGGATGAACGCGGGAGTGTTACATAAGGAGTTATAGACTATTTAGGTTTGAACATTGTTAGAATTAAGCCAGTCTTAAGTCTTACATTTGAAATCAATTAATAAATTTTTATTTTTTTTTTAATTAAACATTGTTTAATTAATTGGCGCCAGAGAAGATACTGATTTCGTGACTATTCGTAAAAATAACTCGTGCAGTAAAAATAAAAGTAAATAGTAAAAATTGCGTTACATAAACGACCGAAAGTAGCTCAAGTGCATGCGTCATAACTGCTTAGTGACTTTAAGCAGATCAAATCGCAGTTTTAAACTAGCGCTTTTCGCCTACGACTGGTAGTAGTAACCTCAAGTAACTCAAAGTGCAGCAGCTCTAAATACCAGTGCTAAACTCGCGAATAAACAATTCAGGATCAAGAACAGGAGTATCTTTGTGCTGTGAAGGTTTCAAGATCGCCCCAGTAGACTACGCATTAGGTGCGCAACGCTGGATCCCGAGTCACCGTTGGGCATAAAAAGAAAAAAACATCAGACAAACGGGAGAAATTCGGTTCACCTGCAATTCAAAGCTGGTGCTAGCATTGTAATTTTAGTCGAATAAGATAGCAATTAAGAAGAAATAAAATTAAATTTTTAGAAAAATAATTGTTATACGATTATAAAGAAATGATTAAACATTGACATTTTGAAGACGAATTAAAAGTGAACAAATAAAAACAAAACAATTTAAGTAGTTTAAGAAACTATGGCAAAGTGACGCAATTTCAAAAGAAAAAAACAAAAATAGTTAAGAAATTTTTTTTAAAATTTAGAAATTTAAGAATAAATTAAAAGTGAACAAATTAAATATTAGAAGTAATCTTTCTTTTGTGCCCACACAGGGTAAGGTGTGTGCTTATGTATTGTTGTGATGTTTAAAAATGAGATAACATTTAGACTTGTCGATTTGTGACTTGTCCTTTATAAAACAAAAAGTATACATAAACACATTTTTCTGACGTAAACGGGCAGCAGTATCTATTGGACACATTGAACAAAGCCAACTAAAAAACGATATAACAGCGTAGGCATTGCAATGTTGCTCTGATTTTAAATTCTCTTCCGTTGTTCTTTCTACGGAAAGCAGATTTGCCTTAAATATGTGTTGCCCAACAAAATATTTACCGTTACTTTGTTGACAAACTTGCAGAGAGTACCTTCTATTGTATCACTTGTCTTTAGTTTGTTGAATAGAATACAGTTTCGGTTTTGAGTGATTTTAGCTTGTAAGCAAATAATAAATATTATATGTAGTTAGAGTTTTTATTGAAATAAGAGAATTTATATTGCGTGGTAATCAAAACACTTGGCGGGTAATAACTTAGGTTGCACAGCATTTGATGCCTTATTATTTTTTTATAATATATTTTAGTAATTCTTAAAAATGGCGAAAACGCTCTATTGCGTTATCTGTAAGAGAATTAGAAGACATTTTAGCTAATTTATCTGATGATGATAATGTTCACAATATTGGCTCTGAATCTGATTCGGAATTGGATAATACTGCTCTTGCAATTGAAGCCGAAGATCAATAATAATATGGAAGAGGACTCGGGAGACGGAAATGTGGTTGAATCACAAGAACTGCAAAAAACCCGTGATGTACACTTCAAAAGATAAAGTAACTTGCTCAAATACTCCTTTTCCTTCTGGTCGCATTCGGGCACATAATATAATTAGAAGTGTCAAGTCAAGTGGACGCTTTTTATTTATATTTGGATGCTGAAATCAGTGAAATTGTTCAATTTAGAAACCAAGAAGGTTCTCGAGTCTTTACGGAAGAAAATTGTAAGAACACAGATAGTGTTGAAATGTTTGCATTTTGTGGTTTTCTGCTCACTGCTGGTCGGTCGGTGTACGGTCCTCCGATTTTCAGGGCTATAATGTGCTTGAAGCGCTTAAAATTTTTGTTGAGGTTCATAAGGTTTGATGACAAAATAAGTAGATCCCTTCGACGGCAAAACGATAAATTAGAGTACTTATAAGGGATATTTTCCATAAAATAAATATTAATTTGAAAAAATGTATACTCCAGCACGTTGTCAATTCAAACAATGTATGCCTGCAAAACCAGGCAAATATGGGATGAAAATTTGGTGGGCCTGTGATTCACAAGCTTTATATTCTCTGAATGGTATTCCATACGTGGGAAAAGAAGGAAATATTGTCGCCAAAGGCCTTGCTGCGCAAGAAGTAGCATCAACAACAGAACCTTTTAACGGATCTCATAGCAACATAACATTTGACAATTATTTTACTGACTTGGATTTAGCTTACAAAATGCTAACAAATGGTTTGACTATAATCGGTACAGTAAGAAGGAATAAAAGATTTGTACCGAAAGAATTTCTTCAGAGAAGAACATTCATCGATGTTTGGATTTACTAAAAAAGCTACTCTTGGTTGCTATGTACAAAAAAAGAATAAATGTGCTTTAGTTCTATCTACTACTCATCACAAGCCAGAGATTCCAAAAAGCCTGAAATATTGAGCTACAAGAAAACAAAGGGAGGCGTAGATTCTCTTAACCAGTTGGTGCACGTGTACAAAAACGAAAAAGCAAAAAACCTTTTGCTTTCTGGCAAATTTGCTGGATGTAAGTTCTGTAGCTGCGTATGTTATCTGGACAAACTTATGCCCTAAATGGAATGAAAATTTCCACGAATAAAGACCGTTGTTTCTTTTGAGTGTCGCTAAAGCTCTAATAAGGCCACAGATTGAACGGAGAAATAGTATTGGTTTGTCGAGATCTTCTGTAAAAGCAATGTCACATTTTCTACCGCAACCAAACACAACTTCGGAAGTGCCTTCAGCACGAAGAAAAGAAGATGCTAGATATGCCCTTCTACAATTTCAAGAACACAGAGAAAAATTTGTGATATCTGCAAGAAACTGTATTTTAAAAAATAAAAAATACTAAAAAAAAACAAAACTATATTATTTCTTATACAATTTTTTTTACAAAATGTGTATCATTTGTATTTATTTCGGCATTTTCACCAATGTGTCTACCGGACACATAGGTCCGTTTGTGTAAGTAATATTCTTTGCCCGGACAAGGGTTAAGAAAAAACAAAACCTCAAAATGACGAATGAAGAACCAATTTTAAGTAGAAGATTAAACCAGGCTACTCACAACTCCAGTCCACTTCACAAAATTCTCCAGTTGCACATACATCGCTTGAAGTTTATTCTCTTATATCGTCTATTGTAACTAATGTCTGACAAATCGAAGGGAAAAATTCCGATAAATTCGGTGGTATCGAACAAATAATCAACCCAGAACACAAAGGAAATCTGAGCGATATAGATAAAATCCCTGACGTGAAACTGTACCGGTCAACCAGGAGAATTTAGCTCCTGGAAGAAAGGTGTTGATCGTATTTTGCCTGATATGCGAACCACCCGGTTACCTACGGGTCACCCAAGTATTTCGGTATCCTACGCGTGATACGGAATAAAATCGTTGGGAATGTTGATCTCGTTTTGGAATCATACAATACCTCCTTAACTGGGATAGCTTTTCACGCTGTTTGACCCAACATCATGCAGACAAGCGAGACCTCGGTACAATAGAGTAACAAATGTCATCGGTCGTTCAGAGTAACTCTTTCGTCCAGGAGTTTTATCAAATCGTGCATTCCCATCTCTCAAAATCAATTTGAATAAAATATCATGCATGGATATCGGGAGCGAATCTCTTTCACTTCTCATGCAAACTTATAGGGACAAAACGCTTGATACATTTATCAGGGGCTTAAGAGGAGATCTTCTTAAGCTATTAGGACTAAGAAACCCTCAGACTATAGAGCACAATATACCATTGTCATCCAAAATTTAAATAGGAGACTAAATTATCATGTACCCCCACCAAGTTCCCCAAAATCTGCGGTGAGTTAATAGTTAAATTAGAACAAGCTGAACGAATTTGGTTAGAGAAGATCAGCAAGGTAAATATAACTATAGCTGAAATCGTGCATCGAGTTCAACACATTGAAACCCACTCAGTCGATGCACTCACTCTTGACAACAAGTTGGCTTCAGTAAGCACCGAAATTGCAAATGTCGTACGGAGATCAAATCTTTTGGAGAAAAACTCAACTAAAGTGCGAAAACTCAACACAAAGTTACTGTCATTACAGCAACAGATCGATTCAGCCAAAAAAAAAGAGATCGCAGCTGACGCTGTTTTGTTTGGTGTTCCTAGCCTGCCAGAAGAAAACATAACATTGCTCTTTAACCGTTTGTTTTTGAATGCCAAGTGCAAACCCCAACCCTAAAGAATACTTTTCGCTTTCGCTTTCCAAATATTAAGAGCCCAGCTTCACCACCAATTATTCTCAAATTTAACACTGTTGGAGAGAGAAGCACTCTACTGAAGTGCGTCACTCAGTTCAGGAAACATAAACAAAGCTATCAACTCTCACTGCTTGACTTGGGTATAGAGTCTGGCAATGCTTGATTTCCGAATGAAAGTCTAACCAGGAATACCCGCACTCTTCTGCATCATGCCCGCCGATTCAGAAACAACCACCAGTGTTTCTGACAGTGCGTACACAAGGCATGGATCAGTTTTTATAAAACTAAAAGCCGATGGGGAAAGTATTGTTGCAAACAACGTTGAGTGCTTAGAAGCTGCCGCAGCATCAAACTAATTTTGCCCCAAGCAATGTTTTTGTCCTTAATTTTTTTTTTAATAGTTTCTTTCTTTTTACTGTAATACATCTTCTGTCTCTATTACTGGCTACTTTGATTATAACGATGTTTTGCAAAATTTTGTCCTTTGTTTTTATAATTTTCGTTTGTCAAATAGTTGCATTTTTCTTTTCTTTTTTTATTCTGATTTTTTCTCGAGCAACGGCTACGTCTGTAGCTATAAAACTTACGAGTACACCCAGTGCCTGTCCGACCGCTCATAGCGCCCCGGTGCAAGTCGTGCACAAGCGCCCCTCAAATTTGTATGCCTAATAATTTTCTCAACATAAGTACATAACTTGAAATTTGATGTGTGTTTTTTTGAAGAGAAATTTATATTTTTGGATGATTGTTTTACATTTGTTTTGTAAATTTTATGATTTTTTAATTTATATCACTATTAGATATTTTCATGAATGTTCCATAAAAGGAACATTTTCTGGCTTTCGAAGCGGCAAATTGTTCGATAATATTGAATCAGCAATTTCGTGTTCAGTCGATATTGTGGCTAAGCCATTTGTGACATCGAACTGCGTAAATAATTTTTAGTTATCTTTAGCTTTGAAAATGATCTTTCAGCTATTGCAACCGATACAGGACTTGTTAAAAAAATTCTTTACGCGATGACGGCGTTCGGAACTAGATTTTCGATTCCCATTTTCTCACAGATTTCTTTTGCATCACTAAAAACCTTTTCAGGTCCAGTTGAACTGTATTCTTCCAAAAATGTTTTAGTACTTCCCAAACACAGTACAGCGGCCTGTAATTCCGAATCAATTGATTGCAGTGCTTTCGAAGCAATGTTAACTTGACTTAAAAAGTCGTAGCACATGCACACTACAAACGCGAAATGGTAATTGCTCCAGCTTCATGACGAACTGTATTCTTGAAAGCAATTGAATTTTTGATTTCGTCCAATGCAGCGATTATATTGCCAAGACTCAGTCGAAGTGGTTTTATTGCAGCGATTCGCTCGACCATCGAGTTGAGCAAAGGTTTTTCGGAGCTAATGTGGAAGCTGTTGTGATGTGGCTTTTCATAACATCCCACCGACCGGTTCGAAGAACTCGAAAGAATTACATATATAAATTTCTTCGACCAAAAAAAAAAATAACATTTGCACCTGATGCAGCAGCTTCATTTATAACGGGATTTAGTGAGTGGTTTGAACATGGCACAAAAAATGCTCTTGGTCATTTTTCTAAAATAAGGTTATGTACGCCAATGTTCTTCCCTTTCATATTTGTCCCATTGTCGTAGGCTTGATCTCTTAAATCGTTAGGCTTTAAACCAAATGATTCCAACTCATGAATTGCCATTTCCTTAATTCTCAGACCAGTTCTCTCGTGCATTTTCAAAAATTCAATAAAACTCTCTCTAACTTCATAGCTCTGAGTCGCTTGATTCTCGAACACATACCGTAAAATGACAGTTATTTGTTCGATATGGCTGATGTCAGTCGTGCCGTCCGGGACAGGGAAAAGTATTTACTTTGCTTAACACATTGCAAAATATGATTTTTCACCTTTCCACCAATAATCGCAATAATTTCGTTCTGAATTTTGGGGGAGAGGTAGTGAATTTCTTCACTCTCAATGTGCTCTCTCAGAACAGGATCTAATGTAGCTACAGTTTTAACTAGCTGCTGAAAATTCCCATTTCGCCCAGTTGAATCGTGGAATTTTGAGGTGGAGCAATAATTCGCTAGAAGACATTTTTCAATCGCTCCTTTTCTTTGCTGAACCTGATTGAATAATTTGCCGCCGATTGTCTTATTTCCCGAAATTCGCTTTAAAAATGACTTCCACATGGTGTTTAGTACCATTCCTTGATGCAAGACCGGTATCATATTGATTTTTTTGAAAAAGACGGCAACAAAAACAGTGTACACAATCGAGACCTTTTGAATAAATCAACCAATCGCGGTTTACATTTTCCATGAAAAGCACGTTATTTCACAGTTATAAAACACAGTGGACACTGTTTTTTCCGTTAGAGCCACTTCTGAGCAATACACACACATCATACACTCTTTTTCGCAATATTTGAATACGTAATGCAACAAACACACCACTTCCCTTCTTGTTCATTCTATTTTATTTGATTTTCGTAAACAATGATTGATACTCTTGTCTATTTCGTTTGTCACTGCAAATGCAATTTGAAAAATGGTATCCACTTTGTACGAGTATGTTTTGGTGCGCTTTTACTGAACTGGTCGAGTGTCGGTTCTATTTCTATCGCCTTTTTTCAATTTTCAAATACGATTTCAGCGATCATTCAAATGATTACAAAATATATTTAAACATTTGCAGGGCACTTTTATATACTGAAGTCTCGCGCCGTGTTTTGACGTAATTTTTAATAAAAATGTGTATTTACTGTTTTCTTTTTTTTTTGGTGTAGACACAAAATTTTGAGCTCGTGACCCGGTGCAGCGCACCGGCTGAACCGGCGGTTGGACATACGCTGAGTACACCTAACTATACACCTACCTGAGCAGCAAATTAGAGAAAGTCAGATACTTGTTTTTAGAGTCCAAGATAGATATTGTGTCCGTGTCCGAGACATGGTTTCAACTAGATATATGCGATGCATTCTATTTCCTAAAGGGCTATAAGCTTTTTCGAGCCGATCAAATGTTCAGAACTGGTATAGGTTCGGCTCTGTATGTTGCAAGTTATGTGGTGATTTTAATTGTAATTTGTTGGACAAATATTTATCAAAAAACTTTCTTAGTACATATGAGGCCGTCAATCTTAATCCCATAATCCGCTCTTCACCTACTCACTTTACTGATTCATCCAGTTCTTTACTATACAATTTTCTTGCAAGCGATGTCGATAAAGCTTTGCTTTACAGTCAGCTTCAAGCATCTGGTTTCTCCAAGCACGATTTAATCTTTACATGCTGGGATATAGCTTGTCAGATTGGTCAGCAAGGTTTCCAATATCGTGATTTCAAAAATAAATATAAATATATATGAACTGAGACTTTAATAGCCTAAGCTGGAACTCACTATACCTTAGGCAAAATGTAAACGAGCAGATATACTTTTTAGGCCGTAACTTCAACTTCCTTTTTGATTTGCATGTTCCTTTAAAAACATATGTTGCGAAGCATACGGCTCCATCTTGGCTGAATGGCGACATCTCTGCTCTGATGTCACGACAACATGCTGCCTACAGTCAGTGGAGACGATACAAGATGGAACCTTTTCACCGATCTTATCGTAGACTTCGAAATCAAGTGGTCAGAATGATAAGATAGGCAAATTGCACTTTTATGAAGAAAAAACTTGGTTATTCAGTTTCTAGAAATAAAGTTTGGGAAAACCTGCGTTAAATCGCAGGCAATCTAAAGTGCTACCTGATAATATGGATTGCGATGTTCTTAACAAGAAGTTCACCTCAATGCCACAGTCCTCTGGTATCGCAATCGCCAATAGCTCATTAACTGAAGATGAATCAACTTATTTTAGTAGCACTTTCAACTTTATAAGATTACAAGAGGAAGACATTGTTGAGGCAATTCTATCAATAAAATTGAATGCTATTCGCCTTGACTTAATACATCCAAAATTTATAAAACTTTTACTACCGTACATTTTGCGCTTCATAGCACACATCTTTAATAGTATCTTGACTTTATCCGTGTTTCCTTTGGAATGAAAGAAAGCTAAAATTATCCCTATTTATAAAAAAAACCCCAGGTATAGAGCCAGAGTTCCGACCAATAACCATACTACCGTTTTGAAAAACAATTCTCAAGCAAATACAAAATTACTTGACATCCAATAATCTGTGAAGCACCTACCAGTCAGGTTTACGACCACCACGAAGATGCAAATCCGCCTTACTCCTAGTAATTGATAAAATAAGAACTGCAATAGATAACAATCACATAGCGCTCTTAACTTAACTTTTCCAAGGCATTCGACACTGTCAAACACTCAATTTTATTTTAAAAGCTGCAAAACTCTTATGGGTTTACTTTCGAGTCCTGTAAGTTGATCTTTTCGTATCTTAGTGGGAGATAACAACACTTTGTCGTAAATGGTCGCTCATCCAGCTTTATGGACGTTTTAACAGGAGTGTCACAAAGATCTATACTTGGACCAATCTTTTCACTTTATATCAATGAGCTTCCGCTAGTTGTAAAACACTGTCTATAATTGTATAGATGAAACGCTGATTATGTTCAACTTTTAGTCAGTTGATCCTTCTCTGAAAAAAATAAAGCAGTTGATTTAATGAACGAGGACTTGTTTCTTATATCCAGCTGGTAAAAAAAAACAGCATCTACCTAAATCCTGCCAAGTCGAAAGCCCTGCCTGCCCTGCCATCTATCGTAAAGCGTTAGATGCATCAGTTTTAAACTCATTGAAGCTAGAGGAGGATACCATTGACTATGTCAGCTCCGCCCGAAACCTAGGAATGATTTTCAATAATACCCTCACTTGGCACGACCATTTAATGAGTGCTATCGGAAAAGTTTATTGGGCCCTCGTCTTCTTCGAGTAACTCAAAGGTTCATCCCTAAAAAAACTAAACTATTACTGGCGAAAACTCTTTTACTTCCCGTTTTACTGCATGAATGCGAAGTTTTCTGTGATTTAGACTATGCGACCAGCCGCAAACTAAATGTTGTATATAACAATATTGCTCGATATGACTATATATCTTTTTTCTCGATACAAGTCTGCGGTACCAGTCTAGAAAATTTATTGAAATTTCGTTCTCTAAGCTACATGCATCAAATCATTCAAACACAACAACCTGATTACCTTCATAGTAGGCTGAATTTTCCCCAATCAAGAAGGTCTTTGGCACTGATGACACCTCGATTTAAATATCTTAACACTTAGCGTCAGTTTCTTATTCATGTTGTAAGCCTTGGATCGCCCTGCCAATCGCGATGAGAGGAATCAGAAGCACAAGAAGTTTTAAACATGTTCTTTTCACTTATTTGGCAAATCATTGAATGTTTAGTAAGTAATATATATACATATACATGTTTTCATATACATATAAGTGATTTACATAGTTGTTTCTTAATTTATATAAGGGCTTACAACAATTTATAAGACTTATATCCTACTATGTAAGCAATTTTTAAATAAAAAAATACAAATACAAATACAATTCCTAGTAGAAAGCTAGGAATATAGAATTCCATTTTATCCACAAATAGCATATTTTCCACGACAGGGTATGACTAACCAAAGGCCAACCCCATTCCTACAATAATTACCAACAACAATTCCCTAACCAGTTCCAAGAAAACAACATTCAGCAACCACCAGCAAGACCGCAGCCAGGAGGTGAACCAATGACGATATAAGCAATAAAAACTAACGTTGTTAATTACGCGAATAGGCCACAGGCACCACAAGCGAACTGGCCTCCTTTCCCCAAAATACCCGCGAATATGTCTCAGCCTCATATCCACCCCAATAAGATGAAAAGGAACTACGAAATCAATACAAATAGTGACAACGTGGAAAAATACAATCAAATCTTTAATTCGGAATTTCCTCAAGAAGAGCAAACTCTAGCTCAATACGCGGAGTCACAGCAAATCGTCCTAGACCCAACTCAGTATCCTGAAACGCAACCAATAGACCCAACTCTTAATCAATATCCCGAAATATACCAGTTGAATCCGGAACATCAAACAGAACCCATAGCCGAATTAACAGATGTCCATTTTTTGGGATAGCGAGCTCCTCGATGCCATATGAGTGTAAAGTGAAGAGCGGTGAAACGTTGAGAATACTTATTGACACTGGATATAATAAAAATTACATCCAGCCTTCTCTTGCCAAGAAACCTATTCCAAACGAATAATCATTTTTTTTCAATTCAATAGCCGTAGATGTGGAATTTACTCACCAGACCATGTCAACTTTTTCGGCTTTAAAGACACCAAAATTCAGTTCCTCCTTTTACCTCATTCAAAGTCATTTCACGGGATTCTTGGAAATGACAGTCTAAAATATTTATCTGCAGTAAAACACTTAAGCCATGATGTTATGCTTACTAAAGACATCAAAAGTCGTATTAAATAATTAGCAGCGGAATCAGTAAATATAGTAACAGCAATGTAAGTGTACAGTCAGAAGGGTTTTTGACTGCTCTTCATGGAAGACTGGTACGAATATTTCTCAATATTTTCCTGAAGAGGTATTGTTCACGAAGTTCGAAAAAGTGCCACAAAGTAAAACAAAAACGAGAAAACGTGCGGAGCGAAATCGACTATGACTGGCGAAAAAAATTATTTTGAAATACGAACGAGCGAAAATATAAACCAACTGTTGCTATTGAATGTTGACACAAGAAGAAACTTTATTGCAATTCAGTTTTAAAAGAAACCTATTTTAGTACAAGTTTCTTCTTACATTTTTCCGTTTTAGTCCGGCGGCATTTTCTCTGTTTGATTCCAACATCCACTTTAGTTTGTCTAGTCCTAAGTCACAATCTATTGGTGAAAATCGTTTGTGGACATCGGATCTTTAGGATGTAACGCAGACAACGATTAACAGCCTTATAACCTGTTCGAGATTTTGCTAGAGCTCCATACTATAGAAAGGATTCCGAATGCACTACGAGCTTTATTTAGTTATATCTGACGTCGAAGCCAGTTCCACCATCGAATGACACATAACTACCCAGATAAATGAACTGCGTGACCTCCTCTATGGTCTCCCGTTTCAAGATAACCTGATATTGTTGATCTCAGCAAGTGTGCATAGGTTTTTTTTGCATTTATCTTTAAGCTAGCGACCTCACCATTCTGTTGCAGTGATTGACATATTTGGTTAAGGGCACCAATGTTATTTGCTAAGAAAACAGATATCATCAGCGTAGTCCAAATGGCTTAGCTTATCAAACGGATTCCATTGGATACCAGGTCTCTCGTTTGCACCCACCGTGGCTGTCATAACATCATCGATCGCAAGTAAGAACAAAATCGGTGACAGTACATCTCCTTATACCACTCCTTGTGGCACTTCAAATGCATCGGAAAGATTTCCACTGTGCAAAACGAAACACTTTGAGCTGTTTTACAACTCTTTAATAATAGCAACAATTTTTTCAGGGATGCCTCACATAGCAAGCGATCTCCAGATGCAATCACGACGATTAAGCCGATCGAAGGCCTTTCTAAATTCGACGAACATAAAGAAGAGCGGTGATTGGTGCTCCGACGATTGTTCAGAAGTTTCAGTTTTTCAGTTTTAAATGCATTTTATTTTCTTAACACTAACTCTTACACTCTAACAAAAAATGCTTAAATAAAATTACTTAACAATCTTATGCTAACTTACTGGCCCCACACAATCACTGTAAGCTACTCTGAATATTTATATCTATGTCTCTCGACTTCATTTACATTTTATTTAGGAATACTTATTTTCTATACTTAAGGCTAAGAAAAAAATTTGTTTACAAAAACTTAGCATATGGACTTCTTTTATTTTTTATGAAAACTTAGTATCTAACTTAAAATAAACCTTAGCCTACCTAGCCTAAATGCATAATACACACATAAACACATATAGACATTATACACAATCATATACATATATCAGTATACACCTTTGTATACACTGATATATGTATATGTTTCTTAAATGCTAACCTAAACCTATGTAAGCTGGCCATCGCTATTCACAGAGAAAACAGATTGGTCAGCTCTGCCTCATTAGTGAGGCTGGTCTGTGATTGACGGAAACGGCGACGAAACATCATTCAACCACCATCATTCAACCACCAGAAATGCTGGTGCTGCCGAACGACAACCCTCTTATCGCGATTCCCCACCGCCCTACTGAACCTGAGGCGATCCACACTGCCGTGTGCGACGTCTCTGCTGTAGTTGAGTCGCCTGTCCCCAGCTGTCCGAGCGACATGGAAGATTAACGGCACCGCTGATCTATCCTGGATCAACCCTATCTGATCTGGGTAGAGGAATGCTTCCGGTGGAACGAAGCCGTCAGAGCGCACACTCTCGTGATAAAGGTAATTGGGGTAAAAAGCCCCAGATAACAGATTATTCGTCGAGGTCATTGCTCTAGCAATGTGCCCTCGAGTCAGCTTAATTAAGAAGTTGTCCACTCGTATTAGGTTCGCCCTGTTGTAAAGGACCTCATTAGGATAAAATTTCTTGTACTCCGACTCTGGTGTTCTGTACAAGAGAAGACAAGCCCTAAGACAAGCCCTCTCAAACACCTGAATCATTTCCATCAAGCTTGCTCGTACATTGAACCACATGGGACAGCCAAATACCAGCATGGACCTCATAAGGGCCATGTAGCAGATTACCTTTACCCTCGCATCGAGTTGGCTGCTATAAAACAGTCTCTTTATAAGGGCAAAAGCACCTTTAGCTCTGGCCAGAGCAGCATCTACATTTTTGCCAAAATACAGAAACTGATCTAGCCAGATTCCAAGGTATCTGACTACATTTCGACAGGCAAGAAGCTGTCCGTGTTGTCCAATGATAGAGAACTTTCGCCAATTTTTTCTGGTATCCCTAGAGGCTCCAGACAACGGCGTCCTAAAGAGAATGGTTTCCGACTTCTGAAAGTTGATTTTCAACTTCCAGTCATCGCAAAATAGTCTTATCTTATCGAAGTGACGCTGCAAGAGAGTATTAATGACCTCGATTTTTGGACCTGATCTGTACGCTATCAAATCGTCTGCGTACGCAATAGTATGGGGAAGTGAACCTATCAAGTCGCTTGTATAAATGTTGAATAGGATCGGCGAATTGACTGCGTCTTGCAGAAGACCATTTTTATTTGAAATATTCCGACAAAAGTCACATCACCATTTTTCACGATGAACTGGTGGTTAGCATATTATAAAGAATGTAATGAGTGGTTTACTGATCCCCAGCCTAGTCAGCTTATAGAAAAGACCCTCTAACCATACGGTGTCGAAGGCCTTCTCCAAGTCAACAAGGCAGGCACCAGTGCATTGTTTTTTGCCTTTATTCCATTGGATATCGGACACCAGTTTAGACGCGGCATGTGAGATATCATGTCCCGCCTTAAAACCGAATTGATTATCCGGAACTATATGTTTGTTCTCAACCCACCTAGCCAGAGCCCTATTGATTACCTTTTCAAAAACCTTCCTGATATTCGGAAGGAGACTTATCGACCGGAGATTCGCCGGATTGGATATATCCTTCCCCTTTTTGGGGATAGGTTGAACCACCGCCGTTTTCCAATGCGCTGGATAATGTGCATTATTCATTGCATTATTAAACAGGGTGGTGTAGATGTCCACCGCTTCTAGAGGAAGATGTCGAAGCACGATGTTCGGAATACCATCGGTCCCCACTGATTTCTTAGCCCTGATTGTGTCGAAGATCTCATGGAGTTCTTCCTTCGAAATAAACGGGGGTAGATCACCCTCTCTGGAAATGACATTATTTGCCCTATTTCCGTCGCTGAACCGGGTGAAACTAGAGTCCTCGGCTCGCCAGTTCCCTATTTCATTTCGAATGCAGAAGTCGTGCACCAAGACGCGGTTGTCCAGGTCGTAATTAGGGCCAATGGTATCAGTGGCCTTGTATACTTCCTGGAAAGTCGCCTCTATGGTCTCAACCTTCTCCTGTGGATCCTCGATCACAAAAGAGTCGTCATCATCAGCGGCCTCATTTGGATCAATACCTGCTATTGTCAGTAACCGTTCGTTGTCTGTTGACCGGGCTATTTTAAGACACTGAAGGTCGTTTTGATTTTTTCTCCGAAATAGTTTATTTATTTGCGGAAACATATTCGGGTTGCTGGTGTTTACAGCCCGAACCTTGTTGTTCCAATACAAACTTACAGAAAATCTATAATTCTCTTTTATTAGCGTTTGAATATTTTTAATCGACGACTTCAGTGTCCTAACAAGACCCGGAGCTTGTCGGTCAGTTAACTGTCTGTACAAGTTTTTAAGTCTTGTCAGAAGTCTACTTTTCTGTCGGTGCAGTGCGTCAATAGTAGGATTGCGGAACAGGTCTTCGTTAGTCGTACGTCGATACCGCGGTATTGTAGTGTCCATAGTTTGTTTAATTGTCTCGTCCATTTGTTTTAGGTAATTGTCGATCTCCTCGTTTGACAAATTCCTATTGGACGGTGGGTGGAGCGTGTTCGAGGAGAGCGCTCTAGTCAAGGTTGCGGAGAAGCGTGTCCATCGAGTCTCACTGTAGTTGTAAGTATATCTTTGGACAAATTCCTCCAATTCCGCAATTTCGTTGGGAACCGTAATTTCGGTGCTAAAACCGCAATGGTCGCTGTCATACACGAATGTGCGCAGACAGTTTAATGTTTGTAAATTCGTACCTGTCAGTCGTATACGTTCGTCGTACAGCAGTAGATCCAAATAAGACCCGCCTCTGGGAAACGACGGGTTATCCGTCGCTTCAAGACCGAGTCTGTACAAGACATCGTGCTGACCCCACCAATCGAGTAGTAGGTTCCCTCTAGTATTTGGCAAAATATTTCCCCAATCTCTGTGTCTAGCGTTGAAATCCCCGCCGATTATAAAATAATTCTCCCCCGATTCCAGCCTCAGAAGTCGATAAAGCGTGTCGAACTCTGTAATGAATAGGGTGGATTGTGAAACCTCAGGTGCATAAACAGAGGCCAAGTACAGCCGCTTTCCACTGCGGAGCGGTATGTAAATGACGACTGTTTCCAACACCCGGAACCTACGCAACACTCCCTTGTACACTCTGTGAAATTTTATACCTTCTTTAATGAAGATCGCGACACCGCCTCCACGTTTGGATGTGGGCCGATTTCTTCTTCTAACAATATAATTATTGTACTCTAGTTTGTGCTTATCGGTTAGCTTGGTTTCGCTAGCGAAAAGCACATCAGAAGTTTGGTCTTGTAGCAATTTAAACATCGCGGCTCTTCGTTCGATCCTAATCAGTGAATTAACATTCACCGCAATGACCTTCAAAGTTTGCTCCACCATGTTCGTACCCATTACGGCATGTGTTACGTTAGGCCCAGCAGCAGCGCGTAGATCTGGTCCACCCGCTTGGCATGTTCTTGTACTTGCTGCTGCAGCTGAGCCATCTGCCCTTGGATTGCGAGCAAGATGGACAGCATGTTAGGTGCAGCTTCCGTTGTTCTCGGCATTGGCGCTGGAGAAGAAACAGTCGCTTGTTGTGCCGTAGCCCCCCTACCTGACACCATTTGGGCGTAGGAAATTTGGGACGTGACGGCTGGTGTTTGAAACCTAACAGGTGAACATTTGACCTCCACCTTCTGCTGCCGAGCCAGTTTTGCTTTTTTAATGTCAGCGAACTTAGGACAACCCCGATAGTTTGCGGTGTGTCCCACGTTCCCACATAATACGCACGAGAGCTGCGACCTATCGGATACTCCGTCTCTACCCAGAGCACACTCCTCTGAGCTGTGGTTATTTGCACACTTCACGCATCGAGGCTGCATTTGGCAGTTCGACGCGGCGTGCCCGAACCTCTGGCAGCGAACGCATTGTATAACGCCTTCGCTCCTTTTTAATTTTTCCCAGTGAATCACCTGGTAGTCTAGGACATTGATTCTCCTTAGACTATCCAGACGGCTTTCGGGACTGAGCTGCACCAGGAAGAACGGCAGACTCCGTTTCTCCCGCCTGGCTCAAGCTGTGGTAAATGGCTTTACCCCCACAAACTTGAGTCCTTCGCACTCCTTCTCTTTGAGCAGTGCAAGGATCTCCTAAGGATCAGAAGACGGTTCCAACTCCTTCAGCAGCATCGATTGCCGCTTTCACACTTCGGTGTGAACGAGTAGTGCTCCGTCGTCGTTTCTTTTAGGAGCTCTTTCACTTTCGCGCAGCCCTCCACTGTATTACAGTGGATGGCATGGCGATCCTTCCCCAATCGCTTAATATTAAAATTGTTACCAATGACCAACTTACACAGGTCCTTGGTTTCATTTACCTCTAGTTTATAGGTGTTGATCGGAGGCACCTTCTCCTTCTTCTTCTGCTGCTGCTGTTGTTGTTGTTGCTGCGGCTGCTGTTGTTGTTGTTGCTGCGGCTGCTGTTGTTGTTGCTGCTTCTGCTGTTTTTTCAGCTGTTGTTGTTTTTGCGGCAGTTACTGTTTCTGCTGCTGCTGCTGCTGTTTTGTCTGCTGCAGTGGTTGTTTCTGCTGCTGCTGGTTTTGTTGTTGCTGCAGTTGTTGTTTCTGCTCGTGTTGCTTATTTTGCTGGGCGCTTTCTGCCTCTAATTTCTCCCTCTGTCTGCGTGCAGTTTGTTTTAGCTTAACAGCAAGCATTTTTTCTTGCAGCTTTTCTAAGCTGCTGCTAATGTCTTTTATCATTTCATCCTCATCTTCCGACTCGGATGTCGCTAGAGAAGCAAAATTGTTGTTGCCCCCCTCATAATGTTCATCATCCTCTGATAGAACGGCATTTACTCTCTTTTTTCTTAGATTAGGAGGGGTTTTCAAACTCCTCCTCCTTTTAATGGCGTTCGCCACGTCGCCGGCAACACTATTGTTGCCTTTTGCAACTCCCGTTATGGGAAGAGCGGAGCGCTCTCCACCATCCATCACGTGATTTGCTTATTCACTTTTTGGATTTGTTGATAACAGCAGTTTGAGGAGATAAAAAAAGAAAAAAAAAAGAAAAAAGTTCCGGATATAGCCTGGGCTCGAAAAACCCGTGTCTCGCTATTCGATGACCGACGCCGCTGACCGCTCGGCTACCGAGTCAACTAGCTGAACTTTGACTGATTATCGTTAGGATGAAACTGATTCACTATTTTTTATTTTTTTATTTTTTATTTGGTTTTTTTTTTTTTGCTTTAGAAAAAGCCGAAACACGTTTGTTCTTTGTGAAGATCTGCGAACGACTGGATTGTTCAGAAATGATTCTCAAGGTGTTAATATGATCGACGCATGATTGACCACTGCGAAATTCCGCTTGGTGCCTCTTGAGCGTCGACTCAATCCCTGATTTTATCATCTCGAGAATGATAGTTGCCATCAGCTTTGGGAATACTGACAACACGGTGAGACTACGCCAGTTATTGCAATTCTTAGGATCGCCTTTCTTCGGTATCATTGAGCAGTGCACAAAAATGCTCCTTCCACCTTCGCAGTTGGTCTTCTAGTGACACTGAAAGGTTGCCGTTAGTATCTATCACAGGGTGGTTGGTGCTACTTTTTTGACCTATAATGTCCATAGAGATTTGTTACAGCTCACTCTTCTTGCAGCTTCTTCCCCGCTCTCCGCAAACTTATCCAATCTGGCCCTCCTATCACGTCTCACATAGCGCTGTGCTGTCTGATGGGTTGCTCTATACTCGTTCTGTCCCATTTTCCTAAAAACTTAACACGTGCTCAGGCATTTTAAGTGTATTAATACGCACTTGATTGTTAAGTTCTTTGAAAAAAAAAAAAAAAAAAAAAACAATTTTCGATGAACATCAGTTTCATTACTGATTCTTATTTTGAGTGCTCTGCGGGGTGGGAGGTCTCGGGATATCCAGAGATCTCTAGCCCTTGATTGTTTCGGTACCGCTTCGGATCCAGCTTCCATAAAAACCCTCTTTACCTTGTCCCACATCGCCTCAATGTAAACATGGACGTTTACATCCACAGTTGACGCTTTGTCGTTTAGGGCAAAATTACGACAGATATTTGGGTCACTAGGAGCGGTCATATTAAATTTTGGTTTGCTTGCTGTACTCTCTGAACATCACCATTGAACCTTTGAATTGCCATTGAAATCCCCCATGATGATTACGATGTCGCCTTTCGGAACTTTGCTGTGCACCGAGTTTAGATGAGCATAGAAAGCGGTTTTGTCTTCTTCCTCTGCATCGTATGTCAGAGCGTGACACTGAATGATGGTGACTTGGCGAATTTTGGAGCTAAACCTTGTCGTCATTATCCTCGCCGAAACTGGTTTCCAGGAAATTAGACATAATACCAACACTATTTCTTCTCCCCAGAGCTTTACCCTTCTCCGTCCTACTCAGTCCGAGAATACTGATATTAAGCCGGATCATTTCATTTTCATGAAAAAATTTCTTAACTGGTTTATTAATTCATCCATTTTTTTTTTTTTTTTTTATAATTTACGCGCGCCTAAGGGGTTGGATACCCTTTTACTGTTGCCAGGGCGCGGGCGGAAAGACAGAAGGAGGAGAAAGGAAAATTGTTTGTGTAGTGGCTTGAAACTCAGGTGTGTTTGGTTTCTATGTTTGCTCTCCAGGGGTGGGAGTCCGAATAGGACGGAGAGTTTTTTCTTCACTCGGAGTGATTCGAGTATAATTCCCAGTATTTTTTTCATTGCTTGAAACTCTTATAACAGCCAAATCTACGTGTCAGTGTTATGCCTTCACACGCAGAATTTTTTTGTCTGAGTTTCAAATATACAATGAAAAACTGATTTTGCCATGGGCAGGATTCGAACCTGGACCCTCCGAGTGAGAAGCGTTTGCTACTACCACTACACCACGGCCATCCATAATTATTAATAATCCCATAAACCTTGGGTTCCACAGACACACCAGCCTTTTTGGATGGTAGAACACATTCAATTACACGCCGCCCAATATGGGAAAACAGAAGCCATTTGTAGCTGCCCACTATAGATACAGACGCTACTTGCTACTGCCGTTTTCCTTACAGGATAAATCAGACTTTCATACCGTTGACTTCCATATACAGTTCTTCCATCTTGAGGGAACTTTTGTACAATCCAAGGACAAGATCGTGCCCAGACCCACTCTCTACCCACTCTCTACTCATTCTCTACCAAGAGGAGGTTTAGTGTAGGTGTGTACACTATGTAATACTCGTACATAGACGATATCATCATTTTCAGCAAAGACGACCATACGCATCGAGAAAACATCGAAAAAGTTTTCAAAACTCTGGAAGCTGGAAACATGAAAGTGCAGCTAGATAAATGCGATTTCTATAAGAGTGTGGTAAACGACGGGTAAAACTTTCGAACTAAAAAAAGTATCACATCAGGAAACCAAGTGGTGTGTCATCGGAAACAGAGTCCGTTCCTTAAACGACATATGGTGTTCATTAAGCACGAGTGCCACTTAATTACATACTGCAGCGACAGGCACCAAATTCAGATTGATCACCATATTTTCCTAGATAAGACGAAACAGAGCGTTTTAAAGTAATCCTAGGTGAACCACTTGCAAAGTCTTGCGAGCGCTAGCTTTTGTGAGCGGAGTTCTTGTGAAGGAACCAGCGAACAACCAACTGAAACTCTGGCATAGCCGGTCCCAAGCCGTGTGAGTAACCATCAACATACTGCAGTATGATGAGCCAAACTGCGCAAATGTAATTACACAATCGGACTCGCGCATGCACAGCTGTGTGAACTTCAGTTCCTATGTGTATTTAGGTAAGGCCACGATCATAGCGTTTATCCGTCAAACTGCGCAGATGAAGATGACGAAAACGATTTCTACTGCCTGCTGAGTGCAGCTTCTAACTCAACGCCTAACAAAGATATCGAGGTCGTGGAGATTTTAACGCGAAAAAAGGTAATGGCAACACCACGTTCAAGCATATGACGGCGAAAGGATTTTTGGCTTTTGCAGAATCAACCGTATTGTCTGGGACACAACATACACACAGAACACGAAAAATCTAATCACATGCCTGAAATGGGCGAAAAGTACCCTGAACAAAAGCAAAGCAGCATTCCAGCGAAATTTGTTCAAGCCGACGACCAAGTCCTTCCGCAAATATTGAAAGAAGAAAACGATTGTTAGGAGGAAAACCTAACAGAATGTGGAAACAAAGGAGGTACGTGCGCCCTCCTAGCTGTTGCTAAACTAATAGTTGGAATATTTCTGGATCAAGTGAAATGACATTTTGATTCAATACTCGATATCGACGAGCAAGATCTCGAACTAGATCCTCCTACATCAAGCAAATCAACACCTTGCGAATCTTCACCGAACATTTGATGTCGATCGATATCAATATGACCCTCGAGGGCATTAATCAAATACTATATGGTGAGCCTTGCACAGGACAGGTATACTTAAGGCTTCCTATGATGGCGGTGAATGTTATGGAAGTGTCAGAGGAATTTGAAGTTCACAGCGGAGTACGAAAAAATGTTGCAATAGACTATGACATCATATCCTTAAAATCTTGACTACACCCATAACGTTGGCCTGCCCTCACAAGATATTGAACCTACATCAGGATCAACTTGAAGTCAGAGGTGGATAAATTAGGACTCAAAACAAATTGTCAAGATAATACTAGCGCCGCTCAACTCATCACTGCCCTATAGTAAGTCGAGAAAGCTAACAACTTTCTATCGTATATATGGGAGGTATGGTCTCAGAAGATACCGAACTAGATGTGGAATCCAGAAGATGCGTTTGGTATGCCACCTTAAATCTGTAGAAGTAATGCTTTCAGCACAAAAACCAAGCGAGACTGTTCCAAACGTGCAAACTGTACTACTGAAAATTTACCAACATTTACAACGACAGTCGAGAAAGAATCTGAATCTTAGGGGATGACTTGGAGGGAATTCAATCACGTTGTTGAACTCTCAAAATGACGAGCAGGCAGGACCTAACTAAGTAAAGTAAGTGAAGTATTTGCTTTCCGACAAGTAATGACACCCTAGTAGACACTTTTATATATATATCGCAATGTTGAATGATTTGCGACAAATATTAGAAGAATTATACGAGTAGTGATGGACAGACCGCTAGTAGAATGTAACAAAAATCCGCAAATCCAAAAGTTGTGCAGAAGCAATGCTGATAAGTGAGAGTAATATGTATAGTAATATTGATCTAACATACTCGTACATGAAGTATTCCAACGACAATAAAAGAAGAAGAGGACGAAAATGAATGCTGACATTAAAGAGTGTTAAAGAATTTGCATATCCACGATGCACTGCTAATTGGCAACGATCATCAGAGGGAACATCTTTAATTTATGACAGCTAATACATCACATAGTGACCTCTAGTCTTCCTGACTTTTCTGCTGTTAAATGCAAATGTAGCAAAGGTTTCATAGCTCCTTTCACCACGGATACTACGGATACAGAAAATTAACTATATTTTACATATGTAACATACACTGATTCTTTAGTCTCGATTTGATTTTGTTGTAAACCAATTACATCAATTAAAATTAATTAAAATACCAACTCCAACAGCACGTACTGCTATATTTGTTCAACAAAGCCACGAAAAGTACTCGTAAGTAGAAACCAATCAACCTAAAATCACGCAAATCGTGTAACACCATGAACCCAGCTGCTATCCAAGTAGTTAAAGATACTCAGATACTCGTAAATATGCAAATCAGCAGAGGTTGCTATCTGATCTTTCCATATTGAACGCTTGGAGAGAGAGTGCGTGGGTGTCCCCTGGTATCCGATGGATTCTTCTCACTCAACTAGCTTCCACAATCACGTGGAAACTTTCATTATGCACTACCAACAGATGGAATATCATCAGGAAAAAAGAAAAAACAGAATTTAGATACTCCAATGCAGTTAACCTTTGATAGAAGCCGACGATCCAAAACACTTTCGATTGACGGAGCTCAGTTGAATAAATAACATTCAAGCGCCATTCGGGCGTGTTAAGTGCAGTGGCATTTCTAATCAACCGAGCCGAGTGCAGCGACTGAGATTTTTTATATTTTTTTGAAAGTTGTGAAGTGATTTGGATTTGACACAGATTTCGGGTCAAATGTGGTACATCATGGAGGCTAAATTGAGGTGAAATGCCCCGGGAGACAAATTACCTGACGACGCTTTGATGTTATTCCATGAATTGGAAACACAACTTACAATCGGGAATTGCTTTCATTACTTGAATTCCAATTGAACTGAGAGTCACAGTAGTTGCTGATGCTGATCCATCGGATGAAGGTTTTCGATTTTAAATGAGATTGAGGTGTGAGGTAATTGTTGTTGATATGAGTCAAGTACTGCCGCTGTATAAAGGGAAAATATTAGCTTAGCTGAAAAACTCACACTTATCTACAAGTCGTTAAGTAATTTGAGTCATGAGAGCTTGCTTATTTTACTGAAGACTTTTCGATCTTGAGATCGATTTCGGAGGAAAGCAAAACATTGTGATGATGTATTGGTTTGCTAGTAATCACGGTGACGTACAATGACCAAGGAATATGGAAAACTGGGTAAATACGCCCCCGATAACGATAACCTCCGGGTGACTAAGTAGTCTCATAATTGAAGCCGAATATACTCGTACATAGTTTGAATCTGATAAAAGTAGCCATGCGATATTTTTTGTTTGCTCTATGATGTTTTTGGAGTCAATTAGGCTAGCACTTCTAATAGAACCGGTTCAATGTCAATCCATGGAGTATTCTTGCTGATATATTTGATGTCGACTGAGAGATATCAGTAGGAATACCAGAAATACACAGGTCTCGGATATCCAGGAGACATGAAATTCACATCAACGGGGCTAAGGTCAAAATAACTAAGCGACGCCGACATAACTAAGAGTATGTACTATGGCCATCAAGTACTAATGTTTTATCATTTTTGTTCCGGTAACTTACCATCAGTAGTGACTAGAAGAAGTAAAGGTCGGAGTCACTCAATACCAACATTTTATTAAGGTTTGCTATAAGTCCATTGTGATACCACTGGAAGAGCGTGGGACGCCCTAGTTAATCGCAGCATCAAAGAGAGTTTTTTATAAATCTGATCGGTTATCTTAAAGACATAAATCATTTAGAGATCGGAAGTGGTAGCTGTCTAGGAATTGCAAAGTACAGCAGTTAAAAAATTGCGCCAAAATTTTCTCTTTCTCTTCGTCTTTTTAGCTCCAGCAGAAATCATTCTGCAGATTATTTAATTTCTGCGTGAATGCTCCAACGACACAGTGCCCTGTGATTATGTTTTTGAGCTTGAAGATGTCCATTTCAGCCAGGTTGAGTAGTTCTCCTAATCATCCAGGTATGAGCATGGGCCATAATAGTCTAGATACCTCACAGTTGTCTCGATGGGATACCGTTTGATTGCCCTTTTTTTTGCCGTCGGACCAGAGCACTCAGATAAATTCGACTGAACTCCTTATATGCTCTTTTTATTGGAAAGATGAATAAGCGCTTCCTCACCGTCGAGTACCTGCAGCTGGGTGGGATGGAAAGTACGGTGTCTACAGAGACAGTTATTTTGTAAACTGTTTTGTAAGTTTAAAATTAAATGTTTATTAGAGATGAAGATAAAGATGAAAGTTTAAATAAATGTGTTTGGTAAGAGTATTTTCCAAGAAAATTTCAGTTAAGCGATCAACTCGCTGTTAACTAAAATCCATATAGGGTGATGTAGGAGGATAAATTTCCCTTTTGAGCTGAACAATAAATCTGACTCGTTCTCCTCGATTGGGAACATTCGTGGCCTTCCCTTTCAACTAACCCTGATTCCTTCTCTGAGCTGGATTATTGCTGACTATATCTACGAGTATGTATGTAGCCTGTCAATTGGCTGGAAAGGCGATAATATTGCCAACTTAAATTAATTCATCTCACACGGTCTATAAAAAGTGCGGAGATCAAGGCCAAGACTTCGAGCAAATAGCTGAGGTTCTCTTCCACTTGCGTGCGACACCTAAGTCGCGGTCTTCCTCTACTGTGCTGTCCCTCTTGGGTGGATTCGAGAATTTTTCAGACCAGAGCATTAGTGCTGTCTGCCCTACATGACAGAGCCACCTCAGTCATTATACCTTCACTATTCTGGCTAAGTCAATGTATCTCTTCCTCCACTCACCGTCTATCCAGACGGGGCCGATCACCGGAACAATTTTCCTCTCAAAATAGCCTCATCAATTTCTAAAAAAGTTCAGAGGCATGATAGAGGAGGACTGAGATTATTAAAGTCTTATATAAGGTCACTTTTGTTTTTAAAGAGAGGCAAAGAGGCCCAAAGAAGCAACGATTGGTAAGAGTTATTCTTCGTTTTATCTCAGGGCAGGTGTCGTTGTCTAAACTGATAACACAGCCTAGGTAGCATTCTCTCTCAAATAAAGCTGAAGTTTCATTCATCGTGCATACTTTCGTCTCAGTTTATATATATTATGTTCCTTACCAAGTCATCGCCTGGCGTTTTAAAGAACTCGACAGTCGGGCCGTCCCGCTTTGTTGGACTTAAGCTTAGACATGGCTATTTTCTCTTCATCCAGTTCGGATGGACGAAAATATTGATCTATATCGTCATGTTGAAAGATTCATTCTACATGACAACGGCATTTGGTTCGTCATCGCCGTTACACAGTCTACAGAAATGCTCTTTCCAAATCCTCAGCATCGACTGCGACGTTACTACTATGTTCCCTTGTTCGTTTCTACAGTCTTCGGTTCCGCATATGTGTCCGTGAACGTTTTGTTACTTTTTGTAATACTTCCGAATCTCATTAATGGAGTAGCATCTCTCAATTCACTCGACCGCGCGCTTCTCATACTCTTTCTTTTACTTCCTGAGAAGCCTTTTTTCTCTTCTGTTCGTGAGTAGCTCTAGTCTTTCTATTCAGCGAATATTTCTGTGCCTCTTACTTAGCTGCATTTGCTTGCCGGCACGAGTCGTCAAACCAGGCGTTTCGTTGTGGGCGTCTCTGTTGGCTTTTTGGCAATGTTTTCACTCATCTTCGGTACTTGATGCTGGCTGCATCTTAAGAAATTAACAAAGACTCGATCGGAAAACGATTTTGCAATCTCTTACGATTGTAGCGGTCCCACGTCAAACTTCCTCACAGTATTAGCTTGTCTTTGCGGTTGACTGTTGACTTGTCAGGACTTCTCCAAGTCCCCTTATGAATATCGAACTGCATGCGAGTCGATATCAAGATGCGGGAACTGCATGCGAGTCGATTAGCCTGACGCCGTTATAGGAGATGGTGTCGTCCATGTTATACTTTCCTACATTACTACCAAAGATGCTCTTCTTTCCTAACTTTGTAGTAAAGTCGCTGAGGACAATTTTAATGTCATAGCTAGAGCCCTGATCGTAAGTCTTATTCAAGAGATCTGTCTGCCTCTAACAACAAATCCGCATCCAAAAGGCGCTGCTTTTGTCGTCGATAACAAACAATGCGAAAATCATTGCATTTCTTGGATGACGGTTCTTGGATGAGGGCCGCCGCTAGTTACTCGGCTACATGTGGCCTATTAAAGGATATAACATTCGTTGTCTTTTTTTCTTTTGCAAAAGTAGTTAACAGTAGATCCGTCGGTATTCGAGACTTGTTGTTGCTTCGTGACTGGATTTTTTTTTTCCATGGCTGCACTGTTACCTCGGCGGAACAACTATCAATCAACCCTTACGACGAGTGGTCGGTTAGACTAACCATTCTGAAGCATTTATTTGCAGTTCTTGAGGAGGACGAGTTAATGATTGAGGAGGGTATTGAACACTACTTCGATATCTTGATAGGCGTAGTAACAGTTCAACTGTGACTGAGACTGCATTTGATGTGAAAATCAAGAATTCTGAGGTCTGACATCTTTCGACGATCACAGCAGTTCAGACCCTGGGTATTGCGCTGAGAGCTAAGTAGGCTTTAAAAATGAATAGCAGGATGTCTCTGACTTGTAGGTTCGAAGCTACAAACTAAACATTTTAATCCCTTTTTGTACAAATAATATCCAAGCTGATCTGGAGATAGGTAAATTTCGTCAAACTATTGTAGATTTGAGATTAATTGCAGAAATAGAGCCAGGAAGATGAGTGATCTTAAGATGATTCAAATATTTTTCTTCGAAGTTAGCCAAGGTATCATATGGATTCTTGAATTCGTCCGAAATTCGAGGTGCTTTGCATCATTTGTCGATCTTGAAGATGACTTTTATGTTTCCAAGTCATGTTTAATAGACATGACATAGTTTGGCATGGTTAAAATTCTTTTTACCCTTCCAGTCCAGATCTTTGAAATCTGTGATCGACCATTGTGGGCAGAGAAGCTAACTGTCATCCTTATTGTAGGGTAAGATGAGCTTAAGGCGAGATTTTGTGGGGTTCGTCAAGTTTAGTGAGTTCGTCAAGCTCTAGCTAGAATATTGGAATGTGACTTATGCATCTGGTCACTGTAGTATGTGCAATCTGTTCTTTTTCTTCCAGTTTCTCCCAATTGCTTGATCGATATGTTTAGCTGCTAGAATCGATATTCACATGAGGACAGGTTGACCAATACTTTTAAGCAATATATTCCCATTAGTCGTGCGGATGCGATTCAAACGCACGATTTCCTCCTCATTGGTACTTGATTCGACCATATTCCTGAAGTTTTTGGATGGTGTAGGTTCATGGTCATCATATGGCAGGTACCCATCTCAAGGTTAGGGAAACTTAAATTTTAAATGTGATGCTAATATCCAAAATACACAGTGGGTATAAGAAAGCTTTTTTATTTGGCCACAGCTGGGTATTCTGCAAGTTGCCACCCAAAACTAGCGAAAACAAACCTTAATATACTCACGCAGGGCACACTGTTTAATTATGAACAGAGAATAGGGTAAATAAGTGAGTATGTGTCCTCTCAAAGGCGTACAGAGTCGTCAAAGTATTAACTCGACTTCGGATAGCGCCAGCTGCAAAAAGGAAGTTTGCAGAGATACTCTCTGTAGGAAAATCCGTTCACCACTCTCTTATCTCCTTGTGCTGGACAAAATTTTAGTAATGGGTTTAACTAAACAACCTACGCTAATGTTGCGAACATTCGGGTATCAGCCACACACCACTATTGGTAATAAATTGAGCTGCTTGCTTCTTCTAAAGAATTTATAATGGACTTGACATGGTCTAGAAGATACAAACATACATATGCACTTGTATTAAGGATTTCAAACTGAATTCTAAAGATATCGAGGAACCCATTAAAAAGCAAATCTAAAATTCTTGTTACAGCATTTTGGTGGCCCTTGGGCTGCTTGAGGGACAGCTTTTTTAACCCGCAATCTTTGCCCTTGGCACTATATTCAGACTCAGAGAGATTGCGATTAATTTTTCAAAAATTGATTCTCCTTTGGCAGAAGAATGGCTGACTTTCTATACTGAAGATCTGTACGGGGGTTGAGCACAATATGAAATATAATACTGATACCGTCGAGCAAAATCAAATCAATCGCTTGTTATCCTTCACCACCACTAAAAAGTCAAATATTCTGCTACAAGTGAGGATCAGCATCGCTGACCAAATGGGCAATGCGGATCCCACCTCATCTACCGCATCCTTTCCGGATGACAGTTTAATATGCCCGGAGCATTCAGAATTGTAGAAAAATATGTATACTCGTAGGTATAAAATAGTCATTATGCTTGGAATGCTATAACTAGTACACCACTCTTAACTGACTTGATTTCACCCGCTGCCGCACTTGTCGGTACTATTCAACAAAACAAAAGTTAAGTAATGGTGGATGAGTGAAACCCAATGCATATATCAGATGCAGTGCCTGTTATGGCTTGCTGATAAAGTCGCCAATTGCATCCCGCGCTTGATCCTGGGTGCATGGAAACTCTCGACAAATTTATAGAGACTGAATTAGAAAAACTCTAGGGGTCGTGGTGTGCAATATTCAAATAACGTTAAAGCCTCGAGCCAAATAGCACGCTGAGGCACTAGACTGCTATTAAGCAGATATCACCACCATTCAGGAAGTGCGGTGGGAAAGATCAGACAAAAGGACTTCTCTGCAGGGCGAAATATTATTAGAATGAAGTTAATCACAACAACATTCATAAAGGAACATGGTGATCATCAGATAATAAGACTCCCAACTAAATCGAATTTGTAACGATCGAAGCACTCCTCCAGTTATGTCGACCACTGAGCTGCCAATATTGATCAGGACCTAAGAATACTTCAGATGTAGCATAGCATAGCATTGATGCTAAGAACAGATTTTAAGTTATATGAAACAGTCTGCATAGATGAACGAGAGCGGATAGTGTCTTCTACGAGCTAGGGA
Organism: Volucella bombylans; assembly: GCA_949129095.1. Classification (NCBI taxonomy): domain Eukaryota; kingdom Metazoa; phylum Arthropoda; class Insecta; order Diptera; family Syrphidae; genus Volucella; species Volucella bombylans. Next base: position 83,636,431 of record OX422140.1, read on the forward strand.
GGAAGGAAGAACAAGACCGAAATAGAAATGGAGATGAGCATGGTAATTTAGCAGAATAGCCACAATCGGTGCTGAAGATATGAAAGAAAAATCTTCCGTACACTGTTAAACAGCGAGAATAACCTCACTGTCAGACAGAATGAATCGTCCAATGCAGTAAGTCAAGAGTGAGGATAGCAATATCCAAGTTTCAGTGTAACTAGGCTGCTCTTTCCAAGATTTGGTAAGCAGAAAATATAGCTTAAGAAAGGAACCTTAGCATCAGTTGCAGATCCACAACAAAGGGGATCCTTTCAATTGCGGCAATTATACCTCCATCAGACTCTTTAACATCGCAAGTAAGATCTTTTTTGCCGTCTTGTGTGAATGCCTAAAGCCAATTATCAACAATCTGATTGGCCCCTGTCAGTGCCCAGTATGTTGAAAATAGACCAAATATTCACACTACGAGAGATCCTGAAAATAACAAAATAAGTCCAAATCCATACGTGCCATCTAATAATTGATTTTGGTGCGGCCTATAAAGACGAGCCATTCAGAGCAATGTTTAGCCTTGGTTTCCCGTGTCAAACTCATCAGATTATGCAAAATGACGATGAAGAATGCTCGCTACTCCACAAAGGTCAAAAGCAATTTCACCAAGACCGTTGAAGTCAAAAAAGAGCTTAAGTTATGCGCTGCGATGTACATAGCTTGTTTAGCATTAGAAAGTTGTGTGAAACTCACAAGCTAACACAACTGATGGAATTGATATAGTTGGCAGATAGCACCAATCTGTCACACAAGAGACGTACACCATAGACTATTCGGTCAGAACGACAAAATAGACAGCCAAAACCTTGAGGTAGTGGGGAATTTTGTCTACCTTGGATTCGGTGCAGGAAATTGAGCAGCAACGTCTTGTCACATCACACTAAGAAGTCTGAATATAAGACCCTTATCATTGCGGTTCTGCCCTGTGGAGCAAAAGCATAGACATTGGCGAAAGCGGATGAAGTAAAACTTTGACATGTTGAGAGCAAATTTCTTCGAGTAATTTTTGGTTGGTGAACGGCTGTTTAATGGACTGTAACGCCAAATAACTAAGTTGGTATGCCAAAAAATTCTCACTTAACCTAAGATACGAAAAAGCATAAGTAGCTGAAATAATGTTAACATTGGGGTCAATCATTCACGTCGCCGTTGATTCCAGCTTAAGCAATTCCTCTGCCGAAAAGTCTGTATTGTGTCTTGTCTGAACCAAACTTATGCAATGAAAATGACTATAGATCTCAATTGCTCTGTATTCTGCAAGAGAACTGAGGATGTCCTCCATTTTTTCAACTGTTACGGGCGATTGTAGATTCGACCGGGGCTCAATGTAACAGAGCAAAAGTGCCTAACAAATGACATCGTCATGGGCCTTTTTTAATATTTCATTAAACCATCACCGCTAAAACTATCAAAGTTTGGATAAAGTGCTGCTTTGGAATAAAAAGAGAACCTTCTCTACACCAATAAATATATCATCCAGGGAAAATGCAATAGATAGAATATGTCTGTCCTACGATGAATTTTGCTGGAGCTGCAAACAATCTATTAGTTTTTGCGCAAGGCTATACTCGATCTCTTTTTTATAACATCTACTCGTAAATGATCCTAAAGATACTATGTAGAATGGATGTCATTAATTGATTGATACCTTTAAGAGTCTCTAAATTCTAAAAACAAATACATGGAACAGACTCGAAAATAGTGTAAGACAAATAAGTCATTTGTGAGTTAAGGTCCCAGCCGTTTGCCTTTCTCAGTATCTTTTCCTAATTTCTAGTCAAATCTCATTAAACTAAACTAAACATCGAGTCAAAGTAACACTAATAACCCGGCCACAAATAAACCAAACCAACACACACTCCGTATTCATACTCGTATATAAAAGTTTTACCACACACGGAAATTTTTTTCAATCATATCTCTCAATCTGAATCAAGATACTTCACATCTGTAACATTAATCAGTCACCTGATGCATCCAAAACATTCAGAATCAAATGAAGACATCTTCCGCTCCTGAAGGTATTCCGTAGTTTTGTCCACTGATGTGTATCTTCACCCACAAAATTGGCTCTTAAAACACGAATCCCAACATAATTTAAACACAAACCACTCTCTGCGATGTTTATCGAGATCTTTCAATCTAAATGCTATGCAAATACAAGACACAGATACTTGAGTTCTGCTGCTGTGTCCGACACATTGGCAGCGAGACCTGCAACTGATTAGCATGCCTACGCAAAAATTTAATCATTCCGCCCAAGGTTGAGAATAGGTTTGTACCGTGTGCTGTTGTAGTGTTCCTTTTGCGTTCCTTAAGTGATCAAAGAAACTTAAAAGTATCTTGAAGCAAAGACTCCATTTGAGGGCATTAGTGGCACTTTTCTTATCGTTCTTTGTCATATGAATTACGTACCCCAGATGCTAATTACTCGGTAGTTTTGGTCGGCAGCTTGCAAGCTGATAAGTACTGACAGAGCGAGCGAGTATGTACCTACATCTCGAGGCAGTACCTACATATGTACATCTGGATGCTGTACATCCTCGACTCAAGACTCCGGCAGAAGTAAAGTGAATTAGTTAATCAAATAGGAACTCTGGCGGTACTTACATACTCGTATATTTTTTTTTGCACACAGACAGACATTAAAAGAACATTATCTGTGCGTTGCACGAGGCGTTCCGTCCGTCTGATGATGTGCCCCAAGATACTCGGTACAGAGTTGGCCAGACAATTTAAGCGGCACAAGTTATCCGTTCGGAGTAACGATATCGTGTGTAAGGTGGTCGTAATGTTTAGGCCAAGGTTTGATCTTAGGCCATTTTAAAAAATGGTAAAGATGCACGAACTTTAGATCGCAACATTGCGTGCAATTTTTAATTTTTCACCGAGGTGATGGGATGCATGTTGGCCGTATCAATTTCGAATGAAGGAAAACACCATCTCGAGATGTTGATGTTTGGGTGGCCAATGTGTCAGAAGGCGTAATTATTTTGTTAAAGTGTGAGATAATGATGGCTATTATGAGCTATTTACTTGAACCTTTAGATACATCTTGATTTGTGTATGAGTATTAAGTTAAGCAGATGGCGATATAATGTCATGTTGGTTAAAATTCTTTTTTAAGTAGTTGGGATCGCAATTTGTTGAAGTGCTGATGAAATTACCAAAATTACGGACAAGTTCACATACGAATATGTAAATTAAGAAACAGTGTTTGGGTTTTTCGGAAGAGATTTCTGCGGTGTTCACATCATTTTTGTTGATAAATAATTCTATATTTTCGCATTTGAAAGCACTCCCGTGTATCTATCACTTCAACCAGTAGCTGGTCGAAACTTAAGTAAAACGTTTTCCAGGCCGCAAACAATGCATTAACTGGAACATTGACAGGGCTCCATTCCGGTGGACTTACTAGGAAATGATATTGCAATCGACCAGCAAGTTTGAGAAAATATAAATAAACATTTTTCAAGACATGAAGATTTAAAAATCGATTGATAAGCGGAACATCGGCTATTCGCTAATTTTAACGGTTGACAAGGACATAACATATTTGTATTAGATCGCAAACTAGGACGTCTGAATGAATATGGACATAAATATGGCCTAAGTGGAGGTATCAGAAACTCTCTACTAATTGTTATAGGTACGGATTAGAATAGGCCTTATAATGCCATAGCTGCTCCCAAGTGCGGTAAGGGTAAGAGCTGAATATAACTACATCGCCCCTTCAAAACATGCAGTTCAGATATTACAGAGTAGTCTAACCTATCGAAGTACGGCTGTTTTAACTCTAAAGCATAACATAAGACTCCATCAAAGTGGATAAATATTCCTAGATGAATTGAACGGCGATGTGAGAAGTAAATTCGGCTGTAACCTCATTGGGACAACAGTTGCATACTATTTCATTCAGAGCTCAAACAGAAGAGCTAGGAACTCTTAAGCTTTCTATTCAAAGAGTAAATGGTTCTCTTAGGCTGCTTAATTCCTTGGATTTTACACAATCACTTTGGGCGGTGCTTTCTTTTCCGGCTGTTTAGAAGGCTGCTATATAGAGTTATCGTACGTATATCGATATTTTGGTAGAGCTCTTTCTTGGTAATTTATCAATCTTTCCTTTAACTGTAATGCCTCTTTGGCTTGGAACCCATCAACATCTGATCTTTCTGCGCTTGGTCAAGCTTAGAAGAGTATTAAGGTTATCTATAATAGTGCTCTAAGCGCTATTTCAGAAGAAAACTATTGCGAATTTCAGGTACGTGAACGTACAAGCAACATAAGCTTGATATGCAATCAGGCTCCCAACTTGGAGAGGCATAATCTCGTCATTTTAAGTGATTTTAAGATAAAAAAAGGTGGTCGTCTTGAATGGAAAATCTGGAAGCAATGACTGTCAGGCGAATGCAATAAGGCAACGATCACAGGGTGGCACTGTCGTAAAAGACGGAGTTGTTCGCGAACTCTACAAACAAAGCAGAAGAGAGCAACATTGCCTTATGGAAAAAAGACTGGAAAAGCGCCCAGTTAAGGCTATGGGGTGATGCCGCTACAGAAATGAATGTACGCAAGTTTTACCATACACAGGACACAAATCCCGAACAGAAGCATGTCCATGCATGGATATAGCAGGTGGTCCAAACACAAGTTACTTTTTGAATTATATGCTATTTTGACAGTCATTATCATACCACCACAGAACCAAATGAATCGCCTGAACAATGTTGTGAAACATTGCAAACCAATTTCTAAAGTAAGTTCTATATTACCCAAACAGTGCGTTTATTGAGAAGAAGTTTTGGCCGAAATAAAGAACCCTCCGCTCCTGCTGTATACAAGGGTGTTCGAATCAATCTAGGAACATGGACTCGCCATCTATCTCAACAACTCAACATTTCAATCACCAGCCTGATGAAACATTTCTAAAAGACACAATAGAAAATCATACAGAACAAACTTGCACATTCAACGCAATAGATGAAGAACACTCATTGAAAACACTAGGGTAGCAGTGGCTTACCCGAGAAGATCAATTCGCCTTTCGTTTGACTGTATTTTGGCAACAACAAGGAAAAAATAAGAAAGTGCAGTATCGCTTTGTTCGTGCCAAGACTCTTCGATTCCCTGGGATGACGGCAACCTATTGTATATTGCCGTAAAATATTTCTGCAACGGGTGTGGCCTGAGAAACTTGACTGAGACAAGGAAGTTGCAACGGTAATAAAACGTGAGTGGATCCACTATGCAAAGGAAATCAAGGATGCCAAACAAGTAAGATTGCAACGATGGTTAGGGAAAATCTCAAAAAATATCTAAGAGTTATATAGATTTTGCGACGCATCGCAGCTCGTCATAGTTGCGGTTGTGTATATGGTTATATGGCCGCCAGAAAGAACACCGACTGCCAAGCCACTAACAGCGGCTCAAACCATCCCAGAACTAACAAGCGCTGCTCTATTAGTTAAACTCGTGGATCAGATAAAATCAGCCCCCAAACAACCGGCTGAGAGTACTATTGGACCGACTCAGCAATCGTCCTTTCCTGTCTGAATGATCATCCAGCACGATGGAACACGTATGTACATTTGCAGCTATCAGAGTAAACCGAATCCACCAGAAGATCAACGCCAATCAGTGGCACCACATATCAACTCAAGATAATCCTACGGGTCGAATAACCGGAGGACTTTCTCCACAAGCTCTCAGTGAGCACAACTTATGGTGGAACGGCCCCCAAATAATATTGTGTCATTTCCACTGGAAATGACTACTATGACCACAGAGTTAGAAAGAGAACCCACGTCTTACCTCACCATAACCACCAATGTGTCCATCCTCGACCGATTCTCAAACTACTCAAAACTAGTACGAAAGGTAATGCATTTTATAAGAATGCTATCAAAACACAACTGCCACAAAAGAAACACTCTACAATTTCTAGTTACGAAAGGGTTAAAACGAGCAAAAATATCACAAGAAAGGTCGTTCCCCCCAAAAAACACTCTTAGCGGTCGACAGAAAATCAAGAATATTGCAATTAAGCCCATATTTGGATACTAACGGAGCTCTTAGGGTGGGTGGATGAATTCAAAAGGCTAGTTTAAGTCACGCTGAAAACAGTTTTGGATATTAAATGCGCACAGACTGACGTCAACATATTCATAAGTGCACCACATGCTTTAAATTAAATCGTAAGATAAGTCAGCAGCTGACGGGAAGACTCCCAGCTTATCGTGTTACGATAAACCAACACGACTTTGGTCCACCGGATTGGAATTCGCTGGCTCAGTCAAAATAAAATGGCCGAGCGGACGAGGAGCCGAAACTACGAAATCATACCTACCCGTCTTCATCACACCAAAGCAACGCATCTAGAGCTAGTGAGACACTTTTTTTATTTTTTTTAAAAAGAACTTAACACTCAAGAGGGTATGACTACTCTTAAAATGCCGGAGCACATGTTAAATTTTTCAGAAAATTGGATAGAGAGAGAGAGAAAGATTTTTGGGCTCAGTGGTTATTTCGCTTCATGTGTGGCATCCAACATTTAATGGGGAGGCTAAATTATTAGTGTAAATTGACTTGGTTTTGTATTTAGGCAACCACTCACCTAACGAGATTTCAGTTGTCTGAAAAAATGTCTTTCGGTTACGGCTGGAATTGAACTCCGAACCGTCCGAATTGAAGAGACAATTCGGAGAGCCAAATGCAAAGCGATCTATACCGATTGTGGCATAAATTTTGTTGAAGCAAGCACTGGAAAGTCTGCAACAAAACTCAAGCGTGGATAGTAGACGACAACATCACTTGGCACCACATCCCACATGCCCGAATTTTGGAGGACTCTTGAAAATACGTCGCAAAGAGTGAAAACAGATTATACAGCAACGAAATAAGATTCTTTAACATGGGTGTTCTACAAGCTTCTGTTTTAGGTCCAATTCGGTTTTTGGTTTAAATCAATTCGTTGCACTTAGTTTCAAGAGTTCACCGACTGCTGGGATCTCTCCCCCATGTCCTAAGAAAAATTTGCGTAAATCTGGTTGACATTCTAGCTTTCCTTTGTTCTGTGCAATGAAAATGCTCCCTGTTCGTCATTTGTATTGTTTTAACACATTGGCTGCCACGTCGAACGTTTTCGTACGACACGTAATACTTACCCTGGGGCTACGCCGTACATTTTCATACGACACGTAATACTTCTCTTGGGGCGTACTTTTTTGTCAGTCGGTATATGAAATTTTACACCGTTTCAGTTTCTGTGGCCTCTGGTGAACATTTTTGTGTAACTTCCGTGGGCCTAGGGTGATTTTGCCAGGTAAAAATAAGCCAAACAGTTTTGTTATCCTTTATTTCAAAATACATAACTTAGAAACCAGCTTATAGATAAAAAAAACTGTAAGGATAATATATTTTATCTTTTCAAAATTCAAGATTTTGAACTGTATATTTAGTAATATATAATATTATATAATAAAACAAATTATACTTTGTCAAAAGACAGTTCTAAATTCAATTTACCTTCTTGAGTGAGTGTATTTTGGGAAACAATCCACGCATACCTGGGGTTGGTTGGGGCACTCTGCACAGTAGGTTGTTGTCTTCTTGATTTTGTTTCTTGGAGTATTTCTGTCAGATGATTTTTTTGTCGTCGCGTAGCACAATACACAAGCACGCCTTATTGTTTTGCCATTATCATCTTTTCTTTTTTGTATGTTGTGATTTCTTGAAGTTATGGCTGGAACCCATCAGATACTGCTTCCCGAAACTTTCTTGTTAATGTTATGAAATGTATGCTAATGTTGTATGTGTTTCATAAACTAGAAAGGCATTTACAATTACTGTCCCAAATAAAAGTTCGATCGCAACTTTTCTGCACCGCTTGATACCTCGTCTGAGTGTAGTAGTTCCCCGGTTTGCTCTTATTGTACTTGACAACAGCAAGAGGTTTATCTCGAACTTCTTGCCGTCGGGTTGATTTCCTTCTTCTACTGGTGGATGGTTCGTTAGAGTCTGTAGGTAGTTGGTTATTTACGGCAACCATAGCATGTAGCATGCTTCGTCGAAAGAATCCTGACATCCCGGGTGTTCTTCCATTTAAGCACAACCACCCCATGTTCCTTCTCTTGGGTCACCATTTCGCCTCTTTTCAACGTAGCATTCATTACCTCTTTTGGTCAATATTTTTTGTTGGCCCGTAAGGTTCCAACCAGGTGCGTTTATTGATCAAGCATGAAACGTGCACGCCCCTGTTCTTTCAAAAACCAACTCAGCTCAACTCAGTTCAGCACACCTGTTGAACTTTTACCCGTGTAGATTTTTATGGATCATGTAAATCCTTCCGTCGAGCATAGCTTGAATAATTTTAGCCCATAAGGATGGGCTTTGTTTCGGATATATTGGCGGAAAACTAGTCTACTTCTCCAAGGAATTATGGTTTCGTCAATTACTATATCCTCCCCAGGCATGAAGACTCTTTGAAAATTTGTGTGCACCGTGTCCAAAAGAGGCTTAAGTTTGCCAATTCTATCACCTGGAATAATCAAATTGTTGTCCGCAAAATGGAGAAAATTCAGCAAAAGTTGAAAACTATTACGGGACATTGCTTTTGCGTGAACTCCAAAATTGTACTTTAGACCAATAGTCTCCGAGATTCCCAACCCTTACCAGACCCATCCATAATAAAAGTTCGAAGAACTTCTTCATTTCTTCACTGGTTGCAGGTCTCCATTTTTTTCCGCGGTGCTCGGGTAAGCGTTACTCTTTCCAATTGCTCTTCCGCATATTTATTAGTTTCACGAACGATGTGGTCAAAAAGTTCTTTGTCAACAAAAAGGTTGAACGCATCAGGGCAACTTATATTGTTTGCAACATCTATGAGGAAACCACATCTGCCCGTAAGAGTGAAGGTTTTTTGCCTTGATGAAAACACGGTCCCATTTGGCAAATCATTATTGGCGACTGATGTGTCTTCATTTTCGGCATCTGCTTGTTCTTCATCACTGTAATCTTCCGCATCGAAAAGATTGTCATCACTAACGTCAGAGTCGCTATCCAAATTCTGGCCGCCCGTAGGTTGCCGATTACGGTCAACGTCGTAGTCGTCGCTGGAAAAATCTCAATCACTATCCTCATTGTCCGCCGCTAGCAACACTCGTGCAGAAGATAAGACACCGACTGAGGCCACGTCATATGAAAGCGTACAACACACGAAGACCGTTATAACTGTACAGTTAGGACAAATAAAATATCGGGAGTGATGCAGGACTACATTTTGGGTACAGAGAGACACGAAAATGAAAAAAAATGCCTTGGCCTCCTGCGACCCAAATCGCTAAAATGCCTTGGCAGCCAATGTGTAAAAATGTTAAAAATATTCTTTCTGTAGCCTGGCAATCTAATTTGCCGTTAATTTTTAGTTATAATTTTCATGGACATCTTTCAAACGTTTTACCTGTACCCAATTTCCGTATGACTGTGAATCGTATTTTTTTTTCTGTTTTGTCTTACCGTCAGTCAATCAGGACAATGACTTTATTTGGACAGGTCTTAAAATGCTTAAAAATGTGCATCTTTATCTTCGATTGTGTTGCGTTGAAATCTCGTATTTCTGATGTTTTAGCCTAATCTTTCTATTCATACTTCCTTCCTTCTCTGCTTATTTTACAATTACTCTAAATCGAAGTCGATCTGTTCAGAAGGTATCAGTCGCCTTAGATATCTAGGATTTCTCCCTACTGGAGGAAAACAACGATTTCGATTTAGATGACTCAATGATAAGTGAAAGGGAACCTCAACCATCTTAGAGTGTACACTTGGAGACTGTTGGCTAAACACGGATTTACCTTGTGAAATTTATTTGTTAAAAAATGGTCCACCCCGGACTGTAGGAACATCTTAGAAAGTTAATAATAAGCGTACTTGTAAAACCCCCACCGATTTCCGCGCTGATTGAAGAGCTACTGGATCACTTCATTTCAACAACACGTTCTGTAGATTGAGCTGGAACGATGGAGAGAGTACCGGAGAGGCCTTGCCTGTTATGGTTATGGTTATGGCTTGTCTCGGGAAACCGCAAAGGGGCTCCAGAAGAGTCAGTTGAAGGGCAAACGAAGACATGAGGCAAACGCACGGCGCAAAGTGACAGCAAGTGCTAACGAAAGCGCAGGTGCTAAAAGATTCACTCTCAAGCAGCGACGGAGAAGCGAAACAGGTGTGTGGGAGCGACACCTACTAAAACCGATTACCCTCTTGGTCAAATCCACCGATAAGAACAAATTCAGCCGTGGTTTCACATGCACACTATGTCCGGATAAGGCCTGTGCTACAACTAGCACAGGTCGTAGTTCTGGCTAGTGCGGTGAAATCTCCGCAAAATTCCGGTGGTGGCTTGCCCAGCGCATAAGGTTCGGCTGAAACCAGCAACCAGTTGAAAGCAACTCAAGTTGCAGTTCTTTTGGCAACCTCTAAGAAAATCCCGAAAAGCCAAAGCAGACAAGACCGGCGCATTTATAAGATTGCTATCTCCTCTCTGGCGCCTCAAATTGGGAAGGCTGGCAATGGCAACAGTGGGAACTACGATGAGTGCAAGCACAGTGATGATCAACTGTGGGAGCTAGCCAAAGCAGAGAATTTTTGCATTCAAGCAGAGGACTACGATATGAAGAATGGAACTCTTAGAATGAAGAGCTGCACGCCCCAAACTTTTGAATGGTGAAACAAGTCTGGCCCTACTGGAAACTAAGACTTTCGAAGTTTTCAGACAACCCTTCTTTTGCGTTCGGGGACAGCTAAGGGAAACGGGGGATGTTCTGAAAAGTGGGAAATCTACTCTCACAGGGAGTCTGCTACTGCATCCCTATATAGGAGGCTTTACGTGTTGAGCGACGAAACCTCACATAATATCTATACAGGAATTATGGGTGTATTCCATACGCATCTATGGGTTTGAATTTTTAAGAAGTTTCACACCATTATATGACGAGCAATCGGAAAGACCGAGAACTTGTTTTTATGTGCTGAACTCACTCGCACCATCTAAACTTCTGCAATTTTGCAACCAAGATTTAGTTCCTACTGTTCAAAAACTGAATGATACCCTCACCAAGTGTAGGCAATCCTCCAGATCGCTCGTTGCTTGACGGCTTCAAGCCGCCTTGCACCGATGGCATATACCCAGTTATCTTATAAAAGGTATTGATCATCTGAAGAGAATCTAGCCTGGCACTGGCATACGTAGAGTTGCCTTTATACTGAAAAACGGAAAGGAGGACTAGACGCTCGCCAAGAGCTTCAGATCTATATGTCTAACTTTGAGAGAAGTAATAAAGAATGTAAAGCATCGAGAGAATGGTCGAGATCCATGTGCGCAAAACTGCCTTGCGAATGCATCCTCTATCTGCGATGCAACACGTCTACTTCTATGGGCTTAATATGTTACGTCGAAAGCTTCTAAGGCGCTGTCGGCCTTCTGGCAATATAAAACAGCTATCGGTAAGATATGAGAAGGGTCCTCTGGATCTACACGGCAATGATAATTGTCTGGTGGAATAAGCTCTCACGAAAATACGTAATTGCAGCTTTTGCCAGACTTCAAAGAACGGTTTGCCACGGCTGCATTGATAAATCTCCCTCCTGACCTGCACTCTTAAAGTCATTTTCCGTGTAAAAAGAAGTGGTTTTTGGTACAACACGCACTGGAGCTGTGATGACCTTGAGCGCCGTCTCTCTACTTGAATCTGGTATTATGGACATGCCATCTGATGCAATGACACCAGAACTCCTTCTGCGGAAAAACTACGAAATCGAATTTCTCTATGCCCAGGACTGGTTTCGGACAGAATCTGGTATAGGATGTGGTGCTAGAGTCTTTCTCTAGGACGACAACGTTAGATTACAATTCTCGTTAGGAAAACTTGCGTCTCTCTTCCAAACGGAGATATACGCAATCCTGATGGCAACGAAATATTATATATTGTAAAGAACCAGTTGATGAGGTAAAGTATTATATTTGCATGTATAGCGACAGCCAAGCTGCGCTTAGAGCCTTCCTGAACACTCTTACGATCTTCAAGCTAGTTCGTGAATGCAAGGCATCACTGAACGAATGTGGAAGACTAAATTCACGATCACAATAGAATCACACTTTTACTAAGCATTTAAATGTGCTGGGCATAAGTGATACCACATCCTACGTTGCTTGTTGTGAAAGTGATGACGCTACCGCGAATCACTACCTCTGTGAATGTCCGGCTTACGTGCTCATCGGGATGGAAGTTCCTCGGCGTTGGCGTGGTGGGTGCTGTTCCGCTTTGCATTTTAACATCAGGGTATATATCTCTTATCATTCTTGTATACATTTCAGGACATTTTGAGATCTTAGCCGCGTCCAAATCAGATCTGAAAGATCTCTCGCGAACGCCTTTTTCAAGTCTATAAAGATCATATACAGATATTTCAAAACTTTGTGAGGTTTTTGCATCATTATTTGTAAACTAAAATTGGGCATATGTCTGCGTCTCTTAAATTCGCATTAACTGGTAAAGAGATTAATAATACTGCGTTGTGCACTGTCTCTCTTGTATATTTTCATATCAGGAGACATCAGTGTCACCGATCGGTTTCGTTACAATTTCTCGTGTCGCGTTTGCCCTTATACAGAGGAACAAGAAAGCTCACAAGCTCAAAGCACTAGGCATTCGAAAGCCTCCCATCATTTTATTGAACAAAGCCGTGAGATACTTCAAGCCAAGGTGTGTGATTGTCGAAAGTTATGTGATCCAATCCGACTGCACACTGCTGCGCTAACTTCGGCCAAGCGAATTCTTATTTAAGTAAAGCATTCCATTGTTCTTCATTAAGTGGTATCGCTGATCGTATTCAGTTTATTTCGGCAATTGAAGTAAGGAAGCTCGTTTACCCGTACTTCGATGTTACACTTGTTCTACTGCTTGTTGCCTGGTCATTGCTTCCACCTCCAGCTTTCTTATACAAATATGTGGGAACTGCCGTTTGAAATAAGCTGCTCCTGCACGCAATCATCGAACCAACGGCTCTGTGACTATAATTGCTACATCTACTGGATCCCATGCGTACGCAGCCGGAATCTCTCCACAAAATTTTCGACGCAGTAGTCAAAGAGTGACCACATTGATGAGACACCTATCGAATTGAGAAATTCGTGTCTTCGTTCGCTTTATCGTTCAGAGCAGCTATCTTTTCTTCTGTACAGTTAGAGGTCGTTTTGTATGAGTACCGTGCAGTAGCATATGACTACCTTGATTTTAGTTTATCAATAGTTTGAAATATTCATATTCATATTCATCAAAAAATGGATGAATTTATGTCAAGTTTGACGAATAGAACGCTAATTGCGGTAGTAAATATCACATTTGCAAGCGTTGTTGAATTGTAATTCTTTCTTTGATGTTTTTCAAATTTTACACCAAATTTGACGGTTATTTCGTTCACATGGGTCTTCCATGTCGAATTAAAATGTTAGTAGGTCAGTTGTACTACATCCATCATCTGCTGCACGACAACATCCTCCTGAAACCACCAAACTACGTGGAAGCAAGGAACCAATTTACTGCTCTTTTCCCTATCGAATGTCGTAAAACAAGACACGACTGCATCTGAATTTTGTAATTATTTTCGAATTAGTGCAACGCACATAAACAACAGTAAATCTTGAAGCTGTTTGCATTTTATGATGTTGGCCAGTCATTAAGTTAAGTAGTTGCAGCTGATGGATTTACTTTGAAATTCTTGTTAAATTACTGCTCTACCTATAGAACTTGCACTACTGCAACAGATGTTCTCTTTTACAAAAAGTAAAAGAGCATTAAAAACTATTTGTTGCATTCATCTCTCAATCAATCATCGATTGGGTACGTGTATTTTTCGTAACGATACAGTGCTAATCAATGGTGCAGTTAAAGTTTTGTTAAAGTTTATTCTAAAGCTTGTGAACAACGTCGTAAAATAGGAAGCCCATTTCGAAACAACACATTGGCGGGGCTTACTGTTTATTTCTACGATGCAACTATTCGGTTTGAGTGATTTGAACTATTTACTTAGTTTGTAAATAAGAGTTTCTTATTGGGTGGAGTTGTAGGTTAGTGCAGAAGTTTAAAGCACTTTATGTAGGTCACTCATAGACAGCCTGAATGGTGCAATAATTTTATAAAATGCGATTCCTTACATCAAATACAAAAATTATTAATTAAAAGTTGAGGTACAAGTGTGATCTGCAAATTTTAATGGTTAAACCAGTAGAAGAGGAAATAATTGAAGAAATACGTTGCCGTTCGTCCTCTCAACAGCTCAGAACAGTTTTACCAGTCCCTTCCATTTAGAGTAGTACTATATTGAGCTAATTATGCCCAGTTGCTCAAAACAAATTGGCTGAGGTCCCTTTCTACTCGAAAACACCACCTAAAGTGGGGTCTTCGTTTACATAATTCTAGCAGGTTCGGAGCCCTTAATGTTCCTTTTACAATCCTTTTACGTGCATGTTTCACTAAGACGGACGTTTAAGACAAAAAATGATAAACGTGAAGCTGTTTTGCTAAGTTTCAAGGACTATACAAGCAGCATCACGATGAAGTAGTAAAGACACTTTTAAATTCCAGCCGCAAGATCTTAGTCTGCTATCGTTATTCAGTGAACTAGCATTTATGGTCAGAAGGAGTGAACCGGGTTTGTTGCATTTGAATCCAGGTATTACTATCCACACTTCGTTTGGGTAGGTGTCCCACAATTTTTATCGTTTTGTCCTAGTTTGAATGGTGTGTTCGCTGTTTAGCAGTACCTATAGGTTACTATGGTGGTTTTTGAAGGCTTTGGTTCGGGTTTCGTTGCCCAGGTACTATGCTTTTACCTTCTGGTAAAATTTCCGAATTTCATCCCTGCAGTAATACGAGTATCTCTCGATTTCCTTGATCTTCTATTTTTCAAACTTCCACTTTTCCTTCAAGTTTGTGTGAAATCTAACACATGGGACGTGTTATTTCTAATGGCCTCTCTGCGGCATTGGCACTGCTCCGTCCTTTTTTTTTTAATTTTTGCGCGCTCAATAGATTTAAGTACCCTTATTGGAAATAAAGAGCTAGGCTAGCGAGTTGTACGGATTAGGAACGAATCACGATATTTTAGAGTACGTCCGAAAGTGGGCTTGAGGTATACTGATGCGCATACATAGCGAGACGGGTGTTACGGTTAAAAGTTTGAAACTCGCGATTTCTATGGAGTGCTGGTGGTGGAAATAGCGATAACACAAAGTGAGACAGGGCACATTACGTCGGTGATCGCGAGTGTCCATTGATTGGGTGATATTAGTATCACCTATGAGTTTTATCGCGCGGTTTTGAATTGTATCTAGCAGGTGCAGAGATGTTTTAGGAACACCTGACCAGATGTGCGCATTGTGCTCCAATTTCGGCCGGATAAATGCCTTATGCTGGTGGAGCAAGATTATGAGGGAGATTGAGAAAAACACGGTCCGCGATTGTAGCTTCCGATGCCAAAATTTCTCACAGAATGTTCCAGGCGATGTAGTGCTCTTGCCATTTATATTTTGCCTACTTCAAGGTAGTGGTTCCAATTAATATAGATACCTTCGAATATGCGGGCACCTAAAATAGTAGATGTGTGCCTCCTTCGATCGCAATATGATAAATTGCAATTCGCTACCTCAGAGCGTAAGTCAACTCACCACTCACCTTGCGGGACCACATTTGGAGGGCGGGCAATAAAGTCGTCTAGGTGGTAGATGCGCTTTCAGCTAAAGTTGAAACAAAGTCAGCGGCGCAGTCGCTATGGGAGGTCTGAATAGAAGCCCACCAGGTTTGTCATCTCTTCGTTGAAGTTCATCCTGACGGGCAAGAGCAATTTCGAGTATTCAACTGTAGGGGTCCAGGTTCACTGAATTATAGTTATCAACTAGGTACCACAAAGTGCCTAGTGATGATGCGATTTTTTTCCACCCCATGGACGATGGTCTAAATATCATACATAAGCTTCTAACAGGCAGTAGCTATGAGAATTGGTATCATAATCTTATTTCCTTTCTCCGTTTTCTCCGCAGCTGGACAAATTATAATATTAGATTTGCGGTGCCTGGGTGTTGTACGATTTGGGTATTGTATTACTTCGTCGTGATAACCTCTGAGTTACTTCCATCCAAGCTTGACTTCCCAAACTTATAAGTGTTTGTGCTCCTCTCAGAAATATCTGATTCAACGATGAGGTCAAGGGAGAACGGCAGACTTCTTACATGAGCTACTTTAACGAATCAATCAGGCACTTGAATTAAACATGATAGCAGATGATCCTTTAATAGGTTATAGAAGCTTTCACATATCTCAAGCAGGTTAATGTACTTGAAATATTCAGCTCCTTTGGTCAAGTGAGTCCTAAAAAATATCCAATTCTGGGGACTGTCCACAGAGATAACTACCCAACCACGCAGAAACCCTACAAATGCGATGCAACCTATGGCCTCGGATAGAAACTGATTTAGTTGACGACCCTGCAAAACGAAAAAAGAACAAAGGCATTTAGATCGGCACAGGAACCTCGAACTAAAACGCCACGAGTAGCCTAGTAACTGGCTTAGGCCACAGAATGCCTATAAAGCAGATATCACTATCATCCAAGAAGTGCGACGGAGTGGAAAGTGTAAGACGGGGATTAAAAACCACGACTTATACTTCAATGACTACTACAGAGAAAAAAAAGTAGCGTCGCTTTAGGTGCAAGTTTGTTGTAACAGTAAAGAGAAGTCTTGAGGAAGTCTTGAGTTTCAAAATGTTTTAAATAATTTCAATACTAAGATAGGAAAAGCGGATGACTTTGGTAGTATAATCATAGGATACAAGAGACCATCTCTAAAAATCATCTCAGCTGATATATAGCTGAGTATATGGAAAAACCACTTTCTGTAGACCAGCGATGATTCCAACTTCACTGTCAGGCATGAATAGCTCATTCATGATCTAACCGTGTTCTTCAAACAAGACAATCAACGTCGCTTTTGACTTCGTTTCCTCTTGAGAAAGCCTTATCAGATTATTGAAGAAATTTGTGTACTTACTTAATTATTGTACTTACTTACTTTGGTAGCGCTACAGCTCGTGGTGAACATTGGCTGCAACCAATAAGCCTTTACAGCTAACATGATCTCGCGCCACCTCCCTCCAGTGATACACTATAAGTTGGTTGAGGACCCCTTCCACTGATGTGCGCCTCCTTAGATGATGTCGTCGTTTGTTGCGTCGTCCCTGGGAGCTATTATCGAAGACTCCTTGGGTCAAGCTGCGGCTTCTATTTGCTCAACTTGGTCCAGCCATCTCAGACGTGGGATCCGTAGACATCTGACTTGGTCGCTGTCGCTTTACAACCCCTACATTTCGTGGTTCTCGAGGAGGAAATTTCTCCATTCCCCGTCAATACCAATGGGACCAAAATTTACGCGAAGTATCTTTCTCTAAAACGGCCACCCGCTTTCAACAAGGTCCAAGTCTCTGCGCAGTAGATGGTAACTAGGACTACGATGGCAGAAAACATCTTATAGACGATATTTAATAGATTTATGCCTCTATAGTTTGAGGTGATGAAAGGGTCTCCTTCCTTATGGTTCAGATAAACGAATATCTTACAGATTATCTAGTCCCTACTACCTACAGCTACCATAAATAGCTGAGCAAGGCATTTGTAGTCCGCGCCAGCAGATTTTTTAAACTTTGGATTCGATATTGCTACCTTAACTTCATCTAGGTCAGGAGAACGGAATTCTCTGTCCAAAGTAAATACTGCCGCACTGCGGTATTTTGACCATCATTATACAGAATGCAGAAGCAGTGTTATTCTTAGCACCGACGGCGACTTCACTACTAGTCGTCTATAGTCGTCTTTGCAGGCTTCAATTCTGACTTTGTAACCCTGGAATTCTAGTTTTATTCTCCGATAAAGCTTTCGAACGTCTTTCCTGCAATAACTTCTCTCCATTTTCTCGATAGCGCGCTTATTGTGCTGTCTGTTTTTCCTTCCGAGAGGCTTGTGCTGTTCCCTTCTTTTCTGTTCGGAGAGCTCAGGTAACGTTCCGAGTCGATGTTGATTCCTCGGAAAGTTCAGACATCCAGAGTTCTGGATTAGTGTCTAGCGTTGATGGCGATTTGATCAATCTGATTAATGGTTGATTTTTTAGGCGATAGTTAAGTCCCTTTATGAATGTTGAGATGTGGGGACCGCGTGCTGTCTTCTAAAATGACACAAATTTGATGTCATAGCATTGAGCATATGTTCGGTCTAGGAGGTCATAGAATTCATCTTTGATTCTGTCATCCCTACCTTCTCTAAGGGCATGAACGCAAGTCAGACTCATAATTTTTAGTCTTGGTGCAGATTGTTGTGAGACGTTCACTCGTCTGCCCAAAGTTTAAAACTTCGTATCTAAGTCTTCTACCGCGAGCATCGAACTTGTCGAGTTGTAGAGGCTGAGCAGGGTCAATGAATCTCGAGAAGAAATTCTCCAGACGAGCCTTGAAACCAAAGGGTGCTCTAGTAAAGACATATCTAGCAGACCTCGATCCCAGGATCCCAGCCAAACCCTCCTCCCCAAAAAGTATTTTGGAAATCCGACTCATGACTGGAAAGTCGCGAAACTGGAGGAAATAAGGGGCTCTTATAGATGAGCGTTGATCATGATCAATAAAGAATCCCTTAACCCTCTAGCGCAGACAAAAAGCATGATTCGGTTTCGAGTCTATACACTTAAGGGTCTACAAAAAGCATGACCTGGATGCTGCTAAGCAACCTCCTCCTCCTTTAACGGAGACACCACAAAATACAACCTTAGATCTTGGGGCATCAATATCCTTTCCATAAATGGATAGTGACGACTCCAATCTATCCGAGGTGAAAATCAAGTTGGTGTCCTCTTCTGTCACCCTGTAGGAAATGGAAATCGACGACGAAGGAAAAAGAGGTCCTATACGATCACAGGAAAAAGATGAGCTCTTGGGCATATCTTCAGAATCAGAGGACATCAACAGCACCGTGGTGGAGGCTACTCTGGAAGACTGTAGCAAAGATACGGCTTCTCCTTCATCACTCAAAAAAGGCTTCACCCGCACTCATTCTGCGTCTTTCAAAAAACTTGTATATTAGTGAAACGTAGCCTTAATATATTTTTACTTCCTAACCTCAGCGACCTCGACTTAACCGTTGCCAGACTAGAGACTGCCAAAGGCTCCTACTAGCTGTCATCAGTTTACCTTGGCCATGATCATGTGGTCCCTCTCCCTGGTGATAACCTAGAAAGGGTGGTACTGGAAGCTGGAAGGAAAAAAACAGGCCTCACCATCGGATGCGACGCTAACGCTCATCGCACGGTATGGGGCAGTCCGACATCAATGATAGAGGCGAGTCACTTTTTGACTATATTTTAAGTATTAACCTCTCTATTTGCAACATTGGCAATGAGCCCACTTTTATAACTGCTAGATATCACTCTTGTCTCCGGCAGCATCACTCAAAGGCTAACAAACTGCATGGTATCGTCTGAACAATCTTTTTCAGCCACAGATACATCAAATTCAGCCTAAGTGATGCTCGTCTAGCCAACCAGCATTCCAGAACTTCCGGAAAACTGATTGGCCAAAATACAGAGGAATACTGTCAGAAACGCTATCCTCTGATGGTTCAGAGTCCCCCGCATGACACCAATGAGCTTGACATGAAAGTCAAGGAATTTACTTTCGCTCTCAATCAGGCTATGGCCGCTTCCTACCCTCTTATTCAACCAAGACGCAAGAAAAAGCCACATTGGTGGACATCGGCACTGGGACTGCTCAAAAACACTTGTAGAAAACTTTTCAACGTAGCAATGAGCACAACAAAAATTGAGTGACTGGGACTCATACAAACAATCCCTCAAATTATACAAAAAAGAACTGAGGAAGTCAAACCGACAATCCTTTAGGTCATTCTGTGACAAAATCACAAAAACCTCTGAGGCATCGCAGCTAAGAAAAATCCTCTCTAAAAATCCTATGATGCCTAGCTGTTTGATGTGATGAATCAATCAACCTGCTACTGAACACCCACTTTCCAGGTAGCTCCCAAATCGCGGCCAGTAGCAGCCCAAACAGGCTTACTGCAATCGGAACCAAAATTCATGGTCTAATCACAAGAGACAAACTACTCTGCGCGCTGAATAGCTCCATACAAGTCTGCTGGTCCGGACGGTATAGTACCTGCCGCGCTGCAGAGGTCCTCAGATATTATTCTGCCTGTGCTAGAAAATGTTATGAGGAGCTGTGTAGAACTTATCCACATTCCACTGTCAAGGAGAGAAGTCAATGTAGTGTTCATTCCCAAAGCCGGAAAATGTTCTCATTTTGTCCCAAAGGACCTCAGACCTATAAGTCTATCATTTTTCCTTCTGAAAACTCTAGAACGACTGATTGATATTTATATCCGAGCTAAAATTGACCCAACACTTTTGTCTACGACTCAGCATGCCTACTGTAAAGGAAAATCGGTGGAAACGGCTCTGCACTCTTTGACTAGCCACATCGAACGATCCCTACAATATAAAGAGTACACAATGGTTGTTTTCCTGGACATAGAGGGCGCCTTTAACAACGTCGACACATCCACTCACTTGGGGAGGTGATCAGTCTCATGCAAAAAAGCAGGATAATCAACTCCAAACTGGGAGAGACTTCTGCTAAAAGATGTGTCAGCAGAGGTACGCCGCAAGGCGGTGTCCTCTCTCCCCTTCGCAGGAACTTAGTAGTTAATGAACTGCTGATATATCTGGAAGCGGGTGGTAGCAAGGTGATTGCCTATGCTGATGACGTTACTATAGCCGTCTCAGGTAATCATCTCAATACCATTAAAGAACTCCTTCAAGTAAATCTCGATAGATTAACCCGCTGGGCAGATCGTAGTGGATTGGGAATAAACCCCCATAAAACTGATCTTCTCCTATTTTCCAGGAAATACAAAATTCCAATTATAGACCATCCTTCAACAAAAGGTACCAGTTTAGTATTTTGCGATACAGCAAAACATCTGGGTCTCATTTTTGACGGGAAACTAAACTAAAATCTTAACATTCAAGAAAGAGTCAATAAAGCTACAATAGATTTATTCTCCTGCAAAAAAGCCATTGTGAATAAATGGGGCCTTCAACCTAGCATAACCCACTGGCTATACATCTCGGTCATAAGACCGATACTTACTTACGGGGTGGTCGTCTGGTGGATGGCCTTAGAATATGCAGTCAACTGCATTAAACTGCAGAGTCCAAAGAACAGCATACCTATGCATAAGCGGAGCCTTGCTGTCTACCCCTTCTGTGGCATTAGACATTCTGTTTCATTTGACACCCCTAGATATCTTCAGAAGGCAAGTAGCTGCGACTGCAGCTATTCGCCTTAAAGCGACTAGACAGTGGACAAATAATTCATTTGGCAACATTCTTAACACCTTAGGAATCCTCACAGAGAACATCGATTACACCATACCTGCACTTTGGTTTGACAAAAACTTCCATGTAAGCTTCCCCTCTAGATCATTCTGGGAGGAGGATGCTTTAATGGAGGACAAGTCAATCCATCTCTACACAGATGGATCTAAAACCGATAACGGAGTTTGTGGCGGTGTTTTCTCAGATAAGCTAAACCTAAGCCTCTCTTTCCGTCTTCCAAATCACTGTAGCGTGTTCCAGGCGGAAATTTTGGCGATTAAAGAAGCTCTGTCCTGGCTGGAGAAAAACGTGATATCTGCAAAGGATATCCGCAGCTTTTCGGATAGTCAGGCCACCATCAAGTTCCTGGACTCGGTCTCATTATATTCTAAAATCGTCCTTGGATGCCGATCATCTCTCGGGAAGATGGCAGAGCAGTTCAACCTTCACCTTTGTCCAGGGAACAGCAGTGCCGATGAACTCGTCAAAATGGAACCACTCTACCTATTCTACAGGAAAAGGGTAGCATAGGTATACCAATCGCTACGTGCAAACTAACATTAAAGCTGGATGCCAATAAAAGAATAGACGTTAGGTGGACTGTTCGACAAACATGTCTAGCGACCAAACAGATCAGGCCAAAGCTGGATCTGAATGGCTCTAAGTGTCTGATTTTAATACTGGACACTGCCTCAAAGGCAAGCACGCAAGAACGCTTAGCGCTTTTAGAAACGATTTCTGTACAAGCTGAATGGACGAGGAGGAGGAGAAGACAATCCTAAACCTACTCTGTATATGTCCAGCTCTCTCCTAGAAAAGAAAGCTTTATGACTTAAACGATCTAAAAAATATAGACGTAAACAGTCTTCTACGCTTCATTATAAGCTCAAACGGGTTCCATTATATTTAGATCCACGTGGCATCACAATGGGCCAATAGGCCTAAGTGGGTTGGTATTTCGAACAGCCACTCTTACCTACCTACCTACCTATCTAAGTCTCCTTGGACAAGGAAATCCAGATCCAAATAAGCATCGTCTACGTTCTTAATAGCAGCGGCAGTATTAGATGCCGCAGCCTTTCACCCGGTTCATTCAATAGCACTTCTTGAATTGCTGTAATATATGCTTTATGACAGTCTGAGGCTTCCGTGAGTGGTTCGGCAGTAAGTGTTCTATCAAGGGTGTTAACATTCTATGTCCAAAGCCGAAATTCATTATACTTCAAACGTTTTCTGGGGTCCTCAACATTATATCCATCCGTATCCAAGGCTGCTGGTTGTCTCTGAACTCTTTTCTTTTGTTGAGTTGATGGGCAGAGGCTTAAGTTTCTACGCTTGTGGCTTCATTGACAAGTCTACAAACTCCCATTGATTACTCCCTAAAACCGAATACGAGGAGGAAGAAATTATCGCTGCGTACCGCGAGGAGAAGGCGATTGCTGTGAGTTTCAGCGGCCAATGCAACCAAATTCCAATCAAGTGGACCAAAAGTAGTGTTAAAGCTAAATAGTCCTTTATTTTTTTTAATCGCTGCAATAAATGCATTGCTTTTTCTAATATATCGCAATTTGAAGACAGATATCAGTTTTTGTACGGTACATCTGACATACCATATGTTCGTACTTAACTTCCTAGTTTTGGTGCCATACAATGAAGACATTCAGTTTAATCATTTTGCTTTCTCGAAGAGAACCAGTTTTTTGACAGTATCGACCCCAAATTGACCATTTCATCCCACTATTAGGCACCCCTATATCCTCAATTGATTCATTCAAATTGCATTCGTGTGGTCTCTACACGCACAAGCGTACGCACATGCGCCAACCCACCTCTACACGCTCATCATGTATCATGTATTTCATTTACTAATGACTTCATCGAACAGTGGGACATTGGTGACCCGTTTCTGCTTAATGTATCTATTGATGGTAACAAGACAAATATCTCATGTCAGCAGTGGTTAGAAAATGTTTTGTTCTTCCAATTAATGGCTTCATTTGGTGTCATCACAATCCATTGGCAGTTTGATTTATACTATCCATTCGATCAGCACAATCGGACATAGGCGGAAATCATATTTTACTAAACAGCTAGCTACACGATCCAATCGATCCAAACGATTCAACACGATCGTTCGCCTCAAGTTATACGAAAAGTGCGTGAAAATTTTGTCCGATTTTGATTAGGTAAGCTTCATAGGTCACCTCTGGTATGTATCGGAATGCGTAGGATGTCCAAGAAGAACCGAAAAACAATGGCAAAGACCAGACTGGTCTTTCGGTTCCGGAAACAGGTTCCCATCTAAAATTTCATTGGAAGTAATTTATTCATTGGATTTATATTTGGGCCCACATCGATTGAGCGGCAATTAATAATTTTCCCCCATCGTAATTAAATAAGACAAGGAAGCTGCATTCACCTGGGTGAATTTGATACTGGCGCCTGTGGACATCGACAGGTAGTAATTACTGCTCCAAAGATGCCAATTGCCAAATGTCATGTGGGAGTTGGATATGATTAATTGCAGATACATGATTGATTATAGAAAATTATAGGAGATTCTCGTAATATGACGATTCCTATGCCAATGATGATGGCCAATGGCCATGCCCGATGCCCGATGCACCTGTAAGACTGGAATTCAAGTGTTGCAACTTTCATTTGTCATTTAAGTGACGTTTGATGAATTATTTTATCAGATCGACACGTCACAGTGTTACAATGTTTCCCAAAAAGGGGTTTTAACGAAAATCGCTTTTTATGTTACAAATTGAAGGCATATCGTGCATGCCATGTAGCAATCGTGTTAGGTTTGTGGAAATATTTAAACGAATTTGGTTGCATGTTAATGTTAAATCGAATCATGTACAGTGGGAAATCGAAACAAGATAACCTCCTTAGATTTGTTTTGCATTAATTTTTGATATGGCTTATGGATTATGCCACCAGCAGCAGTTGAGGTGCGGTATCTTTTGTAATTGTAGACACTTACACATTTGTACGAGTTTAGTGAAAGCACATTCTATTGTTTGGAATTAAAATTAAATAAATGTTAAACGGGAAAGAGATGAAGTTTTTGTGAGTTTTAGCATTTTTAAATTAAAAAAATGTTTGACAACTTGCCCTCCACTCTGCATAACATTATTAGCGCTACTGGTAGACGTCTTCCGAATTTAAACACATCGTTTTGCTGCTACACCATATCGAATTTTGTCTAAGAAGGAGGGGTAGAGGATCTTAGCGAACTTAAAATGTTATAGTAAAAGAAAACCAGCCAGATCATTCCTCTGGAGTCCAGCGTGACTTGGGACATGGACAAATCTTAATGAATCAATCAAACTGACAAAATTTAAGGCAATCGGAGTTCATGCACCAATTTAAAAGTTGATTCATGAAATCCTAGGCACATGACGGTATTCACTCACATTAGAGGTCCTTATTTTCTCTGACAAAGAGTTCTTTCATACACAATATAATGAAGAGTCATTTCAGTCACAAGGTGGATAATTCCTCATATCAGAGCCTAGTACCCGCGGCGCAGCCTAATGCAAACATTATCTGGATATTTATAAAGTAAATGCTCCGAACCTTGGTGCTTAGCAAAACGTAGCGCTACTAACAAACATAAATTTGAAATTCAAAACATTATATCGTTTATGTAAGTTACATACTCCAATAAGAACAAGAGTAATAACTTGATTTTCCCACACCTCTTCAAGATGAACGAACAAACGTGTAGCGACAATGTTGCAACGATATCCAATATCACACAGCAAGTCGCCACAGATTGTCACCCAGTTAGTTAGTAAGTTGTGTAATTGAAGTTCATTTGGAATAAAAAATAAAAAATAATCTTTTTACGCGCGCAGCGAATTGAATTGTTTAATTAGCGCAGTCGGTATTGTTTGAATCCATATGAGAACGAACGCAATAGAAAAAACGCTCATAAAACGTGTAAATCTACCTGTGTACGAAGTGTAAGAAGTGTCTCTATAAATCAGAGCAAAAGTTCTACCCTGGCCAAAATAGGCCAAATGCAGGACAAAATACACAACCAATTTTTAACAGTTTAGGAATGCCGAACAAACTCTACAACCGATGGAAATAGGTCAGATTAGTCAGGTTGAAAATTTAGGACAGGTAACTAATAGCGAAGAGGAGATGTGTAACATAGAGGCCGAGGTTTTTCTAAACTAAGCCTCGGAGACAAATTTTTTGTAAACTGAACAATAGAAGAAAAAAACTATAAAGCGCTAATTGATACCGGCTTAACTATGAGCATCATTAATTCTAGTATAATAGATGCAGTAAATTCAAAATTTACGAAAGAGTAAATATAAAACTGCAAACCATTAACATTACAACAACAGAAATAGTAGATAAGATAATAACTAGTATCCCCAAGGAATGCAATTACAATTTGAAAGGAGGTACAAGGTGGTATAAGAGAGACTTAGGGAAAAAACCGTACGACATACTAATAGGTATTGACTTGTTAAGCAAAATTGTCAAGACTCTTGATTTTGACAATAAAATACTTGTATTAGAAAATAATACGCAAATTCCAATTTACTCCAAAGAAAACAAAGCAACGTTTGATTGTTTTGAACTCATTGGAAGTGGAAAAGAAATAGATTTAAGTCACTTGAATGAGGAAGAAAAACAAGGAATGGAAAAACTATTTAAACAATTTTATCATTTAGTGTATCACGAAGGTGATCAGTTGACAAACACGGATTCTATCACACACGAAATTAAAACAACAGTTGATCAGTCAATACACGCTAAACTTTACAGGTTACCCCCAAAGCATAAACAGGAAGTTAGGCGACACGAATACGAAAATCCAATAGTAGATATGCATCCCAAAAAGTTGTAGTAACTAAGAAGTTAGACAACACGGGGTAACAAATATTCCATGTCTGCGTAGATTATAGGAAATTAAATGAGATAACTGTTGATGACAAATACCCTCTCCCTAATATAGAGAGTATTGTCGACAAGCTGGGAAGAGCGCAATATTTTTCATCAATAGACCACGCCAAGAGGTATCATCAAATTAATGTGCACCCCGCTGATATCTCAAAAACTACGTATGTAACACCCAATGGCTTGTATGAATATCTAAGAATGCCTTTCGGGTTGAAGAACGCACCCGCAACGCACCTTCCAAAGGCTTATGAAAGAAATACTTCGAGATTTTATCATCAAAATTTGTGTTGTCTACCTGGACGACATCTTAATTTGCTCAACACTGTACGCACTGTTTTTGGCTTTTCACGCTTTGTTTTATCGATGAGGATGCCAGTTTCTTTCACTTTTTTCACAAGATAACGAACATACGGAGCTGACGGTGCTTCTCTTCTTCCAAAATCCGTACGCAATTTTCGCACACATTCTGCAACATTACCATGATTTTCAAAGCGTTGTTCAAGCGTATACACAACCATATTCGTTCAGCGGAAGGATAAAACTAATTATCTGTTAAATCAGACATGAGCTAAGTGTTACCATTCATGAAATAAGCACTAGTTGAAAAAAAGCGTTAGATGGCGGACCCTTTATTAAAATACCCCGTTTACTTGCAGGTGGTGATCTTAGTGTTTCTCGTACTTGTAACGACGCCGAGACAAACAAAAGCAACACTAACGATTAACAAAATAGCAGCAGACAACGGATACATCAAAATTAACATGGGACAAACAGAAATAGTACAGAATACGAGGACAATATTACATATTATAAACACTTCCGAACTAAGACAAACTGTTAACTTTATTAAAGATAATATACAAACTTTAAAGGTAGGCAACGACCTAACGATAAGGAAAGAATTAGAGACAATTTATGGAAAAAAATAACAGCAATAGAACCAAGTAAAAACTTAAGACAAAAGAGAGGACTAATAAACATCATAGATATTCGGTAATATGGACGACAATGATCGACTATAAATAACAGACCATATGAAAGTTATTGAAGAAAATAATAACAACGCAATCAATAATCTAAATAGTCAAAGGAAAATAGTTGACTACAAATTAATAACAGCCATGCCCAAAGAAAATAATTTAGAAGTAATAATGAATGACCAACTTGTAATAGAATTTAACGGAGCAAAATACGAATATGATAATAAATTCCGGTACATACGAGATGATGAACTAAAATCATTAACTAATTGTATTACAAAAAATAATTGTAAGCTAAAAGAAAATCATGTAATAGAAGTTAAGAAATTAGACGATAGTACTATAATATGTAAGAATATGCGAAATGTATCGATAATAAAGCAATGTGACGATAGAAAAGTAAGACTAATTGGAAATTACTTGATTACCATAAAGAACTGTATAATAAACATATTAAATGAAAAATTTAGCAACAATAATTTTGAATTTACCGATAGACATAACATATAATTTTACGAAACAATTAAATTTTGAGGATATTGCTATTCAAAATTTTGTAAACTTATAACTTATTAAGTCTCTTTTATTTCATAAGAACATTAATTACATCGCTAACTCAACTATGTTCATAATTGTAGTCGTCGTATTCATTTTAATAGTAACCCTAACTAGAAGAAGCAAAAGTCTTAAACTCTCAATAAAAAATTACCGTAATGAAATTCCTAAATGTAGTAAAATTCAAGAACAAATCCAACAAGAACAAAAGTATTTTTTTCTCTTCATAACCAATAACTTGATTTTCGTACACCTACACAAACGTGTAGCGATAATGTTGCAACGAAATCCAATATCACACAGCAAGTCGCCACGCGCGACGTTGACAAAATGTCGTTGGCAATTGCATATCATAGTGTTGAAGAAACGTGTTGTGGGGTACTCACACACTCGTATCGAGAAACTGGTAATCTTTGCTCAAGTATTTCTTACATTATTATTACCAGTCAAAAATTAAAAGTATAAATTCCAAAAATAAAGTGATATAACATAGCTATCTAAAAAGCCTGAATATGAATTGTAAAGGGTGTTTTCTTTAGAGGTTTGGTGTTTAGACTTAGATTTAACTGGCAACACTGTTTCTACAGATTGTCAATTTGACAGCTGAAAGTTGATTTGTGGTTAGTACGTTTTGCCATTTTACGATGAGTAGATAAACGTCAGAACAACTCGTAAAAATTTTGCAAACTTATTTTTAAAACCATAATTCGGTTACCCAAACTTATCGTACGCTACGTCCATTTTCGACGTAGTCGACATAATCTTCAATTTGAGCAAGTTATTCGGAACACTATGAATCGTTTTCGCACCACGTAGACTCTAGTGGATAATACGCACAGAAACGACAAACAGTGCGGACAGAAGAAGTTATTGCCGTCGTGGAGCGCAGTGTTGAGGAGAATCCGAATGAGTCGATTCGCCATAGTGCATAGCAATTGGAGCTATATCTATCCACTTTGTGGAAGATTTTACGGAAAGATCTTGGCTTAAAAGCTTATAAAATCCAGCTTGTGCAAGAGTTGAAACCGGGTGAATGGGCCGAAAATATGATTCAGCTTCATCCTCATTTTCAAGGCAAAATTTCGGTCTCCGATGAGGCCCATTTATGGTTAAATGTGTATGTAAACAAGCAAAATTACCGAATTTAGAATGGAGAAAACCCAGAAGCCTTTGTCGAGACGCCCTTACAACCATTAAAACTCACTGTTTGATGTGCTTTATGGGCTGGAGGGAATCATCGGCCCATATTTCTTTAAGGACGATGGCGGCCAGAATATTACCGTCAATGGAGGGCGTTATAGAAACATGATTTCTAACTTTTTCGTTCCTCAGTTGAATAGCATTGACATGACAGAGCTTTGGTTTCAACAAGATGGCGCAACATGCCACACGGCGCGAATTAATTAACCTCTTCCGGGTAATTGGATTAATTTTATAGTCTTTGATGGTAGTGTTTAGTTATTTGAATAACTAATAACTGTATGATTTCACTGCACAACTTTGAATAAAAAAATACAATTTACTTTTATAATTTTGTATTCTTCTCAGCTACACATCTGACTATCTATTCTGTTTTTATACTACTTTCTTATCAGTCTACTTATAAGTAACATTTTGTCTTATCTCTATTGGTACTCGTACTTATATTCTAATCTGAGTATTGACATAGGCATGTACATATATTCTAATCTGAATGTCAATATGCATGAATTATTTATTTTCCTAATCTTAGTGTATTTTTCTTACATCTTAACTCGCCCGACACCAACAATTTATTGCCTGTGAACTGGCCTCCACGATCCTGTAATCTCACACTTTTAGGAGTGTGTGAAGTCACTAGTCTATGCCGATAAACCAGAGACGTTCTACGATTTTGAAGTCAACATTCGACATGTTATTGCTGCCCCAATTGCTAAATAAAGTTGTCGAAAATTGGACTTTACGATTGCGCTTCATTGGAGCTAGTCATGGCACGCATATGCCCGATATCATATTTAAGCACTAATGGCATACAAGTATCTATTAAATAAAGCTATTATCATAGACATTAACATTAGCTTCAAGTGTTTTATTTCATATTAAATTTTGCATACCTCTAAAAACAACACCCTTTATTAGTGACAAAAAGATTGAAAGTAGTGATTCTAAAATCGTGTGTTGCGATTGCAAAATTATCTTCCATAGTAGAATTGTATAAGAATGCAATCATTTGAAAATTTAAGTCATTTGATTTATCTACAAAACCATTTAAGTCATGAATTCATTTCGAAAGTCAAATGAATGCATTCCTTTATCATTTCAGTGCAGCCATTGAGTCTTTTTGAAGTCATTGAAGTCACTTTGAATTCATTATCAATTATATGAATTGAATTTAGTTTATATTAATTCTATATGTAGATCCTATTCTTGCAATATGAGTACAGCTTGCTTGCATTCAAATACTAAACGTATTCAAATTCAATACACAAATTGCAAGCTGTAAAGCAATTATGTTAGTCACATTAAATTAAAAATTTAATTATGTTTTGCAAAGAAGTACAGATTATTCAGCATTCCACTATTCATATTGAGTCCGGACGGGTGTTTTCCATTAACACTATTATATTATATAATTTCTTAACCAGATTCAACAGTTTGAGAAACAAACCTGTTTATTTTGCAAAATCTTATCTCCATATATGTGACTGTTTCGGAAATCATGTGTATTCCGAGTACTTCATCATTCATTTGTAAAGTGTCATTGTGTAAAGTACTGTTAAGTAAAGTGTTAAATAATGAATATCGGTAGTGATTTTTCTGCTGACAATCTACATATATGCTGATCCAAACTACTCAAAAGATGTGTCGATTCGAAAGAGGTCTCTACTTAATTGTGACAACCCACAAGGCGATGCCTTAAAACGATAAAGACTTACGTCGGTATAATCACATCTACCTGATGCAGTTTCGAATTCGAAGGAATTAATTAAAAACACACCGTCATTTTGTACATCCGCACCGGTACCGACACCAATACCGACTCAATCTACGGGGTTTTTTCATACCGAAAATTTAATATTTTCGGGGAAATTTTTCAAAATAATTAAACAGGTGGGTTTCAGTAATTTAATTTTTGATGGTTTGCGAATTGTTTAAACATTTCCAGAAAATGGGTGGCCGCGGTGTGGTGGTAGTATATTGTGCTCTTAAATGGCAGATCGCTGATTCAAAACCGACCGGAGCCAGTTTAATGATGAAAATATTAAATACTTGTTTGAGTATACTTATTCACTTAGGCTCAAATCCCATGACGAAATACTTTTAAAAAATTACGAAATTTCCATTATTAAATCAAAATTCCTTAGCTAAACAGTACTGACTTTTATCGAAAAAGATGTGGCGTTTTGGTTCAATATTGCTTTTGCCTATCTAAATTACAAGGCTCGATGCAAGTTACATCTAACTTCATAAGACATTTAGAAAAGAAACATCCTTCAGAATTTCAAGAATACGACCTAATGAAGTCTGTAAAACATCGGCTGACCAAATCGAAACAGGCAAATTTTGCATTAATATGTTTATATAATATGTTGATAGTATCGATTGTAGAGGACGAATCTTTCAAAAACCTAATACGTTTTGCAAACCCAGCTATGAAAGTATTGGATGATACTTTTCTGACAATGAGAGAGCATCTGAAAACCATTATTTCAGAGTACAAATATTTTTGTTCTAGTGCCGATGTGACCACACGCAAAGCACAAGAGCTTTTTTGGGTACACTTGTCCATGGCTGAATGAATCCTACAAAAGAAAGTCAAAGGTTTTGGCATTCAAGCGTTTTCCGGGATCGCATACTTACGATCGCATTAGTGATTTAATTCTAAATATTCATGCGAAATTCGGTTTCAATTGCAATAACGTTATAGCAACAGTAACGGATAATGGCTCGAAATTTCTTAAGGCAGAGAACATATTGAAGAAAATAGTGACAGTGATAAAACTAATGCAACTCAGATCAAAAATGAACGTTTTGAAGCTTTTTTGCCTAAGCATATAAAATGTGCAACACCCACATTAATAATGATCTTTCGGACAGTGATGAAGAATTTGTCATATCAAGTGACGATGAATCCAACTCCGAATTATGTGATTCTGATGGCGAGGATGCTCATCAAGATGAAGCTGATGTGGTTGAAGAGGTTTCTAGCAAAGGGTACATTTACGGAAAAAAACAGGTTCAAATGGGCTAAAGTACCACCTGCAAAAGAAGCGTTTGACAAAATATTTGATGCGGATATAAAGAACAAAATATTAACTTGGACAAAGTAGCGTTTAGATTGAAATACAAGTCCCCGAACCGTGCAGAACTAAAGGAATGCACTCCATAAGAACTAGACGCATTTTCGGGCCTATTGCTTTACTCTACTGTATTCAAGTCGAATCATGAAGCCGTTATATCGGTATTTGCTACAGATTTTCCGGCTATGCATGTGCTCATTGCGATTCTATATACTCCTATTATTTCTTCGTTTCGATAGTCCAGATGATAGAAATGAAAGAAAAAAAGCAAATCCAGGTTGCATTGTGACAGAAATTATAAGCATTTTCAAGAAAATTACTCAATCGGTGCTAATGCTACTATAGATGAAATGTTGGTTGCTTTTCGTGGCCGTTACAAATTTAAAATGTATTGTATATTCCGAGTAAACCGAACAAATACGGGCTAAAAATGCAATGCCTTGCGGATTCAAACACGCACTATACATTTAATACGTAACTTTACTGCAGCAAAAATACAGAGGGCTTTACATTGACAGAGGAAGAGAAAAAATACCCAATACCAACGCAAGGGTGTCTGCGATTATGCCAGCCAATTTTGAATTCCAATCGCAACATCACGAAGACAACTGGTACACTTCAATGAAACTTATAAATGTGATGAAATCATGAGGTCTAACTGTCGTTGAAGATAAATAAGAAGGAAATTCCAAAAGCGTTTTTGCCTCACAAAGATAGACAAGTCGAATCATAGCTGTTCGGATTTAAAAAGGATAAAACAATTGTGAGTTGTGTCCCGAAAAAAAATAAACAAATCTGTCATCGTCATGTCACACATGCACCATGATAACTTTGTAGATGAGTCTACCAATAAGCTTGAAATTATCCTTCATTATAATAGCACAAAAGGTTGTGTTGATTCTGTAAACCAAAAGTGTTGGGTGCATTCAAGCAGTCGCAGAACTATTGGACATGAGTCCACTAAAAGCTTATATCATCCAGCAGAGCCATGAATCAGCATTGAAGGTGACAAGATTGGTATTTATAAAAGGGCTTACAATTATTTTGTGTGAACCCCACATAAAAGAGAGATTTTATACCCTAAGACTTCCTGTGCAATTGAAGACTGGCATTCGTAATATCCTTAGACTTGAAGCAGATGCAGCTCCAGAAGATGAATAAGCTCTGAAATTGGAAAGGCATAAAAGAAAAAGTTGTTCTCTGTGTCCTTCTAATAAAAAAGCTAAAACTATGCACCTTTGTGCTACGTGCAAGCTGCCCATTTGCTAGACGTGTTCAAAACAAGTGTGCCTCTCATGCTTATAAAGCAGCTCACTTTGACCAATGTTAAAATTTTTCAAAGAGAATATTTCCAATTTTTGCTAACATAGTTTTAAAGATTAAGTTTCTTTAGATTTATATTTTATATATATTTTTTATATTACATGTTTTTATGATAAGTGTATTGAGAATTATTAATAAAAGTGCAAATTTGAAATAAAAACGAATATTCCTGCCGCTAATTTTTAAAAATTACATTTGTAGTTGTTAAGTTTAAAGATTAATAAAAGAAAACATTTAAAAAAATTAATACTTTTATTTTAATCATATTTTAAAACAGTTGGGTCCAATGGACCCAATGGTCGTCGGCAAGTAAGAGACAATATTTTGCAAAACTAAAAGCAAAAACAAAGTTAAATACCATCAATGACAGTATAACTCCTCTCACAAGAGAGCTTTTTAATGCAACAAAAAAAGATGAAGACGGAGAAGACAAACAAATACATGTGGATCAGAAACAACTCGATATTTTTGCGTAAGGAGGATGCAGATGATGCAGTTAGAGTGAGGTGTTTAAATGATCTCTGCGAATTATAAGATTTTTTTATATAAACTTACATTATGAATGATAAAATAATAAACATATCTACACTTTTCATCCATCAAAATATATTATAAGCCTGGGAAAAAATTTTAATTCATTTCTAGCTCATATTAGTACGTTTAATGTTCAGCTGATTTTATTGTTATCTCTGAGATTTGGATATGCAACTACGATGAATTGACAATTGAAATAACTCTTATAGTTCAGGTGGCATCTAAGGCTTTGTAAAAGATTCGTATCAATGTGAAGAAGTAAAGTTCTATAATCTGAGTAGTGCAGATATACAATAATACAAATTAATTGCACTTTGGGCAGTAGACAGTTTGTTACTCAATGTGTATACCGCTTACACGAGAATAATTTGAACAAAAACATATTTTTATAACACATGTATATCATTCTTAAAGGCATACAAACAATAAATTTATTAATTTTAGGGGATATAAATATTGATATTGGAGAGCGTTTTATAATTCATCAAAGAAGATGTTTGTTTAACTGAGGCGTGAAAACCTCTCAAATATAAGTACTTACTTCTTATGTCGTCTTGTGGGTTAAAGTGATTTTTTAATGAAAATATCAATATTTTTTTCTTAGCCTTAAGTATAGAAAATAAATATTCCTAAATAAAATGTAAATAAAGTCGAAAGACATAGATATAAGAATTTAGAGTAGCTTAGAGTGCCTGTGTGGGGCTAGTAAGTTAGTGTAAGATTGTTAAGTAATTTTAAGCTAGCATTTAAGCATTTTTTGTTAGTATGTAAGTGTTAATGATTAATAAAATAAAATGCATTTAAAACTAAAACTAAACTTCACAGACCACATTTTTGTAAGGTTTCAGAAAAATGATTTGCACAGGGTAACTAGTGAAGTACTTGACCTTAAAATCACAGATCACAAATTTAAGTGTTGAGCATTTGGTTGATAATAAAACTACAATAATAGCAAAAAGCACATTCATTTTCCAATAAGAAAAACCACAGACTTTGTGAAGTTAAAAGAGGATCTCAAATTTGAGCTTCGGAGTCCTTCATCAGCGTACTGATATTCAAAACAATATTTATTTATTTGAGGTGCGGATCAACCCCGAACAGTTTATGGAAATGTTTAATACATATATGACATATATATATGACAGACATATGACTTAACAAACTAAACTTAAAACTACGACTTATTACTGCTATTATTACTTAAACTAAGGTCTAATGACAGGCAAAATGGATTTGTTTCATGTAGCACTCGACACAGTGACTCGTTGAGATCATAAGTTGTCCTGTGATTATTCGGACCAAAAAGGTGGACAGATCTTAAGTGACATGGGTTGGTGTTGAATGGGATTTGGGAGAGTATCAAGGGATAGTCGATGATGCCAGTTTTTCTAAACACAGAAGAGCGAGTAGTTTGAGCCGATTAACATAGGGGGCAAAATATTGTGATCAGCCCATGGTAGCCCACGTAATGCGAATCGTAGAAATCTCCGTTGGACAGTTTCAATGCGCAGAATATGTAAATCGTAGTAAGGGGACCATATCTCGCTGGCGTACTCGAGAAGTGGATGAACAAAGGTTATGTGAACGGATTTAGTGGCATAGGGGTCGGAGAATTCTTTTGACCATCGTTTGACAAATCCGAGAGCGGAGCTAGCTTTGTTAATTGCGGAGTCAATATGGGTGCGAAAATTGAGCTGTGTATCACAAATGCTTGGGTGTCATTGTCCCGCATTGAAGTAACTGCAGCAATTCTTTGATTTGATAAATAATATGTGCGGGTTGATAAATGATAGGTGCGAGTTGCCTCCGGCAGTAAAAAATGGCTTGGATTTTTTCTATGTTCAGCTCAAGAAAGTTTTTATAGCACCATATCGAGTATCTATTAAGATCACCTTATAAAGGTTGAGAGTCAGAGAGGCTTGAAAGCTGTCTATAGATTTTTCATATCATCGACATAGATAGATATGTGGGAGTGCTTTATGACGTTAAAAATATCGTTAATAGTCAAAAATTAATGGATCAAGATGACTGGTGGAACACCCGAAGTGGCGAGAATTGGGTCAGAAAAAAGGGAACGAAAATAGACAAGATAGTAGCGTTTTTTAATGTAGGAATTAATCCAAAAGGTTAGTCTAGGTTCGAAACCAAGAGCTTTGAGTTTGAATAGAATTAAACTTATACGAGATTTTATCAAATGCCTTACTGAAGTCCGTGACGATTACATCAATTTGGTTGGTGATCGTTGATTTTCCTTTCAGGAAATCATCTTGGTTGGTTACAAAAATAGATTTACATTGAAAATATGTTATAGTGCATCATAAACAATACTTCCAAGAACCTTGTGTATAGGGGTAAATAAAGCGCTTTTCCAGAGATGAGGAGAAAGCCCTTGAGACAAAGATAGTTTGAAAATACTAGTGAGGGGATTAATTAGATTATCAGCGGATTTTTTTAAGACAACTGAGGACAATCCATCAGGACTTGGAGAAAAATCGTCTTTGAGTTTATGTATTTAGTCTAGTAACTGCGCTGAAGTAATTTCAACTGACGAGGGAGATATTTGACAACAGTTATTCAGTATTCGGAAAAGTAATAAGGATCGGGGTCGTCAGATTGGGCCGAAAACGATTGACTACAGAAATTCGCAAATAGATTAGCGATGGTTATTGAGTAATCCGAAGACATATTAGGACATTTGAGAGTTGATGGATAGCAGTTGGGTTTTTTTTGTGTTAATAAATTGATAGAATTTTTTAGGGTCTAAGATGATGGTAGAATGCATTTGGCTGAGATATCTTTGGTTACGATAATCAGCAACTAAGGAGAAGTGATTGTAAGCTAGAAGATAGTTTTGTTGGTCAAAATCAGAACCAGATATAACGTATTGGTGCCATAACCTGTTTCTCTTATTACGAAGTGCACTAAGTTCTTTGTTATACCAGGGAGGAGATGACAACGGATTTATGCGTCGAATAAAAGGAGTTATTTGCCTTATACAGTGGAAAATCTTATCGTAGAACGTAACTTCAGCGGTTACGTTACTGTTACTAAAGTTACTAAAGTCAACATTTTTGACAATATTGTTGAGCTTAGTGTAATTGGTTTTACGGAAATCGAAATGGAAGGAAGTTTCTGAAGTCCTCAAAGAATTATTGTTATCATTGAATAAATAACGAGAAGAGGTGGATGGAGACGGTTTAATTGTCTCATTCAGATGTATCACGACTAAAAAGATTTAGGCCTTGAATTGGGGTTGGTTGGTTTACTTAAATTAATAAACAAATATCTTACGGGAAAAGTGTAATCGACATCCTCAAAACTTAAAACTTCGGAAATATTTTGTTAAAATGTGTCAGGTTGTGAAAAAGGAAGTAGAGACTAGTTGGGATAGGTTTTACTCCAATAAATTAGAGAAAAGCAAGGGCAAGATAAGAGAAGAATGGAAAGTTATAAATAGTATATTGAATAAACAAGAAACAAAAGATAATATTCTAGAGATAGAAATTGATAATGTCTGTGTTTTGAACCTGACAGATATTGCTAACAACTTCAACAAATACTTCACATTTCTTTTCTTCTCATAATTGCGGTAAAGATAATTTTACTAGATATGCTATATGTACTGAAAACTGCTCTAAGATAGAATCAGTTGACAGCTTTAAGTATCTTGGTGTTTTAATCGACAAGAATCTATCCTGAAAAGCACATGTAGGAGATTTAAAAAGGTACATATGTTTAGGTTACAACCATATTGTTCAACAAAGCTTTTATTAAAATTATATTATGGACTTGTAAATTCCAAGCAGCATTATGGTTTATCAAGTTGGGGTGGAACATACTACAGTACTTCTGTGCCTCTTATTTTAGCACAAAAGTATATATATTATTAGGATTATTTCCAAAACAAAAAAATAGACATGGCGTTCTTCGGATCATGAAACGCTAAATCAATTTGGTCTTATTGCGATAGACGTAAGGCATGTTTCCAGCATACTCGGATTGACTAGGATCGCCACCTTGTTGCCACAACAAAGAAGAACTACTAAGAGAAGATATAACATAGAAAAGCTGCATTGCAAGGGACCGCCAGGAACTTCGCCGGATTCGTATCCCGAAATTTGTCAACTACTCCTATGCCATTAGCGTCAAATACTGAATACCAGTGGCAACGCTGCCATCAGAGACGCCGCAACTGGTGTGCTGAGTTCCACCCGACCACCACCAAGAAATCTCTGATTTGGAGAAGAAGCACGTCCAGCTAACAAGAAGGGTATAAAGCGGAGCTGCAGCGAAGGACGAGAATAGCTCGTTGTCTCTGCGAGCAGAGAAAACGGGAAGAACAACGGCTTCTTCAGAAGAAAAGCGCAGGAGACGTGCGCGCGATCGAATACATTGAAAGGTTGATCTCTAGGAATAACATACGCAAATTTTACTAAAAGGTAAAAAGAATGTGTCAAGACAAGAAAACCCATATAGAGCTAGTGATGAAGAAGGAAACTTTGTAATAGAGTCACAAACCATACTGAGAATATGGAATAACTATTTCTGTGGACGGTATAATGGCGACGAAGCTCAACATCCCGCTGTCGGGCAAAATAGATCACTCAACTTAGACGATGACTTCAGTTCACCTGATCAAAACGAAGTAAGGATAGGAATATCTAAGCTGTAACCCAACAAAGCAGCTGGAACTGACGCCTTACTAGTCGAGGTATTCCTTTGTGGAGAGCAATCACCAACTCATTTCTCAAATCTGGTCAGAAGAGTGTATGCCTGATGAACGGAATCTCTGAATTGTTTACCCGATCCACAAAAATGTAGACCTTCTCAACTGTGCCAACTATAGAGGTATAAGCCTTCTGAACATCGGACACAAGATCTTATCTACCATATTGAGTGAAGGTCTAAAAGCCTTCGTCAACAACCTGATGATTGTCTACTTTGGCTCTGCTATAGATTCTGCCAACAACACCCCAGCAGAAATAAAACGAAGAATCACTCTTGCAAATCGATGTGCCTTTGGGCTAAGAAGACAATTGAGTAGTAAGAAACTATCCAGAAAAACTGCGGAGACTCTATATAAAACCTGATCATCCCAGGCCTACTGTATGGCACTGAAGCATCGACTTTAGAGAAAGCGAATGAAGATATTCTCAGTGGATTCGATCCAGTATGCGTCGATGGGCTTTGGAGTAGAAGATTCAACGACGGATTATACGAGCTGTAAAGCAACATCGACCTAGTCAGAAAACTGGGCATCAGCCGCCTGAGATGACTGGGACATGTAAAGCGAATAGACACCAATGCTCCGGCTAGCAGAGTTTCATTCCCTTTGGCTTTTGGTGGTTTTCGGGGTTTTCCGGAAACATTCAGCAACATTCAGTCGGATCTCGTGCCCAGAGAATGATCGCATCAACAAAATTTCATCCACTATCACTACGGCTTCATATGGACATCGCGTGCAGATTTAACCCGTTTTATAGTAGCACCATGTCAATCGGTGTACGGGAAAAGTTCATCCTGATAAAGCCACCTCTCAGGACTATCCTCAATCGATGGTCTTAAAAACTTGTCAATAACTTTCTCCATTTACGATTACAGTATTGGCGGCGTCGATCGTCTTCAAAGAAGAATGAGCGAATAATTTTTTCTGGGGTAACTCCACTGCAAAGGGTACACTAAATCATATGTTGGATAAATCAATGTTGGACCCGAAGTACCCCGTATACGTCAATTGTCAGAAAATCATTTCTTTTCTTTGCCAAGACCCACGTTACGGAATTGATGGACTTAACTCTTCCTCAAATCGAATTTTGTGTGAAAACATCTTTACTTCGGTTTTTAAGACACCTTACACTGACCTGCAATACTCTCTAGACTCTCTATTAATTTGGATTGTAAGACGTCTCCCAATACGGGAAAGATGAGTCACAGTCCCTTGCTGATTAAATCGTCCCTCCAGTGCCCGAATCCTGTTCACAGATAATGGGTTTCCCACATGAAAATGAAGCTGATTTGCAAAATAAATTTCAGGGGTTAAGAGTCTTGACCTTATTTTGTCCTTAGAATATAACCTTGTTTTCATCTTGTGTTTCATCTCTCCAAACACCACCAAGGGAGCCAGGGAATGACCCAATTTAAAAAAAAAAGTATGAAAAAAGAGACCAACTTCTCCTAATAGCTCGCTACATACTTATAAATTCTCA
The DNA here is from genome assembly GCA_949129095.1 of Volucella bombylans. Lineage (NCBI taxonomy): Eukaryota > Metazoa > Arthropoda > Insecta > Diptera > Syrphidae > Volucella > Volucella bombylans. The sequence goes on from OX422140.1 coordinate 83,676,755, forward strand.
ATTTTATCCTCAAACATTTATTCTCTCAGTCAAAAGACAATATAAAAGAAAATTGCTTATCGCACCGAAAATCGTTTACTAAATCTATTTATTTCGCCGTTAAAGGACATTCAACCGAGAAACCGAAAACTGCCACCAAAAACTCAACAAACAAAAAGGGCACTCTCAAAATACTTAAAAAAAAATATAGAGAATCCGCTTCCGCTTATAATGTGTTCAACCTTTCTAAGTTACACTACAACGCCCAATAACAAAATGTCAACGACAATACATATAATTGTAGCATTCCCCTAACGATAATTTATAGTCACCACCAAAAAGGATTCCGAACCCTATGCAGATCCAATTCAACAACTCCAACCAACAAAACAAAAAGGGTTTTTCATGAGCCCAGTCGAGAAACGAGAAAAAAAGTGCCACCAAACCAACACAATGTGGCCAGCGGAGCACCTCCACTCATTCCACCCCTTTTCGCCGGCGAAATCCAATAAATTTTAAAGTTAAAACAAATTCGATCATAAAAAAGAAGGACACAAAAAAATTTATATCGTATCTGGAACCATTTTCATAAGCATAACAATAACAAGTTTTTTATTGTAAGGGAAATCGTAAAGGACGAAAGGGCTTATGTCGCCCTAAATTTCAACTCAACTCGAAACAATGCCAGCACGAAGGGGTTATCCTGAGAGGATTTGTTGCGGTGAAGAAGGGAGACTTTCTTCTATTACTCCTCGCGTGGTGAGGACGACTTTTCCCTATTGAATGGTTGGAATTTGGAAGTTCTAAAATTACATTATGACGGCGAGAAGCTCTTCGAAATTTACGACTACAGGAACTGCTACGAGAAAGTTGATCTGGGGTAGGAAACTCTGTTGAAAAAATTCTGATAACGAGATCTTCATAGAATTTGAATTTAGTATACACACAAAGTCAATCATCCAAACTAGTGATGGCTAACCATATCATTTGCAGATCCATCGGCTGCGTTGGGTTTAGTGCTAGCAAGAATTCGATCAGTCTCACTTATGCTGGAAAAATGCCCTTGGTGACGCCAAGGGATCTGGCAGGAAGGCAGGAAGCTCATGGATATCTGCAAATATCAGATTTGCTTAGAGGTCGAACAACTTGGTCCTCTTAGACCATTATTTTGAAGACATCCTCAAGATCGTCGAAGCAGAAATCACTCAAATGAGTTTTTCTTCTAACGGAGCGAGCTGGTCGTCTTCTTCAGATCCTGCACAAATCGTTAAATGAGAGAAAGTCTATTGGCATACCTGGCAATTAAACAGTGGTGATGCCCATTAGGATGCCGATGTACGAACGTTTCACTGATAAGAAAGAGGTACGCTGATCTATCTAAGTCGAGGTCTGTCTAAGAAAAATGCCGGTTGTGCCTCTTGACAGCCTGTAGTTGATTAGTTTTAGCGTGAGTTAACATCTAGCAGATGGCAATCCTACTTGTACACGTTAGAGACTGCAAGTATATCCATCCTCCTGTCATTTTTGGCAAGTTCATCGGCTATACACTTTTCTCGAATTGGTATTAAAATAAAGTAGCCAGGAGGTGATAGTTTCAATCTTCCTTTGACGTTGTCTGCTTGGCCATCAGGAGATATTTCAGCCATTTCAATTATTCAAAAATTTCCAGATGAAATACATTACAGTCATTTCGGAGAACAGAAATTTTCAGTATTAGTTGCTACTCGTATATAAAAATATACACTGGCGATCACTAGGATGAGGCCATACATTTTGCAATTGATTTTCACCCTTTAACATATATAGTACCTGTTGGAAATTTTGTACCCGGAAGCTGTTACTACCTGTGAACAGGTACATATTTTCTTAACAGGAAGTCATCAAACTAAAGGGTAAATAAGAAACGACCGTTGGAATTTCCCAAGACCAATCAATGAACACTCGAAAAGCGTATAAAGATGCGCCACTGGGATGAGGCCATTGCGAATATTTCGTTGCAGGAGTTCACAAGGGAAGACGCTGACCTCTTAGAGACAAGAGAAAGCATTCGCCGGATCTTCTCGCACATATGAAATCCATCTCCCAACGGAAACCCGGGACGAGGACGCACGTAATTCTAACTAAGGTTCCGGTCTTGCAAATCTCTCTTCTGAGCCTCATCTAACAAGTACTACAGCGATTTCGTTTCTTGTGATCACACTGGAAGCCAAACAAAACTCACTAATTTAACCCTACCGATTGCGTTGAGTGAAATTCTGAATTTCTCTAGCTTGACAGTCGTGAGAATAATCACCAACACTTTAAGCACAGCTTGGCTGTCGCTATAGATGCAAATATAATAATTCGATCCCTCCACCAATACTTTGCAATATAGCATGAACGACAAACACAAGTTTTCCTAAATCCAACATTGTCGTCCTCTAGAAAAACACCACCGCCGCATCATAAATCCGATTACATTCCTTTCCTGGCTTACATTCTAGACGAATTCAATCCTGAGTACAGAAACAGAGTTTATAGTGTTATTGTAGCAAACTCCAGAGTACGTTGTACCAAAAATCACTTATCCCTAAACGGAAGATGGCTTTAAGATTGAAACCCATAATGTGAATATCAAAGAAAATAGGATTTATCAGAACCTCCAGAGTAGAGCCTGACGTGCTTTGGAAAACCTCATGCAGCCGTGACTGACCGTTATTTTGAGGCTGATAAAAGCACGAGTGATGTATGTATATTGGACAAATCTTGTTCCACCAGGCAACTGAGGCATAGGATATAACTGGCCGACAGCGCTTTAGAGGCATTCAACGTAACATGCATAGTCCAAAGCAGTTTGCTACCCATGATGACTAACAAATACTTAGCTTCGTTGGAGAATCGGATGGTGATGTCTTTGAATACTAAATGATTCAGATTAGTTAGCTTTCTTCTTGTTGTATAGAGAGCAACATCAGTTTTTAGATGATTGACTGAACTCCTATTTCTAATGCAAAAAGAATCGATCACATTTAGGGCTGACTGCGCAGTGAGTCGACCAACGTGCACTGCAACAACGGAGACAATACTTACCACCACTATCTACAGAACTAGTGAATCGTCTACGACAGGTTCCCTGGCCGAGTTACGCATGCCGATTGCGTTTCGAAAGCACCTAAAATGTCGATAAAAATGCCCAGAGCGTATTCCTTCTTGTCAAGCGTGAATTCAGTTTTGCGCACTTTCAAAGGATCTTTCATGTTGGTAGGCATGTGGCATGTTGCATCTCAAACGGAGGATGTATTCGGAAACCTGTTTTGAGCACATTAATTTAGTTCATTCTCTCCATGCTTTTCAATATGAAGGAAAAGCAGACTTATAAGTCCGAAGCTCCTTTTGACGAGTATGTAGTCATCTTTTCACATTTTCGGTATATACGCAAATCTCCCTGTTCGCTAGGGTTTCGGTATGTACTCGTATACCAGTGGCTGGCTAACAGTGGACATTTTCTTCAGAGTTTCCAGCAGCTTGTACTGGTTTGTAGCATTACTGTGTTTGTGCCATCGGTGTCAACCGACTTGAAAATACTCTGAGCACCAGCATCGAAGTTCACGATAAGTCCCATGTACCTGCAATAACAGTACTCAATGAGTTGTGCTACTACTTTCAGTGATGGAGGTAATATCGAATCATAGGGATAATATACTGACTCATAGGCGAATTTGTGTTATTTTCCGTAGTTTTGTGTCTCATATCTGAAGCTTCTTGACCTTAATTACGAAATCGTCCAAATTTAGAAGATGAAAGCGAATTCGGCAAAAAAAGATAACTTATATTTGGGATCGCTCGTATATTGGATTCTACATAAGACTGCAGTAAAAGACAACTGTGAAGTAGCCTTCAAGCGACCACCAGTTTAGGCCGACATCCCATAGATGTCCAGAGATAGTGGGATTAGATCTATGAGCACCACTGTTACAACAGAAGGTTGATCCTGGAAACTTTCTAATTGTTAAACAGTTGATCCAATACATAAGTACATATACGTGGCAATATAATCAATAGTATGTGGTATCATGCTTGTACAATTGGAGCCTCAGTTCATCATCCGTGGGATCGTATCCGAGGCTCAAGAATTCTTCCGGACAATTCCACTGATAGACACGCGGTATGCAGCAGAGATGGAAGATATCATAGTCAAACCGCCGGTACTCAACCCGTACCAAGCACTAAAAACAGCAATCATCACACGTTTTTCAAAGTCAAAAGAAACTAAAATTATCCAGCTCTTGTACGGAGAAAAATTAGGAGATCGCACCTAATCTCAACACCTGCGTTATCTAAGGAGTTTGGTGCCAGACATGACCCAAACAGTGTTAAAAAGTCGGCCATCCACATGCCAAAAGAGATTAGAACTTGCTATGCAATTCAAAAATCCGCTAGTCTCGCTAAACTAGCCGAGCAAGCTCACATGCTCCATGAAGTCTATTCACCACAGTATTTGGCAGCAAAGACCATTGATATTAACCGATTTGACGAAACAGGTGGCAGCACTCACACCGACACTGTCCACCACACAGGCATTACACTCCCGACTGACAGATGGTAAACGTCAAAATAATCGTTCTATACTTGATCAATGTCGCGAAGCAGATACGAGAATCGTGCGCCATCAAATTCTAATTTCATCTAATGGTATCACAAGAAGTCCAATAAGGACGCTAAAAAGTGCCTCTATGGGTGAAAATTCTAGAAAAAGTTCAATGAGGGTCATTAGCGGCGGTAAACGACTCTTGCTCTCCTTCTTGCCGCCTTTTTGGCACAGATATTAAAGACAAAACCCTTCAAAAAAGATGCGTGGCTCTCTAATAGCTCTCTTCATTGCTGCCAATGACTCCGATTTCCCTTTCACTAGGCGATTCACCGTAGCTGATATTTGTGTTCTGATCTGCTGAGTCACATCAGCTTACTAGTTGACCTCAAGAAGCAACGGATCACAGACGGAACAACAGCATGATCAGCTATAGGCAAAATATTTCTCGCTCAAGTTTGTTCCATCCGGGTTTCTCCACCAGTCACCGAAAGGCCGTATGCATCACGTTCGGACTGTATTCCCATTCACAACGCTTGGCTTGCAGAATGCCGCACAAACGTTTCAACGTTTTATGGATCTCAAGTCACCTGAGATCTCGCTTTTGCCTTCACGTATATCGACGATCTGTTGGTGACTTCAGAGGATCAGGAGCAGCACCTAGATCATCTGAAGACGCTGTTTCGACGACTTCAAGAATCCGAACTCATCGTCAACGCCTCGAAGTCTTTCTTTAGAAAGAGGAAATGGTTTTCGTGGACCATCTGGTCTCTTCACATGGAAGAGTGTCTGGAATTATGGTTTTTCCAGTATCAAAGACAGTTTAACAGTTCTGTGCTTTCCGGGATACGATGAATTTTTACAGAAAATTCATGAAGAATGCGGCCAAGCTTCTAAAACTGCTCAACAAGCAACTGACTGGGTCAAGTGTGAAAGGCTCTTAGGAAATCATCTGGATACCAGCTTTGGAGGAACAATTTGTGAGCTGTAAGCAAGCGCTCGCAAATTCTGTGCTACTTCTATTTCTATTCGAATAACGTCAGTTTTGGGCCGGCAATTCGAATGGGACCTGTTCAAAAATCTCATGCAGATACTCGGTTGTAAGCACCCACGAACTGCACCATACCATCCGCCGGCGAATGGGCTTATCAAACGCTTCCACAGTCAACTGAAGTCAGATCTACTGTTCCATGGGGATTCATGGTACCCCGCTCTACCAGCCATCCTCTTTGATCTGCGCGGAGCTTGGGAAGAAGATCTTGGAGCAGCTCCAGCGGAACTCGTATAACTTGAGTTCCTTCATCTTTCTTCCAGAACCACCTCAGGACCGGAATTAGTGCGTGCGCTTCGTAATCACTTCAGATAGCTAGATGTCCCGTCATGATTAGCGATCAAAATTCGCTCGTATTTTGCAAAGGACTCGGCATATCTTCCTTATGAAGTCATCTCCCCGCTCCCACTGCTTTAAGCAGCTTAGCGGATAGGCTCTCGAGTACAGCACCTTGGTTAGGCTCAAACTTAGATTTGGCTATTCCTAATTTGTTCAGGTTGTATGGACGAATTTGTTGGCTATCAGTGTCCATATTAAACATATTGTGAGATTGATTGACCCTGGGTCGGTTGAATCCCTGTCGGTCTCTTGCTTCAACCTTTCTATGAATACTTTCTTATCTTTAATATGTTCAAGAAATCGTTAATCGTACCCTGGCTACAACCTGGTAGCTGTATGAGTCAATCTGGGCCCTTTAGAACTTTCGAACAACCGTTATACAAGAGAAGCACGCGTACGAGTATGTCGATCTCAATGTGACCAATCTCATTGGTGATTGATTAATAGGGTGTCTTGTTGGTCTCTCATAAATATTGAGAAGAGCAAAATGCATACCAGGCACGAATATGTCTTCTAGTAAATCACATCTTTACTGGACATGACCAGTCCACTAATGGGCTTGACCTTGTCGTCTGCGCACCTAACCATTTTTATGTGCCCTTTTAGACAACACAAATATAATACCATAGTAAAGTGCCATCACACGAGTATAAAATATACTCTATCCCCAAGTAGACATCAACAATTGGCAGTCATCATCAGTCAGCAAGAAATGACTCAATCGAACCACCGGTTTCATAAAATACTAAAAGGAAATAAAATTTATTGAAATAACTCTTTACGCTTCATAAAAATGAAATCAAAACTGTGCCGAAATCTGTGAGAAAAGAAAAAATGTTTACCACCACCAACGGACAGGCCCTTTCACCTCATATTTCACGCATCAATATCCGAAAAGTTCCATCAAAAACAAAAAACTGAAAAACTATAAATAATCCCCTCATGTGGACTATCCCTATGGCGGAAGATACTTTTATTTGAATTTCGAAATCCATAAACAGATGTTGCACGTGAATGCAAGGTGACACATAAGTATCACCTCGTAAAATTGCGCCCATAAAATCACAAGAAAAAAAATTGGAAATTCTCTGTTAAGTCGGAAACGGATTTCTGTTTGATTATGGTTTTGGGATATTTATTGCTATTCCATGTAAAGATTTTCTTGACGAATATGGTATACGAGTACGTTACGTCTGCTAACGGACGAAGTAGAGTTTTTTTTTAAGTAATTTCCGAGTAAATAAAAATAACAAAGCACCGTCGAGCGTGCATATCAAAATATTGAGGTAACACCTCGCGGCTAATCGATGTAATGAGACGGTATTGTGTTTTGAATTCACGGGAATACCCCAATTTGGATCTTGCACTTTGGCGGCACTACGTGAGAACAGAACAAAGTCGTCACATCCGCTCAAGGCTGATTCAGAAGAATTCGAATAATGACTTATATGCTAAGAATAAATGCCGACCAATGAAGGAAGGGGCAACTGTTTATCATCTGTATCGAGTAAGGGCGGACGTTATGTCAAGATCGGCATTGCAGTGGTAATAGTTATTATTATTAACAGAGTCTTTATTTCAATCATTAATATACGAGTAGTTACAATTTTAAATTAATAATTAAATAGTGATAATATTAATCGAAAGAAATAGTAATAATACAATCTTTTGCAGAGCTATGACAAGTGGTGAAAGTATTTCGAAAATACATAGTAATAATTAATGATAGGGAAAACAACTTCATTTAATTTTATTTATAAAAGATAAAAGATAAAAGATAAGGGCAAATGAACTAATTCTGTAAGACAAATATATTTTCAATTTCCAAATAATTAAGAGAAAAAATAAATCGTTTCAAATTAAATAAAAATACTGATTCCACTCTCTCGCACCTTAGATGGTATGGTAAACAGTTAAAAAGAGGCGGTGCGGTAACAAAATAACAACGAGAATAAAGGGTTTTATTAATAGTTGGTACAGATACATAGTTTCTGGTATTAACGCGCAGATTGTAATTATTATCCATTCTTATATCATAAAAACCCGAATTTTTGAAAAATATTTTTAGCACAATTTAGTAACAATATAAATGCCTTAAGGGAAGAAATCCTAGCTGCTTAAACAAATCGAAACTTGGTGTTCCGCGATTAGTCTTCGATATGATTTTTATGGCGTGTTTTTGTTTAATTGAAAGTAGTTTTATGGTGTTGAAATAGATACCACCCCAGCAGGAAACACCATATTGCAGTTTTGATTTTATTAAACCATTGTAAACTAATTTTAAAAAACTTACTCGTAAGTTTCAATAAAGGCTTAGGTGGTACAATTGTCTAACAACTTTATTTAAATAATTCTTAATACGGAAAATATGTACTTTCCAGTTAAGTTTATAATCCAATACTACACCTCTTTATTATTCCTCTTTCAAAAACTTTAGAAAAAACTGACAGAATCGAGATAGGGCGATAATTGTCCAGGCACATTGCATCACCTTTTTTATGGAGTGGCAACACTACAGCTACTTTCAACGAGTCAGTTAATTTTTTAATTAATTAAATTTGAAAATATATATTTTTTTAAAAAAAATGCTAGCAATACTGTCAAGAGATGAAGAGTTTGATGTTCTCAGTGACTTAATAATTTTATGTATTTCAATCGGTAAAAACTCTTCAAAGTGGAAGCTAAGTGGCTGATGTGGTTCATTTAAAGAATAAGGAGTATCTGAGTAGATATTTGATAAGCCAACATTACAAAAGAAATCATTAAACAGATTTGTAACTCGAACAGGCTCAGAGACAGCAGAATTGTTAATGCTAATCGTAATATTACTAAAAGGTTAGTAATAAAAATTCAAAATTTCATTTACAACCTGCCATTCCTTTCTAATGTTACCCACATTTGACATAAATCTACGAGTATTACAGAAGTAATTATTTATACAACGTTTAACTTCATTTTTGATTTCACGCCTGAGTTTTAGATATCGATTGACCAAATTTGAATTATTGCGATGTGTTACAATGATACGAGTACAAAAGAGTTAATTTTTTGTTCTGATTTTGTTTAATAATGAAGTGTTCATAAAAAGTTTAAGAAATTTAAGTTTCTTATTCTGATTATGTTGAATAACAACACCCTTTGAAATATAAATCTGTAATTTCTTAATGAACAAATCAAAAACAAGTGATGGATCGGATTCAGAATAAACAGTATCCCAAAATTCGAAATTCAAATAAAATTTCAATTTTAAAAAGTCGACTTTTTGTAACATTTTTTTATAAGAGTGTTGTTTTCTTGTAATACTGGTGTTTAATTGAAATTATATTAATTTATGGTCTGTAATACTTAGATCGAATACAATTGTATTATAATTTACTTCTACATTTCTGCTTAACCTGACGGACACATGGTCTAGGCAAGAGCTAAAGCGAGTAGGTTGAAAATGATCAGATTTAACACCAAACGATGACAATAAAGATAGAAATAACTCAATCTCGGAAGAATCACACAGAAGATCAATCTTAAAATCACCCAATAATATTATATTTTTTAATTTTTGTTCATCCAGAAACCTGAAAAATTCATTTAAAAGTCTGTATAAGCATATAAAACAATAATGAACCCGTGATACTTCACATTAAAAACAAATTATATCCGCACACTCCAAATTAACTTTACTTATTTTGTAGTTTGAAATGATTAAAATTAGTAAAGGAAGTTTTCATACCCAAATCAAGCTAATTCAGTCACACCTACGCAACCAAACTCCTGACTTTACATTGCTCATTATAAAAGATTTGAAAAATAGCTTGAGACCCATATTCGTAGATGCAGAGAGTGGCATAAATTCATTCATCTATGATCCTGTACTGCCGCTACTCGTTGAATTCTTCGAATTTAGAAAGACGGGCTTATCATATGGTGCATGCTAATTCCCAGAATACTCTTTGAATCAGTAGCAAATGTAACATTGGGATCTGCTTGGCTATTGATTATGAAACTACTAAATGTCCTATAATTTGGACTGCGACAAGTTCACACCGTAGTGCTTGCGTTATTTCCAAGTTGTCGGGGTCCCCGGTAACTGCATTTACTCAGTAAATCCCTACTCTTACTTACTTATTTAAGGTGGCGCTACAGTCCGGGGTGGACCTGGGTCTTAACCAACAATCGTCTCCAGCCAGCCCGATCTTTAGCTAGCTGCCTCCAATTTCACACCCTAGGTTGATTGAGGACCACTTCTACGAGCGTGCGCCACCTGCGCTTCGGCTTAGTGGTATATTCCAAGATTTTCGTTGGACTTTCACTCTTCTGACTAAGTCGATGGCGCTGTACAACCACTAGAGTTCGTCCTTGTATCTCCTTTTCCACTCACCGTCTATGCAGACGGGACTGAAAATCATTCGGAGAATTCTCCTCTCAAAGCAAGAGTACCCTCATCCATTTTTATTAAAGTTCATGCCTCTGCGCCTGCTCCATGGCTGGGAAGACTCGGATTTTTAAGATCACTTTTGTTGTTTGAGAGAAGTCAACTGCTTTCTAAGCTCTAAGCTCTAAGATTGGTAAGAGTTGTTCTGCGTTTGATTCAATCGCTGGCGTCGTTGTCTGAATTAATATCGGAGCCTAGGTAGACAAAGTCCTTAACTTCCTCAAAGTTATATCCCCGTGACATTCTGTCCTTGACGTCGATGTTAAATCAATGGTTGATATCATATATTGACAATTAAACCCATCTTCGGCGCTTCCGCCTCAATACTCGCGAAAACGCCGCTGTCATCACGCAGCTTTCTTGCGATTATGTTCATATCTTCAGCGTTTGTGAGTAATTGGACAGACTTTTGAAAGATTGTGTACCTTGTGTTGACGCATGAGTTTTACACTATTCTTTCAAGAATGATGTTAAAGAAATCGCATGACAGCGCATCGCCTTGTCTGAACCCTTTTTTGACATCAAAGGTCTCGGTGAGCTGTTTACCGACCTTGATGGAGTAGCGTGTATTCTCCATCATCATCCTGCGCAAATGGACAAGGTTGCAAGGACACCAAAAGTAGATACTGCTCTGTATAGCTCGTCTCAATACTCGTAGATGCTGTCATACGCGCCTTAAAATCGATGAATAGGCGGTGTGTATCGATTTGGAGCTCATGGGTTTTTTCCAAGTGTAAAATTTAGTCTTTGATGGACTTACCTAACTTAAAGCCACACTGATATGGACCAATCCGGTTGTTGCCGAACGGCTGCGTGCATTCATACAATACGGCAGACAGGATCTTGTTGACGGTATTGTTGGCGCAGTTCAGAGAGTCTCCCTTCTTGAGAATCGGACAGACAGTGTTTTACAGATGAGTTGGTGTATGCTCCTTACGAAGTCATCTTCTGCCGCTTTGAAGAGCTCGGCAGTCAGGCTCTCCATTCCAGCAGCTTTGTTGAACTTAAGCTTAGATTTGGCTATTTTCACTTCATCTAGGTCGATTGGACGGGATTGTTGGTCTACATCGTCCAAGTTTATAAGGTTTATTCTGGCTGACAGCGGTATTTGGTTTGCCTTCGCCGTTATACAGAAATGCTGTTTCCAAATCCTCAGCATCGACTGTAACTCTACTATTATGTTCCCTTGTTCGTCTTTAGAGGCATCGGTTCAGAGTGCCGATATTCGTCTCTGATCTTCTGCTCATAGAGCTCGTGAGCAGCTCTAGTTCTTCTATGCAGCGTCGCTTTATATGCTTCTTACTTAGCTGCAAACCAGGGATTTTGTTATGGTGGCCAGTGAACTTCAGTACATCAGAGGCGGCATCTCTGATGGCCTTTTGGAAATGTTGCCACTGGTCGTCGATGCTTGATCCTGGCGGCATAGGACCTTTTAAGAGATCGAGGGAGACTCGATTGGACATCCTCACAATATTAGCCTTTCTTTGTTCGGGTTATCCGAAACAGTAGCTTGGCTACAACAAGGTAATGGTCCGAGTCGATGTTAGCCCCTCGGAATGTCCGGTTATCCATTATACTGGAGGAGTGCTTTAACTAGATCGCAATGTGGTCTATTTGTCTGACCATTGATTGATCAGGAATTCTCCAAGTACCCTTATGAATATCGAGATGCGGATTAGCCTAAATCAATTATCGGAGGTGGTATCGTGCAGGTTATAGGTACTTTCCGACAGTACTACCAAAGATGCTCTCCCTCGTCGAGGACAATTTTAATGTCATAGCTTGGGCACTGCTCGTAAGTCTTGTCCAAGAGCTCGCAGAAGACATCTTTGGTGTCGTTATCTTTCTCGTTTGCACATTTCGCTACAAATCCGCTTGCATAAGTCTGCCTGTAACAACAAATCCGCATCCAAATAGTCGCTGCTTTTGCCGTCGATAACAATCGCAGTTCTTCATCCTCTTTTTGTCCTGCCCAACCCATCGCATTTCTTGGATAGTAGTAACAGTCCTGGAACCGTGGCCTATTCATCCAACATTCACCATATTATTCCAGATAGAAACCCCGTCTTCAGATATTGGCTGCAGTCAATATCCGCGATCAGTGTCCTATTCACTAGCATTGCTAGTGATTCGCCTACGCCATGTTGTCACGTCACGTGTTGAAAATGTCCAAGGCCTATTCCTTCTTTTGCAGTGCGCCCTCAATTCTGCCTACCAGATTCTCAAGCGCGCTCTCTCAGGATTTTCCGCGTTATTAGACGTGTTGCACCGCAGACTGAGGATGCATTCGCAAAGCATGTTTGCGCACATGGATCTCAACCATTTTCTCGATGCTTTTCAACATGAACGAAGTTAGACTTCTAGATCTGAAGCTGTAGTCCCACTTTCCGGTTTTCGGTATAAAGTCTACTCTCACTGTTGGCCAGGGTTCCGGTGTGTAGGCCAGTGTCAAGCTAACGATGAATATTCTATAACTTTTTGTAATATAACTCGGTTTTATGTCATTGGTATAAGGCGACTTGAAGTCGTCAAAGGAATAATAGGAATGAAACAATAGGAACTGGTTGTAAGCTGGTTCCGATTAGGTCACAAGAGAAATGAGCCTTCAGCCTGAGAGTCTCTGCTTTCGACCATATCGTGTGGGAGCCATCTCGGTTTCTCTGAATGCTTCCATCTTGGTTGCTTTTCCCCTTTTGAGAACTTTAACCAGCCTACTGGTTTCACCGACAAATTATCATCATTTTTAAATCGTGTCCAGTTGGTTTTCTGCGGATTTCTCCTCTCCAAGACGGTTGAGATCTCGCATCCGATTCTGAATTCGATGTACCTGTGGTTTGACATGGAGATCTTTTATAATACTTTCCATTCAATAATCTCCTTAGCATACCTGTTGAATAACATTATCGAAGGCCTTCTCTAAGTCAATAAGGCAGGCACCTGTAGATTGTTTCTTGCTTTTCTTCAATTTGGATGCCAGATACGACAAGGGGGATATCATCCCGCCTTAAAACCGAATTAATTATTCGCAACTACAATATATTTTTGTCCTCAGGACTTTTATTAGGACTCTATTGATCACCTTTTCGAAAACCTTTTTAATATTTGGAAAGAGACTTATCGACCGGGGATTTGCCGGATTGGACGTGTTTTTATCCCTTTTGGGGATGGGATGCACCATAATGGGCATTATTCATTGAAATATTAAGCAGGGTGATATAAATGTCCATAGATTCTAGTTGGAGATTGCCACTAATTTCTTGCGTCTGATTATTTCGAAGATAGGTTGGAGCTACTCATTTTTTCATCACTGGGTTTATGACTATTATTTTACGTCACCAATTCTCGTCTATTCCATAAGCTGCTCGCCGGCCCTTTTGTTTCAACACATGGGGCGAACAGACCGCCAGCACTCATCTTATCATTAACTGCCTCATTTAGACCATTTTCATATTCTGACGAGATAAGTTATGACCATGTTCCATTTGGAAGACAAACAAGGTTGAAAAGCATTGAACAAAAATCGGATGAAAAAAACGGCATGCAATATGGGATCAAGCCTTGAGTAGTTTCTCATAGCGTCCAAGATGATAACAAGAGTAAAATATGTTTATGCTTATTTAGAACCTGTTGTTGAAATTTCGAGTCTTCATTGAAAAGGTCGTATGTGGCTCCATTCAAAGGGAGACTGAGGATCATCCAGTAAGTAGATCTGGACGCAAATCGCCGTCAAAAATGAATGTAAAAATCACTGAAATAAGATTTTGTAAGTTTGGCAATTTGTATTTAAGGTCACCGAAGATCGCCGTCGACGATTTAACTCTGAGCTGACATACACTTTCCGATGAAATTTAACAGCGCCTTCATGAACTCTCAACGTGGGCTTACAGAGGACAGCAAATCCGCCATCAGATACCATCAACAGGCAACTCCATTGTAATTTTCCCATGAAATCGCCTTCGTTATTCGTTAAATGACAGTCGACCTTAAAAGCCAAACAAATTCACTAGATAAGTGCCACAAACCGAAAGCGAAATACAAAAAACACAAAAAAATTCTCCTTACAACCTACAGTCGAATGTTCGAGTATCTTACAAATTCGCGTGTCACCTTCCCATGCACCCAATGCATCACATTTGCATTCGTCTCTGTTCTCTGGCCATCGTTAATCAAACTGAAAGCCTCATAAATACTTGTTAGCTTTGTGTCATGCTGCGGTCTATTCGTATTCGTACCTCGCTGAATTGCACATCGATATTCATGAGATACAAGATGCCTGATCCCTTTTAGAGAGCTCATGAAGGAATGGATCCGTTCTCAACTGACCGCGCATGTACCCGTATTTGGCGGAATTTTAAACGAAAAAATTTTAAATGCCTCATTCGTTGCATGATTGAAGACGTGATAAATCAATAATTAACAATATGCGACATTGGTGATCTTTTAAAATGGATGCGTGCGCTCATGGAAATCATCCAACAAAGTGCATACGTCAGATATTGTTGGTCAATATTTTGATGTTTCAGTTAAGCTCTGTTCAACTGTCGAATGTGAGTCCGATGCAAGTCCTAGTGGGCACTTCTGTCATTTCCAATTGATTAATGATGATCGGTAAATTTGGATTGGATTGGTAAGATTAAGTGCACTAAAGCTTTTGGGTAATTGCCTTATGACAGAATTATTGCACGCGATCCATAGTCATGATTTTGAAGCATGCAACGTCGATTTTGCAGGCAATTTACTTCCTTGTAGTGAAGAAATCATGAACAAATACGATTAGTGGCAGGAGCGGCACTCTAATCAAAGTCGATGGTAATTGAAATGCCCGTAATGATGAGAGTTCCATGACCCAGCTATCAAAACTATTGAATGATAATATGCTTGACTTTTGTCATTCAGAACTCAAACTGTACGTCGAGAACCGATAATAGTTGAAGCCCTGCCGAAAACCGCCTGACTCTAATCAGTGCGTTACTTGATGTCAACAAGCACAGTTATTAATTCCATGGGTCGGTATTTTGGATTTCAAAATTACACGTTCAGTGTCATTGCCTCCATTCATAAAGACAGGTAATCCTGACGAGGATTCAAAGTTGTTTTCGTGCAGTAGGGCGCTGTACTTTTACAAATTTCTCTAACATTTCAGCAAATAATGTACGATGCAGGGTAAGGGCACCCACTTAGTGACATCCAGTGTTCCAGAATTTCGATCTGATATTCCCGGTTATTTTCCAAGATCTGCCGTAGTGTGAATATATGGTCGCCGCTGGACATTTTGGTGGTTGGGTACTCTAGAAACAGGGTAGGCACAGAGAGGTGTCAACTGTTTCTACACATCAATTCTGCTTATTTTAGCACCATCCATCCGTCGATGTAACTGCTCAGCCATGGAAAAAATAAACCAAGTTATGAAGCAACAACAAGCCTCGGATGGCAACACCTGCAAACGAAACAAGGACAACGAACTTTGGAATGTTACGTCCCTTAATAGGCCACGTGCACCCGAAGAACTAGCCGGGGCCCAGGATTGCTGCAAAGCAGATGTTACTACCATCCAAGGAATGCGATGGGATGGACCGAACAAAATGAGCATGAAGGACTGCGACATCTACTATGGCGATTGTTATTGACGGCTAACGCAGCTACTATTTAGATGCCGATTTGTTGTTGCAGAGAGACTTTGACAAGAAGTCTTCAGTTTCCCGCATGTCAACGAGCGCATCGTAACAATCTATATTAGGTCTAAATTTGCCAACAACAAAGCTAGGAAGAGAGAGCATTTTTGGTAGTACTGGCGGAAAGTATAGCCTGCACGACACTGCCTCCAATAACGAATTCATGCTAATCGACTTTGCGGTGGGATGAAAAATTATCGTAGACAGCACGCGGTTTCCACATCTCGATATTCACAAGGGGACTTTGAGAAGTCCTAATCAATCAACCGTCAAGCAGATTGTCCACATTGCTATCGACGTAAGGCACTTCTCCAGTGTTATGGACATCCCAACGTTCCGAGGGGCCAATCTCAACTCGGACCACTACCTTGTTATAGCCAGGGTACGGTTGCGGATATCCCGAACATCGTAAAGGGAAGCTAATACTGTGAGGAAATTCATCGTCGGACGGCTACAATCGCAAAAGATCGCCAAATCCCTCTCCGACCGTGTCTCGCTTAATATATTCAGAAGACCTATGCCGCCAGCAAGGGGGTGGCCGTGGTGTAGTGGTACTAGCAATCGCTTCTCACTCGGAGGGTCCAGGTTCGAATCCTGCCCATGGCAAGGTTGGTAACAGTAAAAGGTTATCTAACCCCTTAGGCGCGCGTAAATTATAAACAAAAAAAAAAAAAGTATCGAAGACTAGTGAAGACCAGTGGCGGCATTGCCAAAACGCCATCAGAGATGCCGCCTCGTATGTGCTGGGCCATACTCGGCCACCACAACGAAACCTCTGGTTTGAGCACGAGTGACATCAAACATATGCAGCTAAGCAAGAGGTATACAAAGCGGCGCTGTATAGAAGCACTAGAGCTGCTCACGAGCTCTACGAGCAGAAGCGGAGAGACGAACACCGGATTTGCAGGAGGAAAATGAAAGAGCTTGAGAAGTGCGCGGTCGAGGAAATTGAGACACGCTACACCAGGGATGAGATTCAGAAGTTTCACCAAAGGCAAAAAAAGCATGCCGCAGACGCAAACCCCGAACCGAATCCTCTAAAGACGAAGAAGGGAAGATAATAGTAGAGTCGCATCGATGCTGAGGATTTGGAAA
Organism: Volucella bombylans; assembly: GCA_949129095.1. Taxonomy (NCBI): domain Eukaryota; kingdom Metazoa; phylum Arthropoda; class Insecta; order Diptera; family Syrphidae; genus Volucella; species Volucella bombylans. Next base: position 83,693,887 of record OX422140.1, read on the forward strand.
GAGCATTTCTTTAGGCTGTATAACGGTGACGACAACCCAAATACCGTTGTCAGGCAGAGTGAGTCTTGTCAACCTAGACGAAGTAGACTAACAATCCCGTCCACCCGACCTAGATGAAGTGAAAATAGCCACATCTAAGCTTAAGTTCAACAAAGTTACTACAATAGAGTGGAGAGCCCGAGCTCTTCAAAGCGTCAGAAGATGACTAGGTAGGGAGCATACAACGCATCTGTAAAATATGGTTGGACGAAAGTATGCCCGATGATTGGAACTTCAACACTGTCTGTCCGATCCTCAAAAAACGAGACCTTCTCAACTGCGCTCTATGGGGGAGAGACATGGACTTTATCAAAATGAATGTGAGTACTCTTGGTTGCTTTGAAAGGAGAATTATTCGAGTGATTTTCAGTCCCGGCTGCATAGAGGGTGAGTGTAGGAGGATGTACAACGATGAAGTGTACGGGCTGCACAGTGGCTTGACTAAGCCAACAGAGTGACGGTCCAACGACTATTGTGGCTGGGTCAAGTAGACCAATGCTCCGGTGCTAAAAGTCTTCGAATCTGTGAAGGAAGACCGTGCCTCAGGTGGCCTACGCAAATTGAAGGGGACCTTAGAAAATGTAGTGTGTGAAACAGGAGGTAAATAGCTGGCTAAAGACGCTACTTTCTTGAGGCCCAGGTCCAACCTTGACTGTAACGTCGCCTTAAGTAAGTAAGTAAGGTGGACTTTCCTGGCCTGATATGAACCAAGCAGATTGTTCATGAATGGTTTCAGATCTCATAGAATATGGCAGAAAATACCTTATATGCGATATTTACGAGACTTGTTCCTGTATAGCTGGCGCAGTCAAAAACCTATCCTTTCTTTTAGACCGAACAAACGATATTGAGACTCTCCTCTGAACATATCCTGTAGATAGCCTAGTGCATATTCCCAACTAGGTCATATCCAGCTGTTTTAAATAACTCCATCTTCCCTAGCTTCAAAGCTTCGATATTCTCATTTAACTTTGTCTAAAGCAGTGGACGCAGTCTGTCTTCTTCGTCCGGGGTAAATGGTTCATTTGAATTTGAACCATTAACGCCGCAGCCCTCGATATATTCTCATCACAGCCTGTAACTCCATTACTAGTTGCCTATATTCATCTTTGCAGGATTCCATTCCAGCAGTGTTGCCTTGGTAAGTTAATTTCTGATAAAACTTTCGATCGTTATTCCTGCTGTAACTTTTCTCCACATCCTCCAACAAGAACTTTTCATGCTGTTTCTGTTTCTTTCCGAGAAGCCTGTGCTCTCACGTGTACCTCTCATCCTTCGATCCAGCACAGCTGTATATGCTTCTTGTTTGGCTCCATGTACATGTCTGTTACCGTCGTCAAACCAGAGTTTTCTTTGTGGGGCGTTTTGAAACCAATCACATCAGATGCAGCTTCTCTGATGAGTCGTTGACGCTCAATGCAATCCCTTGAGCTATTATATTCAAGGCAGCGGGAAATAACTAAGCAACAATCTCCTTAATAACCCATACAATCTCGTGTATTGTTTCAATGACTGGAACTATTTGCTAACGATCTTATTGGCCTTCACCGGTAAGTCCATAATTGATTTAATGCTCAAACTACGGTCGGAATCAAACGCACTTTATGCCAAAATGAATACGAGTTGTACGAACTGCCTGAAATGAGTAAGGTACGACTATATTATGTAAGGTGAATGAGTATTAATGCTCAGGATGGAAGATACTTTGATTCCTACCCGGAGGGAAAACGAACTAGAGTAAGATCTCATTTTGGAAGACGAATGAAGTGAGCAACTGGAGCCAGTGGTTAAGGTCTACGTCCATCTAGACAAGTGAGAATATCGCCTTTCCAAGGAAGCGTCTGAACATTTATTACTCGTATGTGAGGGTACATTGCTCTTTGCACTACAATGAGACAGTATTTTGCAGGATAATTCGTAATGACTAACAAATTACAAAAGATCTCCACTGGCAAGGTTCTTAATTTCATTAAGGAAATCGAGACTCTTCTAGATCGAAGTGGCTGCCGCAATTGGGGTGTCAATTTATACATTACAACTGCCTCGTCAGCACGAAAATATGTTTCTTCGGTACAAGTAATCCAATCTCAGCTCCTTAGATCTAAATTTATCTACCTATCGATTGTCAGTTTTATCTTCGAATAGCGATCTTTTGAAACTTGTATCTTTCATTCAGATACTTTAAAGCATTGACATAAATAGTACCATAACAACGGCTCCATTCCTTGTGCTCCTTGCATTCCATGTTATACTACGGCCCGTGCCCACACCCCCTTGTCGGTGAGTGTCGTAAAAACTCCCCAAATGCCATTTCCGAACGCATTCCACATCATGACATACCTCGTTAAAATTTTCACTAATAGCTACCACTCAAATGGCAATTGAAAACAATTTATTAAGCACTTTGGGCACCTCCTTAAGCGCCCAACAACAAGACCTTGTAAGAATTATTCCATACGCCAAAAACGATTTGTAGTCACTACTGCAGCAACTAGCATTCACTGCAGGACATACGAGTACTGGTACCCATACCATGTCCCTGGACGGAGGAATTAGAGGTGTACGGGCCTCCTTAGCCTAGACTGCCTGCGATCGGCGAATAAATTACCATCGAAGAACATGACTTGTTGCGCTGCCAATGGTGGCTGACATGAACGCAAACGCGACCATACGGATAACTGCAGTGGCTACGTATTGCCGTCGCGACGCAGTGAGATACATGGAGATACTTTGTGGGCTTGACTGCATGTAACCCACTGTTTGGGATGCTTGTACTGCTCGGGGGGATATCTTGTAATATTAGTTGGCAATGGTCAGTCAATTCTATGGATAGTGAGGTTTTGCGACGGCCGGCAAGTCGAACAGCATGGAGGCGTGGTTATGATGTATATCCAATTACGCTTTATTTTTTATATTGCAGTTGGAGCTTGGATATGGCAGGACAAAGTGAAGGTATGGCCCGATGATATAGGCTTATGTCTCTGCATCTAAGCTGTCAACATTTATTGAGAAATCGCAGATATTGATCGCTTTTGTTTGCAGCGAATGTGTTTGTTGAAGGCAACACAGCACATCTCAGACTGTTAGTGGAGATTTAAACCTGAGGCACAATCAATGGTAGACTGTTAGAAAGAATCAGAGAATACTTTCTGGCGTTTTTGTGATCCTCAAGTTTGACAATCCAGGATCGTTAATCACCGATGGTGGTGTGGCATAAGATGTTGTTTAAAGAAGACCAACATTCGTGTCGCAACTAATTCAAGTCATAACCAACTCCTTGTCACGGCGAGTGTTAAATACTATTTCGAGCTTAAATGGTTTGAATCTTTGACTTCAACCTTGATCGATAGGATTGACGAAAATATAAGCAAAATTCCGTACTTGCATTGATTCATATCTCTGAAAGTTAAGCTTTTATCAAACACATTTACTGATAATATTGAGCTCCTTTAGGAGATTTTTTATTTCTATTTCTGTGACTTATTAGTTATAAGAAACAACTGCAGCGCTGAAACCATCACAGCAGGCCTCTAGCGCTATCTCCTAAAGAATCTGGGCCTTCAAGTTGGAAACTGTAAAATATAAATATAAAATATGTAAAATATAAATGCTTTGTAGCTTCACAAAGAGCCTCGGATATAGACAAACTTATTGTTGAAGAAAACATCTATCTAAGAAAGGGCGAAACTTTTCGGCTACGCACCTGGAATCTCCTGACCCTTTACAGTCCACATGCAGCGGATATCACTGCCATAGAAGAAGTGCAACAAAATATACCATGAGGGTAAAAAAAATGTAATATCTATTGTACAATGGTGATTGTTACAGGGAGTGCGGATTAGTTATCGGAGGCAAGATTTGGGCAAAAAAATTTGAGATTCAGGCATGTGAGCAAACGCCTGATAACAATAGCCATCAGGGCTTAATTTGCCAACAAAATCCTGAAGTGGAATCACAGCCCCATAAAGGAAAATGACTACTTTGCCGTAGATTAGAAAACGGATTCAGACTAACACGAATTTCCCAATCCCGGCATCCACATAAAGACCTGGCAATTGACCAGATCTATCACATTGCGATCGACGCAATCCTAAACTTTCGAGGAGCCAAGTAAGATTTTTATCCTCTCGAAGCCATATACGAATGTGAATATCCCACCCAAGAAATACCGTAATCTGAGATCAAATGGCTATAATCATAAAAAACTGACAGAGCATTTTCCAATCAGGTCACATAAAACCCTTCGAGTAGTCCTATACTGCCAGAATCCATTTCAGAAAACCGATGACGAAATTTTTAGCAAGTTATTATATTGTACAAACTATATCTGATCTGTTGCCTTTCACCTGACCATCGCAACAAAATGAAAAGAGCCGGCAAGTTCAACTGGCATTCAAAGTAGGACTGCAAAGGAAAACGAGAATTGCCCACGGAGACTATCAGCACAGGCGACGGGAGTCTGTACAACTGCCAGCATATGCTGACAACAACTACTCATATACGAGTAACTATAGGGTTTTCCAATAAGAACTTGACAACTTTTTTTTTAAATAAAACGCAAACCATTTGAGATATTTCAAAAACTTTATTATCGGCTTGAAGTACAATCAAAACATTTATGAATGGAACTCGACTTCGTTCATATGGCCACCGCGGGCACGTTTGCAGCGGTCGATTCGTTGGACCCAATTTTAAACGACTCGGCCACACATTTCGGCCGAAACGGCCGCTATTTCGCGTTCAATATTGGCTCTGAGCTCTTCCAACGCCGTCGGCGTGTTAATGTCACCAATGACTTAGCGTAGCCCCACGCAAAATAGTCAAGCGGCGTTAAATCGCACGAACGAGGCGGCCAATCGACTGGCCTATTTCTTGAGATAACACGCTCACTCTTCGACCAACCCGTTGTCTCACTGACACGGCAACATCACACAACGAATATGTAGACTCAAATTTTTGCACTAAACTTGTTATTGCCTGTCTACTAGGGCGAGAATTACTCGTACGACCGAAAATTGGAGTTAACGCTCTTAAAGTTGCAGTCACCGACTCCGATTTTCGGTAGAAAATTTTCATAATTTGCTGACGTTGCTCGTTCATGTACTTTACCATGATGAAAATGTTGAGTTTACTGCATAAATTGACAGTGACAGTTTGATGATTAGTGAAAGAGTGCGTTACAAATTAAATTTAAAGTTGTCAAGTCCCTATTGGAAAACCCTTTATAAGTTGGAGTCACATTGTGAAGACAGGGAATGAGAATGACTTTGGTTGCTTTGAAAGAAAATTTCTTCGAGACACCTTCGATGCCGCTGCTCTAGTCTGTTTCTGCAAGACGACAGCTTTTGGTTTTACTCCTCATTAAGAAATTTAGGTAATAGGGATGTTCTAGCTAGTCTATTGTGATTCCCTGTTGTTGTTAGTGTATTATATCAAACTATATTATTATTATTGTAAGTCCTACCTAGCTTCTGCTGGCCGAAGACCAGCCAGAGCTTTCAAAAAATCCAATGATGTATATCAGTTTTGCTTTGCAGATGTCCTCAAGTTCTTCAAAGAGTCTGGACCTCAGGTGTTTGGCACGGCGTGTTTGACAGTCACAAAGCAAGGGTGTGATAGTCTTTATTTTCTCTTCGTTCCTACAACTTCTGCAATAATCTTGAGAAAAGGCTCCTACAATATTTTTCTGTCCATGCTGCCTATGAGGCCGTGTCCACTTAGGATACCTGTAGTGATACGGACGGCTTATTTGTTGAGTCCGAGGAGGGTATGTGTTCTCCCGCTGTCGAGGTTTGGCCAAAGGGGACTGAAATGGCATAGTCACTCCTGGAAATCTTTGCTTTGCGATTTATTTTATAGTCATAAGTTCCATTTTGCGTTCCGCAGTTCCAATTGGTGTATTGTTGGTATCTTCATTCCCTTTCATTATTATCTGTCCAGGTTCCTACAGATATCCACTCGATGATCAGTCGTTCATAGACCTCGACTGAGGAAAGACGTGTTTCGGCCTTTTTTCAAGTAAAAAAGTAAAACAGAGTGGTAAAAGAACAATCAGAAACGTTCTAGCCAAGTGCTTCGGTGGAGCAATAATAGTGGTGTCGGCCGAGAAACCAAGGGTCGTAGGTTCGATCACCGGAAAAGGACGGACTTTTTTATTTATTAAAAATCCAACAACATATCAATAATATAAATAATAAATTAATTCAGTGAAACCAGAGGATGAGTGGTGGTGAACGGTCCGCTATCCAAATAGCGGGTCCGGGAGATGGCGCGATGTCATCTGATGACCAGACCGTAATTTCGGGCCGTTCGGAAATGACGGCTAAGAGGAGGAGGAAGCTAAAGCCAACTCCAAACCTCGTGAAGTGCCCTTCCCTATCAGCATCCACTGAGAAGCTGCTCGGTGGAGCAAGGGAAGTGGCGCCAACAACTTCAGCGAAAGCAGCAACACAACAACAACAGCGAAAGAAGCAAGAAGAATACCCATATGTTTCTGACGACGGGGAAGGCCACTACATGGCTGGAAACAATAGCTTTTCATGCCTAGTTGCCTCTGAGTCAGATGACGAAGAGGACGAGGTCAAAGCCATAAATAGTAGCATCATGCAGCTACAGCAACAAGTGCGAAGCAAGTGGCAAGGAGGGAGAAGGAGTTACAGCAACAACTTCAGATCCCTCAGAAGTAACTAAACACCAACGTGGAGTTACCAAAACAAGGAAAACATAACCAGCCACTAAAACAACAAAAACTACAAAAACCAGTACAAGAACTAACAAAGAAAGATCATAAACAACAACCCAAAAATAAACAACAAAAATAACAACAGCAACTGTTGCAGCAGCAGCAACAGGAGCAGCAACAGCAACAACAACAACAACAAATGAGATCAACAAAGCAACGAGTTCCACCTATAAACACATATAAGATGGAACTAAAGGAAACCGTTGAACTACTCGTATGTACTCGTAAGTCGGCCATAGGCAATAATTTTTACATTAAAAGACTTAGCTTAGATAGGCATGCGATCCACTGTAACACAGTGGAGCGCTATACTAAAATAAAAAACTTACTGAAGGAATCGACGACGGAGTTCTTTTCCTACACCCCGAAGGGGGACAAGCTGCAAACAATGCTGCTGAGGGGGATTGAACCGTCGACTGATCCGGAGGAGCTCCTTGCACTGCTGAAAGAGAAGGAGTGCGAAGAGCTCAAATTCGTAGGGGTTAAGCCATTCGTCACGGCTAGAGCTAAAAGGGAGAAGCGGAAACTACCGTTCTTCCTGGTTCAGCTAAGTCCCAACAGCAAACTGGATGGTCTGAGGAGCATCAAAATCCTAGACTACCAGGTTGTACACTGGGAAAAATTAAAGAGGAGCGAAAACATTTTACAATGTGTTCGCTGCCAAAGGTTCGGGCACGCCGCGTCGAACTGCGAAATGCAGCCTCGATGCGTGAAGTGCGGAAAGAACCACAAGTCCAAGGAATGCGCTCTAGGCAAGGACGGAGCGTCAGAAAAAAGCCAACTCTCTTGCGCGTTATGTAGGAACACGGGACACACCGCAAATTATTGGGGTTGTCCCAAATTCCAATACATCAAAAGAGTAAATCTGGCTCGGCAGCAGAAAGTGGAAATTATACGTCCACTCGTGCAGACACAAACACCAGCCGTTACTCCCCATGTTACCTACGCCCAAATGGCGGCAGGTAGGGGAAATACGGTACAACAACCAAAGGTAGCTTCTCAGGCTCCAGCGCCTAAAGCACCGGAACCTGTACCTGACATGCTGGCTATCTTGCTCTCTATTCAGGGGCAGATGGCTCAGCTTCAGCGTCAAAAACAGGAACAGGCTAAGCGGGTAGATCAAATAGACGCGCTGCTGCAGGTCCTAACGCACCTCCAGTCGTAATGGGTATGTACATGGCGGAGCATATCCTGAAGGTCCTTGCAGTGAATATTAATTCACTGATTAGGTTCGAACGACGAGCCGCACTATTTAAGTTGCTTAAAGACCAAGCCCCTGATGTGCTTTTGGTTAGCGAAACTAAGCTTACCAAGAGACACAAAATGAGGCACAGAAGATACAAAATAGTACGGAGAAACAGACCCAATTCCATTAAGGGAGGAGGCGTTGCGATCTTTGTGGGAAACGGACTGCGTTTCAAAAGAGTATACAGTCGTCTAGTACGTAGATTCCAGGTGCTGGAAGCATGCATCGTGTATATCCCTCTCCGTAGTGGAAAGCGGTTATACACCATGTCTGTTTATGCACCTAAGGCTACTCAATCCACTTTATTCATCTCAGATCTCGAGACACTTTTTCGATTCCTAAGACTGGAATTGGAGGAGAACTACTTTATTATCGGCGGATATTTCGACGCCAAACATAGTGATTGGGGAAATAATACTCCAAATACTAGAAGGAACCTACTATTCAATTGGTGGGGTCAGCACAATATAATGTATCGACTCGGCCTTAAGGCGACGGATAGTCCGTCGTTTCCTAGACACGGGTCCTATTTGGATCTCCTGCTGTTCGATACACGAATACACCTGACATGCACAAACCAACAAACCATAAACTGTCTACGCACTTTTGTGTATGACAGTGACCATTGCGGATTTAGCACCGAAATAACCGTTCCGAGAATAACTTCGAAAATCGAGTCCTTGTGCACAATTTCTACCTTCGAAATGAAATAGTGAATTGGCGATTCGAGAGCTCGGGTTTCACCCAGTTCAGTGACGAGAATATGGCAAATAATGTCATCACCAATGAAATGGTACTACCACCGTTCATTTCGAAGGCAGAGCTCCAAACGATCTTCGAATCGCTTAGAAGTAAGAAATCAGTGGGAACCGATGAATTACCGAACATTGTGCTTCGACATCTCCCACGACAGGTTATTAAACCACCCTATTTAATAATGCAATAAGGGATAAAAATACATCCAATCCGGCGAATCTCCGGTCGATCAGTCTCCTTCCAAACATCAGTAAGGTTTTCGAGAAGGTGATCAATAGAGTCCTGACTAAGTGGGTTGAGGACAAACATATAGTTCCGGATAATCAATTCGGTTTCAAGGCGGTGCATGATGTTATTCATGCTGCGTCTAAACTTGTTTCTGATATCCAATGGAACAAAGGCAAGAATCAGTGCACTGGTGCCTGCCTGTTTGACTTGGAGAAGGCCTTCGATACCGTATGCTTAGAGGGACTCTTTTTCAAGCTGGACAGGTTGGGCATTAGTAAACCACTGCTGTATATTCTTTTTGATATGCTCTCCAGTAGACAGTTCATCGTGAAGAATGGCGATGTGACTTCTGCTGGAACATTTAACATTAAAAACGGTCTGCAACAAGGTGCGGTAAATTCGGTAAATTAAATAGCGTACGCAGACGACATAATCGCGTACAGGTCAGGTCCAAAGATTGAGGTCATTAATATGCTTTTGAAGCGTGACTTCGAGAAAATTAAGCGATATTGCGATGACTGGAAGTTGAAAATCAATTTTCAGAAGTCGGAAACCATTCTGTTTAGCACGCCTTTGTCTGGGGCCTCTAGGGATACCAAAAAGAATTGGCGAAAGTTCTCGATCGTGGGGCAGCACGGGCAGCCACTAGCTTGTCGAAATGTAGTCAGATACATCGGGATCTGGCCAGATCTATTTCTGTATTTTAACAAACATATAGATGTTGCTCTGGCCAGAGCCAGAGGTGCTTTTGCCCTTACAAAGAGACTGTTTTATAACAGCCATTTAGGTTATCTGCTACATGGCCCTTATCAGGCCCATGCTTTTATTTGGATGTCCCGTGTGGTTCAACGTGAGAGCCAGTTTATTGGAAAAGATTCGGGATTGTGAGAGGGCTTGTCTTCGCAGAACACCAGAGTCTGAGTACATAAAATTCTATCCTAATGAGGTCTTATACAATAGGGCGAACCTAATAAGAGTGGACAATTTCGTCATTAAGTTGACTCGAAGGCATATTGCAAGAGCAATTACCTCATCGAACAACCTGATCTCCGGGGCTTACTACCCTAACTATATGTATCATGAGAGAGTTCGCTTTGACGGCTTTGTTCCTCCAGAAGCGTTCCTCTACCTAGATATGAAAGGTCTGATCCAGGACAGATTGGCGGTGCCGCTAATCTTCCACGTTGCTCGAACAGCTGCGGACAGCCGATTCAACTACGACAGAGACGTCGCACATGGCATGGCAGTCTCCGGTTCAGTAGGTCGGTAGGGAGTCGCGACATGAAGGATGTTGCACGGCAGCACCAACAATTTTGGTGGCTTATGGGAGGAGAGGAAGTATCTTCGTCGAATTCCTCCAGTAATACGTAGCTCCATAGGAAGCAAAGTCGGTCTTCTGCAAGTTTGATTAGCCGTGGCCGACTTACATAGTGTTAGGTAGAATTAGGGTAGATTTGAGAAAAAAAATAAAAATAAAAAAAATAAAAAAAAAAAAAAAAAAATCACAAAAAAAAAAAAAACAAAAAAAAAATTATATTAGAGCAGAAGTGGGTAACACTCTGAAACTCTAAAATACGGTATAGGATTAGAGAGTTTAAGTAGGATTAAGTAGGTTAAGTTTTATTTTTAGGTAGTTTATAGGTTTAGTTTTAAGTTTTATATTATAACAAAAATCCATATACTAAGTTTTTCTACTTAAAGTTTATTTTCTTAGTTTTAGTTTTAATAAATGTAAAAACAAAAATAAAAATAGTCTGTAAGAAACGTCGAAAGACATAGATTAAGTATTATGATTTAACTTACAGTGCCCGCATGGGGCCAGTAAGATAGAATAAAATTATTTGTAAGTTATTTTAGCTAATTTTTAAGCATTTTTTTTGTCTAGCTTGTAAGTGTAAATGAGGTCAAAAAATAAAAATGCATATAAAATGAATGAAAATCCACTCGATGAGATTCTGAGATTCTGTTGTACTTCGGGGTGAGCGTGGTGTAGTGGTACTAGCAATCGCTTCTCACTCTGAGGGTCCAAGGTTCGAATCCTGCCCATGGCAAGTCAGATTTTAATTTGTGTAATGGGAACTCAGACAGAAAAATTCTGCGTGTGAAGGCATAACACTGACACGTAGATTTGGCTGTTGTAGAGTTTCAACCACAAAAAACTAGTGCGAATTATAACTTCGAATCACTCTGAGTGAAGAAAGAACTCTCCGTCCTATTCGGACTCCCACCCCTGGAGAGCTAATATAGAAACCAAATACACCTGAGTTTCAAACCACTACAAAACAATTTTCCTTTCTCCTCCTTCTACCTTTCCGCCCACGCCCTGGCAACAGTAAAAGGGTATCTAACCACTTAGGCGCGCGCAAATTATAAAAAAAAAAACTTAGAGTTTGACGATATTTTTGTGTCTCTATTGATTTGGTGATTTTTATGACTGCAGGACTGCCCACAAGGGTAGAGATCTCTGAGTAATTAAGTTCCATGAGTGGTATTGCCTATGCAGCTTTAAGAAAGGCAGATATTTCTGCCTGAAAAATACTACATTCGCCCGGAATCTTGAACGAGTCCTGTATCTGTAGTGTCCCACAGTAGACTTCTGATCCAGTAACTTTCTCCATTTTGGATCCGTTCGCAAAGAAGTGGAGTTTTTCATTGTTGGTGACAATGTTAGATAACCAGTATGTCTGCTAGGACATGATATGGAGAAACGCCTATCACTAGACTTCGTCAGTTTTGA